>OX387346.1:15977500-17177500 GCA_947563465.1 Archips xylosteana
TGAATGAGTGAGATATAAAACTGACAACGAATCTCTTATGAACGAATTTACTGTTTATCTAGCACAAAACTAGTAATTAGAGAGATTGAAATGTTATCATAAAATATGCGTGCGTGATCCAGAACAATGTGTAAATTTTCGTGTTTTCTTAGATTTTACTTAATTGCCCTCACTGTTCTTCTATAATGCGCTTAGGGAGCACTAACTAAATTTGTTGTAAACGTGTATTGCACCTATACAATCATGCTTAGTTTTTTATACTTTTGTTATTTTATTGCTCTCATTTGCTGTAAATTGCACAACCTGCTGAAATCTACTCCATACTTTTTTCGGTCGCAAAGGGTTGCCTGGATGATTTCTATTGGTCACTTTATGGTGTTCAATAAAGACGCATTGTATTATTGTAATAACCCTTTTTTGGAGCATTTAACTCGAGTAGGGCTCCGTTACAGACAGAGTTGGGGAAATAAATGAATTTTGAACCATAATACTATACCTAAGTGCGTCGCGTTTTTAGCTTGCGTGACATTTCTACTCTTTTTTAACCGACTTCAAAAAAGGAGGAGGTTCTATGTTCCACTGTTTATATATATATTTTTTTTTTTCTATGTATGTTCATCGATATCTCCGCCAATTGTAAGCCGATTTTCAAAATTCTTTTTTTGTTTGAAAGAGCATACTTCCGAGGTGGTCCCATTGACACCAAGTCAAGATCTGATGAGGAATCTTGGGTAAATCGACGGAAACCCTCAAATTTTATAGGCACAACTAAGACGATTTTAGAATTTTTAGCATCTAGTCAAGCATTTTCATTCAGAAAATGTCATTTGGTAAACTGGATCTGATGAAGAAGATCACAGATGGCCAACGGAACTCCTCAACGGGTCAAATCTTGCAAGTTGAATTTAACCCACTTCCCGGTTTCTGAATTGAAATTTTGCATGCTTGTGTAAATTGGATGACAATGCAATATTATTGCAACATGGAGCTGGTCTGATGATGGAGCTGGATGGTGGCCATAGGAACTCTGTAATAAAACGACGCAACCCCGTCGAGTTTAGGCTTGTTTCATTCGTCTTGACAAGCACTTTGATCTCAGATGGTAAACAGGGTCTGATGATGGAACTGGAAGACGGCCAAAGGCACTCCAAAGTAAAATTACACAATCCCGTCGAGTTTGGGCTCGTTTTATTTGTCTTGACAAGCACTTTGATCCCAGATGGTAACCAGGGTCTGATGATGGAGCTGGAAGATGGCCAAAGGCACTCCACAATAAAACGACACAACCCCGTCGAGTTTGGGCTCGTTTGATTCGTCTTGACGAGCACTTTGATCCCAGATGGTAACCAGGGTCTGGTGATGGAGCTGGAAGATGGCCAATGGCACTCCACAATAAAACGACACAATCCCATCGAGTTTGGGCTCGTTTGATTCGTCTTGACGAGCACTTTGATCCCAGATGGTAACCAGGGTCTGATGATGGAGCTGAAAGATGGCCAAAGGCCTCAACAATAAAACTACACAACCCCGTCATGTTTGGGCTCGTGTGATTCGTGTTGATGAGCATTTTGATCCCAGATGGTAACCAGGGTCTGATGATGGCGCTGGAAGATGGCCAAAGGCACTCCACAATAAAACGACACAACCCCGTCGAGTTTGGGCTCGTTTTATTCGTCTTGACAAGCACTTTGATCCCAGATGGTAACCAGGGTCTGATGATGGAGCAGGAAGATGGCCAAAGGCACTCTACAATAAAATGACACAAACCCCGTCGAGTTTGGGCTCGTTTGATTTGTCTTGACGAGCACTTTGATCCCAGATGGTAACCAGGGTCTGATGATGGAGCAGGAAGATGGTCAAAGGCACTCTACAATAAAATGACACAAACCCCGTCGAGTTTGGGCTCGTTTGATTTGTCTTGACAAGCACTTTGATCCCAGATGGTAACCAGGGTCTGATGATGGAGCAGGAAGATGGCCAAAGGCACTCTACAATAAAATGACACAAACCCCGTCGAGTTTGTGCTCGTTTGATTGGTCTTAACGAACACTTTGATCCCAGATGGTAACCAGGGTCCGGTGATGGAGCTGGAAGATGGCCAATGACACTCCACAATAAAACGACACAATCCCATCGAGTTTGGGCTCGTTTGATTCGTCTTGACGAGCACTTTGATCCCAGATGGTAACCAGGGTCTGATGATGGAGCTGAAAGATGGCCAAACCAAACCATATTCTTAACCATATTCTTTGCAAATAAATATTATATTATTATTATTATTATTATTATTAAAGGCACTTCACAATAAAACGACACAAACCCGTCGAGTTTGAGCTCGTTTGATTCGTTTTGACGAGCACTTTGATCCCAGATGGTAACCAGGGTCTGATGATGGAGCTGGAAGATGGCCAAAGGCCTCAACAATAAAACAACACAACTCCGTCAAGTTTGGGCACGTGTGATTCGTGTTGACGAGCATTTTGATCCCAGATGGTAACTAGGGTCTGATGATGGCGCTGGAAGATGGCCAAAGGCACTCCACAATAAAACGACACAACCCCGTCGAGTTTGGGCTTGTTTGATTCGTCTTGACGAGTACTTTGATCCTAGATGGTAACCAGGGTCTGAAGATGGAACTGGAAAGTGACCATAAGAACTCCGTAATAAAACGACGTAACCTCATCAAATTTGGTCTCGTTGGATTCGTCTTTATGAGTACTTTGGTAACCAGGGGCAAAAAGTACAGTGAGCAAAAAAAAAACTTGTATTAAAAATAGATTTTGTAACAAACTTATTTCGAGGTCAAACTGATGATTTTATCCTACGTATCTAATTATACAAATACAACTAAAAAGCAAAAAATAAAATAATTTTTAAATAAAAAATAAAACCGACTTCAAAAAACACTCAAAAACTAAAACGCAAAAAATAAAATAAAAATTGAACCGACTACAAACAAAAAGCATAGAAATATCTTTCTTCTAACGGTGAGGCCACACGAGCGTAATTTTGTGAGTCGTGAGCGGCAGAATTTCGGTTCGCGCCATACAATATGCGGGCCATCACGTAACACTCACATGACACAATGTATGGCGCAACCGAAATTCTGCCGCTCACAACTCACAAAATTACGCTCGTGTGGCCTCACCCTAATCTGTTTGAAGTCGGTGACTCAGCACGAGCCAGCAGGAGTGGACCTAGCCATCGACCTTACGTACGTAATATCTATTGGGTTTCTTTCTACCACTCCTGCTGGCTCATAACATAACAACTTAGCAAAGAATACGATGTAAAAACTATGGAAAGCTTGAACGAATCTTTAACGTTATAAAAGATGAAAATTCCATCCATATTCTTGATAATTATTTATTACTCTACATGACTTTTAATAAGTTTAAAATGTGTTTTATTTTTGAGCCAAAATTTTAAATACCGCTACCAAAACAAAGACGTACCACCGTACAAGTAAGTAAAATCGAGTCAAAACAGCGAAAAAAACACGTTTTTTGTGCGGTCAACTTTATTTTAAGTTCAATATTTTATATTTATATTTATTTTAATTGTTATATTTATATTTTTATTCAATCTCAAGTGTCTAAGTAGGTCAATTAAGTAGGTAATTATATATCTCATGAATCGTAGTAAGTATTATCGTTCAAAAGATGAAGTCCTTTGACTGACGGACGGACAGAGCGGAGCCTTACCCCCTAAAAGAAACAGGTGTCGTAAATAGGTGATAGTTGTGATATTGTTTGTCCTTTTCGTACAGTACAAGGAACATTTAGAAAGTAAAATAGCCCATATTACGGTACTAATAAATATATTTTCGCATGATAACAATAAATAGGTACGTAACAACAACAATTTAGTGGTGGTGCTTGGGTTCGATATGTATCGCGTGGCCTTCACGTTTCACATCAGCGTTGAATCTGGAAAAAGTAATCGAACTTTATTATTATTGTTGATTTTGAATTACTTAATGTACTTACCATTGTTTTAACAAGGTTATTTATTGGCGTTACCATTTTAAAGCATAGCGTAATAATTTGTAATATTTAGTGAACGCAATTCTTTATCTCAGCGCTATTTTTAGGGTTCCGTACCTCAAAAGGAAAAAACGGAACCCTTATAGGATCACAGATAAAGGAAAAATTGCGAAAAGCATAATTTTTTTTGTCTGTCTGTCTGTCTATATCGGTAACCAATCTACAATGATCCCACACTGCGCACATTTTGCTTAGGAGCAGGGGTCTGCTAAGACTGGATGTTCATAGATTCATATTAATTTGTACGGAACTTGGCCGGTTTTTTAGAATCGGCTGAATCACGGCGCGCACTGCGGGTTGAAAATTGAGGCGATGGTGGTCGCGACATTACCCCTCATCGCATCGCTTAGCTAACTTATCTGAACGCCTGAATTTCCTCATTAATTAATTTTAACTCAGCTACACCAGTGTAGCACACTAGAATTCATAGCTCATACGTTCGCGAGTCCATCTGCGGAATCGGATTATTGATTTAAGTACATGGTAACATGGTATAAGTGAACAAAGCATTTGAAAATTTTTAAAATATCCTCGCAAGCCGTGGAGTCGCAAGCGTTGATATTAAAGGCTTAATTAGATATTTACCCAGTCTTTTTGTCTGAGGAGTAGTGCACGATCCTGGTGGTGCCATCGGCTTCGTGCAAGGTGTAGTAGCCCTTCACGACATCACCGTCGCGGGACTCGTGCTGCGTCTTTAGGTCTCCAGTGTGCGGGTCCTTAACTTGGTACTCGAACTCGTACTTAGGGTGGCTCTGGATAAAGCAACGATAAAACAGGTTAGCGAGATGTTATCAAGTAGGCAATTTGTAGGGGATGGTGTTACGAGTGAAGTGTTCTCACGTAGTGTTCGAAATGTCCGGGGGGAGCCTTGGCGGGCACGTCGTGGCGCTGGATGCTCTGCGACGAGTACGCGTGCTTGTGCTCGTGTCCGTGACCCTCCTGCGGCCGCGCCACAGCCACGGCAACCAAAGCGGCCAGTACGATAATCTATGCAAAAAAAGATTACGCATCAGAAAAAGTGACATTAAGCCAGTTCAGTTCCCATGCATGCAATAGAAAAAACGTTTTTTTTTTATAAAACGAAATTAAAAGATTCGGGAATACCTTCATCGACATGATTATAGGTATTTTGCTCTTGACTCTTAAACGAGAAGTGATAATGTATCATTAATTCATGTGTCTTTTATACGCATGCAGTTTGGCTACAAACGTATCAATAAAGTTAAACCAGTTTATTACGTGAAACACTAACATTCCTTATTGAGATTTTGGTTGTCCTTGAATATTGGAGATTATAGTATTTATGGAGATTATAATTATAAATCAAGTACTTTTTTCTACTTGGAGGACTTAATTTTAAGCCAAGTGTCATTTAGGTTAAACGTGTCCTCAATATCTGAAAAGATGCTTTGTTGCAACAACATTTTAGTACTATAATATTGCTTAGCATATAGAAGATCAAATGAAAAAAAAAGTGAAATCAGTAATGACGACGTTAGCTTTCGACCCAAGGTAACTTTTTCCGTAAATAAATGACTTACGACTTAGTACATCATCATGACTGTAATTGCAAAAAAAGTAAGAAAAAAAAATATAAAATCATAATTGAACTGACTCCTAAGACAAATTGAGTGTAACTTTCTTTGAAGTCAGTACTTCAGTACAACCAAGCAGGATTTAGGTATTTTTAGTAATCTACTTTACTTACATTACAATATACTTCCTATTAGGATTCTACTACTCCTGCTGGTTCGTGCTGAGGGACCGACTTCAAAAAAATCAATGTAGAAATATCTTTGTGGTATTTTGGAGTCTTACGATTTAATAATAATAATAATTATTATTTAGAATTTTTTGTGTAACAATAGGTATGTATACATGTAAGTTTTAACAGGTTAATGTCAACTATTTGTCATGTTTTACAAAATATTGCTTTCCCGATTCAGAGACTTGAATTGTTGAGGAGTATTTTTGGTGTTCCACCATCTTACTTTACCGTATGAATTAAGATGAACATAAAATGCCTAGCAACTTATTTAAGTAAGTAAGTAATTATACTTGTTATTGAGTAATTCCGGCGACCCACTATGGTGTTCCTCATCCATCAGTGCCATTTCACCAAATGATGATTTTCAAAATATTTTTTTTATTATGAGAGGGAGGCAAACGAGCAAGCGAGTCATCTGATGGAAAATGATCACCACCGCCCAAAAATATCAACAACTCAAAGAGAGTCACTTATCTGTTGCCGGCCTTTAAAAAATAAGAGGGAATAGGGGAGGGGGAGGGGAGAGGTATTGGGCCCCTGGCGCTCTCACTGACCGTGCAAAACGCAGCAGGTGTACTGCTGCTTCACGCCCGGTGTGTTACTGCCCCGGACGAGCCGGCTCATTTGTGATGCAGCATCTAGCTACAACATGGCTCTACCACTACAAAAATGAGTTCCTACAAAATTCAAGTCATCATTAGGAGATCCTACACTATTTTAAGAGTTTCCTCCTCCTCCATTTCCCTGGGTTCCACTCAGCAAATCCTAAATTTGAAATTAGTTCATAAATGATGGTGTTCAGAAGTAACAAATATAAAAAAAAACATGCAGTTTTTTATTTACCACGCATTTTTATACAAAATATACCTTGGCTTTGGCTGTTACATTTACAATCGTAATGATAATGATTTATATTGTGTTGTGTGACTTATATTATTTACAACGCATATGCTCGGAAAGTGCCTCTTGACGCGAGTCAACATATATATAGAAAGTTATTCATCCCAGCACACTTTCGCAAGTGTGAAAAAAAATTGTATGGGTTTTACTTTACACACGCGAGCGGAAAAGTAACTTTTTAAATTGTCAATTCTCAAAAAGTTGTGTCCAAACTAGTGTTTCAAAAACCGGCCAAGTGCGAGTCAGACTCGCGCACCGAGGGTTCCGTACAAATTTATATGTATCTATGAACATCCAGTCTTAGCAGACCCCTGCTCCTAAGCAAAATGTGCGCAGTGTGGGATCATTGTAGATTGGTTACTGATATAGACAGATAGACAAAAAAATTTATGCTTTTCGCATTTTTTCCTTTATCTGTGCTATAAGAACTTACTTCAAAAATGAAATTTCAAGATTCTGAGTTCACGGGAAGTACCCTTTAGGTTTTAATTCCCTTGCGAGTTTCGAAAATATGCGGAAATTTGCGTCATAAACGGCTGTATCTTTTGATTGCGTTGGCTTAGAAGTTTGATTTTTTCACAGCTCCAAGGGACAGTAGACTTGAGTATCTATATATATAAAATTCTAAACTGACTGACTGACTGAGTGACTGACTGTTGATATATCAACGCACAACCCAAACCACTGGACCTAGAGACTTGAAATTTTGCACATAGGTATCTTATACAATGTAGGCATCCACTAAGAAAGGATTTTTGGGAATTCCCACGGGAGCGGGAAAAAATGGGATTTATAGATTCGATTTCGAGTGCCCCTTTCTCAGTAACTATAAAAACTAGGCTCTTCAAATTTGATACACAAGTAGGTATTATATTAGTTAAAACACTAATTTCTGGATTTTTCAAAATTCCCACGGGATAAAGAAAAAAAACGGGATTTATATATTCAGTTCAACGGAATGCTATAAACTGTAATTACTAGACTCTTCAAATTTGGCATAATAGTAGGTAATTATAATAGTAAAAAACAGTCAAGGATTTTCGGAAATTCCTACGGGATAAGGAAAAAACGAGATTTTTCGTTTTCTGGTCGTAGAAAGCTGAAATTCGGCATGTAGGTTGCTTGGGGAGTGTAGAGGAGCATTAAGAGAGGACTTTTCAAAATTCCCACGGGAACGGGAAAAAACGGGATTTTTCGTCTTACTGGTCGTAGAAAGCTGAAATTCGGCATGAGGTTGCTTGGGGAGTGTAGAGGATCATTGAGAGAGGACTTTCCAAAATTCCCACGGGAACGGGAAAAAACGGGATTTTTCGTTTTACTGGTCGTAGAAAGCTGAAATTTGGCAAGTGGGTTCCTTGGGGAGTGTAGAAGAGCATTAAGAGAGGACTATCCAAAATTCCCACTGGAACGGGAAAAACAGGATCTTTTGTTTTTCTGGTCGTAGAAAGCTAAAATTTGGCATTAGGTTGCTTGGGGAGTGTAGAGGAGCAAAGAGAGAGGACTTTCCAAATTTCCCACGGGAACGGGAAAAAACGGGATTTTTCATTTTACTGGTCGTAGAAAGCTGAAATTTGGCAAGTAGGTTAGTTCCTTGGGGAGTGTAGAAGAGCATTAAGAGAGGACTATCCAAAATTCCCACGGGAACGGGAAAAACGGGATTTTTCGTTTTACTGGTCGTAGAAAGCTGAAATTCGGCATGAGGTTGCTTGGGGAGTGTAGAGGAGCATTGAGAGAGGACTTTCCAAAATTCCCACGGGAACGCGAAAAAACGGGATTTTTCGTTTTACTGGTCGTAGAAAGCTGAAATTCGGCATGAGTTGCTTGGGGAGTGTAGAGGAGCATTGAGAGAGGAATTTTCCCGTATTAAGAAAGTATTTTCCGAAATTCTTACGGGAACGGGGAAAAACGGGATTTTGCGTTTTACTGGTTGTAAGCTAAAATTTCAAAATTCATAAGTTTATACTGTAAGTAGGCTGCAAAGGGCTCTTTAACCGACTTCAAAAAAGGAGGAGGTTATGCATTCCATTTTATGTATTTTTTTATGTAGGTATGTTCACCGATTTCTCGGTCAATTGTGGACCGAATTTAAAAAATATTTTTTTATTCGAAAGAATATAATATACTCCTGAGATGGTCCCATTGTCACGGAAGTAATCTTGCTTGCTTGCTTGCTTGCTTGCCTGTATACTTGCTTGCTTGATATCTTGGTTCTTTGGAATTCTCATGGTACACGCGAGTGGAGCCGCGGGCAAAAGCTAGTTTGATATAAATTTCAGCTTGATACCTTTACGAATTCCTGAGAAAAAGGGTCTTGACAGACAGACGGACGGACGGACAACAAAGTGATCCTATAAGGGTTCCGTTTTTTCCTTTTGAGGTACGGAACCCTAAAAATAAGACCAGAGAGTTGTGTCTTCATAATTCAGCTTTGCACAAATAACAAAATGTTTGATGCAAACAAATGAATATTTACTGATAAAATAATGAAACAGATTGTTTTAATATTAAAACACACAAATTTTAATTTCGTCTAAAGTTTTGAAATAAAAAATTTTGTACTGAAATAATTCCTTGAGTCCATTTCGGACCGTACGATATCATGCGCGCGCAATCGAAATTCAACCAATGAGCTTTCAGTGCGCGCGCATGGCGTAACACGAACCAATCATGGTTACCCGTTCGCGCCTGTCATGAAAACCCGCCACAGTAATGTTCATGACTTCAGCCCGGAGAATTAATTAAGTTTAGTAAATTAAAATGGAGAGTTCAAGTGATGAATTTACATAGGACTTAACGCCGCCTGACGTCCTAGACCAAGCACAAAATTAAATGTGACAGTCTCCTGCTGACTAAACCGATGCTGAAATATGTAAACATCTACGAGACTTTCCCTCAATAAAGGTAAATAAGAACGCAAATTTTTTTTCCGAAAATGTTTATGAGCGCACGCAGACAGAGAGCGGTCTAGAGTTCCGAGTTCAGAGTTCTGCGTTCTTTCGAATGTACTGAGTCTCTTACGATAACGCACACAGCAGGCGACAGGAACTCTCGAGCGGTCAAAACACAAAACTCTGAACGCGGAACTCGGAACTCCAGACTTCTCTCTGTCTACGCGCGCTCTTAGCCCCAATTTTTTCCTCGCTAATGCATTGTAAAATGTTGTATGATATACGTGTCGAAAGTAGGAAATTCCCAACTCATGCCGGCTAAACCACACTCGCTTTGCTCGTGTGTTTAGATCTCCGCCATTCGTTGGGAATAGCCTACTTTCCGCACTTGTATCATAAATAACTATTTTATTGCATTATATCGTGCATGTTGTTCTTTGAATTATAGTGAGTGGGGGTAAGATGAAAAGCAGTGTAAGATGAAAAACTACTCATAGCACCCAAGTGTTTTTCATCTTACACTGCTATTCATCTTACCCCCACTCACCCTAACACATTTTTCAAACACATAAAGTTTACACTGTTTCTTTAGACCAGTAAATGAAAAAATATGAATGCGCGAAGAAAAAAAAATAAGGCAGAAAAATTGTATGTATGTATGTAAAACTCTTTATTGAACGTAAAACATGAAAAATAACAGTTAACAAGAAAAACAGATGTACAAAGGCGAACTTATCCCATAAAGGGATCTCTTCCAGTTAACCTTTGAACGATTGACAGGACACACACCTTACTTGAAATTTTAAAAGCCATGCTTTCCATTTAACATTTATTTTGGTGTTTTATTTATATTTCAATTAAGAACACATTATACTCTTTAAAATAGAACGAATAGCATGTCACATAATCATTTTCTGGAAGATTATGATTATTCAAACATCAAATAAACAAATTTGGCAGATTGCGAGCTTTTATTCCATAGATTGTAAAATTACAAATGTCATAGAAGAAGCTTTTTTGCTTGATATTGTTTGTGGTTGTAAAGGTAGAATAGACACTAATTTCTTCTGATCATTTTGTACAAATAAATGTAAATATAACAATACAATAAGTGTATATAAATTGTATATTGTTTGTCAATTACCTAGTAGGATTTTTTCTACTTTTCAAACTTTTCTCAACCCTATTCTTTGGATTTGTGCAAATGAAGTCCATGCAAAATTATTTTCCTATGTTCTATTCTTAGCAAAAAGAGATCGAGTTTTTGCGGTATGATAGAAATGATCCAACTTAGACGGAACAGAATATTATGAAACAATACGTAACTTTAAGAACTACGGATTAAAGGAATAAATAAATTATATTTATTTAGCGCTAATAAAAATTTATTTTACATAAATAACAATAAATACGTAATGTTAAAACAATTAATGATGGTGTTTGGGCTCGACGTGCGTTGCATGCCCTTCCCGTTTCACATCAGCGTTGAATCTGCAAATCGAAACATTTATTAGTAAGCAGTAATTAAAGTTAGAAAAAAAATATATCTTCTTATAGGGATAAAAGACAAGTACCCGGTCTTTTTGTCTGAGGAATAGTGTACGATCCTGGTGGTGCCATCAGCCTCGTGCAGGGTGTAGTAGCCCTTCACGACGTCACCGTCGCGGGACTCGTGCTGCGTCTTCAGGTCGCCAGTGTGCGGGTCCTTAACTTGGTACTCGAACTCGTACTTAGGGTGGCTCTGGATACAGCAACGATAGAACAGTTAGCGAGATGTTATCAAGTAGGAAGGCAATGTAAGGGATGGTGTTACGAGTGAAGTGTTCTCACGTAGTGTTCGAAGTGTCCGGGGGGAGCCTTGGCGGGCACGTCGTGGCGTTGGATGCTCTGGGACGAGTACGCGTGCTTGTGCTCGTGTCCGTGGCCCTCCTGCGGCCGCGCCACAGCCACGGCAACCAAAGCGGTCAGTACAAAGATCTGCAACAAAAGTTAGTGCCATCATCAGTATTTATCTGTAGCCAGAACAACACTACAAAATTTGGAAAACCTTTTGCGTGCACTTAGATCGAATCGCTCGCGACATTACGCAGAAGAGCATGCATTGGATTACTCAATATGCTTGTTGTTTATGTGAGCAACAAATTGTTTTATTTGCTAGGTGATATGATCATACAGCAAAAATGATTAAAACAATCATTACCTTCATGGACATAATTGTACTTTAATTTGGGCTGCTCAATGAGAATTGACACTGCATCATTAAATCACGAGCCTTTTATAAGTATTGCATTTCGTGTAATAAGTGTCGAACCAGTTAGTTCATTGCTTGAAACATACGCCATATTGAGCGAGTTAATGTCCTTGACTTACAGACTGATTAACATAAATATATTTAAGAAAGTTATGTCATTCTGTTCCAAAAATAGACTTGTAATATAAATCAATCTGTTATGTAAATAAATAAATAAGAATTTTAATTTGAAACTGTGTATTTCAGATTATTTTTTCTGATCTTCCAAGTAAGTTATATATTATACTGAAATCTTAATTTTAATTAAATAAATTTCCTGTTAAATAAAGCTCAAAGCCAATTCAAATTAGCATTATTTACTTTCTAAAATTGAATGCCTTGACAGGGTTGTCAAATGGTTTAAGGGTTAACTGGAAAATGGTGAGAAGCTGTAAGTAGGCTGGCTGTAGGAGCCTAATATGGGATAGGTAATTGTTCTTATTTATATTATTACTAGCTTTTGCCCGCGACTTCGTCCGCGTAGAATTCCAATTTGTGGTAAAGCTTCTTCATCTCTTTCATTGTATAAAACAAAAATCCGGCACCGGCAACATCCATCATTATTATCATTTCATCATGAGTATCAGTTAGTGAATATTATAAATCCCGTTTATTCCCTATCCCGCGGGAATTTCAACAAATTTGTCCTTATTCTTTGCAAAATTACACTTATTTTTATCCCGCGGGTATTTTGCATTTTCCCCGAGAAAAGTAGCCAATGTCCTTAAAGCTTTCTACCGATAAAAGAACTTTTAAAATCAGCCGCGTAGTTGAGTTCACTTATTTTTTTCCCGTGGGAATTTTGATTTTTCACGGAGAAAATAGTCTATGTAAGTAAGGGTTAGTGTAGCTACTCACTAATAGGTGAAAGAAATTTTCAAATCAGCCCTGAAGTGAAATTCACTTCTTAATATCCCAGGGGAATTTTGCATTTTACCGAATAAATAGTAGGTAGCCTATACCAATAAAGGATAGTGAAGCTTTCTATTGGTGATTTTTTTTTAAACTCAGCCCCGAAGTTAATTTTACTATTTTCTATACCGCGGGAATTTTGCATTTATCCGGAAAAAAGCATCCTATGTTAACCAAGGACAGTGCATCTTTTCTATTGGTGTAAGACATTTTAAAATGAGCTCCGAAGTTGAATTTTCTTTTTTCTATCCCTTGGGAATTTTGCATTTCCCCGGAAAAAAGTAGCCTATGTCAATAAAGGTTAGTGTAACTTTTTACTGGTAAAAGTTTTTTTTTTTAATCGGCTCGGAAGTTTCAGAGATTATCTATCCCACAGGAATTTCCAAAAATCCTGCAATAAGTTTTTTTGTTGTTATGGTCATTTTCGTTAATACTGTATTTGAAAAGATTAGTAATTGTAGTTACGGAGATATGGTCCAGTTGATTTGAGTACCTACATATATAAATCCTGATTTAACTTTATCCCGTGGAAATTTTCAAAATTCTTTATATTCGCTTTATATTCTAATAGTCTAATTGCATGCCCAATTTGTACAGTTTAGTAATCTTCGTTATGGGCATAGGGTCACTCTTGATGAAATATATAAATCCCGATTATTCCTTATCCCGTGGAAATTCCGGAAAATCCTTTCTTATCGGATGCCTACGTCATACAAAGAACACACCCTCCACGTTTTAGGTCTCTACATACAGCGGTTTAGGCTGTGCGTTAATCCGGCAGTCAGTCATTTAGGACTTCAGGACAAAGCATTTTATATGTATTTGCATTGCACCAAGCTTTTATGCGAGTTCAACAATGATATTTGAATACTCAATTCGATTTTATTCGAAAAAGGTTGAACTCGCATAAAAGCTTCATCATCATCATCATTTCAGCCGTAGGACGTCCACTGCTGGACATAGGCCTCCCTCATTGACGTCCAATCATTACGGTTGGAAGCGACTTGCATCCACCCTGAACCTGCGGCCTTCACCAAAACGTCCGTCCATCTCGTTGGTGGACGTCCCACGCTGCGCTTGTAAAAGCAAAAGCTTGGTGAAATGCAAATACTTAATACATATAATTAGCTATTATCAGAGATCAGATCAAGACGTGGTTGACAAACGTAGACAAAAATGGTTTGCAATATTTGAAGTTTCGTTTCGTTTACAATGTGTCAAAATAAAATGTAATTTAAATCAAAAGCACTAAGGAGTATTGATATCAACTTCGAAGCAAATCACCCCCAAAATAACTTTCTACTACTTTTTGACCCCGTCAAGGGATGAATTTCAATAAAATACGAAACACGTCTTCCATCAATTTTGTTAAAGAATGTTTATGCAAAATTTGAAGTAGATTGGACCAAGGAATCACGATGTCTCATACAAACTTTGCCCCCCTTTTTTACCCCCTTAGAAGTAGAACTACGGAAAATCCTTTCTTATCGGATGCCTACGTCATACAAAGAACACACCCTCCAAGTTTCAGGTCTCTACGATCAGCGGTTTAGGCTGTGCGTTGATCCGTCAGTCAGGACAAAGGATTTTATATGTATAGATTATTAATCGTATGGCATTAAAAATATGAGGGCAATCAGAGAACAGCTTTGAGGTTGCTAAGCCAGGCAGCTACGTCAGCTACGTTCTTATTTATAGACGAGACATTAAAAAACCGGGTAACAGTAACAACTTTATTTCATAACAATCTTTGACATGTATATAACACTTACAACTATATATTACAACAACAATTTTATATTAGTAAGTACAAAAAATGAATCAACACTTAATCTTTATGATGATGATGGTGCTCAGGAACGATATGGTGAGTGCTGTGCTTCACTTCAGCATGGAAACTGCAACAAAAATAATTCATCAATAGGTAAATAATGAACAAAGAAACAAATAATTTGGTCCTAGATTCATAGAGGTGCAACGTCAGGTAGTAAGAGTTTTACCCAGTCTTTTTGTCTGCGTGGTAGTGCACATCCCTGACAGAACCGTCGGGCTCGTGCAGGGAGTAGAAGCCCTTAACAACGTCGCCGTCACGGTGCTCGTGCTGTGTCTTATGGTCTCCGGTATGGTGGTCTTCAACTTTGTATTCGAATTCGTACTTGGGGTGAGTCTGTAAAGACAATGAATTTACGTCTTAATATGCTACAAAAAACCTAGATGATTATAAGCCATATCGATTAAAACACTTACATAGTAGTCGACGTGCTTTTCATGACCGTGCTCGTCCTTGATAGTAACTTCCTGCGCATGGCCGTCGTGCTTGGAGATGTGCTGTGAAGAGTGCGCGGGCTTGTGCTCATGTTTATGTTCTGGCTGCTTTTTGTGCTCGTGTTTGTGCTCATGTTTATGTTCTGGCTGATGCTTGTGCTCGTGTTTATGTTCTGGTTGATGTTTGTGCTCGTGTTTGTGCTCATGTTTATGTTCTGAATGATGCTTGTGCTCGTGTTTGTGTTCATGTTTATGCTCTGAATGATGCTTGTGCTCGTGTTTGTGCTCATGTTTATGTTCTGAGTGATGCTTATGCTCGTGTTTGTGCTCATGTTTATGTTCTGAGTGATGCTTGTGCTCGTGTTTCTGTTCATGCTTATGTTCTGCGTGATGCTTATGCTCGTGTTTGTGCTCAACTTCATGCTTGTGCTCATGCCCATGTCCGTGTTCATGCTTATGCTCGTGTCCGTGATGATGGATTGTTGCTATTACTGGTATGCCATCATGACGACTGATGCGCTGCGAAGAATGGGCAATCCCATGCCAATGAGCTGTGGATACCACCACTAGTGCAGCTAAGCATATCACCTGTGTACAAAGAAGTTTTTGTTTAAGACTGTATTTTATTCTACTGAATGTCTACACGGACGAGCCAAACTAAGGTCTTATCTATTGATAAAATATCAAAAAAGTGCAAATCAAATTAAACTTTAAAGTAAACTGCGATGATTTACCTTAGAATACATGGCTGCTTTGTGTCTCTGTGGTCCTAATGAGACAATGTTCAGCTGTAAACTGATACTAACTTACTAAAGTCCACTTCTTTTATATTATTGATAACGATCCATACCATATTTATTTCATTCTAGATTATTGGCCGTTAACATAATGCACCAGTGCCCAATTTGAAAAAATTTCGTAAACCAATGTTTTGGCCAACAAATATTATAACAAATGAAGGCAAAATCTCATTATACTGTTATGCATTCTTGGCCAATTGCCGCATTTTTTGCGATTAAATGATTTGATTAACTAAAGTACGTAATTTTCTTGCCAAATAAAGAGATAAACATTTTTACTTCATATTTCAAAAAGTCACCTATGGCCTCTCAAGCCGTCCGTGATTTTGAACCCGGTTATATTTGCTAATTTACTACGAGCTTTACGTGAGGAACCCTACACACACCGGAAAGAAGAATTCAATGACGTGTGTGAAATTTCCAATCCGCACTAGGGCCGTGTCGGAACTACGGGCCAAGCCTTCTCATTCTGAAAGGAGGCCTATTGATATTGATATTGATTTCAAATGAAAAAGGACTTAATAATATATATTAGTATATATTAATAGTTTGGAAATATTTAAACCAGAGTTGACTAAACTATGCTCAGACCCTTTTGTGAACTCTAAATTCAAGGTTTCTTCATTGGTTTCCTTCTTAAATACGTCGTTCCCCACAGTCCTCCTCTCTGAATAAGTGTTCTTGGGCTGTGGTTCCCAGTGCGTTTAGGAACTTCACAGACGCCATCTCCTGTTATGCAAGTATGTGCGGGTAGTTCTACGAGCGTATGCTATTTTAATGAATTTATACACGATGATTTTTAATCGGTGAGCCGTAACCAGTTTTTCTAGATCAGGTATTCGATGGCGATCACGTTTCAGTAGCAATTTTATTACATGAAACAAAAATGAAAAAATTTTATTTGTGAAATAATTTTTTGATGAAAAAAAATCATTGTCACCCTACACATGGTTTAGTCTATGAACATAAAACCTCTTTGACAAGTCAGTTTCTTAAACAAACTTTGACGTGAGACCTGTCGAATTCTCCGCCAAAGATTCATCTTCAACTTGACGAAACTACTTCAACAAATGCATTCGGTAGTTGGAGTAAGTCTTAACAATTAAGTTTTTTTTTAATTAAACAGAGATTAATTTAATTGCTTTTAAACCTCGTCTATTAAATTCCATTTTAGCTAGGGATGAATATTTTTCAACTCCTAATCACCGATTAAAAATCATAGTGTATTGTATCGCAAGCACACTAAACATTTTACAAAAATAGCTTATTTCTTTAATATGTATATGCGACAGAAAGGTGATAGCGGTTGACACGCTCGTAGAGCTACCCGTGCATGTTTCCCCAGGGAATTTTTCCTTGAGAGGCCATATTATATGTCAAATTTCTGTAAATTTTACGGAGGCTATTTTCTATAGGTACAAACTTATTATAAAGGTGAAGCTATAAATAAAATACCTATGTATATAGAAGCGTGCAGTTTCAGGATTTTTGAAATTTCATCTTATATGTAGATTACAATTAGTTTAGTTTAATAACAATTCTGAAGAAAATTACCTTTACAGAAAATAAATTACTTTATCAAAAAAAAAAAAATTATGGAAAAAGATGCATTATGGTATATGCAATTCGAGCAAACGACAGAGACTCATGTGAGTAACATTATAACGCAAATATAGTCAGTGACAAAGCTGGTACCTATAAAAAGTTATTTTTAACAAAAAAATAATTCGATTAAGTTTAGTCTTAAAACTTAAAAATAGATGTAACGAACAAGCTTGCACAAGTGACGATGCCACTATCGGTGAATTGAATGTAGAGCTGAAAAAAAACCGGATAACTATAAACAAAATCTACAAAATTACAGAAAAGTGGAATAACATCTTAGTTTGATCAGCTGTCATCATCTTTTTTAAATGTGACATTCGCGTTATGATGGTATTTGAAACATTTGACGTATTTTTATTTGATCTCACAGTTAGTACAGTATTACCACTTATATAAGTTACATCGGCAATAATCGTTTGCGCAGAATAGTGCAACCTAACACCGACTGAAACCGAACGTGTATACCAATGAAATTAACACATTATTTTACCTTATGGCTTCAAATACAAGAACAACACGGACTCATGCTATCTCGCTCTTAATATAAGTACATGTGAGGTTTTTCTAACGTGAGGCATCGAATTTATTTTTTAAAATAGCACAATAAAATATCAATGGATGCTTTACCGAATTTACTCAATCTTTGTTATGACACTTATGACAGCATAAACAAGCTTGATTGCTAACCACTAGAAAACCATAGATGACAGGGCAAATATGGCGCGTACGAAACAACCAATAGTGTACAGTCACGTGACGCACGTACGCGTGGTGTGCTATGATTGGCTGAAAATTTTTCGCTCCACATCAAAATAAGTTTTCTGCGCAGGTTCATCGGCTTAACTTAATTATTTATTTAAAAATTCGCCAGTGTCAAAGTAAGCTCTCTTTGGGAGCGACGTTGTACGGTGATTGTAGTTTTTGCAACTTGATAGTAAAATTCCAGAAACCACGTGGAGACAACTTGCGCATTAAAAAATGTCAGACACGAGAGCAATATAGAATTTTGTGATCACTGTTAATTAAGGTTAATCGCCGCATAAAACACTATCAAAATTATACTTCAACTAGCCACAGAAACAGAAATACCAAAATTATATACTGTCTACATCCGCCATGTTCGAATGCTACAAATCGAATCCCGGCGTAACTTATAAACGTGGTACTACTGTATTTCGAAATTGACCCATTGGACGAAGCCATTTTAAAAAAGCTAGAAGCAAGAATTTCGAGTCATTGTAATCCATTTTGCTGTTTATATGTATTTTTTGCATGTCAGCCCCTGGTGAAATTTGTGATTCGTTTTTAAATATTTCAACAACAGATTTTGTACAGAAAAAGCCGTGGTGGCCTAGCGGTTTGACATAGGTCAAAGGCTCTCAAGCAGAGGGTCGTGGGTTCAAATCCCGGCTCGCACCTCTGAGTTTTACGGAATTTATGTGCGAAATTACATTTGTAATGCACCATGAGCTTTACGGTGAAGGAAAACATTGTGAGAAACCTGTGATTGAACCTGCATACACCTGCGAGGAAATTCTGAGAGGTGGCTTGTATACCCTGTAGTGGGACGTATATAGGCTGGGATGATGATGATTGTACATTTCATCAGTAGATCCTTTTGCTCATTTTTCTTCCGAGTTTCTTAATAATATGCAACGACATAATTGCAATGTTTATTCGAACACAATGTGTTACTATAGATGAAAAACTTAAGTAAATGACCTGTTCTGTTATATGTAATAGTGCACAGAATTGATCGATATGGAGCTTAAGTCATTTTTCAAATACAATAACAAACTGTAGGGATCCAAAATCACCGTGTTGTTTAGTAATTTTATGATTCACTAAATCTAATATACGATTCCATGCGCATTGATGATGGGAGAGCGCCTAGCAAGTGGCGTTTGATGCTGCGAAGTAAGATACATTTGAAAGTAGGTACAATGAAGACTGGATGAATATAGGTTTAGTATATAGATACTATATAATAAATACCATATTTTTTGATAGGTGACAGTGTATGAAGGTTATTATTTGATAATGCCATTGTTTTGACTACCCCTTTCCCCCAAAACACACAATTTTGAAGAAGTTTTACTACTTTTTCTTCTTAGTGTTAGGACTAACTCTGCCTTCATAACGGATCACTGACTACCGCTTGCGGCAGGTTAGGGTCTGGTATGGAGCCGGTCACAAGCCCGGGTAAAAGAGGAGCCTGTTATTAGGTTAGTGTATTGTTTAGAGACAAATTTTAGTTGTCGGGTTCATTGTTGCCGTTATTTTTTTAATTGTAGTTAAAATGGTTCCAACGGAAGACCAGCCTCGGCAGTAAGGTTGACATCATGCTTGGTTGCTGAGACATCAACTTTAAACAGATTAGTAGAAAGATATTTTCATGCTTTTTGTTGGTAATCGGTTCAATATTTATTTCATTTTTTTTGGGTGTTTTTGAAGGCGGTTTTATTTTTTATTTAATTTTTCAATCATCATCATTTTTTAAATTAAAGTTAACCAAAACATAATGTACCTACTTAAGACAATATTCGCTGGTAGACGCGGCTATTGAGAACGGCTGAATTGATTTGATAATTTCGTTATGTAATTTTCGTAATAAATTGAATACATATGTTATTCCAGAATACAACAGCCTTATGTAATTTATATTATGGGTTTTTGCACTTTCTTAATTTAAATGATTGATATGTGTAATTGTTTTTTCTTATAATAATTGGGAGTTGTATGCTACAAGAGGGCAGCATCCACTGTTAGGTAAACATTGATTTTGTTTAATAAATCATCGAAAATGAGCAATCCCTAGCGGGTCGCTATTATATTTAATTATTATAAAACTTTAATACATGTCATATTTTGGATAGTATCGTAGTAGATACTCAACGATTCTTTTATATCAAGTTAAAGTTCGGCGTGACGTCACGGGCCCCACTCTCGAACTTTGATCTTATCTTCGTAACTTTTTATATGATTCACAAAAGAAAAACACTAACTTATCCAATGTCTTTACTGATGGACTAATTATATTAACCCAACCATACATAATATTTTCTATTAAAGAGGTAAGAAGATAGCACATAATGTAGCATGTAGCACGTACAAAGATTACAGCATATAATTACACATTTATGTATTTTTTGACAACTCTATACTGTGAGTGACAGATGTTCAATCATCTATAACGAATGTATACATTTTTTTGTTCAAATGCACACGTTGTCCTAAAATGAAATAATGGTTATTTTCATAGTAATTTTATTAGTCAAACATTAACAAATTAATTTCTAGATATATTTATGAAGAAAGATTTTAACAACACAATGTTTATTTCAATGATGATGATGATGTTCCGGAACGATGTGGTGGGTGCTGTGCTTGACCTCAGCATGGAAACTGTAACAAAATTAAAATATTAAATGCATTAGTAAAGTTTTTTCAGACACTAAACACACACACACACACACACACACTACACTGATGACCTAGACATTCAATAACGGCGAATCTAGTTATTTTTGAAGTGAGAATAGAAAAATGGCTAAGTCAAATTTTGTCTTAAAAACGCAAATGAAGACTCAAAATAACAATAACCCGAAAACCCGATGCGTTAAAAAATAGGCCTACGAGTAAAAGGGCTTCAGACAGTTTGTTAATTAGGCGTTTTTAATCTAGTTCTTTCGTTCAATTTTGTTAATATTTTAACAAAGATTTTTGAACACAATATACATCGTCCCAAACTTTAAGCTTTTAACGTACTTTCACCAGGATTTAGTCATCATTTTTGCGCAGTTACTCTACTTCAAAGAATACAAATTAGGGCCTTTGTAACACAACTAAATTGGTGGACGTAACTCTTAAAATCTGCAATGTGAATTAGCGGTTGACTGAGCATAAATACATAATAATTATAAGCCATATAATTCATGCCGCTACTCAAGTGAATAAACTATATGAATAATATGATTATGATTATTTTTGATTATAAAATCCTTTGGCCGATGGAGACATGAAAATTTTTGATTGGAGGCTATGGACCAGAAGTCGCAGAGAAGAGCCATGGTTAAGGACACTGTTGTTAACGGATAGCGCAGAAAGTATGAGATTGTTCCTGTGAAGTACTCTTTTTTTATCTTAGACCTTAAACTTGTAAAAAGTATAATTGCTTACCCAGTGTGTTTATCACTGTGGTAGTGCACATTCCTGTCAGAACCGTCGGGCTCGTGCAGCGAATAGAAGCCCGTGACGACGTCGCCGTCGCGATGCTCGTTGTGAGTCTTGTGGTCGCCGGTGTGGTGGTCCGACACTTTGTACTCGAACTTGTATTCAGGATGAGCCTGGGAAAATGTTACAATTATTAACTCTCTCACTTTGTCAAGGCAAGACCAAGAAGGTTAAGTTAAGACTTTGTTTATCTATCTTATTCCTAGAAACCCTTCAGGAACGATAAGCATTGTTTTGACCCATAAGCATTTTTGTGCATTTATCTCTTCTGTGTTATTAACTTATTACGTAATCACTTTCATTATTTAATCCATTGGTCCAGTTATGCTTTGAAATCTTCTTATTACTTGTCATGTGAAAGCACCACATTCGTACCTGATGTGTTCCGCTACTTCAAAAATTTAGCCGCATATTTAACATTAGCAATTAAATGAACTGGCACGTAAGTCTTAACGGGATAAACGTTGCATGTTAACTACAAGTGAAACGCTATCTAAATGAACAAAGCAATGAATATTAATGTTGATAAAACTTACGTAGTAATCGACATGTTTTTTGTGGCCGTGCTCGTCGTGAATGGTCACCTCTTCGGCATGGCCATCGTGCCGGGAAATGTGCTGCGAGGAGTGACCATGCTTATGGTCGTGTTGAGCCGCCACTGTGATTGCTAGAGCAGCGAGGCAAACCACCTGAGAAAAGGACAACGCTTTGATAACTTTAAATCATAACATAATGTATGTCATAAAGGCATATTGTGTATTCCAAAGCATAATTTGAGTCTTCGTAAGAATTACAGTCCAAGCCCTCATTCTGAGAGCCTTCTCAGCTCAGGCCTTGGTCTGTGTCCAGCAGAGAAATGTTCATAGGACGATGATGATGAATCCACCGGTACTTTTGCTTTTAAAACTTCATTCAACCATTGAGCGCAAATTATTTTTAAAAACACTTTTATTTATGAGTATTTTTCATGTTATTTACCTTAAAATACATTTTTATTTGTTTCGACTACAGCAGTCCTTAAGACACCAAGTTCAGTTCGCAACTGATATTATTTTGCAAAAATACCACGTCTTTTATAATACTGAAAACAATTAGGCCACATTGATTTCATTATTGACGAAAGTCGTTAAAACAATTCGATAACTAAAATTGGAGAATGTGTAATACTTTTGTAATGCATGTGTTCAGTGAGTTCACGTAAGCTTTCATACATTTTAAAATTCTTAAACCTTAATCAACATCATCAATATCATCATCATCAGAGCCTATATACGTCCCACTGCAGGGCATAGTCATTCTTTCAGAATAAGAGGGATTGGGCCTTAGTTCCCACGCGGCCCTAATATGTTGAAAATATCATCGATTCGTGCAGTTAATTTTTCTAGGCAATGAACTAAAAAATCAAATTTGTTTATTTTATTTAAACCTAAATCAACATGTGAACATTGATGGAAACTTTCTAGTAGGTATGACAACCATTGTCAGGAAGCCCCGCTCCTTCATAGCTACAAGTCTCAAATGGGAATTATTTGTGAAGGTAAATTCATCAAACTTTTTTCTTTTTTATTTGATACGCAAACGAGCTGACGAAACTGTAATCTACGGACTAGTCGTAAATATGAAAATAAAGATTAAGATCAGAACAAAAAGAAAGAAGAAAAAGAAGAAGATGATTAAGATTAAAAAGTAGGTAAACAGTCTGTGATCGACAAATTGAAACCAGTAAAACTACGCTTTGCCATGTACATATTTATTTTCTGTGAAAAGATTCTCCACCTACTACTGGGTAAAGGCTTCCTCTTCCTTATGCCATTAGCCAAGAAAAGCATATCCAATAGAGTTACTGAGCATACTCTTCATGGAAACGGTTCGATAGAAAGATACAATAACACTGATAGAGCGAGAAAGGAATGATGTAAGCTGGAAAAAAGAGTAGAAAAACAATGAAAACCCATGTTTGCGTTAGCGTGAGATGACAGATTAATATGCATTGTTGTACTGTCAAATTGACACTGTTCAACTGTTCAAGCATATGGTGTGAACAAACTGCATAACCTGTATTTTTAATTTCGTCCATAACCTGCACAACTGCACTTGTATTACGTATTCAGTTGTCCTTGGATTTTAAATATGAGCACAGTACCAACCGAGCGTAATTTGCATTTTTATGCATATTTTATTCGCACCCACGTGTTTTATTTTGGCTTTTAAATTGATCACCTTATTAATATTTTAATGTCTCATTAAAATTTGTGTTGTAAAGAGAACAGATAAATTGAAATAATAATTATATTTAAGGTTTGTTGAACTTTTAGCAAACAAACTACTTTTACTAGACACATAATCTTCTATACATATAAAATCCTTTGTCCTGACTGACGGATCAACGCACAGCCTAAACCGCTGATCGTAGAGACCTGAAACTTGGAGGGTGTGTTCTTTGTATGACGTAGGCATTCGATAAGAAAGGATTTTCCGTAGTTCTACTTCTAAGGGGGTAAAAAAGGGGGGCAAAGTTTGTATGAGACATCGTGATTCCTTGGTCCAATCTACTTCAAATTTTGCATAAACATTCTTTAACAAAATTGATGGAAGACGTGTTTCGTATTTTATTGAAATTCATCCCTTGACGGGGTCAAAAAGTAGTAGAAAGTTATTTTGGGGGTGATTTGCTTCGAAGTTGATATCAATACTCCTTAGTGCTTTTGATTTAAATTACATTTTATTTTGACACATTGTCTACGTTTGTCAACCACGTCTTGATCTGATCTCTGATAATAGCTAATTATATGTATTAAGTATTTGCATTTCACCAAGCTTTTGCTTTTACAAGCGCAGCGTGGGACGTCCACCAACGAGATGGACGGACGTTTTGGTGAAGGCCGCAGGTTCAGGGTGGATGCAAGTCGCTTCCAACCGTAATGATTGGACGTCAATGAGGGAGGCCTATGTCCAGCAGTGGACGTCCTACGGCTGAAATGATGATGATGATGAAGCTTTTATGCGAGTTCAACCTTTTTCGAATAAAATCGAATTGAGTATTTAAATATCATTGTTGAACTCGCATAAAAGCTTGGTGCAATGCAAATACATATAAAATGCTTTGTCCTGAAGTCCTAAATGACTGACTGCCGGATTAACGCACAGCCTAAACCGCTGTATGTAGAGACCTAAAACGTGGAGGGTGTGTTCTTTGTATGACGTAGGCATCCGATAAGAAAGGATTTTCCGGAATTTCCACGGGATAAGGAATAATCGGGATTTATATATTTCATCAAGAGTGACCCTATGCCCATAACGAAGATTACTAAACTGTACAAATTGGGCATGCAATTAGACTATTAGAATATAAAGCGAATATAAAGAATTTTGAAAATTTCCACGGGATAAAGTTAAATCAGGATTTATATATGTAGGTACTCAAATCAACTGGACCATATCTCCGTAACTACAATTACTAATCTTTTCAAATACAGTATTAACGAAAATGACCATAACAACAAAAAACTTATTGCAGGATTTTTGGAAATTCCTGTGGGATAGATAATCTCTGAAACTTCCGAGCCGATTAAAAAAAAACTTTTACCAGTAAAAAGTTACACTATCCTTTATTGACATAGGCTACTTTTTTCCGGGGAAATGCAAAATTCCCAAGGGATAGAAAAAAGAAAATTCAACTTCGGAGCTCATTTTAAAATGTCTTACACCAATAGAAAAGATGCACTGTCCTTGGTTAACATAGGATGCTTTTTTCCGGATAAATGCAAAATTCCCGCGGTATAGAAAATAGTAAAATTAACTTCGGGGCTGAGTTTAAAAAAAAATCACCAATAGAAAGCTTCACTATCCTTTATTGGTATAGGCTACCTACTATTTATTCGGTAAAATGCAAAATTCCCCTGGGATATTAAGAAGTGAATTTCACTTCAGGGCTGATTTGAAAATTTCTTTCACCTATTAGTGAGTAGCTACACTAACCCTTACTTACATAGACTATTTTCTCCGTGAAAAATCAAAATTCCCACGGGAAAAAAATAAGTGAACTCAACTACGCGGCTGATTTTAAAAGTTCTTTTATCGGTAGAAAGCTTTAAGGACATAGGCTACTTTTCTCGGGGAAAATGCAAAATACCCGCGGGATAAAAATAAGTGTAATTTTGCAAAGAATAAGGACAAATTTGTTGAAATTCCCGCGGGATAGGGAATAAACGGGATTTATAATATTCACTAACTGATACTCATGATGAAATGATAATAATGATGGATGTTGCCGGTGCCGGATTTTTGTTTTATACAATGAAAGAGATGAAGAAGCTTTACCACAAATTGGAATTCTACGCGGACGAAGTCGCGGGCAAAAGCTAGTCTAATATATAAAAATCTCGTGTCACGGTGTTTGTTACCGAACTCCTCCGAAACGGCTTGACCATTTTTATTGAAACTTTTTTCTCTACATTCGGTAGGTCTGAGAATAGGTCGTAGGCTATTTTTTTTTTCTTCTTCGCAGACGGAGTCACGGGCAACAGCTACATCAAGCTTTGGTAGCCTAGTGATTAGACCTATGAATACCTTTCAAGTAGACGATCGTGGGTTCGAGGCCGGGGTCGCGCCTCTGAGTTTTTCGGAATTTATGTGCGAATTTCCATTTTGAATATACCATGGGTGAAGGAAAACATCGCGAGGAAACCTGTGGTGTACCAATTCACCAGCAATTCAGTGGTGTTCGTGAAGCTCCCAATCCTTACTGGACCAGCGTGGGAACTACGGCCCAAGCCCCTTCATTCTGAGAGGTGGCCTATGCCATGCAGTGGAACGTATATAGACTGGGATGATGATGATCATACATTATATACATTATATCATAATAATATGTAGTAATATGTACCTACAAATCAACCGGAAAAGGACGATATAAATAATAATTTATTGCCTTGCCGTGATTAGGCTCAACATTCTTGAAAATTGCATCAAAGTTTAGAAACTTCGTTAGCACGAAATCTAACAGCACATAATAAAGGTCACGTGAGAATTTGCTAGATCACTGTTCTTTCCTATTTGATACTACTAGGCAGCGCTAGTGTCGCTACAGTCTAAATTTTGTTCCTGAGGTTAGTTTATGCTTAGACGACCGGATAGCCTAGTTGTTAGAAAACCTGACGCCGAAGTGTGAGGTCCCGGGTTCGATTCCCGGTCGGGGCAGATATTTGTGTGAAAAATACCAGTTTTTGTGCTCGAGTCTTGGATGTTAAATATTAATATGTATTTTTAAGTAGGTATGCATTTATCTATGTAAGTATGTTCATCCATTGTCTAATGCCCATATCACAAGCTTTACTTAGTTTGGGACTAGGTCAATAATTGGTGTTGATTGTCCTATGATATATAATTTATTTATTATTTTAAATAATAAAATATATTTTATTTATATAGGTACAGCCGAGAGGCATGGTTACAATCCGTGTAAAAATAAGAATATTATTATAATAAATACCCATCGGCAACTTTTCACATCAAGTCTTAGGTTGAGTAATTTGTAAACGAGTTCTTTAATAATCCACCTACAGTTGTGACTGTTATTATACAGGGTGAAATTTTAAACATGATACATAATTAGTGTTTCTAGCTGAGTTAATGCTGGTCAATGTAATACTTTAACTCGATTGTTTTATTTTTTCTTATTTATTTTTATGTTTCCATACGTTGAGTTCGTGATTTCAACGAAGTAGGTATGAACATCCACAATTTTATCAGACTAATTTTAACAATTGAGTTAATGCATTATTACTAACGAGCATTTACGTACCGAGTTATAAATACTAATTATGTACTTGCCAAGTTTAAAAAAAAATCATAAAGTTTATTTGGTTTTCACT
The DNA here is from genome assembly GCA_947563465.1 of Archips xylosteana. Lineage (NCBI taxonomy): Eukaryota > Metazoa > Arthropoda > Insecta > Lepidoptera > Tortricidae > Archips > Archips xylosteana. The sequence goes on from OX387346.1 coordinate 16,005,081, forward strand.
TTGGATTGTGGTTCCTAGTAAAACAAGGTAAGTAAAACAAACAAACCTTCCATTAAGCAAATAAATGCTTGTATCGGAAATGTATAATTTAATAAAAACTCACTTGCACATATTGTTCAAAATAAATATAATTTTCTTCCATGATTTACTACTTTAAATGAGGATAAAGGAGGTTTGCAATTTAGTTTTTACACCTTTCATTCGGAAAAGTAGATTTTGCTCTCCTTTTGACGACAGGGATAAAAATGCTTCTGTTCAAGCTACTTTTTTAATTTATTCATTGGCATGTATCATTAATTTATGCAATGTGCCATATGTGAATATTGATATTCAATACCATTGTAACGTTCGATTCGATTCTTAACTAAAAATTGTTTCATCACTTTTATAGCATTTTATTTCAATTTTCCTCATAGTCGGTGTGAGAAGTTGTATGTATCACTCAGGAGCAAAATTATTTTCGTCTTGGGCGTTAACACTTGAATCCCTCGTTACGCTCAGGATTCCAATTTAGAATCCCCCGCTACGCTCAGGATTCTATTGTAGAATCCTTTGCTTCACTCTGGATTCAATGTACCGCCCGCGCCGTAAATACATCATTTTGCTCCCTTGTGACACAAATAACTGTGTATTTCTTTTGATTGTGTGAGAACTCCGTCATGTTATAGGACGATTTGAATAATTATTTTGGTATTTGGGAGGGTGTATGGGTACTGAACTCTGAAAAGAAAGCTCTCGAATGTACTTAGTAAGTTCTCGACAATTTATACCAATATATTTCTCGACTTGTTTTTTTTCCAATTGCAAGAATAGTTCAATCCGAACCTTAAAATAAACCGGCCAAGTGCGAGTCGGATTTACGAACCAAGAGTTCCGTGCACTAGTGCACATTTAGAGACACCGTTGTCAAAATATTATATTTGTTAGGCTATAAGTAGGTAGAGTCTACAAAAAAAGGCGACGACAGCAGAATGATAAATAAAAGATAATAAATAAAGGGCATTTTTAAAATGCAATTTAATTTGCAATTGAAAAAGAATAGAAATAATCAACAATAATCGAAACAAGATAGAAAACATATCACATTTCTGTTAACTTTTAGGTTAATGATGATGGTGATGCTCGGGTACAATGTGATGGGTCTCTTGCTTGACATTAGCATGGAATCTGAAACAAGAAAATTTTCATTAGAACCTGATAATTATGAGTAAAGGTGCGACCAAAACGCCGCTTAAAAAACGGTGACGTTACGGAATCGCAGTGATGCACCGTAAACGTCACAACTTTACTATGGAGAGCATGCGTTAAAGTCTGACGTATACGGCACGTCACTGCGATTCCGTAACGTTTCCGTATTTTAAGCAGCGGTATGGCCGAACCTTAAAGCGGAACTTGTCAAAAGTATGAGACAAGTTTTATCACATTGTTTGCCTGTGTCACGCGAGATAAGCAAAACATTAGCTGTATCGTTCGTAAATAATTTGTTCGTGTATTGTTCCTGTATATTAAATCAGATGAATTGGATCAAACTGAGTACAATTATCCAAGCTACACATTCTGTCATTCAAGGAAAAAAACACCCTTTAAGTGTATAACAGCAAACAATTCAATGTAATTTTAATTTTAAAGTGTGTGTACACTATCAAAATTCAGCCTATATATGTCTCACTGCAGGACACAGGCCTCCTCTCAGAATGAGAGGGCTTGGGTCGCAGATCCCACGCGGGACCAGTGTGGATGGGGAACTTCACACACACCATTGAATTTCTTCGCAGGTGTGTCCAGGTTTCCTCGCGATATTTTCCTTTGCCGTAAAGTTCAAAGCAAATTTTTTAAATGTTTTTCGCACGCAAATTCCGAGAAACTGAGGTGTGAGGCTGGGCTCGAACCAACGACCTATTGCTTGAGAGGCCATAGGTCAAACCACTTGGCTATCATGGCATCATCAAAGTTTACAGAACAGTTCAATTAACGCCAGGTTCAACGCCTAAAACTAGATTCTTTTGTTTGCTGCAAGAGATTAGGTATAAAGTCGCTATTATATAAATCACAAGGACCGGCAATATCGTTTACCTACTAAGATATCTATCGATAGTCTTAGGAATTTTGTAATTTTTAGGCACTTTTGAATCGCGCACTCATTGACGGGCGGAAAATGACATATAAGCCAACAATTGGCTTATGTTTTGCGGGACGTTTTCATGTCGCCTAAGCTCTATTTGTTGTATAAATAATCAAAGTTACATATCAAAAATCAAAGCAATGCAAGTAAAGCCGGAGCAAAAAAAAACTAAAAACCCCATTGATCATCTTCTTGAAACTGCAGTAGGTAATAAAAGTGAAGCGTTTGGTATCTTCGAAAGTTTAGTCAACCCGGGGGAATCGAGTAGTACCCTTCGCCACTGTTCAGCAAAAACATCGTATTTTTCACACGGATGTCAATGTCAAATGTCAACAACTCACCCAGAGTGATGATCGCCGTGGTATTCTACGTGTCTGATGGAACCATCGGGCTCGTGCAGAGAATAAGAGCCCTTGACAACGTCTCCGTCGCGGTACTCCTCTTGTGTCTTATGGTCGCCGGTGTGGTCATCATCTACTTTGTATCCGAACTCATATTTGGGATAAGTCTAAAAAAATAGGCATTAAGTGTTAGGAAGAAGGTTTTTTATACAATATAGACTGTTTGACCACAATCACGCCTGATGGAAAGCAAAGTAATTTTTCCCAAGCAGATCTACCTACAATTTTATTAAATAAATTACACAAGTTTTTAAATCAAATATTTTTTATTACAGTAGGTACCTACGCTATTTGAGACTAGGGATCGCCAATACGGATCAAAATTATTTCCAAGCATCCCTGTCCATGACCGTTATCATTAATTTTATTTTACGCCTTAGATATTAATGTTTTCTTGACGATGGATTTGAATTTTGTGGGTCTATAATGACTCCCATAAAATTTTTGTTCCGAAATTTCAAGATCATAACGTTTTCTGTCATAATTTTTCTTTGTCATATTATCGGAAGTCATAATATTAAACAACATAAATTGGAGCTACGATTTTCTTAAGTCATAATTATTGTAAGGACTAATATGTAAACTCATATCATTCAGTGTCAAGAAGCATCACACTTCATAATATTAAAGGTACTAAAGTCACTCATAATAATTATTGAAAGGTCTTTTTTCGCAGGTCATAATTATTTTAAGGCACAATATTACTTTGTAATAACATTCAATGTCATGGTTGTATGACATTTCATAATATTAAAGGTAACAATCCTTTTCTGTGCTGTCATAAAAAAAATACCTAACATCGAAGGCTAAGGCGGGAGCTACGCTTACGCTTCGCTCCCGCCTTAGCCTTCTGAACCTAACCTGTCCGAGTCGCTTCTGCCCTGAAAGTCTTGCTCGCTCGCTTCGCTCGCTCGCTGCCAGCGATATGTCTTACAATGTTTCTGAATAATTATCAATGTTCCTTTGGATGTTATAGAATTCAATGTAGATGGTTAGTGCATTTTAGGTAATGAAAAATTATGACTAAAAACAATTATTACTTTAAGATATATGCCCTATAACGTTTCTGAATAATCAACGATATTCCCTTAAATATTATTGATATCAATATTATGACTTTTTAAAGTTATGATCAATGGGATTATGGCTCATTGCAGTTAGAACTATTAAGCGATATGCTTTAAAAAAATTATGACCATCGATATTTATGAGCAAGAATATTATGGACATCAATTTATGACTTTCAAAATTCGGATAAAAAAGATTATGGGAGAAAAGGGGCACCCGAATTTTGTATCTGGTTGATCGGTAATAATAGTTTTAAAAATTTTATTATAGAAACGTATACAATTTCCCAATTACGATTTTTTGGTGTTAGCCTGTCTTTACGGTGAGGCTTTAAGCTACCCTGTGTTTTTAGTAGCTTTGGCTTATCGACGTTAATGGGAAAATCACATATTTTAAGTATATTCTATATCAAGCCTAAATCAAAACTCCCGGAGTGGTACGCTTCAATAAAAACGTCACATTTTCTTTAGTTCTCTTTTAATGGTGTTTGTACTTACGTAGTAGTCAATATGCTTGTGGCCGTGTTTGTCGGTCATGACCACTTCTTCGACGTGACCATCGTGCTTTTTGACGTACTGCGAGGAAGTCGCGTGTCCATGTTTATGGCCATGCTGGGCGGCCGACACCGCGATCAGGGCAAACACACAGAGGATCTATGAATAAAATAAACTTTTAATTTGCATCGCAAAGTCTTTAACTTCTACACAGTCATTGTTAATTTACCTAGTCACTTCAACTCTTTGTGCTATTGCGCTGTAGACCTTTAACTGGATTTGTTAATACTTTGAAACCATAATATCAAAATGTCGAGAGAAATAAACATAGGAACGCTATCGTGTTACGTGAAGATATCCCTTGTTATGAGGATCGGTGATACCTACACGCAAATAGCTGATAAGGCGTGAATACTGAAAACTTAAGATTGGGTGCAATTATTATCTTTGGGAGTGGTTCCAACTCTTACGGCTCGACTTCATAATCTTGCGATTTAGGTAGTAGTTAAACGGATTTTGAATTTTTGACACCACATTGGGAAAAAAGGAGTAAGTATTATTTTATTAAACTTTCAATGAAAATAGTCATGTAGTCTAAAGGGGCCATCCATAAATTACGTCACACATTTAGAGGGTGGGGGTTTCAAGCGATCTGTGACACTAGAACAAAATAATGGCAATTTTCATAGTACCTAATAAGTGTGAAAAGGGGGGGGAGCGGTCCAAATTGATCGAAATTGGTGTGACGTAATTTATGGATGGCCCCAAATGATGCACACCAAATTTTAAGTCAATCCGACCACTTTATTTAAGTATATACGTGCAATTTATGTAGCAAGATTTGAAATGTATTTAGTTATGTATATATTTAAGGTGCTTACAAATTAGATGCCAATACTTTTAGATCTGATAGTACTCATCCTTTGGAGTAGGTAGTCTTAAGTTATAATAATAAATTTATTACAAGGACAGTTAAAATCTAATAAAAAAGCAATAGGTTAAAAATGTAATTTATAAGAGCAACGAATTTCCAATCAGGATTTGACTGGTCCCTACACTCATATTTTTTTTCCTAAATACTATTTAAAGTAAATTATTTTGATGTAATTTAACGTCTCTTAAAGTATTGGTATAATACAAACAAACATTACATCTCACAAATATTTTGCACTTCTGTTGTTTTCCATTAAAATAAAGTTACGAGTACCTTTAGTTTCATCGTTTTGATTTGTGTAGAAATCCTTGTGAAACGAAGTTCAGCTGTGTACTGATGCATATCAATAAAACGAACCTCTTTTATAATACCGATAATAACCGGCGCAGTTTAATTTCACTTCATTATTGGTTCAAGAATACAATGTTTAGTAGAAGCACTAAATACTCACAGTATTCTTAATAATTTCGTAAAATAAAACTTGCAAGCCTAAATTACATACCTACATTATTTAGCTCATTTACATTGAATTGCGTTTTTAGTTGTCAAATAATTATGCAAACTACTCTTTTTTTCTTAATGAACAAGACAGTAATTACACTATTTAATAAATGATTCCAGCTGGTGAAAGGGTTTGACAGCGCATTCAAACAATGGATGATAATAATTCAATCAACGTGTCCTTTGATGATGAGACTTATTACGAATCTTGAATCGATTTTGTGACAACGGACATTAGTCTGTTGTGGATCTGAGTCTTATGGTTTTCCGAGTTATGGGGACCTGATCATTTGAAAGGCATTCACGGGGCCGAAGCCAACATGAAGAGGCCTTTGGTACCATAATTGTACAAATGTGATGGGCGCAACTATGAGAGTAAATCTCTTAGTACACCATGAGGATGTGTTAGCGGACAGTCTTCCACAGATATCAAACTAGTCACATGTAGGATGCGATATGGAAAGGGCTAAGGATCGGCATGTTGTGGACAGGATTACCGAGCTAAGGAGTGCGATGACGGACACCTACTATTGCCTTAAGTATCTCATAAATTAAACTTTTGGTAGGCGGGGACTCGTCGTAAATTGTAGTAAATTGAGGGGACCCTCAAACTGTTGCCCGCTTGGGGCAATGAGGTATCATTTTTTTCTACATATCCGTTATTAATATTATTCTACTGATTGATTGAAACTAAAAAGTTTTGAAAACATCTTCTTTGTAATAGGATTTTATTTATCATCTTCGGCTCACTGCTGGGCATATGCCTTCTCTTAGGATGAGAGGGCTTGGAGTGTAGTTCATAGACGGCTCGGTGCGTATTGGAAATTTAATAATTAGAATCATCATCAAATCAGCTAAAAGATGTCTACTGCTGGAGAGAGGCCTCCCCCAAAGAGTTCCGCAAAGATGCTGCTGGCGAAATTTTAAATAGATTTCTTTATATAAAAAAAGGTATGTTCAATCTTCCAGAAGGAATTAAACCTTATTTCAATACAAAGGCCTTTGGCTGTACAGCTGATGCCCAGCGTAATTTTTCATGTGGCAAAAAAACAAGCATATTTCCTAAATCTATCGAATGTAATTCCAATGTCACATTCCGTAAACGAACCAAAATAACAGAAAACAAGTGTTTAAGAAATAACATCATTATCGACTCCACCGTTTAACTTTTAATTGCCAGCATTTAAAGCGAATGCATTACCGACATACTCTCGGTCGTATAAATGAACAGCGTTTTGTTTCATATGCATCAGTTCTTAATCCGCTTTCATTGGATTAACACATCCATATTCAAAAATTTGAAAATGTTTTTAAAGGTGAATTATAAAATACATAACACGAACTAGGCGTGGATAACCACATTTAATTAAAAGGGTTAGGGTTAAAAAAATTTGTTAAATCTGGATTAGAGTTAATAGTTCAATATATTATTATTATGTCACACTATTTAACCCATGGTTATTAGTTAATTATGGGTAAATAAGTTAACTTCGATCTGCGCAAGCCTGTCTAAGAAACAATAACCAAAATTTTTTTTCTACTGTCAAGGTTCAATGAAACGTTGGCATACAACTCGAGTGTTTGACTAAAACACGCGTGTTGTTACAATCATTTATGTTAATTTGACCAACAAACCATTTCAGGTCGTGTGTCTGGGTGCTTTAATCGCTGTGGTTGCTGGTCAGCATGGACATGAACACGCGCACTCCTCTCAGCACATCTCCAAGCATGACGGCCACGCTGAGGAAATCGTCTTCCACGATAAACACGGCCACAAAGACGTCGACTACCGCGTAAGTAATTTACAGCTTAGGCCGTTTAAATGTTCTATGAAGTTTCATGAATAAAGCTCTTTTAGCGCACCTTATAAACGTAGACACGTGTCTTGAAGAAAGGTCAGCTTAAGTGTACCCGAAACCAGGGATCATGTGTGAAAAGACTAGTGAGTGTTGTGGAAGCGAATTATGTATGTCAGGATCGTAGCAGATTGAAACAGATAGCTTCTGTCCACCTCTTTGCTGGCAAGGAGGCGAGATTGTATGTGCGTGCTGTGTGTATAAACGTTGAAGATTCCAAAAAAAAAGCTCACTAATACTTTGATCAGGAAATCAGTTGCATTAACATTGGCAACAGCTTAAGACAAAAATCTTGTCTTTTTTTCTAGTAATTTCTGTGCATACATAAATAAACGACAAGATGTAGGTATATTTGAAACATTACAGACTCACCCCAAGTACGAGTTTGAGTATAAGGTGACGGACCACCACACCGGCGACCACAAGACGCAGCACGAGCAGCGCGACGGCGACGTCGTCAAGGGCTTCTACTCGCTGCACGAGCCCGACGGCTCCGTCAGGGACGTGCACTACCAGGGCGACCATCATTCCGGGTAAATGCTTTTGATAACTCACCATCTGCATCACATTACAGCTGTTACTCGTTAGCCCATATTAGCTTAACTTACTATGTTAACTTGATAATGAGTTTCTAGCATATTAAAATAAAACCTTGAATTGTTTTGTTGCAGCTTCCATGCCGAGGTCAAACATAGCACACATCACATCGTGCCTGAACACCATCATCATCATTAAGTGATAATTTCCTAAGACTGTTTTATATTTAATAAATTGTTATGATTCAATATTTTATGTTTTACTAGCTGGTGCTTGCTATTCCTCTGCATCCTGTTTTTGCGTTTTTATAAGATAAAACCCATATTATTCTGTAATGGTGTCAACTGTCCAAGTGATTTTTACTTCTACAGAATCCTCTACGTGCAATGCAAACAATAAAACTATAAGTAAACCTACCTTACCTACCTACCTTTACCTTTAAAGTAAATATATAAGTTAATATTCTGTGAATATTTCAAGCGTCTAACTGTTGCCGTTATCAATATCGAGCAAAAACGAGCAAAAAAATCACGTTAGTTGTATGGCAGCCCCCTTAAATATTTATTTTATTCTAGTTTTTAGTACTTTTTGTTATAGCGGCAACCGAAATACATCATCTATGAAAATTTCAACTGTCTAGCTATCACAGTTCATGAGATACAGCCTGGTGACAGATGGACGGGCGGACAGACGGACAGCGGAGCCTCAGTAATAGGTTCCCGTTTTTACCCTTTGGTACGGAACCCTAAAAATTAGCATCTAAGTACTTGTTCTAGGCTTTTTAATGTACTAATGGCGCCTGCCTGACTGGGAATCGAGGTAAACCTAAATCAACATAGCTCCCTGTTGAATAGGAAATCCATTCCCCGCGGGGTAATTACACAAAAGATCCCTACGGGTCGAAGTGTATCCGCAAGGACCCCTAATACTAAGATAAGATAAGATTCCCCGGGGCATCAGCTGGCAAGAGTTAGAGATTTATCCTAAGTGGAATAATATCTCGAAATCCCTATTCACTTATAAGGGATGACAGGATGCAATGATTATAATGTATAATACTTTTTAAATTTAACTGGAATCTGGAAGGGTAACAATAGTGATTATTGTCTTATTGAAACAAATGGAATAAAATATACAGAGCATAATCTACTTGATTATTACAATGGTTATCAGAGCTTTATAATAATACTAGCTGTTGCCCGCGACTCCATCTGCGATGAATAGGGGTAGGTATAAAAAAATAGCCTAGGTATATAAAAATATGACACAAGATTTAGAGTTTTATACAGAACGACACAAAAATGGTGATACAAAGTTAGTGTTTTTTACTCAGTTAATGCTGGGCAATATAATGCTCTAACTTATTTGTTTTAATTAGACATATAAAATTTGAGGTGTCTATACATTGAGTTCATGATTTCATTTCAACTAAGTATAAACATTGGGGGAGGCCTATGTTCAGCAGTGGACGTCTTTCCGCTGAAATGATGAAGTTTGAACATTCTAAATTTTATCAGAATAATTTTAAAAATTGAGTTAGTGCATTATGTTGTCTAACATTAACTGAGTAAGAAACAATCATTGTGTATAACTATTTTTGTGTCACCCTGTGTATTAGATTATGGACCAATTTTTAGGCAATTCGATCACTGGTAGTGGGTCGAAAATGACTTGCAATATTTATAATGGACAACCTAAGTATTACGAGTATATGTACGAGACATTACGTAAGGTTTGTTTAGGTTATATATGTAGTAGGTACCTAATTGGAGGTCATTAGCTTTTTCTACATGGAACTGAGCCGTTTTAACTGTGTATTGTTTCTTTACCTATTAAAAATCTTTGGATAACATTTTCTTCTTTACTTTATAGAAACCGCCACCAGTCCTACGACGCAATAAGCGGTGTATACTAACGTACGTTTTATCAATACATTTATCGTAAGATAATGGGCAGTATCAAAAGATGAACGGATCTCACTGTGCGCAGATAATTCGTAGTACGTATACTTAACGTAAACGCATGTACGTATATGGAATAGGATGGTAGGTAATGGCGATCACTGTAGCGATAAGCCCAGTTTAAATCTGCAAAAAAACCGTGCAAGTTGCATTACATTGCGGCGGTCGGTTGACCACTTCAAACTCGTTCGCTTTACTGCCTCGCAATGCAATGCCACTTGCACGTTTTTTCTTTAGGTCTAAAGTCGGTTATAGTGATTGTGTTCTTCTAAATCGAAATGTTGTTTGTAAAAACGCAACTAACGCTGTTTAAAGAAAAATTGTACCAAGTGTTTTTGTCAGTTAATAGATAAACTTTGTGTAACCCTTATTATCAGAATCAAACTTGATTAATAAGAAGATCTTGGCTTTAATTAGAAATAAAAATATTCATTTAAATGTACACAATATACTCGTAAAGATATAGGTAACTTATTCAATTATTTGTTTTCCTTTTTTTGCTAATATTTATTGCGACGTTATTAACAAGATTAGATTAGATTAGTCTTTTTCGCGCTTACGTAATGAAAAATGTAGTTTATTATGTGATAGGTACGCGTAAAAACATTACTGTTTTTGTTAATATTTTACTTTATCCAAACTGAGAATGAAAACGAAACCCATTCATGAAAAATTTTGTGTCCGTTAGTCTGTATTCACGTAACACTAAATTTTTCACTTTATGTAATTGGATATAGTACATTATGATTCAAGGATTTTTTAACATGACATCATCGTAAGGGATGTTAGATTTAATAGCTGTGTTTTGACAATAATACTTTAAAATCTTATCTATACATTTATTTAATACAAAACGGACGTACAAATTATACAACAATAATCTTCAACAGTGATCAGTTAGTGATGATGGTGGTGTTCAGGCACGATGTGGTGGGTGCTGTGTTTGACCTCAGCGTGGAAGCTGCAACAAAACAATTCAAGATTTTAATTTAATTTGTTAGAAACACATGTCAAGTTACTCGTGTTAGCCTCGTGTGCCTGCCGCCCGCACCTCTCCCAACCCCCTTTGTCGTCAAACCCCTGTATCGCGTGGGCGATGACTCAGTTAAACGGTTTAGCTATAATTTGATGCAGATGTGTGTGATATCAAAAGTATTTACCCGGAGTGATGGTCGCCGTGGTAGTGCACATCCCTGACGGAACCATCAGGCTCGTGCAGCGAGTAGAATCCCTTGACGACGTCGCCGTCACGATGCTCGTGCTGTGTCTTGTGGTCTCCGGTGTGGTGGTCTTCCACCTTGTACTCGAACTCGTATTTGGGGTGAGTCTGGAATATTCAAAATTTCTTCGTCATCTTGCCAGTTACTTAGGCATGCACAGAAATAGTTAAACAAACAAGACTTAAGATATTGTGTATTAAGACACTACCAGTGCCAACAGGTCATCAAAACAGCCTTGATGTAAATCACTTACGTGGTAGTCAACGTCTTTGTGGCCGTGTTTGTCATGGAAGACGACTTCTTCAGCGTGGCCGTCATGCTTGGAGATGTGCTGAGAAGAGTGCGCATGCTCATGTCCATGCTGACCAGCAACCACCGCGATAATAGCAGCGAAACACACGACCTGAACACATTTATCATTGCAACAATGTTCACTTCAGCAACTTATTCAGTACCGTCTTCATACAAGTTAATAGTTAGTTCTACCTATCCCTGTGTCTGTTTGAAATCAAATCTTGTGAATCGAATTTGACCCAGTTCTAGAAGTTGGATTGCCTTGAAGTTTGGTATGCATTTTGGATGACTTTGCAAGCAAAGTTAACAAGACTTACAGTCATCTATTTTTTTTTAGAAAAGTTTATTTTAATTAATGCACATATGTTTTTGTGTAATATAAAAATATTATAGTCCTTTTTTTACCTTTAAGACCATTTTTAGATGAGGATTATATGGTTGTTAATTCGATGAAAGTAGATTCAAAACTGATACATTCTGACCAAAACACTGTTCTTTTATATTACTCGATACGTGGCAATAGTCGTTTTGTTCTAATTTATTGGCAATTAAAAATTAAGCTCACAAGCGCAACGTTTACAATATTATTTCGCAAAGTACTTGTTCTTCGATTGTAGCGCGGGTCGTTAAAAGCATGTGACGTTGTTTTTGCGTTCTATACACTTAAAGAAATTTGTTAAGAGTGGCATTTTTTCTTCAATTTCTCAACCTCCAAATAGCTTCATTGACGACGGAATTCTGCGATACCAAACAAAAAATATAACTGAATTGAAAATCTCCTCTTTTTTGAAGTCGGTTAAAAAAAAAAACTGCTTATTTAAAAGGATTCATGATAACAAATCACTTTACGAAGAAAACCTGATAATATGATAATTGTGTGTGATTTGTATGTTGCAATATTTAGCCCTGTAAGATGCGTTTTTTTGTATAAAACCTATGTTCGACAGATATTAATGGGATTTCGCTACACATCGCGAGTTTTTTACTCATAAACATGAGTTCGCTTGATGATGTAATTTAGGGTATCTGTTTACCACCAAGCGTGCTGATAGATTAAGTTTCAATGTTGAAAGTGTAGCGATAACAGTTTAAGAGATATCAATTGCCTTATCTTAATATGCTGTAAATAATTTTGCAGTTTTGGTACTAATGCGATAAACGACGGTCAATAGTGAGCAAATGGCTCTAATATAAATATTAAATGGATTTCACTGGAAAAGTTGTGGTCGTGACAGGGGCGAGTTCCGGGATTGGGGCTGCGACTGCCAAACTATTCGCTGCTTGCAAAGCATTGCTGACGATTGTAGGAAGAAATGAAGAAAGACTGCTTGCAGTGTCTAAAGAATGCACGGAATACTCAGACAATCAGCCGTTATGTCTCCTCTTAGATCTGACAGAAAAAAACAGTTGTGAAGAAATAGCAAGGAAAACAGCCGAAACATTTGGAAGGATTGACGTGTTGATCAACTGCGCCGGCATTACTGGAGCGCATTCTCTGTTTGACCTCACAATGGACAATTTTGATGATTTGTTAGCTCTAAACGTTCGCGCTCCGTATCAATTAACACAGAAATGTTTGCCTCATCTAGTTGTGTCTAAGGGGCAAGTTGTTAATGTCTTTAGAGCGCCTCTAAGAGCTCGCCCAGGGCTTTTGGCGCTAACTATGCTTACTGATGCAATGGAAACGTTTACCAAATCAAGTGCTGTGGAGCTAGCTGCTAAAGGAGTAAAAATGAACGCAGTTCGACCAGGGTACACCAGAACTAACTATATGGCCGGTTTGAACGTTGATCTTGAAGAAACATTTGAAATGTTTTCTGGTTTCCTGCCTAATAAAACTGTTATAGAACCTGAAGAAATTGCGAAGACTATAGTGTTAGTTGCTAGTGGGAGCTTACCAAATTTAAATGCCTCTTGCATAGTTGTTGATGGTGCTGCTTCTGTAGTTTTTAATGGGCCCTCGTCTTACGTTGAAGTAATTAAAATTTGACATGAGGTTATTGACATACCTATGAATATACGTTGGCTATATAACACGTTGGCTGTGAAACCATGTCTTTTCCGCACGGTAGGCCTCTTATCGCCTGTGCGGCCGCTAAAATCATGTCATCTCTCTCAGTGCGGGAGCGGTTTTCAGGTTTTACTTGACGTTCAAAAGTGATAGTTATATGTCTGTGTTTAGTTTTGAATGTCCATGATGTCAAAAGATTAAAAAGTGTACCAGGTTTACCCAACCTAATTCGTCCAGGAACTAATTTAAATTAATTTAGTGCGAAACTATGGCTTAATTTGTAGGCCTGGTATTCCGCACTGACTAAGTCGCAAGGGCGAGCCTCGCGGCCACCGCGGCTAGTGATGTCAGTTGCTTTGTTAGCTATATCGAGTGTGCGCACGCGTCTTTTAGTTGTATCCTTGTGTTTTGGTAAACTTTGAGTGGTATTAGATATGGTATCAAATCATAGAAACCAAAATAGTGTGATTTAAAATATAAATAGTTGTAGCAGTGAAGATGACTACGAAATATTTTTTCATAATATACACAGACGCGTTTCGAATCCCTAATAACAGCAGCCGTTGTTTACTTGTGTATTTACTTATTTACTTACCATAGACTGTGTATCAATCACATCACTTTGCCCTCACTAGTAAAATAAGCTGTCTGTGCATTACCAGGTTCCTGGTAGTTTATCTTATTAGTGAGATACCAGGCCTAATGAACATGGTACTTTATTTTAATAAATAACACACATATTTTCATTCCGATGCCAAAGCAGAATAAGAGTTTAATGGAAACGTCCTTGAACTATTATGTATAAAAGAGGATTAATAAAATATTTTTCTTAATTTTCGTGATTTTGTACAAGTATTTGTACTAGCAGGTGTTACCGAGCGAAAAAGTCCTATCTGGCATCAGGGAAAAATCTGCTACCGTAGGTACTGAAAGCACCTATTGACGTACAGTCTGAATGTACTAAAAAAATCCGCCCCGCAGCCAACGTGTTAACGAGATAATAATTTTAATCAATATACCTAACTAAAGATTTACCTGTCACGAACAATGCAGCACAGCATAGCTAGTAACTTTCTTCTGATACTTAGTTTATCGATATCTTATATAAGTGGCATTATATCAATGTGGCACGTTTGAAAATATTATGAACAATAATACCGAACCGAATCGATGTTATATTATTATGTCAAACACTACACAAACATCGTTCGTGCCAGGAGGAGGTAGGTTGTAACACACAAAATGTAATGTAAATATACAAATGTAAATGTACAAATGACAAATAAAATCACTTCTCTGGAATAATTGGTCATTCATTTATTTAAGTAATATTAGACTCAGGGAAATCCTGTGATTCTTATATTAGAGGACATAAGTCTTAAAAGTAGGTACGGAAAGTTAAAAATTGTCAAAATATCCATCAAAATATCAGCGATTACTTTTATTTTTTACTAAGAAAATGTTTGTTATGGCTCCCTTTTCTTATACGTAAACTGTGTGTGTATGAAATATCAATGATTGTTTGAAAATTTTGAATTAATTTAATTGTACGCAACAAATTTGTCTACATTATTATCATCATAAAACTATATTTAAGAATAGAATGGATATACGTTTATTCAGACAACACATCACAACAACAAAAAAAATTACAAAATGGAGAATATAAAAACAAACAAATAAGGATGTGAAGCCGAAATGGTCCCCACTCACTCGAACAACATTTCAGTCTATCCTGTAATGATTATCTTACATTTTCTGTGCGTAAATTCGCTTAGTTGGCGTTAGATAAGTTATTTTGTGTATCTGACAAATTATTATTATCTGATTTATAGGTAGGTACTCCAATTACGTTTAAATAAAACAAATATAAAGTTAAAACCATCCCGTGTAAAACTACATGTAGTGCAGACACACGGCATTTGCGTATGGTAGATAAGCAGATTTGCACTATCCCCGACGAAATGTCATTTTAATTTCAAATTTTATTACTAACTTCTCTAAGGTATCTCTGTAAGCATCACTGTACTAACAATTCTATGGATGCGATTATCTGAAAATAAATATTAACTATATAATGATAATAAATGAATTCGGTTCAGTGTAGATAATAATTATTGTTTTTTTTTTTCGATAATCCGGTTATGTGTGCACTATCTTAATTTTTTCACGTTCTTTAATCTTGATCGATTTAGGCGTATTATCGTAACATAATAAGTGACCAACACGAGCAAAAATAAATGGGAAAGCCCACATTTACCTACTATTTAATCAGAATAAAAATATATCATACGGTAAAGTTTGTAGAGTAGGTAATGCATTTAGAAAACAACTTAATTGTCCAAACATGTAGATACATAACGTATGATTATTGTTATTCATCATCACACGAAAGCTATTAAAAAGAACCCTAACATGAGTCTGTATTTTACATTTTTGTCCTGGTTATATTATTATTCAGAAGCCATCCCAGAAGACAATACTTTCTTTTTTGTCGTTTCACATTTCAAACTCCTCTCGAGAACTTGCCATCATTAATTAACTTGAGTCTTTTTACAAGATTTTATTTAGCTTTTAATATTTAGTTGAATGCTTGTTATGGTCAAGTCTATTACTTAAGCTGAATTTTACCACATTGGATGATTGATGATTTGACTTGAAATTTCATAGGTGTGATTTGTAGTTTGGATGATACTTTATCCAAGTTAGTTATCATTTTTCAAAAAACTTATTTATTAATGGTTTTGGCAACGGTGGTGAAATTGTAAAGCAAATTATGGGTAAATAAATAAGGCCGGTAGACCATTACAAAAATGTACCTATATATAAAAACGTTTGAATTGTAAGTAATGAACTTGTACGAATCTAGACGTGTTGTTTCATTATACAAATGCAATTAAAAAATATATTATTTGTAGATGGAAATTAAAAACAGCTAAATGTGATCAGGTAGTTATTATTATTACGCGTGCATCGTATCTAAGAAATTTAACATCAAACAGGCAAACGGAGGATGCACTGGTAATTAAAATATTTTCATAAAATACCTGTTTTTCGGTCAAATATTTTAATTACGTTGAGAATAGCATAAAGATTACAATAGAAGCCAGCAAGTACCACTACTTTAATTATTATAAGCGAGTGATTTAGAAACAATAAAAATATAGCCCGTTTTCATAAAACTTCAATAAAAAACTATACCTACTACTGTGGCTAAGAGAGCTGAGATGTTTTATTGTCCAGAAACCGACTTTATTACAGGATTAGACGACCAGATGGCCTAGTGGTTAGAGAACCTGACTACGAAGCTTGAGGTCCCGGGTTCGATTCCCGTGTCGGGGCAGATATTTGTATGAAAAATACGAATGTTTGTTCTCGGGTCTTGGGTGTTTAATATGTATTTAAGTATGTATCTATCTATATCAGTATGTTTATCCGTTGCCTAGTACCCATAACACAAGCTTTACTTAGCTTACTTTGGGACTAGCTCAATTGGTGTGAATTGTCCCATGATATTTATTTATTTATTGGAAATTAATACTAACTTTCTCTTGTTCCAAGTTGTTAGATTTGCAATGAAATTACATCTTGTTTATAATAATGATCGATTTGGTGTGGACACTGCCGTGACCCCTGATAACCTGAGCTTTTTTTATTATTAATATGAGAGGGAGGCAACGAGCAAGCGGGTCAAATGATGGGAAATGATCACCACCGCCCATTAATATCAACATCTCAAAGAGAGTCGCTTATCTGTTGCCGGCATTTAAATGAAGTATAAACCATTTTCTTGAAGGTCCTGTTGTCATATGATGCGATCATATTCGAATGATGTCACTAGCCCTCATAACTAATACAAAACCTGATTTTGTTATTAAAATTCTGAAGTTTTAGTAATATATTTATTAATTACAAGTAAGTAACAACATAACAATTATCATACAGGTGGCACATTATCTTTCAGTCGTAATTTAAATTTAGTGGTGGTGGTGATGTTCAGGTACGATGTGGTGGGTGCTGTGCTTGACCTCAGCGTGGAAACTGTAACGAAAATTCCCCATTGGTAAAGATAAAGGAAATTAATTATTGAGTAAAAAGGGTCACAGATTGTGGTCGTCGTCTTACCCAGTCTTCTTGTCTGCGTGGTAGTGCACGTCCCTGACGGAGCCGTCGGGCTCGTGCAGCGAGTAGAAGCCCTTGACGACGTCGCCGTCGCGCTGCTCGTGCTGCGTCTTGTGGTCGCCGGTGTGGTGGTCCAACACCTTATACTCAAACTCGTACTTGGGGTGAGTCTGTAACGTTCAAGTACTTCGTTAGTTTTACTATTTAACGGTAAATTTTCAAGCCTTGAGAATAGTCTTGAATTATGCGATTGTTTTAGAACTTACGTAGTAGTCTACATGTTTCTTGTGGCCGTGTTTGTCGGTGATGACCACTTCCTCCGCGTGCCCGTCGTGCTTAGAGATGTGTTGTGACGAGTGCCCGGGCTCGTGCTTCTCGTGTTTGTGTCCGTGCTGAGCGGCAACCACAGCGATGAAGGTCACGAAACACACGACCTTTTCAAAGTGAATATCTTTTTATTATAAAATAAATAAATAAATAAATATCACGGGACAATTCACACTAATTGACCTAGTCCCAAAGTAAGCTTAGCAAAGCTTGTGTTATGGGTACTAGGCAACGGATAAACATACTTATTTAGATAGATACATACTTAAATACATATTAAACACCCAAGACCCGAGAACAAACATTCGTATTTTTCATACAAATATCTGCCCCGACACGGGAATCGAACCCGGGACCTCAAGCTTCATAGTCAGGGTCTCTAACCACTAGGCCATCTGGTCGTCTAATTATAAAAATATTTTGCATTAAATTTTAATGAACTTTTAAAACAGATAAATATGAATGTCGATTTAAGTTTTGTTTCGTTATTTTTATTACCTTAGCGTTCATGTTTTTTGTTTGGTTGTTAACCTGTTGAAAGACAGTTGTGTACTGATAATTTTGCAAAACGGGCAGGTTCTTTTATAATAATCAAAACTAGATTTCAGAGAAAGGTTCCAGGCTGCAAGGAAACGAGCCTGTAAAGTGTCAACACATACAGTGTTCGTAATATTAATTTCGTAAACCACGTGGTCCGATTCTTGCATAAATTAAGTGAATGTCACCCACACAATGTGACATGCACATGGGTGATTTTGAATTAATTTTAACGACAAAATTTCGAAAATGAATTTTTATATTCGACGCAAGCTACTCTAAACAAAACACAGCAACGGAAACAGGATCATTCATTACCATACTCGGACAGGTCAACGCAAAACAATCGCAACACGGTTATATAACATGATTATAAGTATAAATTAAAAAAAATTTGGACCCCCAACGCCATTAAACCCAAGATTCCTTCCGCAGCATACAAAAGAGATGATAACTTTAAAACGGCTGGACCAATTTTGATAAAATACTGCCTAAGAACCATCGCCAAGAAACCTGCTTTCAGATAAAAAAAACCGCATCCAAATCGGTTCTCCCATTTAAGAGTTATGATGCCACAAACAGACAGACAGACACACACACACACGACACACACACACACACACACACACACACACACACACACACACACACACATATATACACACACACACATAGCGGTCAAACTTAAAACACCCCTTTTTTTTGTGTCGGGGGTTAAAAAGAGTCGTATTAGGTATGTGCCCCAAAATGGTTGTATGGGTGGTAAAAGATAAATGAAAAATCAATAAATTCTAAAAGATCATCGAAGCGTCTTCGTATATAGATATACGGTAACAAATGATGGCAAAAGACAAGTACAAATAAAACGGAAATAACAGTGTGTAAAAAACCTGTTTAAAAGCTTTAGGCCCTTGTAGATAAACATTTCATGGATATATTAATTTTGTTAGTGTTCACACAAATGATAAACTAAGTACGCTTTAGAAACAACTTCTACCTATAATAGATGCACTAAGGGTCTATAATGACTCCCATAAAATTTTTGTTCCGAATTTTCAAGCCCATAACGTTTTCTGTCATAATTTTTCTTCGTCATATTATCGGAAGTCATAATATTAAACAACATAAATTGGAGTTACGATTTTCTTAAGTCATAATTATTGTAAGGAACAATAAGTAAAGTCATAACATTCAGTGTCATGAATGCATCACTCTTCATAATGTTAAAGGTAATAAAGTCACTCATAATAATTATTGCATGGTCTTTTTTCGCAGGTCATAATTATTTTTAGGCATAATATTACTTTGTAATAACATTCTGTGTCATGGTTGTATGACATTTCATAATATTAAAGGTAATAATCCTTTTCTGTGCTATCATAAAAAAAATACCTAACATCGAAGAGGCGGAGCTACGCTACGCTACGCTCCCGCCTTAGCCTTCTGAACCTAACCTGTCCGAGTCGCTTCTGCCCTGAAAGGTTTTGCTCGCTCGCTTCGCTCACTCGCTGCCAGCGATATGCCTTACAATGTTTCTGAATAATTATCGATATTCCTTTAGATGTTATAGATTTCGATGTATATGCTTAGTGCATTTTAGGTAATGCAAAATTATGACTGAAAACAATTATTACTTTAAGATAAATGCCTTACAATGTTTCTGAATAATCAACGATATTCCGTTAAATTTTATTGATATCAAAATTATGACTTTTTAAAGTTATGATCAATAGGATTATGGATCATTGCAGTTAGAACTATTAAGCGATATGCTTTAAAAAAATTATGACCATCGATATTTATGAGCAAGAATATTATGGACATCGATTTCTGACTTTCAAAATTCGGATAAAAAAGATTATGGGAGAAAAGGGGCTCCCATGCACTAAGTGTGTTTCATTTGATTTTGTGTCACTACCTAATAAGACAGTAATGCTAATTACATAATTAATTCAACCAGCCGTTAGACTTTAAAATATTGTTAAATGAATCGATTACGGAATAGTTATTACACAAACACTGCATACATTACTGGTTTTATTTTAAACTGTTAGGGCTATTTACCTCTTAAATCTATACTAACCGGGCTGTAATCTGTGTTATAAAAAGAGTCGATGCAATATTAAATGTATCAGTTTGCAACTGTACTTCAGTTGGTGTACAGCAGAACAATTATACCTACACAAAATGTATTTCAAGGTATATACTTTAAAAAGTGCAGTGATACAGTAAAATTAGATCTATTTGCGACAGTTAAGATAGTGACAGTGATTGTGCCAATGTGATTAAAATTAATATGTTTGACAGATCGTGTGTCTCTTGGGTCTTGTGGCTGTGGCGGCCGCCCAGCACGGACACAAGCACGAACCCGCGCACTCCTCGCAACACATCACCAGACACGACGGACATCCGCAGGAAGTGGTCATCACCGACAAACATGGCCACAAACACGTCGACTACTACGTAAGGACTGAAAAACAAAGGCATTAGTTGATTTTCTAACAAATACTAGTAAAATTAACGAAACTTTTTTGCTGTAGGCTCATCCCAAATACGAATACAAATACGAAGTGTCGGACCACCACACCGGCGACCACAAGACGCAGCACGAGCAGCGCGACGGCGACGTCGTCAAGGGCTTCTACTCGCTGCACGAGCCCGACGGCTCCATCAGGGACGTTCACTACCACGCAGACAAGAAGACTGGGTAAGAGGACGATCACAACCTTTAATGTATTAAGCCCAACACTGGCTCTTAAAATCTATAATTTATAAAAAAAATGTACTAATAATTGATTTTCGTTGCAGTTTCCACGCCGAGGTTAAGCACAGCACCCACCACATCGTACCTGAACACCACCACCACCATTAAATTTAAATTGTGACTGACAATAAGCTGATACCTGTGTTATAAATCGTTATGTATTTTAATTAAATAAATGTGTTACCATGTTAAACCAACGTTTCCTTTAAAATGGCGTTTATTAATTTGAAAAAGTTATAAATGGGCATTCGTTAGGTGTATACAAACCTAATATTTCTAGTAAAAAGTGTTTTTTTTTTTCATTACGGCTTAATTTTATTTTATTCTTTACCAATACGCCTAGATCTCAAAAAGACTGGCTGAATGTTAAAATGTCTTAGCCTCATAATGACTAACCTTCCCGAAACCCTTTATCTCAGAATACCCCATGGCCAAAAAAAAATAATTAAAAAAAATAGTTAAACTTCACGTATCATTACCGCTCTTTAGTACGGACCACTAAATCAAATTAACAAGGAAATCTATTGCGGCTAAATTTGGTTGAGAATTATTTAGTAGTATTCTTAAACTGTAAAAGTGAAGCTGCTATAATAATCATTTATTTCAGATCAAGGATCCATACAATTAAAGGGTTACATTTGATAAAAATTAAGGTGGAACGGCACGCTCTAGGCGCGAAATTCAAAATTTTTACAGGTTTTAATTTATTGTGGGTTAATGATGTAGGGGAGACCAGGGATGAACGTAACAATTTTGATTTTTTTCATAATAACTCACATATCTTTTGGAATTGAGAAATTTATTTTAGTGCATATGAAAGATTGGTCCTTCAACTATATTTTAGCACTAGCTTAGATGCGTTTATTTGGTCGTTTGACAAAAACGACCAAATAAAAAAAATTAAATCTGTTACAATCATCCCTACCCCTAGGGTTGGTTGTAACAGTGCAAGGGGATGATTGTAACATTGGTAATAAAAACAAAGTTACTTCCATAATCAACTTATTTATTTAAAGACAGCCTGTTAGGTCATATTAGTATCACAATTATTAAAAATCTTAATTATACTTACATAGCAATCTTCTTCAATGAAAACATTATGACGCATAAACAAGCGCAGCCAGTCGATCTTCACCAGCACATTCACTGGACCTTCACGATGAGGCGGGAATTTCTTATAATTAAAACAATAGTTTTCTTACTTCTTTGGTTGCTAAACCATAATTCATTTGGGAACTATGAAGAAAATACTCGACCAGTAGTTTTTTTTTCTCGTTGTTAATTTTTTTTTGATACGTAGGCTTTTTAGTATATTTTACATTCGGACAACTTGTTGAACCTTCTTCAAGCATTTTTAGCATATATATGAACAAAGTTACACGGCACAGCTAAAATGAATTAGCAGGGTCTCGAAATGGCATTTTTCTAAGAAATAGGTACTTCTTACGCAGCCAAATCCATTATTTCTGCAGTAATTAAATCTATACTGGTAATTTTTTATGCATGTTAGTAATTCTAGAATAAGAAAACAAATCTGTAGTACTTTGAAATGCAAATAAATACAATAAAAGCAGCTTTAAGATATCACAATCATAATCGGGATGAAAGTAACAAGTTGTTACTTTCATCCCTACTTTCGAAATTTCCCGAATTTGACAAACACTTGCTGATAATTTAAAAAACCCGTTAGGTAGATACCGTTTCGAATGCCAAAATAGAAAGATGAATAGTTATACTATTTAACTGAAACTTAACACGCAAGTTTAAACTGACCATAATAAAAACAAACACACTTGAAGAAAAAGATGTAACCTTACTTTGGAGGTATTTTTGCGGCATCGACTCGCTATGTCCATAACCTGGCGGTACAGCACCGTGAGCGCTACTGAGGCAAGAGGGGGGTTCAAAATGGGACATATCGGTGATACAAGCCATCAATACAGCTAACATAGTTCGTTTGAAAACTCATTTGTTACGTTCATCCCGTGTTACTTTCATACCTGGTCTCCCCTAACTGTTTAACTTCATATGGTACTTGCGGTTGTAAAACAGTGTTCTTTATATTATTGTGTAAAGCTTTTTAAGAATAAAACTGTTAGCTTGATATAAAAGTTGTCAAACAGAAATTCGGACTTTTTAACGTTTTGACAACTTTTATTTCAAGCTAATACAATTACACAAAAATTTACACAATAATATAAAGAACACTGTTTTACAAGCGCAAGTACCATAATAATATGAAGTTAAACAGTTACACCGTTTACCCACAATAAATTAAAAACTGTAAAAAGTTTGACAAGTTTGAGTTTGTTTGTTTGAAAGTTTGTGTGTTGAAGTATTGGATGCGGATGGCGCAGGGCCGATCTGTTTGGCGAGCCTTGGGGGAGGCCTATGTTCAGCAGTGGACGTCTTTCGGCTGAAATGATGATGATGACAAAGTTTGAATTTCGCGCCTAGAGCGTGCGCTTCCACCTTAGCAGGTTCACTCATAAAATATACCTTCTTGAAAAGTTCCGTACAAAATCCTCAGAAAAATAATGCTTGTTTAATACGGATGATATAATTATTAGTCAAATTATGGGAAAATAAAATATTAGCAATCATAAACAAAGTTGACGTTCAAATAACAACACATTAATAAAATAGGCATGCAAGGATTTTTTCGTAACAGGTACGGAACCCTATCCTAGGCGTGTCCGGCACGCTCTTGGCCGGGTTTTTAGAGTAAATGGGAGGAGTCCGTCCGTCTGTCTGTCTGTCTGTCTGTCCGTCTGTCATCAGGCTGTATCTCATGAACCGTGATAGCTAGGCAGTTGAAATTTTCACAGATGATGTATTTCGGTTGTCACTATAACAACAAATACTAAAAAACAGAATAAAATAAATATTTAAGGGAGCTCCTATACAACAAACGTGATTTTTTTGCCGTTTTTATAGATAATGGCACGGAACCCTTCGTGCGTCAGTCCGACTCGCACTTGGCCGGTTTTTTGTGATCGCTAACGCTCGGCCGTATAGTTCATGAGGCTGGCAACTCCATTTCCCGCCGAGGTATGTGTAGTGCTTTTCTCAAACATCCAAGGAACAGTCCTCCTTATATTCGTGACAATAGAACGCGAAGCACGTCATTGTATAGCACTTAAAAAAGATTCGTTCTAACTTCAAATTATAGGACAATAATGGAATTTCATAAAACATTGTCTTTTGTTTTAGTGGGATATAATATATTTTTTTCTCAAACAAGTAACGAAATAAATAAAAAAAAACTCAAAAAAAATCAAAAGCTTATTTCTAGAGAAATACATATACCTAAACTAGATACAAAATATAACTAACATATTTATTACTATTTATTTCAATCCGTTTCCGACTCGGATTTAATAGAAAACAGAGATAATTCATAAATATTTATTTTTCATAAGCGTAGTATAAGAATGGCATAATGAACCAAAAAGCAAACATTGCTTATAGTTTTGCTGAATGCCATGATACTGGGTACAAATTTATGTGTAATGGAAATTAAAAAAGAGCACATTGTAGGCCTAGGCTTTCAATTTTTTATGAAATTTCATTAACGACCTTTCGTCTAACCGCGCCAGAAACGCGATACTTCGCGGCCTATTATAAGGAACATAGCGTCAATATTTCATAGCATGTTTGAGAAAAGTAGTATATCATGGCGGTCGGTTTACCGAATTACAGATAAATAATGTGAAGTCATTTAAAATAAATCTACATGTAACAGTCGAGGAAACAGAATCGCGTACCACAATGGAACCTCTTCACAGTCTATTTCCCAATGATTTCTTTGGCAGATTTAGGGAACGCAATTGGGAATGTCTAAAAAAAATATAGGAAACTAATTTTAATATTATTTCAATATTTTTTTTTCATTTATATTATTACTTTTTAAAACTTAATTATTAAAACTATTTTGGTTTATGACGTCAGATTATAATTGAGGGCTCAACACAGCCAAATTTTTAAATCTATTTAAATGCGTACAACAAGGCAACCCCTTCAATTATTTTTTGTGTAGTAGTACACTGTAACTAGTGTAGTGTCACTTTACTGGCGCTGTCAAAGTGATAGATGTCAGACAGCGGGACCAAATCGAACTCCTTGATTTAATCCATGCGCAAATTGTGGAGAATTATAAATAACTAGTATTATGAATTCCACACCGATTAAAGTACAACTTGGACCGTATACGACATACTTCAATGTCAAATGAAGGTCATTGCTTATTTGATATGTATTTTTATTCTTTTTGTTTTTATTATTACCTACTATTTATTAATTATTTGGTCGTATGAAATCTTCTCATTATGTGAATTAATATTATTCATTTAACATTTATAATGATTCGGTTTGTAGCATTCGAACATGGCAGATGTAGACAGTATATAATTTTGGTATTTCTTGTTTCTTTGGCTAGTTGAAGTATAATTTTGATAGTGTTTTATGCGGCGATTAACCTTAATTAACAGTGATCACAAAATTCTATATTGCTCTCGTGTCTGACATTTTTTAATGCGCAAGTCATCTCTAATTGGTTTCTGGAATTTTACTATCAAGTTGCAAAAACTACAATCACCGTACAACGTCGCTCCCAAAGAGAGCTTACTTTGACACTGGCGAATTTTTAAATAAATAAATAAGTTAAGCCGATGTACTTGCGCAGAAAACTTATTTTGATGTGGAGCGAAAAATTGACACCAGACTGGCGAAATTGTCCTGCAATTGGACAGAAGCCATTTTTTTTAAATAAATAATAATAATGGTAACATGTTTATGTTGTAGTCTTAAATTTCTTTGTCATTCACACATTATGTGATTTAATATTTTTTCACTTCTCATGCTCTTAAAATGTTACTTTAGTCTCTGCATATCGGGACTAAAGCTCTTTTTTGATCTCTAGGCATTAAAATATTTTTTTTTTAATTTACTTTGGAAACCCCTAAACTGCCAATCACGGTGTTTGTGGATGGAGGATTATTGCCATTTTCAGTGACTGGACATAGACAACTTTAAAGCTTTCCACAGACCGCAGCGCGCTGCGGACGCTCCGAAGCTCTCCGTAGCGCTCGGTAGCGCCCTGCGCTTCGGTCTGTGGAAGCCTTTAGTGCGTGGAAATACCTAACCTCAAAATGACACCTGTATAAAAATATTTTAAAAAATAATAATTTCGTGAAACACCTTGAATAATTACGAATATTAATCTATTTAATTATATTAAAGATGAATTAATTTTATTATGCATAACTTAGTCCAATTAGCTATGAAATAATTTTCAAGTTTGAATCTGTTGGCTAAATATGCAAACATTAAAAGCGTCACTCAACAAAAAAAAACCGCGGAACAAATTTAAATTGCTATTTGAATTCTGAACAGACGTCCATTGCTCACATTGAGCGTACGTTTTATAAAAGTAATATTGTAGATTAGTATACCTAAAACATCGTTTTTTTCCTCGCATTCAAAGTGAAAAGTAGAGTGATTAACGCGAGACTAAACTGCCATAATGACACGCGAATTATAGCCACCCTCGCTATCGCTCGGGTGGCTAAATATCTTGTGTCATTATGGCTTGTTTTAGTCCCTTGTTGAACAATCTACTATTATTGACATTTTTGTTTTATTACACTTTTGTTGTTTTTAATATTACTATTTTTGTGACATTTTATATTAATTTATTTTTCATTTATGTTTTTGAAATTCTTTTGACGATCTTTTTGTAAATTCTTTATATTTGTGACATTTGGAATGCTGAATATAATTGTAATTTTCAATCTGAAATAAATGAATCTATCTATCTATCTATCTATAAATGCATTACATTATATTAAAATGAACTAAAACAATTACTTTGCTCACCCGCGACTTAAGGTCCTTAGGTCGCGGGTGAGCAAAGTAATTGTTTTAGTTCATTAATATGGACCTCCGCAAAGTAACGCCTGATTCAATAAATTATATTAAAATTTAATAACTATAGAAAACAATTTGAGAAGCATTTATCTCGAAATGGTTTTCGATTTACTATAAACATTACAAAAAAATAGAAAACCCCAATTCAGTTTCCTCGACTGTACCTACGTACGTATACAACAATTTTTGACAATTCCATAACATGAAGATTTACTGTTGTTATGATGTTTTTTAGGGGTGCAAATTAATAATATAGCCAGAGAGGTATATATTTACAGGTATTTATTTAAAACTTAACAAATTATAATTGATAAGTCGTCTTAAAACAAGCTAATTCCAGTCAGACAATAGTTAATGGTGGTGGTGGTGTTCAGGTACGATGTGGTGTGTGCTGTGCTTGACTTCAGCGTGGAAACTGCAAGGAAAATTTCTCGTCAGAAAATAGTTATTCTTCGTCATAAATAACGACATTTTCAAAAGCAAATTATTGAAAAATAAATGGATTTTAAGAATGAAATTAAAGTCTTACCCGGTTTTCTTGTCACTGTGGTAATGCACGTCCCTGACGGAGCCGTCGGGCTCGTGCAGCGAGTAAAAGCCCTTGACGACGTCGCCGTCGCGCTGCTCGTGCTGCGTCTTGTGGTCGCCGGTGTGGTGGTCCGACACTTCGTATTTGTATTCATATTTGGGATGAGCCTGCGACAAAAATGTTTGGTTAATTATGCTGGTTTTTGTTAATAAATCAATTACATGCTTTAGTTTTCGGTCCTTACGTAGTAGTCGACGTGCTTGTGGCCGTGTTTATCGGTGATGGTCACTTCCTGTGGGTGTCCGTCGTGCCTGGTGATGTGTTGCGAGGAATGCGCGGGCTCGTGCTTCTCGTGCTTGTGTCCTTGCTGGGCGGCCGCCACAGCAATAAGGGCCACGACATACACAATCTGTTTAAAGTAACAGTTTTTTTTAATTTCTATGACATTTTGTAATATTACGAGATTTTTAAATGAGTGTCTGGGTGACTGAGCTTTTTCTGATTTCTTTTTTTGCTAATACTTGAGAGATAAAATAGCTAGATTGATTGTTTGTCCCTGGATACGCCCACAAATTAATTATGACAATAAAACTGCTCGTTCATTAACAATAATTAAATTAATTAAGGCTTAATTTCTTAATATTCACTCATTTATTTGTTAATTGTTTCATTAATAATTTACCTTAGAGCACATTTTTTATTGATTAGTTGTTCACCTATTGAAATGCAGAAGTAAACTGATACAATTATAAAACTACGAAGTTCTTTTATAATACTCAAAACCAGCAGAGGCAATTTTGGTTTCAGGCCTTAAAGGATCAAACCTGTTTACGCATGCAATGATTGTAATATTAATTTCGTAAACCTCGTGCGGTCCGATTTGTGCATTAATTGAGTGAATGTGACATTGTACTCTGGTGATAGTGAGTTATTGAAATAGTTACCAAAGAATTCAGGAATTTTGAAAGCTAAAATCATCACATTATCGATCGAAGTATTTATGATATTGTCATTTATTTTTATTGCTGTAGCCTCGTATGTTGTTATTAAAATATCATTTGAAACCCAGCCAAGAGTGTGGAGAAATGCTCAGTGTGGGGTTTCATCGCAGCCCGTCAAAATATTCATCATTATCATAACCATACCATTAATTTATATTTCAAACCTACGATTCGTCCTTTTGCAAGGCACAGGCTTCCTCTCAGAACGAGAGGGCTTGGGCTGTAGTTCATACAAGGGCCCAGTGAGGAATGAAAACTTCACACACCTAACCTAGTCGCCTAGTGGCTATTATGGCTTTTTTGTCAAAATGTTATGCCGATTGAAAAGAGGACTTTTTTTGAAACGAATGTTGCTTTTTAAGATTTCAATTTCAAGTAAATTCTAGAGGTATAGGGTAATGACTGATTTCTAGAGCTTATCTTACCTAGATGGTGAACATTTTGTTTTTTTACTTCATTTTAAAAACGATTTAGCTGGCAAAGGGTGGCACTTGAGTGTATGTATGTATGTAAATACTTTATTGTAAGTACATAAACACAAAAATAATACAAAAAAACATCAAAAAAAAAATTTTAAATAAAAAATAAAACCTCCTTCAAAAAACATCCAAAAAAGAAATAATAATTGAACCGACCACAATAAGCAAAAAATTAAAATATCTTTCTACTAATCTGTTTGAAGTCAATGCCTCAGCTTGAACCAGCAGGAGCGGACCTAGTAATCTAACTTACCTACATACCTACTATCTATAGGGCTTCAACACTCCTGCTGGCTCGTGCTGAGGCACCGACTTCAAACAGATTAATAGAAAGATATTTTCATGCTTATTGTGGTCGATTCAATTATTATTTCATAGTTTTTTAGATGTTTTTTGAAGGTTTTATTTTTATTTGAATTTTTTTATTTTTGCTTTTTAGTGTTTTCTGTATAAAAAATAGATGCGTAGGATAAAATTATCAGTTTGACTTCGAAATAAGTTTATGTTGAGAATTCTATTTTTAATGCTCGACGGGGTTTTGTCGTTTAATTACAGAGTTCCAAGATACTTTCTAAATGCAAATGCTTCACTTGTCACCGAAAATACTAAAATCGCTATACATTTCTCTTGAATTTTTGAGGTGTTTCTTCAATTCCTCATGGATCCCATCATCAGAACTGGATTCTGGTATTTACATAGTATTAGTAACATGTAATAGTAACGCTCCTATTCAACTCATCCTTTTTCGTAAAATTTCATAGACAAGTAAGTAAATAGTATCATAATTTTGATTTTTGATAGGATTGCTTTATAGTTATGTGATTGCAGAAAGACTTCTTTTTTAGCTGGTCTAACTCTACGTTTTATTCTAAGTAATGGATTATCGTATAAATTTTCTCAATGTACTATTAAACTGTTTATTATGGCATTTCCTGAATGGAACTTTGGTTTTTACGGCTGCCTACTTTTATTCGTCAAAAGCCAATTTACCTACCCTACAAATGTGTGGTTTACAGTTAATATATCAAAAGATAATATTGATCAATTTATTCAATTTACTAGGTTATTTTTATCGTGAATTACTTATTAAAATGTATTCAGTTAAAACCCGTTAGTTTTTCGTATTAATTAACACCGTTTTATTTACTCCCCAAACTACCCTATTGTGACGTCATTGCGACAAATATCCGGGGTCTAGTGATCAGGAACCAATTTTTCTAGGTTAGTATTCGGTAGCGATCACGTTTAAGTCGCAGTTACATGAAACAAAACGTCTATTTTTTTTAATAATGTATATTTACACAGGACAATTTCGCCAGTGTCAAAGTAAGCTCTCTTTGGGAGCGACGTTGTACGGTGATGGTAGTTTTTGCAACTTGATAGTAAAATTCCAGAAACCACGTGGAGACAACTTGCACATTAAAAAATGTCGGACACGAGAGCAATATAGATATTTGTGATCACTGTTAATTAAGGTTAATCGCCGCATAAAACACTATCAAATTTATTCTTCAACTAGCCAAAGAAACAAATACCAAAATTATACCGTCGTTTTAACGACCGCTTTAGCCTAGTTGGTAGTGACCCTGCCTACGAAGCAAGAGGTCCTGGGTTCAAATCCCGGTAAGGGCATCTATTTGTGTGATGAGCATTAATATTTGTTCCTGAGTTATGGATGTTTTCTATGTATTTAAGTATGTATTTATCTATATAAGTATGTTTATCGTCGTTTAGTACCCATAGCTGTGCTTAGTTTGGGACTAGGTTGATCTGTGTAAGATTGTCCCCTAATATTTATTTATTTATATACTCTACATCCGCCATGTTCGAATGCTACATATTGAATCAGAAAATCACTTTTTAATTAAAATCGTTGTTGCCCTACACATAATTAAGTCTATGAGGTTTTATTAACCTCTTTGACAAGTCAGTTTCTTAAACAAACTTTGACGCGAGACCTGTCAAATTCCCCGCCAAAGCGATGACACTTTTGACAAATCTACTTTCATCAACAAATGTAGGATGCCCATGCATTCGGTGGATGGAGGAAGTTTTAACAATAAAGTTTATTTTTAAATGAAACAGGACTTCATTGCTTTTAGACCTCGTCTATTAAATTCTATTTTGGCTAGAGATAAGTTTGACTTTGAACGTGGGGGCTGATTTTTTTTAAATTATTTCACTAATACAAAGCTGCTAAGACTGCTAAGCTAAAGCTGGGCTGGACACGTCTGTCGTATGCAACCACAAAGATGGGCTTACTCAGTTACTTGGTGGGTGCCGGAGAACGGCCAGCGACGACGAGGCAGACCAAGGAGATGGCGGGACGACTTGGATGTGTATGCAAAGGACTGGCCTGATATTGCGCTAGAACGGGAGTTGTAGAGGTCAAAAGTGGAGGCCTTTGCCCAGCAGTGGGACACTATGCCAGGATAATAAAAAAAAGCTACACTGTCTTTGATTTTCAAAATAGGTCAAAACAGTTATTTCTATCCCGCGGTATGCAGTACTATGCACTTTCCCGGGATAAAATTTGTTGTTTCAATCAGGCCTCCTCCCAAAACGAGAACACTTGGGCTGTAGTTCCCACTTGGGCCCAGTGCGATTTGTACCATTGAATTTCTTCTCAGGTGTGTGCAGCTTTTTTCGCGACGTTTTCTTTCACTGTAAAGCTCATGGTAAACTTCAAACTTAATTTAGCACACGAATTTGGAATAACTCAGAGGTCAAAGCCCGGGCTCAAACCCATGACCCTCTGCTTAAGAGACCATAGGTCAAACCACTAGGCCACCGCGGCTTACCGGCTTTAGAATTCACTTATTCAAATTCCGCGGGAACTTTGCATTTTCTTGGCATTATCCTATGTGTTAATCCACGTAATAAACTACCTGTGTGCCAAATTTCATGCAAACAACTACCTAACGTAATAACGTACGACAATAGTCTTCGCGTACAAAGTCGCGGGCAAAAGCTAGTAAATTATATTTGATAAAAAATATGTCTCATCGAGTTATCACATCGGTGAAGGTCGATCTTCAACGGCTCTTAGACCATGTAGTTAGCCATATTAAGTCCAATAAATGTATGATATACCGTAAGTTTGTTTCATTTTGGCTATGTTGAGCCAAGTGCATGTTTTTGAAAAAAATATATGTTATAGATTAATAGTTTCTACATAATATAACGAAAATTAGTGGGTGTCCCTATCACGGAAATTAAAAAAAAAATTTTTAAAAATTTAAGAGTGAAAATTTCACTACTTATAAGGATATCTGGAAACCCATTTTTTTAGATAATGCATCTTTATAACTCACATAATGTGTGTAAGTTTCAAAAAACGGTTTAGTAGTTTAGATAAAAAAAAATGAAAATCAATTTTCTTTTTTTTTAATTTTCTCAAAAACATTTTCGATGTTTTTTTTTATGAAATAGCATCTTACATCTGAGCTTATAAATCAGCAAAACGGCAATCGATTTGGCTTCTGGGGCCAATGTCCCATACAAACACGGCTATACGCTTTACGACAAAAACCTTTATATAGATGTTCAATCAAATTAACCCAACCATCTGTTGATATTAACCGACTTAATTTAAAAGCATTTTTGTATTTGTATAAAAATAATGTAGGTAGCTCTCCTAGAAGATGCTTTTTTAATTAAAATTCTGAAATCTTAGTAACAGATTTATTTCATACAATTAGATAACAAATCAATAATAACCAGATATTCTGTCAGTCGTCATTAAAATTTAGTGGTGGTGATGATGTTCATGTACGATGTGGTGGGTGCTGTGCTTGACCTCGGCGTGGAAACTGAAACAAAATGTTGACGTCAGTAAAGATTATTGCACCTATTTATAAGTAAATTTTTGAATAAAGAATGGTCAAAGGATGTGATCGTCGTCTTACCCAGTCTTCTTGTCTGCGTGGTAGTGCACGGCCCTGACGGAGCCGTCGGGCTCGTGCAGCGAGTAGAAGCCCTTGACGACGTCGCCGTCGCGCTGTTCCTTCTGCGTCTTGTGGTCGCCGGTGTGGTGGTCTTCTACCTTGTACTCGAACTCGTACTTGGGGTGAGCCTGCAATTTTTAAATACTTCGTTAATTTTACTGATACATTACGGTAAGTCTGTATGGTTGGTTTTTCAGATCTTACGTAGTAGTCGACGTGTTTGTGGCCATGTTTGTCGGTGATGATTACTTCTTCCGGGTGTCCGTCGTGCCTGGTGATGTGCTGCGAAGAGTGCGCGGGTTCGTGCTTCTCGTGCTTGTGTCCGTTCTGAGCAGATGCCGCCGCCACGAGAGCCGCAAGAAACACAATCTGTTGATTGAATTAATTTAAATTACTTCGGCACATTTATTAACCCATAATTTTAATTGTCACATACTGTCATATCTGTTTTGTATCAATATTTACACTAAATATTTTTCACAGTTCATAAGTACCTTGAAATACATTTTGTTTATTTAATTGTTTGGCTGTATACCAATTGAAGTGCAGTTGCAAACTGATAAATTAAAAAATAATTCACATCTTTTTATACTACAGATTACGGCCCAGTCAGTATTGAGTTGTAATAAAATTATGGTCAGGCAAAAATGTTACTTACCACTAGTTTTCAAATGTAGTTTTTATGCAATAACTGGTCCGCAAGCGAATTTTTCAGTTCCAGTAATTTTGATAGTGATACCAAATGATTGAGAAAATGTTATAAATAATTGAATTATATTATTTAAAAAGAAACCGGCCAAGTGCGAGACGAACTTGCGCATCGATGGTTCCGTACAAACTTTGTAGGTATGTCAAAACGTACGACGTAAACAAACCGCTCTGCTGCATCATAATCCAGTGTTAGCAGAGCCCTAATTTTAAGTAAAATGTACGTAGATCATTTTATATTTGCAAATTATTGGTAAGGGGTTACAAAATAACAAATGTATAGTTTCACATTTTCCCTATATTTGTATTAGATATAAGACGGCATTATAGACAGGGGGATGGTGACACAAAATACTAGGTCATTTGTACCAGTATGGCGGTTCTTCAGGGGTCTAATTACGTAATGACTAAAAGGAAAATGATGGTCATAGCGCTGGTACCGGCGGCCCAACCGCGTGGGCGTTAATCGAACGTGTTGGATAAATAACGAGAACCGAACGATTTGGTCCACAAAAATTCTTGTATTTTCCGATAGTCGATAAAAAAACAGAAGGCGGTAGCGTAATGCCATACTTCTCCGGTGTGGCTTACAGCCCGCCATACCGACGTGAACACGTTAATTTAAAAACAACAATTGAACCATTTGTATAGGTGTACCAGAATCTGATGGCATTTTTAAAAGTAAAAAAATAGTGTTTTTCATATGGCAACTGTCAACTGGCAGCTGTGTCAAATCGTTTGTATACCGTTGCTAACATTTTGTAATTCGTCTTCAACAATATTGTCGAAATAGACGTTTCTTCCAGCATAAACGGCGGTACATTTTTTTACGTTAACTTAGAAGTTTGATTTTTTTTACAGCTTGAAGGAACTGTAGGTAGGCCTAAGTATAATATGGTTTTTATTTCAACTATCAAATAGAGGTATCAACCTCCACGCGTTCCCAAGATAAAAGGTCTTGACAAAGGTACAGATGGACCGACGGACAACAAATGGTTTCGTTTAATTGCTTTTAAGTTCAGGAACCCTAAAAATGAAGAGTTCAAGATAATAAACTTCGAACTTTCCACTTGAAGAGTGAATATTAGGTACTATTTTTTTTCAGGAATAGTTACTTTTGCACAATTATAGACTTTCGGCATAATCCTCACGTGGATTGCTGCTTTGTGGATTTTTATGGATATATGGATGCAGTAAACAATGAGCTCTTATGTTAATTAAAAGTAAACCCTATTTTCTGGTTAGAAATATGAATGGTGCTTAATAATTTACCTAACCTCGACTATCACAGTATTAGATAATTACAATACAATACCTACTTTATTACTTGATATCGCTAAGTGCAACGTAATACCTAATTTGGTTAGTGAAAAAAAAAATAGGACATAAAACGGTTGAAGAAATAAATATTTCACACGCCCACTCCATACTGCTGTCAAATACAAACAGGTTTGATTCTGTACGGACTGAAATTGACATTGCCTGGGCTGGTTTGGGTATTATAAAAGAAGTTGCTTATTTTGTAAACGTATCAGTTCACAACTGCCCTTCAATAAGTAAACGAAAATGTACTTTAAGGTAAATAAATATTCAAAAATAAATTGACAAAATTCATCCATGAATGATGATGATGAGATATCAGTCAGATCAATACATATTATTATTACCTATTAGCCTATTCTGTTCCACTGCTACATATTATGATTTATTTATAATGTAAGAGAAACTAAATAAATAATTAACTACAAATTTATTTTTACAGATTGTGTGTATCCTAGCCCTCGTGGCGGTGGTGGCTGCCCAGCACGGACACAAGCACGAGAAGCACGAGCCCGCGCACTCCTCGCAACACATCACCAGGCACGACGGACACCCGCAGGAAGTGACCATCACCGATAAACACGGCCACAAGCACGTCGACTACTACGTAAGGACCGAAAACTAAAGCATGTAATTGATTTATTAACAAAAACCGTCAAAATTAACGAAACATTTTTGTCGCAGGCTCATCCCAAATATGAATACAACTACGAAGTGTCGGACCACCACACCGGCGACCACAAGACGCAGCACGAGCAGCGCGACGGCGACGTCGTCAAGGGCTTCTACTCGCTGCACGAGCCCGACGGCTCCGTCAGGACCGTGCACTACCACGCAGACAAGAAGTCCGGGTAAGACGACAACCAAAATTCTTTATGGTTAATGGTTGTTTTAATTGTTGTTGGTTTAATGGTTGTGACCATTGACTAATTTATATTCATAAATTTACGTGTTAGAATATCTTAACTGACGAGGAACTTTCTTTGCAGTTTCCATGCCGAGGTCAAACACGACACCCACCACATTGTACCTGAACACCACCACCACCATTAAAATTAAATGAAGACTGATAGCTCATCTATTATGTTGTGTTGTTGTGTATTTGTATTTATTAAATATTTTACCTACTGAAACTTCAGAATTTCATTTTTATATAATAAATAGCCGTTGCTCGCTACTCCGTCTGCAAAGAATAGGAGTATAAAAAATAGGATACGACCTTTTCTCACACCTACCAAATATTAACAAAAAAATCATAAAAATCGGTCAAGCCGTTTCGTAGGAGTTCGATAACAAACATTGTGACACGAAATTTTTTATAATATTAGACGATTACAAAAAACATCCGGCATATTATTATAACATAACCATGATTACTTCAACTATACGCAGTCGTAATTAAAATAATCTTAACGTTTCGTAAAACCTTATATTTGATGAAAAAAAAACAAACATGAAGGTTTTATGACTGTTAGCGTCTCGATTATATAAATAAATAAATAAATATTAGGGGACAATCTTACACAAATCGACCTAGTCCCAAACTAAGCAAAGCTTGTACTGTGGGTACTAGACGACGATAAACATACTTATATAGATAAATAAATACTTAAATACATAGAAAACATCCATAACTCAGGAACAAATATTCGTGCTCATCACACAAATAAATGCCCTTACCGGGATTTGAACCCAGGACCTCTTGCTTCGTAGGCAGGGTCACTACCAACTAGGCTAAAGCGGTCGTAATATGGTCGTCTGTCAGTCCTTACACGTTTCGTTTTTGGTTTTGCCATGTTTCTTTTCTGTACATGACTTTGTCAGAACATGTCATAAAAAAATATTTCGACTTGAATGAAATTAAAACCGTATGCTAAACTGATAACGTAGCATGTCTTTACTCGTATTTTCATTTATTTATTGTTTCTGTCACTACCAAGCGTTTTTAGATACCGTAACAAACGTAACGTCAATTCATCGTACTTAACATTATTGTTACGAATTCACTTAATTCTCCTATCGTTTATATTTTTACTATGATATTTATTATTTGTTAATGGCGCTATAAAACTTTTTGGTCCTTGTCCATCTATCCCGTAGAATGTTTTCACAGTAAGTACCTACCTATCTTAGTGATTTTTCTTGTCAGGCAAATGACACAATGACAATATCTGTGAAAAGTTTCCACATTGGGACACATTTCAATTGTATATCCTTCAATATAACTTTTCATGATTATTGCTATGCATGTAGGCAGTTTTAATAATTAAATTAGTTTATCGGCTTATTACTTTTGCTCCTGAAGGCAAATATTAATTGTCACACATCACCAGACATAGGAATTTAGGGGGCAAAATTTAATGTCAGATAGGGCGTTCCTTTATATCGATTTATCGAAATTATTATTTTTTATCGGTTTATCGAAACTCAACTATCGACGCTTTTCCTATATTGTAGTGTTCACCCCCAGCTTTTTTTGAAGTTTGTATTTTTTTATAAGTCTTATTTCGGAGACAAATATGACAAAAGTTTACACAAAGCATATTTTAAGTGATAGCTGGGTAATTAGTACCATTGCACTATAAAATATTTACAATAAATTCGTAACGTCCAATCCGCTAAATTTAATACATATGTCAAAGCAAATGTCAACTTGTCTTGATCGACTGTAAGTTTCAAATTATGATAGTCGAAATTTGACGTGGGCTTTACGAGGATAAAGAAGAAGAAAATTTATTTATTATTGTGTTTAATTTTTATACTTTCTATAAAATTATATTTTTACAAAAAAAAAATTGTAGCAATCAGTATTATTTAGGGAAAGCATCGATAGTTGAGTTTATCGATAAAGGAACTCCCTACCTGTCATTAAATTTTGCCCCCTAAATTCCTATGTCTGCACATCACTCAAATATTGTTTGATTCGTATAGTTTTTTCACATAAAGACGTAATCATGATCTTATACTTATAAAACAGTACCGTGACTGACTGACTGACTGACTGACTGACAGACAACGCACAGCCTAAACTACTGGAGCTAGAGACTTAAAATTTGGCACAAATGTACCTTGAATATTGCAGAGGTAAAGAGAAAGGAAGGAAGGATTTTTCGAAATTCCCACGGGATAGGGAAATATCTAAACTTTCTTTGTTTATTTGTTTGTAGCGGAATCTCTGAAACTATTGAGCCGATTTTATAAATTCTTTCAGAATTAGAAAGCTACATTATCCTTGATTGACATAGGTTACTTTTTATCTGGGAAAATGCAAAATTCCTACGGGATAGAAATAAATAAATTCAATGTCGGGACTGATTTTAAAAATTCTTACATATTATGTGATATGACTAGCCCCGATTGACAAAGGCTACTTTTTATTCGGGGAAAATACAAAATTCCCACGGGATAGAAAAATCTGAATTCAACTTTGGGGCTGATTTTAAAAATTCTTTCACCAATAGTAAGCTACAGTATTTTTGATTGATACAGGGTACATTTTTCAGGGGAAAATGCAAAATTCCCACGGGATAGAAATAAATTAATTTAATTTCGGGACTGATTTTAACAGTTCTTACATATTATGTAATATGACTATCCTCGATAGACAAAGGCTACTTTTTATTCGGAAAAATACAAAATTCCCACGGGATAGAAAAATCTGAATTCAACTTTGGAGCTGATTTTAAAAATTCTTTCTCAATAGTAAGCTACAGTATACATACTTTATTTACACAGGGTATACTTTTCCCGGGAAAATGCAAAATTCCCACGGGATAGAAATAAGTAAATTCAACATACATAACATTACATTGTATAATATAACTGAACGAAGCATACCTGTTGTTGCGTCCTGTCGGCCTGCCATGTGTTTCACCATTGTCTTTTTTATTGTTTATCTTGCTAAAATGTTGTTATTTATGGTTGAAACGGATGATTTGCCCTTCCCATTTTATTCATATGTTATATTTTCTTTCTTTATTGAAAGGGCTTGGTTCGGTCGACCGACGCTAGATACCACGCTATTGTTTGTTTGTGTTTACGTCTAACTAACCTAACCTAACTAAATTAGTCTATGTTTCCATGTTTGTTTTCGTTTGGATATATTAAATGGCAAGGTCCAAGGTATTCGGTCTGTGCAGACACCATTTTTGGTAGGTATTGTTTTCTTGTATGCTTATTATAGATGCCTTTTGTGTTTTATGTATTTTCTTTTTATTTTTTGGATTGCTTAGTGACAAAATTTTAGTTGTCGGTTTCACTGATTAGTTAACGTTTGAATTGTGGGTAAAATGGTTCCAACGGAAGACCAGCGTCAGCTGCATAGCTGACACCATGCTGAGTTGGGACCATTTTGTGATAATGTAATGTTGTATCTGTTACCGTTTTTTCACCTTTAACCTTAAGATTGTCACAAATAAATATTTTTCTTTCTTTCTTTCTTTCTTTCTTTCAACATTGGCACTGATTTTAAAAATTCTTTAATATGATATGATACGACTATCCCCAATAGACATAGGCTAATTTTTCTTCGGGAAAATACAAAATTCCCACGGGATAGAAAAATTTAAATTCAACTTTGGGGCTGATTTTAAAAATTCTTTCACTAATAGTAAGCTACAGTACCCTTATTTGACACAGGGTACATTTTTCGCGGGAAAATGCAAAATTTTCACGGGATAGAAATTAGTAAATTCAACATTGGCACTGATTTTAAAAATTCTTTCATATAATATGATATGACTATCCCAGATTGACATAGGCTACATTTTCTTCGGGAAAACACAAAATTCCCACGGCATAGAAAAACTTCAACTTTGGGGCTGAATTTAAAAATTCTTTCACCAATAGTAAGCTGGGTGCGCCAAAGTTGAACTAATTTTTCAATGTCGATTATCGGAAGTCCGAAAATGTTGTTCCTAAAAATTTACATCATAATAATCACTACTCATAACTACTCTGTTCCTAACGTTCTGAATTCCTAATCATTCAACTTCATAATGTCCGTTGCAATAAACATCTATCATACTACTATTTGTTTTCCTATATTTTCTCAACATAACCATCTTTTACACTATTATTCATCATCATATCTTTTTTATGTAGATTTGTTTTTATTCATAAAATTGAACATTATTATACATTAAACTTCATAATGTCCGTTGCAATAAACCGAGTTGCTCCCGCCCTGATAGGTCTTGCTCGCTCGCTCGCTGACTCCAATGATAGCGATTGAAGCCAGCGAGCGAGCGAAGCGAGCGAGCAAGACCTGTCGGAGCGGAAGCGACTCGGTATGGTTAGGTTCAAAGGCTAATGAGGGAGCGTAGCGCAGCGCAGCTCCCGCATTAGCCTTTGGTGTTAGTTATTTTTTTTATGACCACCCGGATAATCTAATTTGTTTGATAAATTTCAACAGTGAAGTTATTACTTAAAATTTTCGGAATACTGAGTGTTATGGACTAAGTTAATAGTAAAATAAATTGTAGGAACGAAAACTTTAGGAAACAAAATTTTAGGAACAGTGATAATTAGGAGTACAAATCAATAGGAAAATCAATTTTCGGAAAACTGAGTGTTATAGACTACGTTAATAGTAAAATAAATTGTAGGAACGAAAACATTAGGAAACAAAATTTTAGGAACAGTGATCATTAGGAGTACAAATCGTTAGGAAAATCAATTTCGGGTGATGAAATTTAGCGAACCCAATATGGACCCTAGTAAGCTACATTATCCTTGATTGACAAAGGCTACTTTTCTACGGGAAAATTCAAATATCCCGCGGGATCGAAATAAGTAAATTCAACTTTGGGGCTGATTTAAAAAAAAATACTACTTGAAAGCTACATTATCCCTGATTGACATACTACTTTTACTCCGGAAAAATACAAAATTCCCACGGGATAGAAATAAGTGAATTGAACGTGGGGGCTGATTTTTAAATTTTTTCACTAATAAAAAGCTATACTGTCTCTGATTTTCAAAATAGGCCAAAACAGTTATTTCTGTCCCGCGGTATGCTGTACATTGCACTTTCCCGGGATAAAATAAGCCTGTTTCAATCAGGCCTCTTCCCAGAACGAGAACATTTGGGCCGTAGTTCCCACTTGGGTCCAGTGTGATTTGTATAGTGCGGGTGTGTACCATTGAATTTCTTCTCAGGTGTGTGCAGATTTTCTCGCGATGTTTTCCTTCATTGTAAAGCTCATGGTAAACTTCAAACTTAATAATTTAATACACGAATTTGGAATAATTCAGAGGTCCAAGCCCGGGCTCCAACCCATGACCCTCTGGTTAAGAGACCAGAGATCAAACCACTAAGCCACCGCGGCTTACCGGCTTTAAAATTCACTTATTCAAATTCCGCGGGAACTTTGCATTTTCCTGGCATTATCCTATGTGTTAATCCACGTAATAAACTACCTGTGCGCCAAATTTCCTGCAAACAACTAACGCTATTATCTTCGCGTCTTCGGGCAAAAGCTAGTCATACATAATCTGCAAAGATTTATCTTTGACCTGACACTGCCTACATATTATTATTGATGGCATAGTTATTTTATTATCATTATTTGAAACCTACGTAGGTACGTTCCACTAGAAGGCACAGGCCTTTTATCAAAATGAGAAGGCTTGGGCTGTACCTAGTTCCCACGCGGGTCCAGTGTAATGGACAAGTAGTTATGGAACCACAGGAATAAATAAACGGAACAGAATAAAAGCTTCCAAACAAAGCTCGAAATTCTTACCTATTATCATAGGGTTGTCACTCGAAAAAAAAAAATAAAAATCAAAATATTTTATTCAAACAAGTACTTAAGTATGTAATATCAGTATATCTACAACACTACAACAGGTAGGCATCTTTAAAAACAACCGAACACCCGAACTATGTAGCTAAACGCTAAACGGTCGCGTCGTCGCTGGCGGCACACCTGAACTTTGTCTACTCACTGAGCTAGTTCAAACCGGTTTGTCTCCGAGCGGGCGCCGATGCACGCCCCCCTCCCCCCCGTCCTGTCTGTGACAGGTCACGCACACAATATTGTGCGTGTAGTAGTGTAATGCGTGCGCGGCGTTGTTTGTTTCTTTTATTCTGTTCCGTTTATTTATTCCTGTGATGGAACTTCACACTCCAATTGACTTTTTTGCAGGCGTGGATATCCCTTCGATGTTTTTATTTACTATAAAACTACTAAAATGAAAATAGAAAAACCATATAATATTACAGAGAATATTTAACGAAATATAATTTATAGTTTTATAGTTTTATTTGGAGAACAAACAGAAATAGATGTACAAAATAGTTCTTATGTTCTAAATTTTTATAAATAGCATGCATCTACCTCCTCGACAGCTCTCACTGAGAATTATATTAATGTAATTACACACCGACAGTGTGTGCTGTAAAGATTTTAGAAAAAAACTAAATAAAATGAACAATAGAAAAGTTCCAATAACTACATTTAAGTACACTGACAAAAAAAAAAAATCGCAAAATTTCGTACATAAATTCTGAAAGTTCAGAGTCGCGATCCCGGGCTCGAAACCACAACCCTTTTCTTGAGAGATCATTGTTCTTACCACTAGACTAACACTACTTACGAGTATGTCGTGTCCTTCGTGAGGTAGGTACTTATGTATTTAGAGGTAGTTATCCACGCGAAGCATTTATGACGACTTTTTGGAGGTTTGGCAATTTTTTTTGTCGTGTAAACAAGAATGTTTACGAAGCCAAATATTTAAAAAAAAAACCGTAGCAGTTAATTGTGTTTTTTTATTAGAAAATCACTCCCCACGGTTGTTTTCAAGAATGCTGTTTAAATTTAATTCATCATTTTTTTAAGCGTGTTAAAGCCAATTTGAGTACCTACTTATTGAAAACCACACCTTATTGGTCATAAAAATAATAATTAGAATGAACTAAAGTTTTTTTTACTTTTAAATATGAACAAATAAATTTAAAAATTAATATACCTACATTAATTCCTGAGAACGTATTCATACCAATAACGTTATTAAAATGATTCCTCTAATAATAACAATTTATAATAATTATAAACGTGAAAGTTTTTATGGATGTATATACCTACATACATGTGAATGTTTGTTCAGTTGCTCTTTCATGCTAAAACGGCTTGACAGATCGTGATGAAATTTGGTACACAGTTAATTTATAACCTGGTTTAACGTTTATCTCTGAAAATTTCACAGTTTACGTGCAATAACAAGAAACGAATTCTCCACAAACGGAGAGAGAGCTAGTAATAGTAAAATTTTACGATTTTACTTAAATAAAGCGTTTCTTAACTCAAACCTATTGCATAATTACATATATTCTTCGTTAGTAATGCTACTTTATAGTGTCTTGGACGAATCAGTATGGTTACAATCACGTTGAATCAGTTCAGCAAAGTTTTTTGAATGTGCTGATGTTGTAGTAAAATTCATGTTCAAGGATAACAATTTGATCATAAACCATCTCTGATATAAAACGCTACTATCAAACGTTATATTGAAGTAAACGGCTATGTAATACTCGTAAGGCATAATAAAAATGGTCCTACGAAAGGTGTATTAAAATTCCGAAATCGAATTACAGCATTTATTCTAAACAAATAGATAACAACTTAAATTATAATACAGGTAGTAAATTATCTATCAGATGTATTTTTTAATTTTAATGATGGTGATGGTGTTCAGGTACGACGTGGTGGGTGCTGTGCTTGACCTCAGCGTGGAAACTGCAACGAAAAATAATCGTCAGTAAAGATTTTTCAGCAAACATACTTAAATATCATGTCGGCATCAGTCAGTCAATAGTAGTGGTTGAATTTGTACCCGGTCTTTTTGTCGCTGTGGTAGTGCACGTCCCTGATGGAGCCGTCGGGCTCGTGCAGCGAGTAGAAGCCCTTGACGACGTCGCCGTCGCGCTGCTCGTGCTGCGTCTTGTGGTCGCCGGTGTGGTGGTCCGACACTTCGTATTTGTATTCGTATTTGGGATGAGCCTGCGACAAAAATGTTTCGTTAATTTTGCTGGTTTTTGTTAATAAATCAATTACATGCTTCAGTTTTCGGTCCTTACGTAGTAGTCGACGTGCTTGTGGCCGTGTTTGTCGGTGATGACCACTTCCTGCGGGTGTCCGTCG
Organism: Archips xylosteana; assembly: GCA_947563465.1. Taxonomy (NCBI): domain Eukaryota; kingdom Metazoa; phylum Arthropoda; class Insecta; order Lepidoptera; family Tortricidae; genus Archips; species Archips xylosteana. The sequence continues at coordinate 16,049,288 of OX387346.1, forward strand.
TGTCTGGTGATGTGCTGCGAGGAGTGCGCGGGCTCGTGCTTGTGTCCGTGCTGGGCGGCCGCCACCGCCACGAGAGCCGCGAGACAAACAATCTGTCATAAAAATAATTAAACTATAATGAACATATTCACTTAATATTAGTTTAAGCTGTTGGATATTATTTCTGTATTTTAATTGTTCACTAAATATTTTTCATGACTACATTGTACCCACCTTAAAATACATTTTGTTTAATTTATTGATTGGCTGTACACCGAGGGCAGTTGTTAACTGATACATTCAAAATTAATCCACTTCTTTTTATAATACAGAACGACCTAGTTTGTATTGATTTGAGCTCAAATTATGGGCAGATAAAAATTTTGTCACTCCTAGTGTCAGAATGTTGTTTTTGTGCAATAACTGGTTCACAAACGATTGCTTTTACAATATTTTTACTAGTACAATGTATTTCAGTACTAACATCACAATTAGCCTTAGCTTTTTGTGTGGTGTTTGTAGTAGTTAAGATGTGTAAAAAATGTATTATTTTATGTAGAAGCAGAGGGAGGAGGGTTCTGTATGTTGACGTATATATGTCACGTAGACGTAACTGTGATACATTGAGTTGGTGATTTCATTTCAACTAAGTATGAACATCCTAAATTTTGTAAGACTCATTTTACTAATTGAGTTGATGCATTATGTTGTCCAGCATTAACTGAGTAAGGAACATTACTTTTGGATTACTATTTTGTTTACACCCTGTATATACTACTGTGTATACTGTAATGAAGGTACTAGTTATTAATTTAAAAATTGAAGTTCAGTGATGGATATATTTTCTACGAGCAGTAGAAAGCAGTTTACTTAATTGTGGGCATCCAATCCTTCCACCGGTACTTCCTTAAATTTATTCATGAACATGACACAGATAGATGCGGCGAAACATTGGTAGTTTATTAAAGTTAATCACGGTCTACATCCTGTGAAAAAATACTTGTAATGTCAATACATCTAATGTACAGTCGGTTCCCTAACTTAAGGGGTATGTATTACAATACCGATGTACAAAAGACCCAATGTATTAAAACATCGAATGGGTCAAAAGACCGACACGATTTTTTTCTGAAACCGTTAACTTTTCAGAATTTATTAAAACGGCATCATACAGAACTCATTAGGTTAGGTTAGGTTTGTTTTATAACAATCTTTTGACGACCAGTACCTCTACCATGAGTTACACTAGTTTACAGTGACTGTACTCGCTAGCGACGGCGTAAATGATTTGTATGGAGAATTGTGTAGAGCGCCTCTAGCGGTCACTTACGGAAGTAGAATTCTCCATACAAATCATTTACGCCGACGCTAGCGAGTACGGTCACTGTAAACTAGTGTAACTCATGGTAGTGGTACAGATGGCCTAGTGGTTAGAGAACCTGACTACGAAGCTTGAGGTCCCGGGTTCGATTCCCGCGTCAGGGCAGATATTTGTATGAAAAATACGAATGTTTGTTCTCGGGTCTTGGGTGTTTAATATTTATTTAAGTATGTATCTATCTAATAAGTTTGTTTATCCGTTGCCTAGTACCCATAACACAAGCTTTCCTTAGCTTACTTTGGGACTACGTCAATTGGTGTGAATTGTCCCGTGATATTTATTTATTTATTTATTTATTTAATCTTAAAAAGTTAACGGTTTCTAAAAAAAATCGTGTCGGTCTTTTGACCCATTCGATGTTTTAATACATTCGGTCTTTCGCACTTCGGTATTGTAATACATACCCAAATTAAGTATCCACTTTTCTATGCATTTAGTAGGTACGGAAAAGTGGATATTCAAGTTTGGAAACCGACCCTACTTTAAAGTTTTGGGTCATACTTACACTTTTTTTTAGCGAACATTTTTAGTTAGGCGTGGGACGCATGGGTAACTTGTGATCCATTTAAGTAAATCTTAAGTTTGCTGACTCGGAGGCGCTAATTTTATGTCCACAGGAGAGACAACTTCTTTTAACGCTGTGTATGGCTCTTTTGTTATTTAAACTGTAATAGCAAAATAATGATAAAGCTTAAGATGATATATGATGATGACTTCAAAATATTGATAAGTGAAGATAATATGGTGTAATTGGGTGAATCAACTTTTTAATGTTGTTTACTCTGTCCCCAGTTGTCCAAGTGACACTTCATACTGTTTAAAGGGACGTAACCATAGCAACGGGTGTCACTAAAAAGTTGATTCACCCAATTAACGACATCAGATTATCCCATATAATTAATGAGTTTACATTTAGTTCCCACGGGGGCTACAGCGGATTGAAATACCTGAACTTTTGTTATTTTCACAAGGTTGCAAAACATCTTAGAGTTAGGTATATTTACATAAGTAGGTGGTAAACAAAAATAGTTCTGATATCGTGAACAAACTGAGTAATTTAGCTAGTTTATAATGTTTTGTACTTCAAAGGATCTTAAAAATCACTCGTACCTATGACTGTCTGTATGTCACAGCCAAATATCTTAACCGACTTGTTTGATGCGCATTCCATGAACGTGTAACTCAAGTTTTTTTCTTTAGTAAAGAGTTCGCTTTTCAGGACAAACTGAAAGCCAAAAGAAATAGTACATTGGTTCTTCAGTTACAGATGTGGTAAATTTCTCATTCTCATTCTGCACCTTGGAAAATTTAGCACGTTAGAGAATCGAATCGCACTTAACCGGTTTTCAGCACAAACAACCTATTATTTCAAAAGCTTTTGATTTGTTTCAGTGTTTAATTTTATAGAATGAATATTTGATGCAAAGATACGGTCAAATCCGAGAGTCGATAGCTGATTTTAAAACATATTAATTTTTATTATTTATAAGAACTGCCGCTATGATCATTTTTTTATATCATAACAGATATAAGTTTTTAATTTAATTAAACAAACAGAGAAGGTATCACCGATATCAGTTGCATATATCACGAGTATATCAGAGAGAGTAGCGTAACAAACAGGTTCCAAATGATCTTCAAATATTTATTTTTCATATAGGAATAATTTCGCCCTCTCATTTGTTATTCGCAATGCTTGCTATTACCAAGTGCAATGTCGCATTCACTTTTAATTTATTCGATAAATGGTTGACGACATAAATATAACACGCCCACACCATTTTGATAGTTAAAACTGGTTTCATTCTTAACGGCCTGAAACCAAAATTGTTTAAGCTGGTTCTGAGTTGATAATTATAAAAGAAGTTGGTAATTTTATAAAAGTATCACTTAACAATTGTCTTTCAATTGGTAAACAACCAAGCCGAAAAATGAACTCGAAGGTAATTATTGAATTCATAATAATAAAAACCAAGCGTGAAAGATAAGAATAGCTCATGAACTTGCTGATAATTATATAATACTGATAAATCAGTTTAATAATTTTAAATAATTTTCAACAGTTTGTGTGCCTCTTGGCCTTAGTGGCAGTAGCAGCCGCCCAGCACGGACACAAGCACGAGCCTGCGCACTCCTCGCAACACATCACCAGACACGACGGACACGCGGAGGAAGTGGTCATCACTGACAAACATGGCCACAAACACGTTGACTACTACGTAAGTTCTGAAAACCAAGCATCCTTCACACTTACTGCTTACTGTAATGTATCAGTAAAATTAACGATGTATTTGAACATTGCAGGCTCACCCCAAGTACGAGTTCGAGTATAAGGTAGAAGACCACCACACCGGCGACCTCAAGACGCAGAAGGAACAGCGCGACGGCGACGTCGTCAAGGGCTTCTACTCGCTGCACGAGCCCGACGGCTCCGTCAGGGACGTGCACTACCACAGTGACAAGAAGACTGGGTAAGACAACGACCAAAACTTTAACCGTTAATTGACAAAAAAGGTTTAAAAAATTATGATGGTTTTTGGAAGTATCTATACATACTTATGAGGATTTTTTGTTGCAGTTTCCATGCTGAGGTCAAGCACAGCACCCACCATATCGTACCTGCGCATCACCACCATCATTAAAATTAAATGACAACTGATAGATGATCTACTACTTATTATAATTAAGTTGTTATCTTTTGAATAAATTTTGTTATTTCAAGTTCGGAATTTTGAGAGACCATCACTTTTGATCCTTGTGTTGTCGGATTTAGAATTACACCTCTCCATTTCCATCGTGGATGTCGTAAGAAGCGACTAGGAACATAATTGTACCACTTTTATTTAACTTTAGTCCTAACGACCGCTTTAGCCTAGTTGGTAGTGACCCTGCCTACGAAGCAAGAGGTCCTGGGTTCAAATCCCGGTAAGGGCATTTATTTGTGTGATGAGCACGAATATTTGTTACTGAGTTATGGATGCTTTCTATGTATTTAAGTATTTATTTATCTATATAAGTATGTTTATGGTCGTCTAGTACCCATAGTACAAGCTTTTCTTAGTTTGGGACTAGCTCGATTTGTGTTAAATTGTCCAATAATATTTATTTTTATTTATTTATTTAAAATTGCTAGAAGTAGCCCCGAAGCGTAAATGTAGCATTTCGTGTGCTTTGCCTACCCCTTTGTGATACAGGCATGATGTTTGTATTGTAGGCACTGGCCACCGAGATCGTGTTGCTGTTTCGTATATTTGAATTTATGGCTTTTAGAATTCGTGGACAGCAGACGGTCTGGGCAGCCATTCTTGGTTAGGCCGTGCCACGGACATGTTGTTTATATAATGAAATCTGAATAAAAACCGCGTTATAGTTGAAAATCCCAGTTTCTATTTAAAAAACTAACACCTCTTATGTACGTTTTTATGTCATCGATTTTTACGTCGAGATGACGTTGGAGAACTGGCGTACAGTCGAAGAAACTGAATCGCGTAGAAGAGTGGAACCGTTTCGTTAGAAATGTCATGTGGACATTCCATACATAGAAATTATCTTTAAATTGATTACGAAATGTTCTACTCTGGTACGTAATTCAGTTTTCTTGACAGTACTACATTAAGGGGAGGTCATTTTCTTAGTATTTGACATCTAAGAATAGGTCGTAGGGTATTTTTATAGCTCTAAGTGGTATATGGCAAAAAAACGTTTGCGGAGCCAGCTGGTCATCTGATATTATAAAAATCTCGTGTCACGGTGTTTGTTATCGAACTTCTCCGAAACGGTTTGACCGATTTTTATGTACGTAACTTTTATCTCCATATTCGGTAGATCTGAAAATAGGTCGTAGGCTATTTTTATACCTCTATTTTTCGCAGACGGAGTCGCGGGCTACAGCTAGTCTAATATATAAAACTCTTGTCACGGTGCTTGTTATCGAATTCCTCCGAAACGGTTTGACCGATCATTATGAAACCCTTTTGTCTATATTCGGTAGGTCTGAGAATAGGTCGTAGGCTATTTTGATACCTCTATTTTTCGCAGACGGAGTCGCGGGCAACAGCTAGTCTAATATATAAAAATCTCGTGTCACGGTGTTTGTTATCGAACTCCTCCGAGACGGCTTGACCGATTTTTATAAAACTTTTTTCTCTGTATTCGGTAGTTCTGAGAATAGGTCGTAGGTTACTTTTTATACCTACCCCTATTCTTCGCGGATGGAGTCGCGGGCAACAGCTAGTTATATTATTATATGCTCTCGCCGAAAGTTGAGTTTCAACCAAAAATTGACCTTGTGTCAGTGAGCTGCTAAAATGCTGTTATGAAACTCAATAACCTTATTTTCTCACAAAAAATGCAGAAATGATTTTTCGAAACCACTTCCAAATTCGCACTGGGCCCGCGTGGGAACTACGGTCTAACCCCTCTCATTCTGAGAGGAGGCCTGTGCCCTGCAGTGGGACGTATATAGGCTGGGATGATGATGATGGTTTCTAAAATTCATGTTCGTAGCTTATAAAGGTTTACCGTGAAATTATGCTTTTCATAAATGTATTTTCATAAACACTGTGTTTTTGAAGACGTAGTATACTTGATAATCATAATAACCCCAACGCAATTTGGTCACACATTATGTTTGTGAATAAAGTAAATGCCCATTACGCGTTTTTGTTAGCTACGGAAGGCCGTAGCTAACAAAAAAGCAGATAATTTTAAAACGGCTGAACCAATTTTGATGAATCATGTCTATGAACCATCGCCAAGAAACCAGCTTTCAAATAAAAATAAACTTCATCCAAATCGGTTCACTCGTTTATTTTTATTTATGCCACAGACAGACAGACACACAGACACACACATAGCGGTCAAACTTATTACCCCTCATTTGGTGTCGGAGGTTAAAAAATTCCAGTGGTCTGACATACTTAAGTTAATTCTGGCCAAATAACGATTAATAGTGGTTGCAGTGTTTTTACCTCACTGTGTAAACTGTAACGAATATTTACTCGTTAGTGCCACTTTTATTTTTTCACAAGCTATAAAAATGTGCAAGTCAAAAAAATATTGAAATTTTATAAAACAACTGACCCATTGACTTGCAAAGAAAATTGTCTTAATTTCAAAGAGTTACTTTTATTATTTTACACATTTACATATTTTTTTATTTTATTTACTATCTAAGAGCAGTGCGCTGCTACAGGAAAATTCACTAGAAAGGCTATAAAAAGATTATGAAAATTTTCTTTAACACTTTGTTGGCAATTGTAAGCCAGGAATATTGATTATGTTATGACCATTCATGGTCATACCATTTTGTACTTCTGGTTGACGAATCCTGTGGCAGATTGTTTTCATGTCTGATAAAGTTCTTTTTTTTATAAATATAAGAAATTATTACACATAATTATTCCAATTGGTTACTTACTTATTTTACAAATAAATGTACTAAAATACCTACTTTTGTACTTTGCCATGGTGCATGTTCCATTGTCACACCATTATTTTGAAAAAAAAACTGCACACGTAAAATTATTTTTAAGCAGTCACCATGATTTTCGGTGATTAATGTCTGTTTTCACAAATCAAATTTAGCCAATTTAATCTAAGAAAAATATGTATGCATTATTTAGTACGATAAATTGCTAAACCATGCGAAATTCACCCAAAGACCTAAAGGGATGGTTTTATGATTTTAGATGGATGGTTTTAGACGACCAGATGGCCTAGTGGTTAGAGACCCTGACTATGAAGCTTGAGGTCCCGGGTTCGATTCCCGTGTCGGGGCAGATATTTGTATGAAAAATACGAATGTTTGTTCTCGGGTCTTGGGTGTTTAATATGTATTTAAGTATGTATCTATCTATATAAGTATGTTTATCCGTTGCCTAGTACCCATAACACAAGCTTTGCTAAGCTTACTTTGGAACTAGGTCAATTGGTGTGAATTGTCCCGTGATATTTATTTATTTATTTATTTATTTATTTATGATGAAAAGTTCTAATGTTTCAGTAACGGTTTTATTAAATAACTAAAAATAGGAAATAACACATAACACAAGTGGTAGATAAGTTATTTAACAGTCCTTATTTAAATTTAATGGTGGTGATGGTGTTCAGGTACGATGTGGTGGGTGCTGTGCTTAACCTCGGCGTGGAAACTGCAACGAAAATTACTAGTCAGTAAAACTCAATAATGATTTTTTTTCCTTATTTTTGTACAATAAAGAGTTTACATACATACATACATACTACTTTTTTAGATGAATTCTTGAATCATCATCATCACTCAGAATGAGAGGGGGTTGGGCCGTTGGGCCGTAGTTCCCACGCGAGCCCAGTGTGGATTGGAAACTTCACACACACCATTAAATTCCTTCGCAGGTGTATGAAGGTATTCTCACGATGTTTTTCCTTCACCGTTAAGCTCGTGGTAAATTTCAAATTAATTTCGCACATAAAATCCGTAAAAGACAGAGGTGCGAGCAGGGATTTGATCCCACGACCCTCTGCTTGAGAGGCCATAGGTCAAACCACTAGACCACCACGGATCTTCTTGAATAAAAAGCATCAAACATTGTGAGTAGCGTTTTACCCAGTCTTCTTGTCACTGTGGTAGTGCACGTCCCTGACGGAGCCGTCGGGCTCGTGCAGCGAGTAGAAGCCCTTGACGACGTCGCCGTCGCGCTGCTCGTGCTGCGTCTTGTGGTCGCCGGTGTGGTGGTCTTCTACCTTGTACTCGAACTCGTACTTGGGGTGAGCCTGCAATTTTCAAATACTTTTGTTAGTGTCACTGATACATTACATTAAGTCTTAGGTATGCTTGTTTTTCGGTCCTTACGTAGTAGTCGACGTGTTTGTGGCCATGTTTGTCGGTGATGACCACTTCCTCCGCGTGTCCGTCATGCCTGGTGATGTGTTGCGAGGAGTGAGCGGGCTCGTGCTTGTGTCCGTGCTGAGCGGATGCCACTGCCACGAAAGCCGCGAGACAAACAATCTATCAAAAAAAAAAACGTTGAGCACATTTACTAACCAGTGAATAAAACTGTTGGATATTATTTTTGCATTTTGATTGTTCATTGAATATTTTTCATGAGAATTATTATTAAATATATACCTACCTTAAAATACATTTTGTTTATTATGTTATTTGGCTTTACACCGAGGGCAGTTGTTAACTGATACATTCGAAATTAATCCACTTCTTTTTATAATACAGAACGACCTAGATTGTACTGATTTGAGTTGAAATCACGGGCAGACAAAAATTTGGTCACTCCTAGTGCCCGAATGTTGTTTTTGTGCAACAACTGGTTCACAAGCGATTCCTTTTACAATATTTTTCGTCGTAAATAGTTTTTTAATTCTAACATTCATTACATTAGAGTTTTTGTAGTATTTGCGACTATTTGACATGTGTTTTTTTTTTTTTGGGAAATCCTACCTCCCCGGAAGGATTCTGCATGTAACATAATATAATGTAATGCGTAGACCCTTAACTGTTTGTATCAATTGTAGAACTCAAATGGTTTTTTTTAAGTAAAGACTTACCTGGGTGGAACCAGATTCGTATGTAATTGATTTTCAGCAAATTGAACCAGCGCAAAAATGTAAAATGTCATTTATTTACTTTTTTATTTACACACATTACATTTACATTTACAGTTTTACCTAATGCGATAATGTAGCACGTTAAAATTACATTTCAGACTTAAATAATTATACTAAAATTACCTATTTACGAAGTTACTCTTGTGAATTAATTGCAAGAATATTCATGTCATATTTTTGTATCGCTTTCTATTCGCGTGCTTTTGTTTTGTTTCAGTTTGAATTTTATGGATAGAAAAAAATGTGGGAATACATTGTCCAAACTGTAAGCTGAACTGATTTAAAAATTTCTTCATTTTTAAGGTATAAGTTGGCAGCCGACTCCACGCAGCAACAGCAGACGACGTGTCGCTAGCTACGGAGGGAATTTCATAGAAATAAGGTATAAGAGCGCGCGCAGACAGAGAGCGGTCTGGAGTTCCGAGTTCCGCGTTCAGAGTTCTGTGTTTTGACCGCTCGAGAGTTCCGACCGCCTGCTGTGTGCGTTATCGTAAGGGACTCAGTACATTCGAAAGAACGCAGAACTCTGAACTCGGAACGCGGAACTCCAAACCGCTCTCTGTCTGCGCACGCTCTAAGTTTGCGTAGCTAGCGACACGTCGTCTGCTGCTGCTGCATGGAGTCGGCTGCCAACTTATAAATAAATATCACATAAATAAATATCACGGGACAATTCACACCAATTGACCTAGTCCCAAAGTACGGATAAACATACTTATATAGATAGATAAATATCACGGGACAATAAAATATCAACATACTTAAATACATATTAATAATATACATACTTAAATACATATTAAACACCCAAGACCCGAGAACAAACATTCGTATTTTTCATACAAATATCTGCCCCGACACGGGAATCGAACCCGGTACCTCAAGCTTCATAGTCAGGGTCTCTAACCACTAGGCCATCTGGTCGTCAAAACTTATACCTCAAATTATCTATGTACTAGCCATCCGTCCACAGCTTCGCCCGCGATAAATTAATTTTCCCATAGGAAAAGGTATTTTCCCGCGGTAAAAAGTAGCCTATGTCACTCAATGATAATGTAGCTTTCTAACGGCAAAAGAATTTTTGAAATCGGTCCAGTAGTTTTGGAGCCTATTCAATGCAAACAAACAAACAAACAATCAAATCTTTCCTCTTTATAATATTAGTATAGATAAGTAAGCACCAATATTCTGGAATTTTTCTGATATCATATTTAATAATAAGAGTTCAATCTGCTGGAGTTTAATTCAATATCAAAGAGAGTAGAGAAACACAACCAAAATGTCAATCAAATCGTCAATTTTTTTTTCATCACAAGTACATTTTCGCCTTCTTATTAGTTAATATTAATAACTTATATAGTATCACCAAGTGCAATGTCACATTCAGTTTTAATTAATTCGATTAAGGGTTAACGAAATGTAAATGACACGCCCACACGATTTTGTTACTACTTGGTCACTACAAACAGGTTTGATTTTTTTCGGTCTGAAACCAATATCTGAGCTGGTTTTGAGTTGGTATTATAAAAGAAGTTGGATGTTTTGTAAATGTATCATTTAAAAACTGTCTTTCAAGTGGTAAACAACCAAGCCAAAAAATGAACTCGAAGGTAAATATTAAACTCAAAATGACAAAAACCAACCGTGGTAGATAAGAATACCTCATGAATTTGTTGATAATTTTATAATACTGACAAATCATTTTAATAATTTTAAATAACTTTCAACAGTTTGTGTGCCTCTTGGCCTTAGTGGCAGTAGCAGCCGCCCAGCACGGACACAAGCACGAGCCCGCGCACTCCTCGCAACACATCACCAGACACGACGGACACGCGGAGGAAATGGTCATCACCGACAAACATGGCCACAAACACGTCGAATACTACGTAAGTTCTGGAAAACCAAGCATACTTAAGACTTACTGTATGTATCAGTGACACTAACGAAAGTATTTGAACATTGCAGGCTCACCCCAAGTACGAGTTCGAGTACAAGGTAGAAGACCACCACACCGGCGACCTCAAGACGCAGAAGGAACAGCGCGACGGGGACGTCGTCAAGGGCTTCTACTCGCTGCACGAGCCCGACGGCTCCGTCAGGGACGTGCACTACCACAGCGACAAGAAGACTGGGTAAGACTTACACTTTTATTGTTAATTAAAATATTAGTATTATCTTATAATTGATTGTTTCTGAAAATACCTGCGTATACTTATGAGCATTTTTTGTTGCAGTTTCCACGCTGAGGTCAAACATAGTACCCACCACGTTGTACCTGAGCACCACCACCATCATTAAAAGTATTAAAATTAAATGACTGTTGATAGATAATTTACTACCTGTATTATAATTAAGTTGTTTCGTCTATTTTTTGAATAAAATTTTGGAATTTTAATAAAATATCACTTTTAATATTTATTTATACGCAAGTTTTTCATATTATTGACGTTTACGTTGTGATGACGTTGGATAACTGTCGTATTGCATTAGAGGAGATGTGAATAATTTGGTTGGTGATAAAATTTTGATGAGATTTGATTTAAGGTCTTAGTATATCACATGCTAGTGCCTCTATATAGTAACTCTTAAGCATAAAATTAAAGGTGACAACTACTGAGTACTGAGATAGTGATAAACCCTAGGACGTCTACCTTAAATGGTGATTGTTATAAAGTCTCAAAAAACGCTAATCTAATTATGCCAAATTCAAAAACAGACTTCAAGTCTCAAAAAACAGACTTATTGCTGATATTGCTAGTTTAATTATGCCAAATTCAAAAACAGACTTCATGCTGATATTGCTGATCAAGTAATCAGAATAAGCCAAAATTCAAAAATTGGTATTATTGAACGAAGGCTTATTTTAACTCTGTGCAAACCCTTTCTGATACACATAAAGCTTGATTTTCTCACTCACGCTCACATTAAATTGTGTTATAATTAAATTGAACCAAGAAATTTACAAACATAAACTTTTTACTAAAATAATTATACTTTTTAGTAAAAAATCACACAGTTCAAAAGTTAAAAGTTTTTGTTGAATTTTCAAATATAATTTTAGATCAAAAAAAGTCACTTCTGAAAAGTGATCTTCTTCTATTTGACCGCATTTAACAAAGAGCCCTTCGAATTGTCAACGACCAGGAACTTTCTGGCCGGCTTGATCCGCTATGTTGCCTCCCTATGTATCTTATACCGCATTTATCATGGGGAGTGCTCCGAGGAGTTGTTCGATCTATTGTCTGCTGCTAATTTTTTTCATCGCACCATTCGCAACCAACATTCTTTCCACTCTCATCACTTCAATAATACCTGGCAGTCCACTACGGTCCGTTTCGGAACTTTTTGCTATACGCGGTGAAACTTTGGTATCAGCTTGCAGTGGCAGTATTTCCGGACCGGTACAACTTGAGGATCTTCAAAAAACTTAGCCTACTCTTTTCTCAATGTATCCGTAACTAAACTTGTATCGTGGGTGTCCATGGACGGCGGTGATTGCTTTTCATCAGGTGACTTTCCTGTTCGTTTGTCCCCTATTATATACTTAAAAAAAGTCAAGCAAATGTGGAGAAGACAATCAATTTTGTACACTTTTTTGCTTGTAACACATTGCCTTATCTCACAAACAACGCGCAACGCGTCAATTATGACAAGAGTGGTCAAGGGAAGGGCTGTGGTAACTGTTAAAACGACAAACAATATTTTTGGAATCGAGAACATAAAACCTTTAGCGGTGAGCAAATTTTTAAAGATTGTAAGTTGTTAGGTACTTTTTTTTTTAAAGCCGTCATTACTGAAAAATGTTTTGTCGGTATCTGGGAAAGACATAGTAATAAAGTGATAAGATAAGGATGAAGTAATTTTAAGAAACAGAAACTTAACAAGTTCTCAAACGTTCCCGCCAAAAAATGAGTTTCAGCCAATTTTTGGCCTTGATGAAAAAAAAAATGAAAAATGTTTTATTTGTTAGGTAATAGGATTATACATAATAGTGATGATTTGATGAGTCGGTGACCAGCTAAAGTGCTGTCACAAAACCTAACAACCTTTTTATATATACAAAGTCTAGCTGTTGCCCGCGACTCCCTTTGCGAAGAATAAAAAATAGCCTACGACCTATACTTAGACCTACCGAATATGGAGAAAAAAGTTTCATAAAAATCGGTGGAGCCGTTTCGGAGGAGTTCGATAACAAACACCGTGACACGAGATTTTTTAAATATTAGATAAGCACACGCTGTTTTGAAATTACTTTCAAGAAATATAACACAAATCAATTTGAGAACCGTAAAATTGGCTTCCCAAATTAAGAAATATTTGATTGTGTCTAAAAGCCATCTTAGTAGCTTTTGCGTATTATAGATTTTTTTGTGAAATTATTTTATGTACTTTTAATAAATTTAAGAAAATAAAAATAACAAAAACATATAATAAGTGATCTAAAATAAGTTAACTATGGTCAAATAGTGATTAAAAAGGGGGGATAGTGCTTCGATACAAAATTTACTTGTTAATAGTGCTTTGCTTTTTCAGGAGCCACAAAACTGCACGTCAAAAAGTATGCAATTTTTTTTCAACAGCTTTCGTAATCCCTCGTGAGCAGGTTACTAAATTCTCATCGTTCTCAACATATTAACCACATTCTCATCTCACCTCATTCTCAACATTACTATGACTAGGCAGTGACATGACAAAGAAAATTGCTTAAGTTTTATAAAAATTCTTACAATGGCTTCGCTTAAATAATTCTTACAAGTTTATAATAATTTTGAACTGATGTCTTGATGTTGGTAAGAATTTTCGAATCCCGAAAACTCCTTTGCCTGATAAAAATTGCATTACTTTGGTATATTTAAAATAATTTGCATTCAAAACGTTATTTTAGGTTTGATTTAATTGTTTTAAAAATTTATCTGCCTATTTATTCTATTGCCAATAAATAAACAGGTAAATTGCTGTAATGTTTGCTTTCACGAATTAAATTTATCACTACATAGTATAAAACAAAGTCGCTTCCCGCTGTCTGTCTGTCTGCCCCTATGTTTGCTTAGATCTTTAAAACTGCTCAATGGATTTTGATGCGGTTTTTTTTAATAGAAAGAGTTATTCAAGATGAAGGGTTTTATGTATTATTCATGTGTCGCGGAGTATTCCTAGGTTCACAGTAAAATTCATAGCGACAAAGTATTTAGTCTTGATTTCAGGTATATCAGTAAACAAAGCATTTTACTTTCAACTAAGAATTTGTACATACAATAAACCCACATTCCTTTCAGCAACGGAACCCTCAGGTTCCTTCGGAGGACCTCCCAACTCCCCTTATAGTCCATCCCAAGCCACCATGAGCCTGGCACTTCGAGCTCAAGTTTACATTCAATTCATATTTCCATTCTGTGCCATATTCAGTTGCTTTCAACATTACACAAATGCTTTGCCTTCTGATTTTTCTATTCGTACTAGCAATACATCAAATTACTCACCGATCTTCAAGTGTTGAACTTTAGCCGGAACAGAGATTATCCAACTCACCCTCCTCGTGACCGCTTCCTCTTTCTTCTACATTTTTTGTCTTCTCCTGCCATCGTACCAACATTATGGCACCCCTCAGTAGTGTTGCTAGCACACAATTTTAATATGATGTGTTTCTACTTAACGTTTTGATGTTCTCGCGACAATTCGCGACAACATGCATTGCACCCGTGCAAAGCCGGGGCAGGTCGCTAGTTAATTATAACTAACGTTATTTTACTATAAATAATTTAAACAGAACCAGCTATGCCTGCTATATATGCTGTTTAGTGCGATAAATTCATGTAACACTTGAAGGGATGATAATATAATTAAAATTCTAAAGTTTCAAAAACATATTTATTTAATACCTACAAATACAAAATAACACATATCACAGGTGGTAGGTAGGTAGGTTATCTATCAGTCATCATTAAAATTTAGTGGTGGTGATGGTGTTCAGGTACGACGTGGTGAGTGCTGTGCTTGACTTCGGCGTGGAAACTGCAACGAAAATTACTAGTCAGTAAAAATACCTATATTTTTGTAAATATTGAATAAAGAGGGTTATGGGGCGTGATATTTGTCTTACCCGGTCTTCTTGTCACTGTGGTAGTGCACGTCCCTGACGGAGCCGTCGGGCTCGTGCAGCGAGTAGAAGCCCTTGACGACGTCGCCGTCGCGCTGCTCGTGCTGCGTCTTGAGGTCGCCGGTGTGGTGGTCCGACACCTTGTACTCGAACTCGTACTTGGGGTGAGCCTGCAATGTTCAAATTCTTCATTAATTTTCTGTAATATTATGGTACCTAAGTCATAAACATGCTGTTGTTGTTTTGAACTTACGTAGTAGTCTACATGTTTCTTGTGGCCGTGTTTGTCGGTGATGATTACTTCCTCCGCGTGTCCGTCGTGCCTGGTGATGTGTTGCGAGGAATGTGCGGGCTCATGCTTGTGTCCGTGCTGGGCGGAAGCCAACGCCACGAGAGCCGCAAGACAAACAATCTGTCATAAAAAATAAATAAACGACGTTAAGCACATTCAGTAACCAGTAATTTAAACTGTTAGATATTATTTCTGTATTTTAATTGTTTATTGAACATTTTCATGACTACTTTAGGTATACCTTAAAATACATTATTTTAAATTTAATTCTGTGACTTGTACTGAGGGCAGTTGCTAACTGATAAATTCAAAAATAATCCACCTCTTTTTATAATTACAGAATGACCTACTTTGTACTGATTTGAGTTCAAATTATGGGCAGATAAAAATTTGGTCACTCTTAGTGTCCGAATGTTGTTTTTGTGCAATAACTGGTTCACAAGCGATTCCTTTTACAATACTTTCACGGGAACATTTTTTTTTAAAATATTGTATTTACAATAAAATTTGCCTCAAGATTTTGTGTAGTGTATGTGATTTATAGTAAGAATTGTGGTGTCATACATACCTATTGTTTTTGTGAAAAAAGGAGGGCGGATTCTGCATGTTAACATAAATTTATGTATCGCATTGATGTAACTGCGGTGCAGGATTTGCAACAGAGAAGCAAGGAGAATATGTAGTGCATTTTAATACTAAAGAAAGAAAGAAAGAAAGAAAAAACAATTTATAACCACAAAAAAACAAATTAAACAATTAATTCCTACATATTAAGCATAAAACATCGTCGTAGAAGTTTGTGACAATAGGTGTAATTAAAAACATAGGATAGGAAGGACATTTTCTCTACGGGATAAAAATCGTGATTTCCTTTTTTATGAGCTTCCGATCCGCCTACTAGTAATTTCATAAGCCCACCCAACATCATGACGCTGGTAGATTGGTCAAAATATTGGCAGGGCTTTTATTCGGGCGTTTCAAATGCCTTAATTATCGGGTCACATTTTTCAAGAAATAGCTGTAGATTTTGATGTGTCTTTTGGTTATATATTAGCTCTTGTACATTAACCGTATAACTGGAACCTGTACAAGAATATTCTTCCATTTCTTGAAAATTGTGTACAAATTAATGAGGCGTTTGAAACGATCGAATAAACGCCCGGCATCCCATTAAAATAATAATCGCAGTTTAATTATTTAAAATTAAATTACCACAGAATGAAACAGCTCTGGAGATGCACTCAGGACGACCAGACGACCTGCTTTTGGCGACCAGATGGCCTAGTAGGTAGAGAACCTGCCTACGAAGCTTGAGGTCCCGGGTTCGATTCCCGCGTCGGGGCAGGTCTTGGTCAGGTCTTGGGTGTTTAATATGTATTTATGTATGTATCTATCTATATAAGTATGTTTATCCGTTGCCTTGTACCCATAACACAAGCTATGCTTAGCTTACTTTGGAACTAGGTCAATTGGTGTGAATTGTCCCGTGATATTTATTTATTTTACTCTGACATTTCTATATTTTACCCCTTCTCATAACAACAATGCTTACATAGTATCACCACTTGGTGCACTTGCAATATTGCATTTGGGTACGTTTAATTACTTCGATTAACGATTGACGAAATTAACATAACACGCTCACTATTTTCATAATTCAAACAGGCTTTACGTCCTGAAACCTGAGCTGGTTTTGAGTTGGTATTATAAAAGAAGTTGATTATTTTGTAAATGTATCACTTTACAACTGTCTTTCAATCAGTTAACAACCAAGCCGCGAAATGAACTCTAAGGTACATATTGGAGACAGAAGAGTAAAACTGTTGATAAACATACATAAACTAACTAACGAACTACTTTACTAATTTCAAATAATTTTCCACAGTTTGTGTGCCTCTTGGCCCTTGTGGTGGCGGCGGCCGCCCAGCACGAACACAAGCACGAGCACGAACACAAGCACGAGCACGAACACAAGCACGAGCCCGCGCACTCTTCGCAACACATCACCAGGCACGACGGACACGCGGAGGAAGTGGTCATCACCGACAAACATGGCCACAAACACGTCGACTACTACGTAAGTTCTGGAAAATCAAGCATACCTACTTAAGAGTGACTGTATGTATCAGTGACACTAACGAAAGTATTTGAACATTGCAGGCTCACCCCAAGTACGAGTTCGAATACAAGGTAGAAGACCACCACACCGGCGACCTCAAGACGCAGAAGGAACAGCGCGACGGCGACGTCGTCAAAGGCTTCTACTCGCTGCACGAGCCCGACGGCTCCATCAGGAACGTGCACTACCAAAGCGACAAGAAGACCGGGTAAGACGACGACCACAACCTTTAACACTCTTTGTTTAATGTTTACTTGAAAAATATTTTTACTGACTAGTAATTTTCGTTGCAGTTTCCACGCCGAGGTCAAGCACAGCACTCACCACGTCGTACCTGAACACCATCACCATCACTAAATTTTAATGACGACTAATAGATAATCTACTACGTGTATTACATTATAAGTTGTTAATTATGTTTTTATTTTGAATAAATTTTGTTTTTTCCGATTTTGGAATTTGAATAGAATATCACTTTTTAACCCCCGACACAAAAAGAGGGATGTTATAAGTTTGACCGCTATGTGTGTGTGTGTGTCTGTGGCATCATAACTCTTAAACGGGTGTACCGATTTGGATGCGTTGTTTTTTATTTGAAAGCAGGTTTCTTGGCAATGGTTCTTATATATGTTCCATCAAAATTAGTCCAGCCGTTTCAAAGTTATCAGCTCTTTTTTATGCTGCGGAAGGGATCTTAGAATTAAAAGCGTTGGGGGTTTTTAAAATTTTTAATTTATCACAATTGCTTCACACTCGTTCTTTTAAGGGTTCCGTAGTCAACTAGAAACCCTTATAGTTTCGCCATGTCTGTCTGTCTGTCTGTCTGTCTGTCTGTCCGTCCGCGGCTAAGCTCAGAGACTGTTAGTACTAGAAAGCTGTAATTTGGCATGAATATATATATCAGTCACGCCGACAAAGTGATTAAATAAAAAAGACGAAAAAAAATTTTTTTAGGGTACCTCCCATAGACGTAAAGTGGGGGTGATTTTTTTTTCTCGATTAACCCTATAGTGTGGGGTATCATTGGATAGGTATTTGAAAATAAATAGAGGTTTGCACAAAGCATTTTCTGATAAAGTGAATATTTTCGGAGATATTCACTCCGAAGGTTCAAAATAATGTGTCCCCCCCTCTAACTTTTGAACAGCAAGTCTAAAAAATATGAAAAAAATCACGTAAGTTAAACTTAATAAAAAATTTCTAGGCAAATTATTTTCAACTTAATCAGTTGAGCAGTTTTTAAGTTTTTGTAAAAAATATTTCTTAACTAAGATTTTAATTTAACCGCCATTGCAAGCATTTTTTTCTTTAAGTACCTGTAAGATCACGCTAACAGTATCTTCTTTCAAATAAAAAAAGTAAAATTGAAATCGGTTCATATAATAAAGAATTACATCTGAAAAACCATCAACATACATACTAGTTCTGGTAGATTAGACTAGTTACCCAATTCGCCGATAGATGGCGCTGTACTGCCGATAGATGGCGCTGTACCGCCGATGTTGAAATTCTGCGCGCGGTGGGAGTTGGGACAACCACATTAATAAAATATGCAAAGATTTTTTCGTACCTGCTACGGAACCCTATCTTGGGCGTGTCCGACACGCTCTTGGCCGGTTTTTTTTATATTGTTGACGATTACGTTGAGATGGCGTTGGATACTGAGGGCTGTTGTTAATTTTGTCGACGATATAAATTTTTGATTTGATTTGATAAGATAAATAACTCAGTGTTTGACATTTTAGTGTCCAATATATAACATCCAGCTATTATCTTTATTGCCAAAGACAAGGAATGAAAGATGGTAAAACAGTGATTAACACTTATAAAAAATATTCATTGGATTCAAAACCATTCATTACTTTACATCAATTACAGAGCCATTAAAAACCTCAATGGGTAGTACTTAAAGACATCTTTAACTGACCATTTAGGACGGAAGTCGGGAGAAAAATACAATGATCTAAAGGATCAGGGAAATTACGATTATCGACATCAGCTTCTCTCCGTCTTAATTCAGTTTCCAAAATAATCCAGTTACATCACATACAATATAGCGACTGACACGTCTGTATCTGTACTGTATGACTGAATTTGTCAAATATTTACTAAAAAAAAATCGGGCTTATTGCTGACACCCGATGCTAATTATGCCAAAATCTGAATATGCCAAATCACTGTTCGCTGGCTTGAATTTCAATATAAAATTGTTAAGAAGCAAAAAATTGTTATCATTTTGCAAAGACTTATTCCAACAGAGACGCAAACACTTTTTAAACTTGCACACGCTCAGTGACAAAAATTAAAAAAAAAGTGAGGATGCTTTTTTTTCATTTGTTGTGTCTGAAATACTTTTTGAATCGAAGAAAATTGAGTAAACCGAGTTCCAAAGTTAATAATGAACATTATATTATATAAATGTATTAGCAAGATTGTTTACTAGGTTGTTTTTGGTGAATTTTCAAATGTTATTTACTAAAAAAAAAATTATGTTAAGTAACAAAAACCCGACAAGCTTGTAAATGCCCCTATCGAAAGTTGAGATTCAGCCTGAAAACTGACCTTGAGTCGGTGATCAGCTAAAGTGCTGTCACGAAATCCAATAACCTTATTTTTGATACAAAAACTGCAAAAGTGCTGTTTTGAAATTTCTTCCGAATTATACATAATAGGTACAATACATGTGAGCACCATGAAATTTTCTTCGCAAAATAGTAAACATTGTAAGCCATTTTCGCAGCTTATGTTGCTTAACTGTGAAATTATGCATGCCATGACTGTATTTATTTTTATAATATTACAGTTTATAAGGATTTGTAAGGTTTAGTAAATTTAATAAAGATAAAAGAACAAATAACGGTCAAGTGGCCTGAAATAAGTTAATTCTGGTCAAATAATGATGAAAGAGGGGATAGTGCTTAGATAAAAATGTGGTAGCTGCTATTTTTGACCTCAGCGTCGAAATTGTAACGTTAATTTACTCGTCAGCCATAAGATATTAATGACAAAAAATATTATTGCAATTGCAGTGCATTTCATTGATTATCGATCGATAAGAATTTATATAACCTCGAAAGCCCTTTGTCTGATACGAATTAGAGTATTTCATCATTCATTCATCATCATTTCAGCCGAAAGACGTCCACTGCTGAACATAGGCCTCCCCCAAGGCTCGCCAAACAGATCGGCCCTGCGCCATCCGCATCCAATGCGTTCCCGCTACCTTCACCAGGTCGTCGCTCCATCTTGTTGGAGGCCTACCTACACTGCGTTTTCCGGTCCGCGGACGCCACTCGAGAACCTTTCGGCCCCATCGGCCGTCAGTTCTACGGGCGATGTGCCCTGCCCACTGCCACTTAAGTCTAGCGATTCTTCGAGCTATGTCCGTGACTTTAGTTCTCGCGCGGATTTCATCATTTCTAATGCGAGAGAGAGAGTAGAGTTTAGAGTATTTCGGAATATTTTAGTGCTTGACTTATAAAACGTTTTGTTAGGTTTGATTTTATTATTTTACACATTTACCTATTCATTTTATTTTATTTCAAAATCTATAAAACAGTAAACTGCCACAGAAAAAGCACTAGATAGGGTGTAAAAAGATTATAAATTTGATTTTTGTAGGATTACAAAATGGTTTGGCATAGTTATCATCAATGTTTCTGGCTTGAAATTATTGCCAACAGGATTAACATCCTTACCATACAAATTTTTATAATCTTTTTACACCCTATCTAGTGCTTTTTCTGTGGCAGTTCCTGAAGTGTACGGTTATTAGAAAATTCTTAGGTTTTATTTGCATATCCTGTTGTCACCTTATTTTGAGTAGTTAACGGCAATGACGGTAATTTTATTAGTGTCTACCGCCACTTATCAAAGTTAGTCAATTAGCTCAACGTCGGCAAGGTATAAAAGAGATTTGAAGATTTGCCTGTCAGCTTTCGATAGTACTGTACTAGTGATGAACTGAACCGCATAAAACTGACAAAAATATGTGATTTAATACCATAAATTCCCATAACCTGCAAAATTCCATGTGAAGAGATGGGTCTATTATTAAAATTCTGAAGTTTCAGTAACAGATTTATTAAATACCTACAAATACAAATTAACACATATAACAGAGGTGGTATAGGTTATCAATCAGTCGTCATTTAAATTATTGGTGGTGATGGTGTTCAGGTACGACGTGATGGGTGCTGTGTTTGACCTCGGCGTGGAAACTGCAACGAAAATTATTTGTCAGTAAAAAAATTTTAAGTAAATCTTGAACAAAGAGTATTAAGTGTTGTGGTTGTCGTCTTACCCGGTCTTCTTGTCGCTGTGGTAGTGCACGTTCCTGACGGAGCCGTCGGGCTCGTGCAGCGAGTAGAAGCCCTTGACGACGTCGCCGTCGCGCTGTTCCTTCTGCGTCTTGAAGTCGCCGGTGTGGTGGTCTTCAACCTTGTACTCGAACTCGTACTTGGGGTGAGCCTGCGATGTTCAAATTCTTTGTTAGTTTCACTGATACGATACGGTAGGTACCTAAATGTCACGTACACTTGGTTTTTCAGATCTTACATAGTAGTCGACGTGTTTGTGGCCATGTTTGTCGGTGATGACTACTTCCTCCGCGTGCCCGTCGTGTCTGGTGATGTGTTGCGAGGAGTGCGCGGGTTCGTGCTTGTGTCCGTGCTGGGCAGCCACCACCGCCACGAGAGCCAAGAGACACACAATCTATTAAAAGAACATTTAATTAAATTATTTACAAAGTTGCATTTGATGCTTTTAATTTATGTTATGACAGATTGATTTTCCGTTATCTCAGTATTTAAATTATTTCATTCATGTACCTACCTTGATGTACATTTTTGTTTGGTTGTTCACTTATTGAAAGACACCTGTAAACTGATACATTTATACAATAACCAGCTTCTTTTATACCTAATACTCAAAACCAGCCCAGGTTTCTGGGCGTACCTACAAAACTAAACCTGTTTGTGTTTACATGTAGGTGTGTAAAATATTTATTTCGTCAATCGTTTTTTTTTATTTGATTTTTAGACTAAACGTACAATGTGACATTGCACTTGTAAATATTAAGAACTGTATGTCGTGTTAGAAATTAAAAATACCGTCGAACGCAAGAGGCGAATAGTCCTTCATTGTGGCGTTCTTACGGGGAGGCCTTTGCTCAACAGTGGACGTTTTTCAAATCATACTAATAATGGCGATTGTAATTATCTAATACTAATTATTTAAATTATAAAAATACTAGCTGTTGCCCACGACACCAATTTTGAAGAACAGGGGTATAAAAACAGCCTACGACCTATTCTTAGACCTACCAAATAGACAATCATTGTCATAAAAATCGGTCAACCCGTTTCGGAGGAGTTCCAAAACAAACACCGACACAAGATTTTTAAATATTAGAAGATTATATTATTCCTAAATGAACATAAACATATATTATTTTTTAAAGAAATCCTAGAAGACATTTTGTACAATGCTGTATTATCATTTTTCTATCACAAGGATATCGTCGTATACCCGAATTGCATATAATAATTAACAAATTGACCCAGTCTCAAAGTAAGCTAAGCAAAGCTTGTGTTATGGGTACTAAGAAACAGATAAACATACTTATATATATAGATACATACTTAAATACATATTAAACATCCAAGACCCGAGAGCAAACATTTGTATTTTTCATACAAATATCTGCCCCGAAACGGGGATCTAACCCGGAACCTCAAGCTCTGAAAAAGTATTTTGCCAGAATGGCCATTAATTTAACCTGATCTAACCCACTGCAAAAAAATCCTGAAAACGGCACAGTTTCATTATATTTTATGGCAAAGATTGATATGGTAAGTGAGCGAAAAGATTCTATTTAGCATTTTCTATGTGAAATCAAGACATTCCTTTTTAACGATTTACAATATTATGATAAATTATAAAATATTTTTTTGTCACCATCAAGATAAAATGTAAGTGTAAAATTTTAATAAAGAATTCGCTTATCACCTAGTTATTGCACAAAAGCTACATTTGGAAACTAGTCCCATTTTATCTGCCCCAAATTTGAACTCAACTCATACTGACTGGATTGTAATCTTTAGTAGGTATAAAAGCAGTAAATTATTTTTAAAATGCATCAGTTTGTAACTGCATTTCGATTAGTATACAGTCATTTGATTGTAAAAAATGTATTCCAAGGTATTCACCAATTACCTATAGTGAAAAATATGAAAAATATTTAGTGCAATAATAATAACTGGTTAATAAATAATAAATACAGATAGATTGTTAAAGTGATGCGACAAAAGTGAATAAAATTATATTTTCAACAGATTGTGTGCCTCTTGGCCCTCGCGGCGGTGGTGATTGCTCAGAACGGACACAAGCACGAGAAGCACGAGCCCGCGCACTCTTCGCAACACATCACCAGGCACGACGGACACGCGGAGGAAGTGGTCATCACCGACAAACATGGCCACAAACACGTCGACTACTACGTAAGTTCTGAAAAACCAAGCATACGTGACACTTACCACTGTAACACACGGTTACACGGTGATACAACACGTTGTTTCAGTGAAACTAACGAAGAATTTGAACATTGCAGGCTCACCCCAAGTACGAGTTCGAGTACAAGGTGTCGGACCACCATACCGGCGACCACAAGACGCAGCACGAGCAGCGCGACGGCGACGTCGTCAAGGGCTTCTACTCGCTGCACGAGCCCGACGGCTCCGTCAGGGACGTGCACTACCACGCAGACAAGAAGACTGGGTAAGTCTGAATATGATTATCCTATTTTTCGCAAAGTTTAAACTTTTATTCGTAAGTATCCATGGTTTGTAAATAATATGACTAATGCATTATTATTTTTTACAGTTTCCACGCTGAGGTCAAACACAGCACGCACCACATCGTGCCTGAGCACCATCACCACCATTAACCGTTAATTTTCAAAAGTTTGTTTATTTGTACATCACCTGTTTGTTATCTACTTTCTTAATGAATGTTTTTTTTTTATGTAATAAATCTGTAAATATTATAACATAAGATGGTTTTTCTAAAAAAATAAGCAATTGAACAAAATAAATACCATAAACAGCACAGTTGGAACTATTTTAAATGTATTTAAATAGGTGTTAATTATTAACCGAAAAAAAGGGAAAAAAGAAAATATTCCATTTGACTCTTATTGTATCTGCGAGAATCTAAAAATGTAGGAAACTCGTTCGTAATAACATAAGTTAAACGTTCAATCAGAGTTAATCTTTCTCCACATAGTAAGTCACTTCCCAATGTCTGTTTCCTTTGTATGTACGCTTAGTAGATATAGGTCTTTTGAACTACGCAACGGTTTTCACCTTCAATTAGATAAATAGATATCCTTTCACACAATGTTATAAATTTCGTATAGCAGTGGTTAATTGTGTTGTTACTTCTAATATGCTGACTCAGTGTATTATTTATTTGTTTAAAAGATAATTTTATTTCACTTTTTTTAAATACAATAAAATATAAAGTCAGTCAAATAAACCGCCCCGGATCGCACCAGGCGTAAATGTGCCCAACACAGTAGCCGCATTGCCCCGCTGAACCGCGATGGACAACCTTTGCACCAGAAACGACCTGTTTTTGTTTTATCAGAGGTGCGTCTTGAAATTTTTGTGTTAATGGTGCCATAACTGTCCTTTTCCACTAGTACTGATAACGAAGCTATTATAATACTTATCCTAATAAGAGAATTACACATCCTCAGTTTTGCAGAATTCAGTTGAGCAATCTTTTTTTTGCTGGCCTGTATCAGTGTCTCACTGCCGAGCAAAGCCCTCTCCCCTGGACTTGTTTGCACTTGTGTCTGCCCAGTTGCTCGAGAACGGATCTAGGTCATCTTGCCATCTTTGCATTGGCTTGCCGCAACGCCGACAGCAATCCTGGGGTATCCATTGAGTGTTAATCCGTGCCCACCTCTCTGATTGCATGCGGCATACGTGGTCAGCCCCCATTGATCCCATCCCATTTGAGCCAGGTGGTTGCTTTGCCTGCATCTACGATGCATGTTTTGGAGCGCAGTACAGTGATCCGATCTCAATAATTAGGAAAAAGCAGCCTTATTATTACAAATAATCGTATCACATTGAACTAAATATATTATCATCACTTAAGCAGTAAATATACTGCTAAGTACATACGGAAGAGTAAAAATAAACAAATAAGTACAAAATCTATTACTATTTTAAAATTCTGTTTTTTTGTACCTAAATTCACATATTTGCTTCGCTGTTGTCCCTTCTGGAAACATCAAAATTTATTAACTCCTATTGATTCTCTCATTAAAAATTCTTTAGAATCTATTGTTAATATACAACTCAGTGAGCATTCTTGGACCCAGGCATCCCTTCCTATCAGATATGGTGGGCTTGGGATCCGCAAAATTTCTAGTGTCGCACTGCCAGCTTTCTTATCATCAGTCCACAGCACGTCCAATCTCGTAGGTAAAATTCTAAAGGATTGTCCTTCAAACTACGAGACGACGGGTTTGGTCGATGCTAGGAATGCTTGGCTTATGGCTTGTCCGGGTCAAAATCTTCCCTCCCATCCAAATTATCAACGGAGCTGGGGCGACGTACTTTGCAAATTAACTTATTCTGAAATTTTAAGTTCCAGCTCAGGCCCAGATCATGCAAGGCTTCTCGCTGTAGGAAAGAAAGAATCTGGTGAGTGGCTTCAAGCCTATCCTTCTTTTAATACTGGAACCTTCCTGGAGCCTGAAACCTTGCGAATTGCAGTTGGGCTGAGGTTGGGCGCTGCTTTGTGTTCCCCTGTGGTGCCAATGTCGACCAAATGGGCCACCATGGGCATTCCTGCCAAAAAAGTGCTGGCCGCTTTTCCCGACACGCTGCGCTGAATGATATTATCCGCCGGTCTCTTGCCACCATAAACGTGCCGTCAATATTAGAACCAAATGGCATTGCGCGGGATGATGGCAAAATGCCGGATGGTATGTCTCTGATTCCCTGGAGGATGGGTCGGGTTTTAGTTTGGGACGCAACCTGCGTGGATACCCTAGCCCCTTCACACCTTCAGGGTACAACAAAAAAAGCTGGCGCAGCGGCTGAAGCGGCCGAGAGCAGGAAAGTATTAAAATACCAGGGTCTCGGTTCAGCTTACAATTTTGTTGCTGTCGGTTTTGAGACCCTGGGTCCTTGGGGTCCTGGCGCACACAACTTAATTAAGGAAATACAAAAGCGTCTGGTCGACACCACTGGAGACCAAAGGGCTGGCAGCTATCTCTCTCAACGAATCGCCATTACTTTAACTTTGTTTTTATCAGTCAACCTTCTAGATGACGAATTTTCACGGTTACTGCCAGATTGATAAACATAAAATTGTCCTTAATATTGAACACATGTTAAGTGGTTAAACCAGTTTGTTGCAGAAATTCGGCTAGTTACCGTCTCAAGCGTAAAAATACAGGTTGAGTTTCATTAAAAAAACAACTTTAACATGTTCATCGCAAAGTTGTTTTAAGAAATGCAGGAGTGGTAGCGATACGAGGTTGAGAAAGTAATCCACCGAAATTGAAACCAAGTGCAGTATTACAAGGTTTGGTGTCCTTGATTTGTATGCCATTCGTCCTTATAGTGCTGAATAATTTTAAATCCATTCACTAAATTTTATCTTTGTCACGACATAAGTTAGTATGACACTGGTTATTAAATCTCTCCCTCTCACTTTTGGGATCACGCAATCTTATGAGAACCCTTACGAACCTGTAGATTGATTTGTTTTCTTTCCATTGTAAAGTTTTCCTGAATGAGATACGAGTATGTAGCTCTGTGTAGCCAAAAAGAATTGAAAATTTTCTCTATGTAGGTACTTAGGTACTATTTTTCGGAATTGCTTATAGGTGAAAAACTTCAGTATCTAGTAGTGGAAATAACGATATGGATTTTAAGTCATTTTTCTAAATTAGTACTTCAATTTGTTCTTACGGACACGTTGCTACTACATACAACAGCAGGCTTATTCTGCCCCCAAAACGTAAAAGGCTGTAACTCATTTTTAGACATTTCGAGTAAATTGAGAAAATGTGAAAAATTATTTCACGTTGCGTTAAGGAGAGTTAATTTTAACTCTTATTCGTGTGATTTGATTAGTATGGTAGGATACGGCTAATTTGCTTAGTTTATCTGTATAAATGACTCACGAGTGACTTTTATCGAGATACCACCATTTGTCTTATGAGGGCAATGTTGTCTAAATCTAAATTTTTGTCTAACTTTATGCCCAATTTTAACCAAATCCATCGAGCCGTTATTGCGTGATTGATTAACAAAG
Source organism: Archips xylosteana (assembly GCA_947563465.1). Lineage (NCBI taxonomy): Eukaryota > Metazoa > Arthropoda > Insecta > Lepidoptera > Tortricidae > Archips > Archips xylosteana. The sequence continues at coordinate 16,077,099 of OX387346.1, forward strand.
ATCCAAACACCCAAACATCCAATTATAAAAATATCCATCCACACATCCAAACGTCTTTCCAAACTTCCTCATATTTTATAATAATTAGTAGCATAACTACCAAATGTGGTATTTAATGTTTTCAGAAACGAAAGTACAAAATGTTTGTGTTCCATGCTTACAATTGCTTATACGTTTTTCAATGGGTATAATTATTACTTCTTGTCGTTTAGCGTGGGCCACGCTGTCTGAAAATTGTGCAAGTAACACTACTTTGTGCCCTGACACGAATACAACATGATAAAAAAACGACTAAAGAATGCACTAAGAATCCAATAATTATTACTTACATATTTTACACGTATTACAATACCGAAGTACGAAAGACCGAATGTATTAAAATATCGAATGGGTCAAAAGACCGACAAATTTTTTTTCTGAAACCGTTAACTTTTTAAGATTGTTATAAAACAAACCTAACCTAACCTAATGGGTTCTGTATGATGCCGTTTTAATAAATTCTGAGAAGTTTACGGTTTCAGAAAAAAATCGTGTCGGTCTTTTGACCCATTCGATGTTTTAATACATTCGGTCTTTCGTACTTCGGTATTGTAATACATACCCTTTTATAACAATCTTAAAAAGTTAACGGTTTCAGAAAAAAAATTTGTCGGTCTTTTGACCCATTCGATATTTTAATACATTCGGTCTTTCGTACTTCGGTATTGTAATACATACCCCAAATTAGGTGCCAAAATTTCTATGGCTTAATCTACTCATCAAAACAAGTCACTTTATTTCTAACAACTTATTAAATTTGAAAAAAAAACTCGATTTTCCATTACTAAAGCAGTAATCCGTTTGGATGGATATGTATGAAAAGTTTGCGTTATTAGGGTTCCATACCCAAAGGGTAAACGGGACCCTATTACTGAGGCTCCGCTGTCCGTCCGTCTGTCCGTCCGTCCGTCTGTCACCAGGCTGGATCTATTGAACCGTGATAGCTAGATAATTGAAATTTTCACACATGATTTATCTCGGTTGCCCCTATAACAACAAATGTATACTAAAAACCAGAATAAAATAAATATTTAAGGGGGCTTCCATATAACAAACGTGATTATTTTGCTTGTTTTTACTCGATATTGATAACGGAAACAGGTGACGCTTGAAATATTTACAGAATATTTAGTTATATAATAATATTCACTTTAAAAATAAATAATTAAATTAAAATAAAAGAAATATTTAAGGGGGGCTCCCATACAACAAACGTGGCATTTTTTCCGTTTTCATAGATAATGGTACGGAACCCTTCGTGCGCGAGTCCGACTCGCACTTATCCGATTTTTTTTAAATTTTGAAAAGTTGTCTGAGTGAAAGTGACTTGTTTTGATGAGTAAGTTACGCCCTTGAAATATTGGTACCTAATTTATTGGCACGTTATATTATTTATTACTACTAATTAGTTTAAAATCAGCGCCAAGTCTTATGATAGATACCTAGGGATTGTCCTGGCACGAACGATGCAATGCTAGTGACTTCCTTCTGATACTTAGTTTACCGATATCTTATAAGATGCATTATATCAATGCGACATCATCATTTCAGTCAAAAGACGTCCACTGCTGAACATAGGCCTCCCCCAAGGCTTGCCAAACAGATCGGTCCCGTGCCATCCGCATCCAACGCGATCCCGCAACCTTAACCAGATCGTCGCTCCATCTTGTTGGAGGCCTACCTACACTACACTGCGCCTTCCGGTACGTGGCCGCCGCGTAGAAGTCACCGACATAGCTCAAAGAATCGCCAAACTCATGTGGCAGTGGGCAGGGCACATCGCTCGTAGAACTGATGGCCGATGGGGCAAAAAGGTTCAATGCGACATGTTTGAACATTTTTTATGAACAATATTACCAAACCGAATCGATATTATTATTATCTCGAATAATCGCCAGACTCAAGTGGCAGTGGGCAGGGCACATCGCTCGTAGAACTGATGGCCGATGGGGCAAACAGGTTCTCGAGTGGCGTCCACGGACCGGAAGATGCAGTATTGGTAGGCCTCCAACAAGATGGAGCGACGATCTGGTTAAAGTGGATGTGGATGCGGATGGCACAGGACCGATCTGTTTGGCGAGCATTGGGAGGCCCATGTTCAGCAGTGGACGTGTTTCGGCTGAAATGATAATGATGATTCGTGTCAAGGAGATCTCTAGGCATTCTGATGAGAATACCTATTCATTTTATTTCTCAGTTGGCCCTTGAAGTTTGAAGGTAATAGTTAACCTACTCGAGTGTAACGTTATGCAGTGTAATTGGAGAAATCCGTCTTTAATCATAGTTTAATGCCCAATTGAGAGTAACATCCTGGAAATACTTGGTATTACACTTGCGATAGTTATTACCTGATCGTGCACTAGCTAATGTGATTTATCCGCTATAACCTAAATTGTATCCGACAATTTGGAGTGTAATTTTAACCCATTTAGGCATTTTGCACAGGTCCATAAATAAAAAAAATTATAGTGAAAATAAACGCATCACTCACGTCTTAAAACGAGTTTAACTCGACATGTTTCGGGCTAATCCGTTGTCCTTCTTCTCGGAGTCACAGTTGTGTCGAGTAGCCTCGCGACCAGGGCGGTAGCACGCAGTGCGCGTTTGGCAGCCGCCGTGACGTCAGACTCCAAGAAGAAGGGCTACGGATTAGCCCGAAACATCCGATGATCCGTTTATTTTCACTATGAGTGACTCTCACGGTAGTTTCATGTTTAAAAACAAATTAGGTTGGAATTTCGTCTTCTGAAAAAAAATATGGAGGTAGGTAGTTTTCTTTTAAAGGTATTGGATTAGATCGATTATAAATCAATCATCATCTTCATCCCAGCCTATATACGTCCCACTGCAGAGCACAGGCCTCCACTCAGAATGAGAGGGCTTGGGCCGTAGTTTCTACGCGGGTCCAGAGCATATAAATTAATATCACGGGACAATTCATACCAATTAACCTAGTCCCAAAGTAAGCAAATTTGTGCTAGGGGTAGTACGCAACGGATAAACATACTTTTATAGATACATACTTAAATATATTTAAACACCCGAGACTCGAAAGCAAACTTTCGTATTATTCATACACGTATCTGCCCCGACGCAGGAATCGAACCCGGGTCTTCGTAGTCAGGTTCACTAACCACTAGGCCACTCACTCTTCTCTTCTTTATGTCCTATGTCCCCTCGGTGGGGCAGAGAGCGTCTACAATGCTTCTCCAAGTCGCTCGGTCTTGGGCTGCACACTTTATTGTGCTCCACGTCTTGCCGATGCGCTTCGCTTCTGCCGTTATAGAACGTCGCCAAGTTTGTTTGGGGCGGCCGCGCTTTCTTGTACCTTGAAGGTTCCAGTCAAAGGCTTGTCGAGGTATGTGAGACGACTCCCGACGCAGCGTATGTCCCACCCAATTCCATTTACGGCGCTTGATCTGTTGTTCGATGGGAGTTTCACGACAGCGGCTCCACAGGTCAGCGTTGGATATTTTCTCAGGCCAGTAAGTATATCCCGAGAATACTAGGCCACTCACGCTCATAATTAACACTAGCTGTTGCCCGCTACTCTGTCTATCAAGAATTCGTTTAAAGTTATCTCGCAAGAACTATGCAAATTTTCTGGATAAAAAGTATCCTACATGTTAATCCAGGTTATAAACTATCTCTGGGTGACAAACATCCATACATCCATCCATATAACCTTTCACGTTTACAATATTAGTAAGATCATCTGGAACTTGAGCTCCAAACGCACAGACATGGGAGCGTGCCGGTGCGATGGCGGTGACGGTTCTAATATTCTAATATGTATGAACGAGTTCGCATAGAGAAACTGCGAACTCGTTCATACAAGTTAAAATATTACAACCATTGATACAATAAAACAATTAGACTCCCAATCACGTTCAAAAATTGTCCGAAGCAAAAGAATTGTCCTGAAGATGATAGCAGAGAGGTCCGATACCGCCATACTCAGCCGATACACTGAGCTGCATGTTCTCAGACATGGAATCTCTTAACTAGTGTATTTTCTTTTGATTGTTTATTATTGTATATATATTTTTTTTTTAATTACTTAATTAATTCTTTCTGACATTATATCTCATTCATTTCATTTAGCTATTACTTAAATTGTGATACTGACATAGTATTTAAGCTAGTAACTAACAAACTATGGACATAACAGTCTGAAAATAAATGTTTTTTTTTTTTTATTTTTTTAAAAGCCTGCACACTCGTCTATTGTGCAGAGTTTTGGTTCAGTTGTGTTTCAACCGCGCGTTGATTACAACGTCACTACTTGCCCCGTATTCGTATATGTCTCTTTCGCACCGTAATCAAACTCACGAGAAAAAAAGAGACAGACAGTCTAGCTTCCGCTTCGCATGACCACTCCACTGCATTCTTTACTCTTTAGGCGGTTTCCAGCGCGTGACGTCATGTCACTACTTCTAACGATCGTATTCAATTAAATTAAACATTACTGCTACGAAATAAGGTGTTAATTTGAATGAATGCTGTTAATGTTATCTGTATAAATTGATGTATACGTACACACAACGCCGCTCGGACGTTTTTTGAGGAACTTTTGTTAAGCGATTGGGAGTCTAGTTGTTTTATTGTATATTGTATTTTGTTGCGTTTGCAGCTTAAATCACAACTATCTATATTGTTAAAATTACTCACCACGTAGTCTACTCGTGACCATGGCCGCTGCAATGTGGTCAAAACGTCGAGGTAATTTTTATGATTCCGTACCCAAAGGGTATAAACGGGACCCTATTACCGAGACTTCGCTGTTCGTCCGTCTGTCCGTCTGTCTGTCAGTCTGTCCGTCTGTCACCAGGCTGTATCTCATGAACCGTGGTAGCTAGAAAGTTGAAATTTTCACAGATGATATATTTTGGTTGCCGCATAACAACAAATACTACTAAAAAACAGAATAAAATAAATATTTAAGGGGGCTCCCAAAACAACAAACGTGATTTTTTTGCCGTTTTTATAGATAATGGTGCGGAACCCTTCGTGCGCGAGTCCGACTCGCACTTGGCCGGTTTTTCAATATAAATTAATCGTCATTTTAAGTCCAGGGTGACATTAACTATATTATTTTTTAACTAAAATATTTATGTCACGCAGTTTGAGATATCTTGGACGTATGGTCACGGAGTAAAAAGCTAATTATATTGCTTTTGGTTCGTGAAGTGTAATTGACTAATTTCAGAAAATTACTTACGGTTTTGCCATTTCGTATTCTGCTGAAGCAATTTTAAATACTTTTACTTCTGTTAAGGTCGCGTGTCATTCAATAGGTATTCCTATTATGCTTCGTCTTACAATTTTACGAAATTTAATACAAGTTATGAAGCATTAAGTATAAATACTCCTGCTGTCATATATCATATTAGATAGTTCGATGATAGCTGATTCATATAGTTTTAGTTTGACTAATATTCATACTTGTAAACTTTAATACTCGAGCTACTGGAGTTAGGCGCTATCACAAAACATATTAATAACGCATATATTAATTATCACTTTATTATCCTAGCGTTAATATTTGTAGAAATTTACTTGTCCGATCAGCATTGCCTCTGTTTTGTAAAGTTCATTCCGGGCTTACAAGTAATACGGTGCAACCACCTTTTGATTTTTTTAAACTGTCCAAACACATTATACTCGTGCTTCGTCCTCGAGATTAGTAATTTAGAATATATTTAAACACAATGTAGTAACGCGTAAGTACAACCACTTCTTCACTTTGTTCAGGGAAATAGTGGAGCCTATTACTGGCAACACATTTCTACTTTTTTTTTTTTTTTTTTTAAATCTTCAGTTCCCGTTGCCTGCCCGCCTGGGTCGGAGATCGTCATTCGCAATTTAGTGCTCAACCGCTTCACACCTTGTAAATTAAAAGTTTGTTCGCGTTTTCTCACCATGCCTAAGCGATCGAGTGAAGACACTATCGAGTTTCTTAAAAAACGGTTGAAGAAAATCGAAAAGAAAATCAAATTACAAGATGTCAATCTAAGTGAATCAACGTCCTCTTCATCGTCCTCCAGCTCGCGAAGTTCATCGCCGAAATCAGCATCGCCATCGGAACCCGCATGGGTCAATCTGGATTACCAAAATGGTTAGTATATCTACCCGCATATTTGGATTTTTTGGCTACCATACGAAATAAAATGTTTCCTTCTTTTTCGTATGAAGATAATGCAATCAGGGTAGTCTATAGGACTATTCCGCCGCATTATTTCTAGTAATTGCAATCAGGGTAGTCTATAGGACTATTCCGCCGCATTACTGTAAAATGTATGTACTCAGAGCAGTCTGCGGGACTGTTTCGCCACATGCATTACCTTATGCACCCTTCTGTGGGATTGTTCAATGTGCAAATGTAAAAACAGAATAGTCTAGGATAGACTTTCAAAAATATATATTTGAAAATTAACGGTTACGCTCTCGTCATTTCAGACCGAGATGAACCCGCGGGTGCATTTGAAGACGACGTGCATGAGTGTACTCAACAAATCGATCCACCGACACCGACGCCATCCAGGCCTGCTAGACAGCAGGGTAGCGAACCGACCGCTGGGCCGTCAAACGCCTTTTCGCCGCCACCCCCGGTTGCACCAGCTGTAACGACTCAGGTTTCTGATCTAGTAACTGCGATTGCTGGCGAGTCGGAATCTAATGACGTTGATGAGAATGTCTGTCAGGCAGAACTATTGGACATATTGGGAGTTGATCCATCGATACCTCAAGATTTCGGTGAAGAGATTAATAAAGAAGTAGCTAGTAGATTTGAATACATAGCCACGTCTGGCTTAGATAAGCAATCGAAAAAAGAATTACTTGAAAAAATCTTGGTGCCATCTAATTGCAAGAATGTTGCAGCCCCTCAGCTTAACGCCGAGATCAAGGCGGCTATAACTGACACTGTTTTAAAACGTGATAAGGGCATAGAACTAAGGCAAAAACAGATTGCAGCTGCGATTACAAGTTTGGGGCGTATCCTGACAACACAGCTTAATTCTAAAGAAAAAGACAGCAGCTTGTTAAAGCAGTTAATGGATACAAGTCGCATTTTGTGTGACATACAGCACAGTGAATCGATGACACGTCGAAATTACACCTTGTACTCGTTAAAGAAGGAATTTAAGGAACAACTGTTGAACACAAAGATAGATAAGTATCTTTTTGGGGCAGATTTATCAGAAACCCTGAAAACTGCAAAAGCTGTATCCAAGTCCAGTACGGACATTAAGGTGGACGTGAAGAAACAAAAACCTTTACCAAGAAATTTAAACTGGAAGGCCGGGCCCCCAGCTCGCAGACAGCAAGTGGGCCCGACGCACAAACAGCAGCCTGCAACTCCGGCAAGTACCAATCGGCATCAAGGGACCTCATCGCACAAGTCATCTCATCATCGGCCGAAGCACATCCGTCGACAGTAAACTCGGTAAGTTACGCTGGTCGACTCGCTGAGTTTTACGAGCAATGGTCATTAATCACCCAAGACCGTTTGATTTTAGCTTGGGTTAAAGGTTACAGACTTAAGTTTAACAGGCCTGTATATCAGATTAATTGTCCCGAAGTCTCAAGTGACTCCGCTTCCACCAGACGTAATTTTTCCAAATCTCTTGATAGTCTTCTATCAATTGGGGCTATTTCTAAATGTGACCCGTGTCCGGGTCAATTTGTGTCAACTGTTTTCTTAGTACCAAAGCCCAATGGAAATATGAGACTAATTTTAAATTTAAAAGAATTAAACAAATTCATTGACACACAACACTTCAAACTAGAAGACTTGCGTACGGTCCTCAAACTTGTTTGGAAAGACTGTTTCATGGCTACACTTGATTTGAAGGACGCATATTTTTTAATAAAGATCCATCCCCAATCACGCAAATACCTTAGATTCATAGTGGACTCAACATTATATGAGTTTAATGTACTTCCATTCGGGCTTTGTACTGCTCCATTTATATTCACAAAGTTGATGAAACCTGTGATAAAATTATTACGTTCTAGTGGTTTTTTATCATCGATATACTTAGATGACCTATATCTAATTGGAAACTCATATCGCGAATGCCATCAGAATGTAGAGATTACTGAAGGTCTTCTTAAACATTTAGGGTTCATAATTAACGAACAAAAGAGCAATCGCATTCCAACTACTTCTTGTAAATATTTGGGTTATGTTATTGATTCTGTTAAATGGCAAGTAAGCTTGCCTACCGAAAAAAGGACTCGAATAATTTCAGAATTAAAACGATTTATGCAATTAAAACGATGTAAAATAAGGCAATTTGCGCAGATCATAGGCTTGTTAATCTCAGCTTGTCCAGCCATCGAATATGGCTGGCTGTATACAAAGCAGATAGAACGTGTTAAATTCCTTAGTTTGCAGGGTCATGATGATTATGATCGATTTATGAGTGTCCCTCAATCTCTCAAGCCAGATTTTGATTGGTGGATTCATGCCCTAAACAATTCAGTCCACCGTATTAGGGATGATAATTTCATAGCTGAGATCTTCTCTGACGCCTCAACAACGGGGTGGGGAGCCGCGTGTGGCGATCAAACTGCGAGTGGCTCGTGGTCCGAAGCAGAAAAAACCCTGCATATAAACTGCCTCGAACTACTAGCAGCCTTTTTTGCCTTAAAAATTTTTGCCAAATCTTATTACAACTGTCAAGTCCTACTGAGAGTAGATAACACGACCGCAGTGGCCTATATAAATCGCATGGGAGGCATTCAGTACCCACATCTTACTAAAATAACTAAAGATTTGTGGCAGTGGTGCGAAAGTCGCAAAATAATAGTAGTAGCATCATATATAAAGTCATCGGATAACGAAACTGCTGATACAGAATCTAGACGTACCCACCAGGATATAGAATGGGAACTTTCTCTGCCAGGGTACAAGAATCTAGCTCTTGCATATGGTATACCAAATATAGATCTTTTTGCGTCGCGCGTCAATAAAAAGTGTGATAAATATGTATCCTGGCACAGAGACCCTGATGCATTTGCATATGACGCTTTTACTATAAACTGGTCAGGTTTTTTCTTTTACGCCTTCCCACCAGTATCAGTAATACTGAAGGCTTTGAGGAAAATTGTATTAGACAAAGCCGAAGGTATCATGGTTGTCCCCAATTGGCCTACCCAACCATGGTACCCTCTATTTACAGGCCTTCTGGTGTCAAAGTTATCCACAATAGATCCTGACCATGTTATTATATCTAATTCCAGCCACCGGAACATCCGGGCGAGTGCTATCCTGGTTGCCGGAATTTTATCCGGACGGCGCTACTGCAACGATGCGTCTCACCTCCCGCCGTAGATATCATGCTGGCGTCCTTATCCGATAATACACTTAAACAGTATGACGTTTGTCTTAAACGCTGGCATAGCTTCTGTCTAAAGCATAAAATCAATATGTATGGTCCATCTATTCCCTTAATCATAGAATTTCTCACAGAAGTTTTCAATCTTGGTGCTCAGTATGGCACAATCAATAGTTATAGATCTGCACTGTCGGTAATACTGGGATCAATATCCGATGATGACCGTATCAAAAGGTTCTGTAAAGGCGTATTTCGCCTTAGACCACCTTTACCGCGGTACAACATCACATGGGATGTTAGTAAAGTCCTAAATCATTTAGAATCATGGTACCCAAATGAAAACTTGTCACTAAACCAACTTTCAATGAAATGTACGACCTTACTGGCCTTAGTTACGGCCCATAGAGCTCAAACGCTTTCTAAAATCAACGTTAAGAACATAGTCATTCTGTCAGATCAGATTATTATAAAAATATCGGAACTAATAAAAACTTCGAGAGCCGGTATAAACCAACCAACTCTTTACCTACCCTTCTTTGAAAATCGGCCGCAAATATGTCCAGCCAGGACACTAATTTCGTATATTGATAAAACTAAAATATTACGCAAATCTGACGTACTTTTCATTGGCCTTAAAAAGCCACATAATTGTGTTACATCACAGACACTGAGTAGATGGATCAAAGCTACTCTGAAAAGTAGCGGAATTGATGTCTCCATCTTTTCGTCGCATAGCACGCGGCATGCTTCGACGTCCTTAGCCTTTAAATTAGGAGTGAGTCTTGACGTCATACGGAAGACCGCAAGATGGAGCGGCAATTCCGCTACTTTTGCAAAATTTTACAATAGAGTCATAATTGACGCTGATTGTGATAGTACAGCTTTGGCTAAATCAATATGCCTACCTAAATCAATCAATAGTTCTAGTTCTGAATAATCACTAGATAAATCAACTATATTGTAATCAATTGTAACCCTATATTTACGAATGAGGTGATTGGCCATTTATAATTGAAATGTTGATCAATAATAAAAGATTTCCCAGACACTGGTTCTTTCTTGTGATATTTCCTCATTGGCTCTCAAAATCTACATTGTGTTTAAATATATTCTAAATTACTAATCTCGAGGACGAAGCACGAGTATAATTGATGATTAAACGAACTTACCTGTAAGTGAAGTTCTATCATAATTATACGAGGTGCTTCGTCCGAAGAGATTAGTAAGGGAGTCCCGCCCGCCCAACCCTAATCGGAAATATCATCAGGCTTTGAACTAAATGACGATCTCCGACCCAGGCGGGCAGGCAACGGGAACTGAAGATTTAAAAAAAAAAAAAAAAAAGTAGAAATGTGTTGCCAGTAATAGGCTCCACTATTTCCCTGAACAAAGTGAAGAAGTGGTTGTACTTACGCGTTACTACATTGTGTTTAAATATATTCTAAATTACTAATCTCTTCGGACGAAGCACCTCGTATAATTATGATAGAACTTCACTTACAGGTAAGTTCGTTTAATCATCAATTATACATTTTGATGCTGTCAGGAATCATTGGCAGTGGTGGTTATTAACCTAAAGTGAGCGGTTGCCATAACCAGAAAAATAGAAGTTGAAGTTTAAATTTACTTATCTTGGGAACCGAAGACGATTCATTTATTAATTTAATATTATAAACTTTAGCGATTCACAGTATTCACACGCATAACTAATATTCTTTGGGTCTTAATCAAGAACTATTTACTGCTTAATTATTTCGTCGTTTCGACCACATTACAGTGGCACTAATAGATTAACACAAATAGTTTATGATTACACCTGCATCCACCTGCGAAGAAATTCAATGGTGTGTGTGAAGTTCCCAATCCGCACTGAGCCCGCGTGGGAACTATGGCCCAACCTCTCTCATTGTGAGAGGAGGCATGCAGTGGGACGTATGTAAACTGAGATGATGATGATGCTGAGTTTGTGATTAACTCCCGAAGAATATCCCGAATATTAGTCATTTATTAAATCTTGATAGTCACAAAGATAGTTTACGTTGATTGAAGAATTCATATACCTACAAAATAAGTATACCCCGCTATCAAGCAGGCAGTGTGGTTACCCAACATTAGTGATGCACAATACAAACTATCCAAGTCTCGACGTTGTAGCTATGCATGGGAACTCCAAAATTTATCTGAAACCTGAATTAAAAAAAATATGTATTAACATGGCAGATCACTAATGTTACGTAACCACCAAACTGCCCGGTTGATAACGGGGTCTAATAATAATAAGTAGCAATTAAACAACGAATGAAGTAACTTAAATAATTAAAATGAAAGATGTAGATAGTATATTTGTTATAATTAGATAGTTAGTTGATTAGTACATGCACATTGTTAGATCAATAATCCTGTGTTATGATCATTAAACTATTTAAGTAACAATAAACTATAAAAAAAACTTTAATCGCCTTATAATTATAAATTATAACTTACGTTACGTAACCAATCTATATGCAGGTTACATTACTCGGAGCAAAATTGCAAAAATGCATATCAAATGTCGGCTTCCAAACCGAACAAACCAGTTACGAAGTAAATTTATACGATGTATAAAATCGAGAGCTTTTGTTGCAACGAGACAATTTACGCAAGTGTTTCAGTGAAGCTGGTAGCGAAATGTTCACTAAGGTACGACAAATTAATACATTAAATTTATAAAATGATTAATGATTCAATATATTACGTGTTATAATAATATTAAAACATTTGTTTTAGGCAGGGCCCATACAATAAATACCTTACAGATTAACATAAGTTATAATTAAACCAACTTGTATTACCTATGTGTTTTGACGACAGGATGGCCTAGTGATTCAAGAACTTGATTTTGAAGCTTAACGTCCCGGTTTAGATTCCCAGTCGGAGAAATTATTATGTATGACCCTGTCTATTTAAAAGAGTTAGTAAGGCGTTCTCTCTGTTGCACTTTTGTATGCAAATGAAAGGGACAAGAAACTGTCAGTGGGCGTCAACAATCGCACGTCGATGGAGGGCTCGGCTTACAATGCCGTTTGTTGGAATATTCGTAATATTTCTCGTAATTTTTTAATATTTTTTCGTGGCACCTCAAATAATTACATGTCATGTTTATTCATCTATTAATCATAATTATGTAATTTAAAGTAGTAGATAATAATATTTAAATATTTGCCCTGCAGTGGGACGTATGTGCCGGTGCATCGTCCTTATCGCTGACTAATTAACGTGCATTTTCTTTTTTTTTAGTACTAACTCTGTTAAATAGACAGAGTTTAAGTAATCTTTATACTCGACTCGAGTCATGCATATTTTAAAAATATTTTAATTTAAGCATTTGTATTTAAAAAGTGTGTTTATCCGTTGCCAGTACTCATAGCACAGTCAACGTAATAAATAAGAGATCACTTTTGTACCTTATCGTGTTCAGTCGTTCCATAATTTCGTATGACTTTTCGAACATGACGTTAAAGTAACAAGGTACAAAAGTGAGTGAGTGAGTTGACTCTACAAGCTTTTCTTGTATAGTTTGAGACTAGGTTATTCGGTGTCAAATTGTGCCGTAATACTTATTTATTGATTTTAATAACAACATTGCGCTGCAATAATGTTCTCATAATAACGCTTAAAGATTACAATTCAGTTATTTGTTCACAGGTGCTGGCCGCTGCGGCCATAGTCACAGTGGCTCTTTGTCAAGACCACCACTCGCATTCATACTCAACAGTCATACAGCACGAAGCGCCAAAAAAAGTCGAATACCACGTTCCATCACACACCTACAGTTTCCCCAGCCACCATGAATCTTTAACCAGTCAAACAACCTCCAAAAAGTATACCTTGCCCACCGCGGAAGAAGTTGAGCATTTACCTCCACCAGTCGTGCGAACATTCATTCCTTCAGAGCCCGCTCCTGTGCATCAGAATCAAGAACCTCCAGTTCCCGTTCAGAAATATTTTACGCCTGTCAATTTCCAAGTGAAGCCGGTTCAGCCACCTCTGGTTCAGTACCAGCCATTGCCAGTTTTTCAACAGTCAGTTCCGCAACAACCAGCCCCGATAGTGCACCAGACTGTTTCTGTTCAACAGCAACCCATAGTTCATTATGAATCAGCGCCTGTGTACCATCAGGCTGCTCCTGTACATCATGAGACTCAAGCACATAATGAGCAGCAATCTAATCACCAAGAAGAGCATCACGAGCACGAGCATTATTATGTAAGCATTTTGGTTAATTTTTTAGAAACGATTCATTTTATTTTACGGTATTTAGATTACCTATATGGTACTTACGCTATTAACATTATTGTAAGGTACTTGTGAACATGTTACACGACTGAAACTAAGTCTACAGGATGTTCCATTATTCAACAATAATCTTTCAGATATCTGGTTAGATAGCTGGCTATTTAAGTATCCAAATCCGTTATACTTGTTCCAATCGGTTATTTAACTTTTGACAGCTCGAGGTCTAATCAAATAGTGATGCCCTGATGTGTTACCGATTCGATTTCTTTTAACAATCGATTTTATTCATGAAGAAGTTTTAATCGATTTAACACATTCATATTTTATTTTTTCTCAACATTTTGCATTGTTTTATAAACATTGACATGTTTTTAAGTTACTTTATCTTATATATTAAAATAAACCATTTATGTTCAGTTAATATTTTAGCACTTCTGACGGAAATTTAGTAATTTTCTCAATTATGAAACGGCAACACTGGACGCGGCGGCGACGCCATTTGTTGTCATTCACGATGATCACAATAATTTAAAATGTATGTTTTATTTATAAAATCGATTTATTTTAAAACGGTTTTTATAGTCTGTGGTCATACATTACGAATGGCATATAACTAAGTGGGCGGTGCCCGTCCATGAAGTACGGTATTTTCTGTAGTACACTGTACTGAAAATTATTGTTAAACTTCACGTGCGTGATCTGTCAAAAGTTAAATAAACGATTGTAACGATTATACACATAGCTCGCACACACGTACTCAAAATTTCTCGCATTTATGCTATTAGTAGGATTACTGCTTGACTATCAAATGTTTCTAGAACCACAGTAGGTACACACAAAATTAATCATCATTTTTTCTCCAGGCTCACCCCAAGTACGAGTTCGAGTACAAAGTGCAAGACCCTCACACTGGCGACAACAAGTACCAGCACGAGTTTCGCGACGGTGATGTCGTAAAGGGCGTCTATAGTTTGCACGAGGCTGATGGCTCCGTCCGTACCGTTGAGTATTCTGCTGACAAACACAACGGGTAAGTAATGCAATTTTACTATCAAGAATCTACCTATGCACATGGCGTAATTTTACGCGCAGGCAGCGCGTAGGTGATGCATGTTAATGCGCTTCAACCATTAAATGGAAACACTAATAGTTATAAATAATTTACTGTTAATTATATTGCACATATTTTCTACAGGATTAACTTTAATGAGCTTCCGATGTTTCGACAAAACTACAATACTAGGTCACAAATAAACCCAATAAAACCATTATTTTTTTTTTTTTTAAATTAAATTACAATCTAGCTCACAAAGGCTAATAAGCAATATTCATTTAACTTAATCGACTATTTTGTTTAAAGTCTCTAAGAATAACGTCCATTGACTTTTCTTAGTGTCTATTAAGGCGAAGCACTTTGTTCATGTGTTCTTCATTTACGTCACTATCACTGTAACACTATTTCGAGCATGATTAACACTACACTAACTCAAAGGGTTTAGTCCTTTTCAGTCTTCTCACTAGGTCCGTGTTGTCAAGGAGTTGGATTGCCTCAACATTCACATGATGATGAAGTCTGCGTTCATGAGCTTCGGCGTATTTAGATATTACCTCGTGGACGAACTCAACATTAAGGTCCCGATGGAGATCGTCGTTTCTTATGTACCAGGGCGCGTTTACTATGTCCCTGAGCACCTTATTTTGAAAACTTTGTATTATTTGTATATTACTTTGTTTGGTACAGCCCCAGAGCTGTATACCATAAGTCCATACTGGCATCAGGACTTGCTTATACAACAGTAATTTATTGTGCACTGACAACGAGGAGTGTCTACCGAGTAGCCAGTACATCCTTTTGTATCTTATTCCTAATTCTTCACGTTTTTTCTTGACATGAGCTTTCCAACGCAGCTTCGTGTCAAGCGTCATGCCAAGATATTTGGCTGTATTTGCGTACGGTATGGGTTGCCTATTTATACATATCGGATGGTACATAGGTCTCTTATTTGTGAAATCAATATGAATCGATTTGGATTCATTAAGGTTGATTTGCCATGTTCTAGTCCACTGATAAACTCGGTCAATGGCTGTTTGGACTTTTCCTACTGCTTCCTCGTGACTGTTTCCTGTTGCCATAATAGCAGTATCGTCAGCAAAAGTCGCAATAGTAGTGTTATCTATGTCTGGAATGTCACAAGTGTATAGTAGATACAGGACCGGCCCTAGAACACTTCCTTGCGGAACTCCAGCTTTTATTTCTTTAAGCTTGGAATAGGCTTCATCTTGCCTAACTCTGAACACCCTGTTAGATATGTATGATTTTAAAATATTCACGAACTGTTTAGGTAGTAATGTTTTGAGTTTTAGTAAAAGGCCTTCATGCCACACTTTGTCAAAAGCCTGAGCTACGTCTAGGAAAACAGTAGAACAAACTTTCTTTTCTTCGAGTGCTTTTTCGATTTTGTTAACAATTCTGTGGACTTGATCAACTGTAGAATGGCTCTCTTGAAATCCGAACTGGTGGTCAGGTAACAGATTTTTGCTGTCTAGTATAGGCTTTAGCCGTTTTAGGAGAAGTTTTTCAAAGAATTTTGACATAACTGGTAATAACGATATCGGCCTGTATGAAGTAACTTCATGTGGTGGTTTACCCGGTTTAGCAATCATAATGACTTCGGCTAAATCTGATAAACGCTGCCTTTCGGTTAAAGTATGTGCCAGAGTTGTGGAAAGTAGCCGAAGTCATTATGATTGATAAAACCATTATAAATTAAAAATTTGAATAAACCCGACGCAATTAGGTCACATATACCTACTTTGAAAATAAAGTAAATGCCCATCCTGTGTCTAAGATGTCTTCCGCAGCTAACAAATGAGCTGATAACTTTGAAAAGGCTGAACCAATTTTAATGAAACGTGTCTAATAACCATCGCCAAGAAACCTGCTTTGAAATAGGTAATAAAAAACTATCTAAATCGGTTCACCCGTTTAAGAGCTGACAGACACACACACACACACCATAACGGGCAAACTTATAACACTTATAATTCCTTAAAGAATATGTCAAAGTGCATGATGACAAAAATTCCAATAAAAATACATGCTATAAAATACTTCCGTCAAACCATGCAATACTGCTTTGAAGAATCTTACTGTGGTAGTATTACATCGTGGTAATTTTGCAAATATCGGTCTAAATCGTTCACTTAAGTAGGGAAGTAGTTTATTGTAAGCTGACCTAAGAGTAAAACGCTAGCAGTGTAACTTAAAACATTAAATTTATTATTATACTTACGTACGAACATAATTACGCAACAAAACCCCAACAAATTAATAGTTACGAAAATAAATTATTGTTTTCTTTTTCTAGATTCAGTGCCAACGTGAAAAGCGACCATCACTACAGTCAGCAATAGTAATATGTACTTGTTAAAATGTTATTTACTTAATTTTTATTACCTCTGTGACTAGATGTTTAAGTTTGTTAATAAACTATTTAAAATAAATTGACGTGTTTTTAGTGAAGGATTATAGTGACTGTATTAGAAAGAGTCGAAATGTTTAGATTTACGATAAATCAACATTTTGGTCACGTCATTATTATTAAGTGAGCGAAATATGATAATGTCTAATTTATTAAGTTACGTAAAATTAGTTTACGTATGACGATGTATAAAAATCAGTTTCCGTAGCCAATCTAGTTCCTTAGAAAGTACCATTTAATTAGTTAATTAACCTTCTTAGGTTTGAATTAATTTAAATAGGTACTTCATTTTATTATCTAAGACTTACGTAAATGTATTCAGCTACCAATAAAATGCGTAAGTTCAGTGATTCAGAGAAGATACAATCAGTTTAAAATTCTAAGCCCATTTTCTAAAAACAAATAAATACTAGTGAAAGTCGACAGGTGTTACGTTTACGTTTGTCTGTACAATAATTACCTAGTCTTCGAAAATGTGCGTGCGCGCATCGTTTATATAAAAACATCAAGAATTTATACTACATATTTTAATCGATGTTTTAAGCCGCGATCACTTTCAAAATATTAAAGGAAATATAAATTAAGTGCAAAAAGGTTTTTTTTTTCACTTGGATGCATTTATTGATAGAGACGACGAGACGACCAAATGGCTTAGTGGTTCGAACCTTAGTAGGAAGCTTGAGGGCCGGGTTTAATTCCCGCGTCGGGCAGATATTTGTATGAAAAATACAAAAGATGCTCTCGAGTCCTGGGTTTTTTAATATCTATTTAACTATGTAAAGCTATCTACATAAGTATGTTTACCCGTTGACTAGTACCCATAACAAAAACTTTGCTTACTTTGGAACTAGGTCAATTGGTGTGAATTGTCCTGTGATATTTGTTCATTGATCTATCCTTAGAAGAACGAAATTTATATTAGTCAAATAACCTTATATACGTACGTACAAAAATCTTGCCTGCGCGGTGCAGCAATCGGAACAGCGCCATTTATCGAGCGTTCGGCAAATTAATTTGACTTAGCCGAATTCTACTACCAGTGCGGAACTTCACACACACAATTGAATTTCTTCGCAGGTGTATGCAGCTTTCCTCGCGATGTTTTCCTTCACCGTAAAGCTCATGGTAAATTTCAAATGTAATTTCTCACATAGATTCCGAAAAACTCGGAATATATTTTATTTCACCTTATTAGTTACAACATAAGTTAATCTCGTAAACATTTTGTTATTAACACAAACATTACATTTACCTATATTATCATTTGCAACGTAATATTATTGTGCTGACTGAAAGACTTTTTATTTATAATTCCTTATGGCTAAAGCAAATTCAATTACTGAATAAATAATATGTATGTTTTTCGAACAAAAATAAAACCATAATAAAAGTATTACTTAAGTACTAGCTGTTGTCCATGACTCCGTCTGAGAAGAATTTGTTTGTCGCTATCCGGCGGGAACTATGATTTTTTTCAGTTCAAAAGTATCCTACACGTTAATCCAGGTTATAAACTATCTGTGTGCCAAATTCTACCAGGATCCGCCAAACCCATACATACAAATTTTCACGTTTATAATATTAATAAGATAAGATTAGTGAGATAGAGATATATGTAAGTACTCAGTGACATAATGATGACATGGGATTTTCATTTAAACAAAGTGCAATCATCTCTTAACTTAACCTATCAACTCTCATGCAGACAAGTGTTCTGCAGCCTGATTATGTAAATTATAATTTATCATCTGTAAAAGTTTGCTTGCATATTATTAGAAAGCAGAATATCCTCGAATTTCGAATGCCGACATAATTATTTCGAACAAGACTAGTTCGTTTAAATGAAAGTCTCTCAATCATTGTTTTCATTATTCTACATAAACTATGTAATAAATTAATCAAATTTAGCTTTAGTTCAGTAAGCTAAGCATAGCTTGTGTTATGGGTTACAAGGCAACGGATAAACATACTTATATAGATAGATACATACTTAAATACATATTAAACACCCAAGATACGAGAACAAATATTCGTATTATTCATACAAATATCTGCCCCGACGCGGGAATCGAACCCGGGACCTCAAGCTTCGTAGTCAGGTTCTCTACCTACTAGGCCATCTGGTCGTCTACTACCACATACAAACAACTACTACAAACAAGAAGTTTTTTTTCATATATTTATTTTTACTATAAATAAATAAATAATATATCAAATTAGGGTTACCACGCGTACAAACGCGTACACGCGTGCGCGAAGGAAGTTATTTGTTATAAATAATTATAATTACAATAATTACAATAATAATTTCGAAATAAATAAGTATTGTGAAAAAGTTTGTAATCATATTTTGCTTTATTATCGAAATTCAAATTACTTGAACAAAGGATTCGGCTCTAAATTTTAAACGTTTTAGGTACTAAGTTTAACCATTGTTGATTAATTTAATAAGAACTAGCTATTGCCTGCGACTCCATATAGGAAGAATAGGGGTATAAAAAATAGCATACGACCTATTCTCAACCTACCGAATACGGAGAAAAATGTTTCATAAAAACTGGTTGAGCCGTTTTGGAGGAGTTCGATAACAAACACCGTGACACGAGATTTTTATAATAAGAAGATTAGAAGAAGATATACTTAGTGTCTGTCAATAACTTTGTTCTCAAGTAAACTACTCTGCTGCAGAAGTTTTAATGGCCGAGGAAGTCATTACCAACCAGCTTTATAAGCAACATAAACATTTGGAGTGTGTAATATTAGATAAATTGGTGAATTTGCTAAGGAAGGCCTTTTGTGAATCTAGGCTTCATTATTATTAGTAGTGGTACTTGCAAATTATGCGTAGTGCACTAGTTTAACGGCCTGCCAGCCTTCACATTGGTTACGTAAATTACATCACACAAAGGCAACGCGGCGCGTTACGGACAAGATGCCTGCAGCAGTAACAAATTCAATCAATTCGCTCTTGTAACATCTGCGGTATATATTGAGCTATGACTATGTTAATTCATCAGTTCCACCGCGGAAGTGAAAGAAGAAGGATCGAAATGTTCGCTAAAGTGCGTGTCATCGTTGTGTAACATGTCTCGAATATATTTGTGCATACAGAGGTGTTCTAATAGTGATTGTTGTTTCAGGCTTTAATCCTTGCTATAGCCGTTGGGGCAACTTACTGTCAAGAGCATCATTATGCCCATAAATCGTTAGTGCGCCCTGATCAACCCCAGGAGTATAACCACCATGCTTCCGAGCACGCGTCCCATCAAGAGCCAGCTCCTATTTACGAGATCCAGTACCAAACTGGTCCCGAGAGCCACGAGCAAGCGACTTCTTCTCAAAGCGTGCAGCACGAGCCTGTAGAACATGAGCTTAAACACGCACCTGCTTATCACTACGTGCAAGCGCAGCAGGAACAACATGAACCAGTTCATTTCCACCACGGGATCTCATTGCAATCACTCCATAAGCACGCTGCTGCTACTCAATTTGCCCCACACAAGTACCAATCGCACCATGAGCCTTCCCATTACGATTCCCATTACTCGCACGAGCCATCAAACCACCATCACGCCCCCCAGCACCACCAGGCTCACCACCAGGCTCATTCCGAGGAATCCCACGAAGAGCCGATCGACTATTACGTAAGTGATTTCCTCCTTCGGTAGTAAACTGCTTTGTCACCAGCATCCGGTTTGCATTTCAAATCAGCTTTCCTCTACTTGAGTATTCTGATCGTGCATTTTAAAACACAGATCTGGTGTAAGCAACTAGATAAATTTAGAAAATAGCGGGAACAGATCGGTTACTTGGGTATAGAAGATATTTCGCACAATATATTCAAGTGCTTCTAGCTTACTAAGTCGAGTTATAAATTACAGATTCTATGTATTTAGGTATTAATATTAGTATTAGAAATATTTTGGGATTCATGCGACCTTTTTCAATCATTATTTTTTTATCGCACAAAATCAAAACTTAAAACCAACTAACATAAAAAATATGTAATTTTACAAAAATATCTAGCCAAATTTTTACTCTTGACAACATCGGAAAACAAACGATTGTTGAACTGCTTTTAGAAGTCGGTACTTTTGACAACTTCGTGACTAACTGCATACTTAGAAGTTATATATAAAGTTTCCTAGCAGTCAAAATATCTTATAATAGATGGCATAAGGGCCGGGAAAATAGTATACATTTTTTTTTACGTGATAAATGTATATCTGAATTATCTGAATCCGCGTATAACAAAAGCTAACGGTTCCATTACTTTTAATGTAGTTATAACACAGATAAAAAGCTAGCTAAACAGATAGATGGGCAGTTCTGTCACATATTAGTAGAAAAAAAGAAAGAAAGAAAACTAAATGATGACTAAAATGATGTTTTCCATAGTTACTCAGCATCTTATAGCAGAAGGAATTAGGTAATGAATGTTGCGGAGTTTTATTTTCACTTTCCAGTCTATTTTTGTGTTTATTCTAAGGTCAGGTAAATCAAAGTCTATTTTATCCAGGCTCACCCCAAATACCAGTACGAGTACAAAGTGGAGGACCCTCACACCGGCGACAACAAGTACCAGCACGAGGTCCGCGACGGTGACGTTGTGAAGGGCGTCTACAGCCTGCAAGAGGCTGACGGCTCCATCCGTACTGTCGAATATACTTCTGACAAACACAATGGGTGAGTTGCATAAAACACAATTTATTTGATCCACATCTTCTTCACTTTATACAAAAACAGAAGCTTATTTTACAGTCTAATTAATTACCTTAAATAACAATATAACAACACTAACATTTCTATGGGTGCAATTATCTGAAATAAATGGTTATTATTATTATTATTATTACTATTTATTAAATTAAAATATGTACAATGACATGAAAAATTTTTTGTGCTATTTACACCTTTAAAAGAGTAACGTGACTGACTAGCTGACATCGCACCCTTATCCTTAGGGTTTAAGGAGGTAAAGATGTCAGTTTTACCTAAATCAGCAAATATTATAGCTTTCTATTGGTAAAAGAACTTTCAAAATTGGTACAGGAATTCGATTATCCCTTACACACAATACAAAGAAACACAAACATTACCTCTTTATAACACATGCATGTTACATAAATACAACATCTTTACATATTTAAATATTTTTTACTTTGTTCACCACTTAATTTTTATTGCTTAAGCAAGTTGGTCAGTAGATTAATAAGATGCTCTTCCCCAGATTCAACGCTGTAGTGAAGCACTCCGCGCCGGGTCAACACGTGCACATCGAACAGAGGCACAAGAACTAGGTTAAAGGCTGTTATTAATGATTGTTGCTAAATGTGTAAATAAACATTATTTATTGTAGTTTTTTTGATACTTACTTGCACTCCTACAAGAAACTTAGATACAATTATCGTAGCAATAATTTAAGACTTAAGAAAAAAAATAACAGTTTAAAAACGTAAAAAGACTAGGTATGAAATAGAAATGGATTTGATGAAACTAAAACTGCTTAGTGAAATTATGTCAATAATTGTAATTACAGAAACCAAAAAAATGGTCAAATAGGGATAATCGATTTCTCTAGAGGATGTTAGAATGTCAATTCTATAACGATTAGTTCCCTAGAAAATAAATCGATGAATATAGATGTTTAGTATGTGACTAATTCCAGTAGTAATAAGCTGTTATTGTTGTTATTAATGAAATGTGTAAATATAAATTATTTATTAAGTAGCTACTGGTTTTGGTAGTTATTTTTGCCACCAAAAGATTCGGTGTTAGGTATAAATGATCTGAAACAATTACTTTGCTCACCCGCGACCTTACGATAGTTACGTTACCTCCGCAGAGTAACGCCTAATTCAATTAGCACCTGGGCGACCAAGCTCCGCTCGGGCTGAAACACGGTACCAAGCGTTTTCCCAGATATAAAATAAATAAATAATAAATAAATATTAGGGGACAATCTTACACAAATCGACCTAGTCCCAAACTAAGCAAAGCTTGTACTATGGGTACTAGACGACGATAAACATACTTATATAGATAAATAAATACTTAAATACAAAGAAAACATCCATAACTCAGGAACAAATATTCGTGCTCATCACACAAATAAATGCCCTTACCGGGATTTGAACCCAGGACCTCTTGCTTCGTAGGCAGGGTCACTACCAACTAGGCTAAAGCGGTCGTTAATATAAGACCAAGATAGATCAATTTTTCATCCCCGAAAACCCCCACATACCAAATTTCATCGAAATCATTGGAGCCGATCATTGGGTTTCTGATATTCTGGTTATATATATAAGAATTGCTCGTTTAAAGGTATTAGAGATTAGAGATATAAAGTGTTAGGTATTGATAAAAGCACACTTGTCTGAAAATCTGAGAAGGAACTGAAAAAAGTTGCGGATTTAGAAAGGGCTGCGTATATATTAAATAAAGACCACAGATTAGTTAGACCATTAGGTAAACCATAGATATGGTATCGTAAATATCGGCATTGTAAGAGAAAGAGCGTTAATAGACGCGTATGCTAGATCAAAATAGATAGACGAGACCTTTTAACATTCACATTATCTCATACACATTTTTTGTTAGAGTCTCTCCTGTGGAAATGGCAAAAATTAAGGGTCTATAACCAATATTTTTTAAGTCTACATCGGTGTGTGGGACGCCTGGCCAACTTTGGGACCATTTAAATAAAATGAATTCCTAGAAAGAAAAAATAAGGCTCATCCCAATTTAAGCCAAAACCTCTCGTAAACCCTTTGATCAATTATAACTGAAGATACACATTGCCGAACAAAATCCCCTTCAAAGAATGTCCGAACTTTTTTATTTGTTTGCATAACAATTAAAATCATCACCTACACAGAAATTTGAACCTAGTCTTAACTTCATTACAGTCGAATTTCGGTTGACACTTGACAGCTAAACTTGACAATTTCACACGTTCTGAGAAAAAAAGGCCACTTTTATCAAAGTGGCGCTCATTTGGCTCGGACATTTTCGGGCGCGCGACTGTGGATCTACAGTTATAATTGATCAAAGCGTAAACCAGTGATTTTTGGCGTTCCTGAACCCGTCAAGCGTCCTGTGCGCACACGTGTGCGCACAACAGTTTAGAATTGTTACTACAAAAAAAAGCGGGACGCTCGACGGGTGAATAGCAGTTCATCCCTATCGAATTACTGCTCGCAAACCGTGTTGGGCCGTTCCTGAATTTAGCCCCTTAAGTTTGCTGACTCGGCGTCGCTAGTTTTATGTCCACAGGAGAGACCACTTTTGTTTCTTTCGCTGTGTATGACCCATTGACGCTCTTACTCATCATCATCATCATAAAGATAATTAATTTTATTTTTCACGTATGCGCACAATACGCTGTCAATTTTATTACAAGCTTTTCACTAACTTGCAATGTATTTATGTACTCGTTTATAATGTCCAATGATGATAAGTGGTCGCTATTTTACCCACAAAGGTATAGAATCGCATTGTACAGTAGTACAGTACATAGTATATTATTATTATTGATATTACATCTTGTCAAATGTTTAGGCTTAAGACCATTTAATTTTGTTCTCCTTTTTTTTTAATTAATGTGTGAGTGTTTTGGTTCTGTACTGTAAGCTTGCATGTGATTAATTCAATAAATAAATAAATAAATAAATAAATAGTACAGTACAGTGTTTTATGGGGAAGTCACGCAAATGCAGTTGCTATTCTGAAAAGGTAGGAAAAATTGTTTCATTTCTAGTTATTATGTTTGCGTGGGGCAAATAGTAGGGGAGCCCAAGAGGGGATTTGGGGAGTCACTCGAGCGCGCCTGATTAATATATGGGGGAATACCTTATACCCTCTAGAGAACCTCCAGCGAATATGAACACTTCATGTGGGGGGGTTTGCCTAGGGCACCCCGAATACTTAGTAAAAAAAATAGATCCTTTAAAATACTCGAGCGCGCCCCGTATATTAATCTGCCGCGCTCAATTGACTTCCCTAATCCCCTCTTGGGCTCCTCTACTAAAAATATAATTTCGTTCTCGACATGCAACTAGTCGTTTACGTTACGTTATCTAAATATATAAAAGAAGAAACTGACTGACTGACTGACTGACTGACTGACATATCAACGCACAGCCCAAACCACTGGGCCTCGAGATTCCAAATTTGGCACGTAGGTTCCTTGTAAGGTCTAGGGGTGCACTAAGAAAGGATTTTTCAAAATTCACTCCTTAAGGGGGTGAAACGGGGGTCCAAAGTTTGTATGGGGAAACAAGATTCGTTCGACTATTTTATTCGAAACTTCACAGAAGTACTCCTAATGATAAATGAATAAACACGTGTTTCAGGTTTTTTGTGAATTCAACCCTTAGAAGGGGAAAAGGGGTAACAAAGTCTGAAAATCAACATGGGTGTTGTTTCTATGGTTTATCGGGTCGCTGGTTATGAAAACAACAACGGTTTTAAAATCCGACGTGGCAGACGTAAAATACCATCTCCCTGGATGGGGTGCGATGGGGTTGTAATGTCTAAATAAACTAAATGACTGTTGATATATCAACGCACAGCCCAAACCACTGAACCTAGAGACTTCAAATTTTGCACATAGATAGATACCTTAACCTTATACAATGTAGGCATCCACTAAGAAAGGATTTTTGGGAATTCCCACGGGGACGGGAAAAAACGGGATGAATATATTCGATTCCGAGTGACCCTATCTCAGTAACTATAATAACTAGACTCTTCAAACTTGATACACAAGTAGGTATTACATTAGTTTAAACATTAATTTCAGGTTTTTTTTAAATTCCCACGGGATAAGGAAATAAACGGGATTTATATATTCAGTTTAACGGGATCCTATGAACTATAATTACTAGACTCTTGAAATTTGGCATAGAAGTAGGTAATTATTATAGTAAAAAACGGTTTTAAGGATTTTCGGAAATTCTCACGATATAAGGAAAAAACGGGATTTTTCGTTTTACTGGTCGTAGAAAGCTGAAATTCGGCATCTAGGTTGCTTGGAGAGTGTAGAGGAGGATTAAGAGAGGACTTTCCAAAATTCTCACGGGAACGGGAAAAAACGGGATTTTTCGTTTTACTGGTCGTAGAAAGCTGAAATTCGGCAAGTAGGTTGCATGGGGAGTGTAGAGGAGCATTGGGAGAGGACTTTCCAAAATTCTTACGGGAACGGGAAAAAACAGGATTTTATCGTTTTACTGGTCGTAGAAAGCTGAAATTCGGCATGTAGGTTGTTTGGGGAGTGTAAAGGAGCATTGAGAGAGGACTTTCCAAAATTCTCACGGGAACGGGAAAAACGGGATTTTTCGTTTTACTGGTCATAGAAAGCTGAAATTTGGCAAGTGGGTTCCTTGGGGAGTGTAGGGGAGCATTAAGAAAGCATTTCCCGAAATTCTTACGGGAACGGGAAAAAACGAGATTTTGCATTTTACTAATTGTAGAAAGCTAAAATTTCAAAATTCATAAGTTTATATTGTAAGTAGGCCGCAAAGGGCTCTTTAACCGACTTAAAAAAAGGAGGTTATGCATTCCACTTTATGTATTTTTTTATGTAGGTATGTTCACCAATTTCTCGGTCAATTGTGGACCGATTATAAAAATTATTTTTTTATTCGAAAGAATACAATATACTCCTGAGATGGTCCCATTGTCACCAAATCAGGATCTGATGTCGGGATCTCAAGGAAATCGAGGGCAACCCTCAAATTTTGTAGGCACGCATTACGTTTTTCATATTATATTTTCTCAAGCTATTTAAGTGTTTGCGTCTGGTAGACATCATCTCATGTTGATGAGCTGAAATGAAATGAAATTATTTGAAATTATTTATTCTGCTTTAGACATGAAAATGATGATGGAAGAAGGAGGGTCTGATGGTGGAAGGTAAATCTCCTTAACGGTTAGGAGTTGAAGATATTTTTTCAAATATTATAGGTACGTATAGACCGATTGTTGTATTCTTTCAGGTTATCCGGGTGAGCTGATGATGGAAGGTTAAACTCCTTAACGGTTAGGAGTTATAGGAAGTTTCTTTAAATATCATATGCACGTATAGATCTTTAGTTGTATTCTTTCTGGTTATTCAGATGAGCTGATGATGGAAGGTATAACTCCTTAGCGGTGAGGTCACACAACACCTTAACAAAATACTATAATATGTATAATATCAATGCTAAGTAGGTACACAGCGCTTCCAGTTACTCAAGTTTCTGTAGAAGGTAAGAAAACATTGAATGCATGCTTGCTTGCGTGCATGTTCTTTGGAATACTCATGGTACACGCGAGCGAAGCCGCGGGCAAAAGCTAGTAAGTTATATTATAAATGCATTTTGTTTTATTCTAAGGAAACTGCAACTAAAAGTAATCATATACATATGAACGAATTGTTACAAAGCAAAGAAATAGAACTGCAATCGCAAACTTTTCGTGCAACAATTGATTCCTTCAAAAAGTTTAAATATGCACCTATTACAACTGCCGACGTGGAAAGATCGTTCAGTTCGTTGATATGGATATTTACAGCAAGACCCTGCAGATTAACTTTTCCAAATATAGAAAAAATATTAATTAAAATATCAACTACTAAACTTACTGCATGTAATTAATTAAAGTTATTTTTATTATTATCTCATAAGGCTTGGTAGTAAAGCTAAAGTACTACATGAATTAAAATATTTATGTACTTACAATTCGCAGAGCAGTGTTCATTAGGCGTAATATGATATTTTCTTAGACTAACCTATCTGTTTATTTCTACAATTTCTCAAATCATTCCCGCACCGAAAACCCCGATGTCTGGTAATAAGGTCCCGTTGTTACCTTTTGGGTACGGAATCCTAAAAAATAACATACGTTAAAACATTAAAATGAAGCTAGAACTTAAAATGATCTAACTAGATATTAAAATTATAATGACATTAAAATTGAAAAACAAGTTCAGGTCGATTTGTATCTACAAACACCGAGCGTATGAGACACGTGCCGTGGCAGGCAAAATAATATTTTTCTTCTACATATACAGTTTCTATTAACGAATTCATATATCTATGGTAACACGACCGCGCAGACTTCGAAAGACGGGGGCCGAGCCCAGCCATGCGCGGAAAGAATAATTTGTCGATGTCTGATACGGCACGTAGAATCAACCTTTTAAGCCTGTCACACACAGTGCAGATGCGGTAAGATTTTATCTGCGTATAAAAATTTATCCGTCTGCAGGTATTGGCTGCGCCGTTTATCTTATTTATTTATTTTTCAGTTTATTGAACGCATACATAACACACTTAACTCGAACGCACCCTTATACTCTGGCAACACATCCCTCCTTTCCCGTCCCGCTACCAGTGTGCACCGAATTTCGAATAAGAAACAAACGACTCGCGAGTGACGCTTTAATATATAACGCAAAAATTAACTTTATTTACTCCAAACTTGTGAAAAACTACGAAAAGTGTGAAGTTTCGTGTTGGTGAACATTTTTATTGTAAATAATAACTTTTGTGTTGTGTCGAACACGAACAGCACGGAAAAAACTCAATGCTTGAGACAAGCATCACATCCCGGTGTATCAAGGTTTGTCCTGCCCCTCCAGGTATCACACACAGCGCAGATGCGAGGTTTTACATTCACATACACATCCTTATGAAATATGGTTAAAATCTATTTCATATTCTTAATTTAATTTGTAACGCATATTGTTTTCTGCTGTAACTCAGTAGTTGCGGACATCTGAGGGCAGGAGACCTGGTGACCTGACACACAGGATCTCCCTAGTTCGGGCACCAGTCTCCCCCACTCAAGTCTCCCAATTACAACTTTATTGTTATATTAAGTTCCAACATTGTACTTGGTGGTGGAGAAATCTAATAAATTTCTTATTTCTTATTTCTTACTCTAAAATTTCGGAGCTGAGTAGACGTGTTTTTTGGTGCGGATGGCTTATACAGGGTGTTTTTTTTATATAAAAGGTGGTAAACGAGCATGCGGGTCGCTTGATGGGGAGCAATCACCGCCACCCATGGACACCCGCAACAATAAGGGTGTCACAGGTGCGTTGCCGGCCCTTTGAGAGATAGATAGGCTACAATGAATTTTCAATGAAAGCGCGTTACACTTTCTTTATTTCTCTTCACGACAAAATGTAAAAAAATGCGAAAATGCATTTCTACGCGAGGATGACTTGTTGTTTGCTTAAGTAGTACGTAATTTTATATTTATTTTATTATACACTGAAGTTCTCAATCCGCACTGGGTCCGCGTGGGAACTACGACCCAAACCCTCTTATTCTGAGAGGAAGCCTGTGCCCTGCAGTGGGACGTAATATAGACTGGGATGATGATGATGATGATGAAAGTGTGCTTTTGCGCATCCACCTGTATTTATCTGCAGATATAATCTTCACATCTGTCGGATTCTGTCGATATAATATGTCGGTGCTCACAGATACGCAGATAAAAATCTTACCGCATCTGCGCTGTGTGTGGTCCTCCATTGAATTGTATAGGGAGCGATATTGACAGATATCTGTTCAGATACAGATATCTTACCGCATCTGCGCTGTGTGTGATGGGCTTTAACCGTTAAGAAATATTAAATTGGTTTTATAAGGGTCGTTTTAAAATCGTCTCAATAACTTGTTAACATGATATAGTGTTTGGTTTTGGAAGTTTGCAGTTATTTACAACAAATTTCTCATTAAATACATAACCTGTTCACTTCAACAATCTTCTCATTGGCAAGGACTTGTCAAAAGGGAATGGCATCGACTAACTAATAAACGTCTTCATCATGGCAACTGGTGAGAGTTTACCAACTTTATTTGCGAAAGCTGAAAGCTTTTTGAAAGGAGGTCATCCTTCATGTCTGTTATCTCATATTTCGTCTTGAACATGATACTAGTAATACGTCAAAATATCGGGAGTTTATTAAAGAATCTTTGTCTCTTTATTTGTTACCTATTCACACTTAAACCTATAAAATCTTCTTAAGTAGGTGGGAATTTCGTATATTTTAAAGTTAGAATCGTGAAACTTAGAATTTAATTTAAAAAAAAAACTAAACAATTAGTGTAGGTATCATTTAGTCTAGGGATTTTGAAAAACCAACCTCTAAAAGAGTGAAAAAGAGGATGAAAATTTTAATTATTCGATACTTTAGTGCGAGCTATTGCCAGTTTATTGATTTAATCCATGAAAGCGGTGATTATTCACCTCAAAATACAATAAAGAGTACAATAATACATACATACCTTGTCGGGACAACAGTGTGATTTTCCCTTGCCTTCGATAGTCGTAGTAATGGAGACTGGAATTCGTGCTTGGCAATACAGAGCGCTGATTTGCCTCTTACGATACCCACGAAAAAAGATGTGTCCGAAAAGAAAAAATGTCGGACCTTAAGCACTACATTATTTAGAAAGAGTCCCGACTTTTATAACTGAGTGTTCAAGACCCGATATGAGTCATTACATTTGTAATTTTGGGTATTATTTAGGCATAAGACCAAAGTTATCGACATTGCCCACCGCATTAGCACGCTGAAGTGGCAATGGGCAGACCATATAACCCGAAGAACCGATAACCGTTGGGGTAGACGAGTTCTTGAGTGGTGACCACGGATCGGCAAACGTAGCGTGGGACGTCCTCAGACTCGGTGGAGCGATGATCATCACAAGGCGGCTGGCAAGAGCTGGATGAGAGTGGATGAGGATCGTGCTCAGTGGCGTGCCATGGGAGAGGCCTATGTCCAGCAGTGGACGAACATAGGCTGATGATGATGATGATGATTTAGGCATATTTAAAGTTCTTTATTGATTGAGTAATTTGTACTTTAAATATTATCTCGATAGTTGTTTTTCTTACAATTGATTTATAATATAAAGCATGCTGGGCCTCACGAAGTTAAGGCAATCATATTCGTAAACGTAAACTAACTCTTTTCTTGCAAGGACTCGGTAAACATTGTCAATAGAATCGCTTCCGCTAAAGCTGAAGAATAGCTTTATGTTGCAACCGCATGTGAGAATTCAACGCTATTTAGTGTTTATAGCTAGCAATAATATTTTATTTTATTCTAACACCTATGTGCACAAAAGGTCAATCTATTTTCGTAGTTCAGTTTAATTTAAAACTAGCTTTCACTCGCACTTTCCATCGCTTTAAGAATAATTTAACTAGTTTTTGTTGGGTAGTTTCGGTTCTTTCAGTTCTTCTTTACCAATATTCCTGTATGTAATATTCAAATCATTAACAGGTTCCTGTGTTTATGTTCCTGATTGCCTATGAGCCACATGCGCCTCATGTGTGTTTTTACTGGTTCTTCCACGAGGCACACGTGCTTCCAAACTGACACATGTGACTTTATGAGCGTTTAATGTCATGTTACTATGGGGACGTGTCGAAAGAAAGCCGCACATTGCTTCGGGACAGGGAATCTGTTAAGACGCTCTGAACAGGAAAAAAATTAATGCACGAAGAGGTAAACTTAAATAATTTACTCTCGCTCCTAGAACATAGTGTCGATGACGATTATGCATCTCTAAATTGATACTGACTTCTCAAATCTCAGGATCTTAAATTTAACGACCATCAACTTAAATCTTAGAGACCGACAAAAAATGAAATGAAATGAAATTAACCAAAAGCTATATTTAAAGTGACGCGATGAATTTTGAAAAAGAAAATGTGTTATAGGGATTAAATTAGTACAATTAAAAAAAAATAAAGAAACGCGCGAGAACTAAAGTCACGGACATAGCTCGAAGAATCGCTAGACTTAAGTGGCAGTGGGCAGGGCACATCGCCCGTAGAACTGACGGCCGATGGGGCCGAAAGGTTCTCGAGTGGCGTCCGCGGACCGGAAGACGCAGTGTAGGTAGGCCTCCAACAAGATGGAGCGACGACCTGGTGAAGGTAGCGGGAACGCATTGGATGCGGATGGCACAGGGCCGATCTGTTTGGAGAGCCTTGGGGGAGGCCTATGTTCAGCAGTGGACGTCTTTCGGCTGAAATGATGATGATGATGATGAAAAAAAATAACGGCCCTATAAATAGTCCGACAAGCTCTCCGCGGAACCCTGTCGCAGTCAGCATTTGCCGCACTTATTAAAAACAATCTCGTTAAGGACAGCAGAGGCTCCCTGCGACAGGGTTCCGCCAAGCGCCGCGCACGACCTTGTCAAGGTATAGCTCGAGTTACGGTTGATCTACACCGTAAAAAATAAAAATTGTATGTCCTGTGGACATAAAATTAGCGACTCTGAGTCAACAAACTTAAGATTTATTTAAATGGGTCAAAAGTTGGCCAGGCGTCCTACACCCCGATGCAGACTTGTCTAAAAATATTGGCTATAGGCTCTTAACTTTTACCATGCCCACAGGAGAAACGCCAATTAAAAAGTGTAAGACCCACATGCATATTCAATTCAAAGTCTTTCAGCAGTTCACGCGTAATTGAGAAACAAAGATACTTACATACTCTCACATTAAAATTGCATAATGTTTTTAGAAATTTATGTACATTTGAAATTTACCATGAGCTTTACGGTGAAGGAAAAATTGTGAGGAAACCAGCATACACCTGCGAGGAAATGAACGATACGTGTGAAGTTCCCAATCCGCACTGGGTCCGCGTGGGAACTACGGCCCAAGACCTCTCATTCTGAGAGGAGGCCTGTGTCCTACAGTGGGACGTATATAGGCTGGGTGATGATGATTATGATTAAGATCTTATTAAATGCTCATTATTATTTCTCGTATCATTATTGATATCATTAGTCGATCTGTGGCAGTATACTAAATATCAAATTTATTTTCATGAAAATTTCATGCAAAAAGCCCCTTTATAATATTGTTCAATAAAAAATAAAAATATCGTTATGAAATAAAATCACTATCAAAATTTACCAATAAAATTATACGATACTGAAAACGTTATGTAGGGATCCCATTTAAAAACCTTTAAGATGGTAACATCAATTCACAACAGCTTAATTACAATTATTTTAACTGTAACATCCCATTTTACTCTTGTATCAGATTTAGTAGTACTTTGACTACATCCTGTTCAATATTGGTAATTTTTGCAACAGCACAAATATTTAGAGCATACCTACGAATTGCATACGTAACTTGACGGTAAGTAAAGAGAGTGACAAGTTGCTGGGCAACCGTCATAAACGCCCACGAAAAAACCTGTTGGTCCACTGGACAGGATAGCTTCAGGCACAATCTGAGTATAAAAAGTGCAGCTTATGACACACCAACATTATTCATTCTCAAAGTTCATCAGAACAAACAAGTAAAATGATCTCGAAAGTAAGTGAAATTAATTTAATTTTAAAAACAAAGAAATATATAAATAAATGAAATCACTTGTAAATAAATTATACAATAAATGCAAAAACCAACTAAGTGGTTAAGATTTAAAATAATTTTTGAAAGTTTCAAACAAGTCTTTTATTTAACTAATATTTTTTTCAACACAGATTGTCATCCTTGCTGTGGCGTTAGCGGCAGTGTGTGCCCAGGAGCACCACGGACATGGCCATGAGCACGGACACGCCATCTCTTCCCAGTCCTTCGTGCTGCACCAAGTGCACCACGATCACCACGAACACAACGCCGCTCCTGCTCACCACGCCTCTGAGCACCACTCCGCTCCCGTGCACCACGAATCTCAAGCCCACCACTCTGCTCCCTCGCACCACGAACATGTGATTTCTGTGCACCACCCCCAACACTCTGAACATCACTCATCTCATGAGCAACATTCCGCTCCTGCCCACCATAATGAGGCTCCTGCTTATCACCACGAAGCTCCCGCTCACCACGAACATGTTGTGTCTGTGCACCACGCCGCTCCTGAGCACCACTCAGCTCCCGCTCATCACGAACACGTGTCAGTTCATCACGCTGCCCCAGTTCATCACGCCGCCCCAGCTCATAACGCCGCTCCCGCTCATCAAGAACACGTGTCAGTTCATCACGCTGCCCCAGTTCATCACGCTGCCCCAGTTCATCACGCTGCCCCAGCTCACCACGCCACTCCCGCTCATCATGAAGAACACCACAAAGAGGAGCACCACGATTACTATGTAAGCAAATTTGTTATATAAAACATCTAATTATTTTGTACAATTGCATATTTTGAAAACGGAGGAGTATTATCCCGAAAATTATAATTTAAGCTTTATTATTTGAATTTGACTATGAATCTTGAATTTCCGTGTTGGATTTCCGGTCCGGGCAGATATTTCTGTGAGAAATAAGAAAGTTTGTATTCGAGTCTTAGATGTTTTATGTATTTATCTATATAAGTGCGTTTACCCATAGTACAAGCTTTGCTTAGTTTGGGACTAGGTCAATTGGTGTCAATCGTCCAATGGTTTATTATTATTATTAAACTCTGTAGCGTTGGTAATGTAAAAAAAAACAAGTGCCATGTCCGTCCGATCCGAAGATCCGTTAATAATCGAAATTTTTCTTAAAGGGTTACCCTAAATACGAGTTCGCGTACAAAGTGGAGGACCCTCACACCGGTGACCGCAAGTCTCAGCACGAGTCCCGCGACGGTGATGTAGTGAAGGGTGTCTACAGCCTGCACGAGGCTGATGGCTCCATCCGCACCGTTGAATACAACTCTGACAAGCACACCGGGTAAGACACACTAAAACAAAAACAAAAGCAAACTCAAAAAAAATGAAGGCATTCTAACAGCGATTCGTGAAATCCACTGAAACATGCGAAGTAAAATGGTGCATAGTAATGGGATACTTAGTAAAAAATGAGATGGTAAATTAGGTTAATATAATAATTTTTTAACTATAATATTTACAATAAATTTCAATGTACAGACAAAAGAAAAACGTAAACGTAACATACTACAGATCTATCCGTAAACTAACGATCTGTAAAAATGTTGTATTTCATTCATTGATATCGATATCCGCCAATTAATGACTGAATCAATCATTTGTATTTATTTTAATCTCTTCAGTTTTTAAAATACTATAATAGGTTTCCATATTGAATATTACAATACTTTTAATTATATGAAAAAAAAAGTTACAAAGCATAATTAACAAGAACTATTTTGGTTACAACTCACGATAAAATCTAATCGATGTGCGAAGGGGTATTAAATAGGTGCTGTGAGCCACGGACAGTGATTCTTACTTATCCTAGCTCTAAGCCAGCTCAGTACAGTGCTTATTCACATTCTCAATAAATGAGTTTGAGTACATAATTACATACATACCATCTCGCCTCCTTCCTACAAAGGATTGACAGAGACTATTTGTTACACCTGCTACGATCCTGATACACACATTTCGCTTCCACAATAATCATTCGTTATTCATACATGCTGGTCGGTTTTGGGTACTCTTGATTTTTTTATTTTTTTATTTTCAGTTTTAACGCATACGTGAAGCACTCTGAGCCCATCAAGCACATCCAGCCCGAACATCATCATCATCATTAAGTTAACCTCATGTAAATCGACTGATTGTTATTATGTTGACTATTGAATAAAGAATAATTGTAAATTTTTTTTGTTTTAAGAGTCCTTTTTTCCAAAGGGTCAAAACGGGACCCTATTACTGAGGCTCTGCTTTCCGTCAGTCTGTCCGTCTGTCACCAGGCTGTATCTCATGGACCGTGATCCGTTGTTGCTATAACAACAAATACGAAAAACCAGAATAAAATAAATATTTAAGGGGCTCCCATACAACAAACGTGATTTATTTGCTCGTTTTTGCTCAATATTGATAACAGCAACACGTAGACGGTTGAAAAATTCACAGAATATTTAGTTATTTATTCACTTTAAAAATAAATAATTAAATTAAAATAAAACTAATATTTAAGGGTCGAGATTCTTTTGCAGTTTTTATAGATAATGATACGGAACCCTTCGTGCGCGAGTCCGACTCGCACTTGGCCGGTTTTTTATGGCACTTGTTCAACATGTATCGTGTAGGTACAGCAGCTGTTATTACGTGGGTCATTCTCTGGTCTCACGTTATTTCGTGTTCTCAAGTTCAAGTAGTTGTAAAAATTTAATTTTAACAGATAACCTTATAATTAAAATACCTTATATAGTTAACACTTTGTTCTGCTTAAAAAACTTCTAACAGTATATATAAGCTATATCTAATGGGAGAAAAAAAATCTAAAGTCGCTGGAATCCTCATTTTGGCCTTGTCCCACCTCCAATTTTCACTATGTGTTACCGTTTATTTCAAAAACCAAGCAAGAAAACCAATAAATGATACTGTTCACAGCAAGCCAACTACTTTATGAATGAGATTAAAATACCTAAATATTCCTTTTTACCTTATCTTTTTTTTAAACCATATTACATAAATGTCCCGAGAAAAGCATCTTATCCAATTTCGTTCATAAAACTCGTCATACTGTTCTTACGCACACTTCAAGAACATTTGACGATGGCTTGCCAGAAAGAGCCATCCACGCTGCGTCGGCCGAACAGGGCAGACTTATGGTTTTTTGCGTCACTGCCGAATTATGAGGGTAAGAATCACGTATAAAATTTTTGGTACCCCTGAAAGTGATATCAGTGGCAATTTTTTCTCGCTTGATTTGTTGATATATTGAACTTAAATTAATTTGACATATTAAGCAATGTTATTACTACTTCGAGAAAAAAAAACAAGTTTCTATTGTTAACCGTTTTGAAGTAATTCGTTAAAAACTAAATTGCTCATATGAATTCGGTGGCGGTGAATTTGGTGATTTGAATGAATCCGGTGGTATTACAGTTAGTCATGGATTTTTGAAACTGTTAAGTTTATTTCCTGTACATACTTATGTAAAATAATCTGAGTCAGTTGATAATATTGGTATATATTAATGATTTTACGAAAAAAAACTTTGATTTTTGAACGTGTTTTCAGCTTTTATTAAATAATTATTTAGTTATGTATTGATGGTGGATTAAATATAGGTTAAATATTTCTGAAATTTATATCTTTTTTGTTTCATTATTTATTTGTTTCGCAAAAAAATTTTAATTTGGGTTTAGCCGATTTTTGATATCATAAATACTGTTGAAATAAATAATAAGTAGGGAATGATTATTGTTTTTAAGAGATTATTTGTTTTTATGAATGTGTGCTTTAACAACGTTAAATAATTATACTAATAGCTACTATTTAAAGCATAATAGCTTATGAACGAGAGCAAAGTTATGTAATTACCTTACAAGACTAGATACATAAGTATCTAGTCTTGTAAGGTAATTACATAACTTTAACTAGTGAAACGTTCCAAAAAATATGGTAATAATTGTTTAATTATAGTTTAAGTCCCTCATTGTAAGTTTGTAGTTATTACACATTGTCATATTAAACTATAAAAGTAATTTACTTCCATTATTCGCAGTTTTGTGATTTCGGTGGGCATATGAAAATTTGAAATTAATTATCTCGATAACTGTGAGAACTAAAATGGTGCCTCCTTCTGCAAAACATTTTAAATAAACACTAGTTTTCGATGCAATTATAAAAAGTCGGATAATCATAAAAAAAAATCGTACCACCGAAGGTCACGCAAAACTGCCTTGGTCAGAGAACGACCCTTGTGTTTTACATATATATTATTAGTAATATTTTAAATTCGAGTACCACCATATCAAAAAA
Organism: Archips xylosteana; assembly: GCA_947563465.1. Classification (NCBI taxonomy): domain Eukaryota; kingdom Metazoa; phylum Arthropoda; class Insecta; order Lepidoptera; family Tortricidae; genus Archips; species Archips xylosteana. The sequence goes on from OX387346.1 coordinate 16,114,932, forward strand.
AAAAAACAAATCGCTATGTAATTGTAACAAATCAATTTGAGATCAAATCAGTAAATGAGTTCATTTACTAATTTCACGCTTATTAATGACGAACTGTATTGAATCAACGAAATAATCAAAATGTATGTGTTCAATTTTAAACGTTCATATAATTCTCAAGATAAGTTCATTGAGGCCTTTGCGGTGGTTTAATGTATTAAGCCAGCAAACAAAACTATATATAGATAGTTGCTGACTTATTACAAATTATACCATAATAAATAATTTAATTGATCGATGTCAAGCGTTCCTTTTACAGAGATCCATATCAATGAACTATTTTTTTTATTTTGCTTCTCCGCTATCCACCGCTAGGTCTACGCTACGTCTGTGCGAAACATGCATCTTATAGGTACCATTACCATACCTACTCACATTTTTGACATGCCCTCTGGATGAGTTAGGAATTTACGATGAGTTAGGCATTCAGCTCTCCGCGCGATCTCCCGCCACCGCTTCCTGTTGGCAGACTGTCTAGCGAATGCAATCAGGGGGCCTACCACGCTCTCTTAATACGATTCAGTTTAGGCTCTAAACTGAACTGCATCGCTATTTCGTACCACGACGTTACTTTTGCGATTCAGTTCAAGTGCGGTTCAGCGGTAGCGATACAGACATTTTCATTCACCAGATACCTACGCAGTCCCTAATGCGGATTTTAACTTGATCAGTCCAGCGCATAACACAACACAAAGCGCATAACGCACAAAATCCTAAAATAAGTAGATCAATCCGACCGAAAACTTGTACCTATCGAGTCATCGTCATTCCAGCCTCCCGCACAGGGCACTTACGTCCCACTGCAGGGCACAGGCCTCCTCTCAGAATGAGAGGGCTTGAGCCGCAGTTCCCACAAGGGCCCAGTGCGGATCGGGAACTTCACACACACCATTGAATTTCTTCGCAGGTGTACCTATACGGGTATGTATTACAATACCGAAGTACGAAAGACCGAATGTATTAAAACATCGAATGGGTCAAAAGACCGACACGATTTTTTGCTGAAACCGTAAACTTCTCAGGATTTATTAAAACGACATCATACATAACCCATTAGGTTAGGTTAGGTTTGTTTTACCTATAACAATCGGTATTGTAATACATACCCACCTATACAGGTTTCCTCACGATGTTTTACCATTCGAGTAAAAAGTATAAAACATACGGCTTGAATTGATTATAATCGCCAGAGATTGGAATTTTCCCGGCAAAATATAAGACTGTCGCAATCAAGCTAGTCTTAGAAACAATTTTTTATCGATATCGATAGTTGTGCAATAGAAGAAAAAAACGGTCCACTAAATAAAAAAACATATTTAATACAGAATTTTAGGTCAAGTTTGTATAAAATTATATAAAGAGATAGATGCAATTTCTTCTTCGAAGTCCGCGTTAGTACACACAGCAGCACATGACATTTTATTTGGTTTGTGATAGTGATAGGAGTAGATAATCATTAATTTCTCAAAATTCTCTTACCACTTCTTTTGCATATTATAAATTAACTGTGCGAATTATTATAAAATAATGTGCCTAAATATATCGGCATGACTTTTTTATATATAACTAGCTGTTGCCCGCGACTCCGTCCGCGGAGAATAGTATTGGTTTGTAGTACATGCTATGTATCAGAGATGGCGCTGTATGTGAAAAAAGATTTTCCCGCTTTTCTGTTGAAATTTTTCCTGAATTTTCTTTGCTATAAACCTCACGGAGCCTAAGACCTTTCCAACGAATGCAAAACCGTGGAAATCAGTTCGTGCGTTCTGGAGTTATAGCGTCAGGAAGGAAAACCCGACTTATTTTTATATAGTAGATAATACTTGGTAGGTATCGATAAATAGTGGTTCTAACACTAGCTTGATTGCGACAGTCTTATGTTTTGCCGTGAAAATTCCGATCTCTGATAATCGCACTTGGCCGTTGACCATGCAAAATAGTTACCCTCACTCTGGGGCATTTCTGGTGAAAAGGTTTATCGCGGTTTAGCGGGGCAGTGCGTCTAGTCTGTTGAGCACCTTTACGCCTGTGTACGACCCAAGGCAGTTTATTTGACTGACTTTTATTTTTTAATTAAATTGTATTTTGTGTATATGTGTATATCTGGCTTTTATATATTTTTATAGGGATACCAATTCGGCAGGCTTTGCTTAAAGATAATTTGATAAAACTTACAAAAAATAGCAGTCTGTAAAAAAAACCTATAAAGTCATAAAATCTTGGCCGCTAATTCTAAACTTTTTAATTTTTGCACGCGTGTTCTTCGTACAAACGGAAATGAAGACCAACGTATTGGAAGATTTGAGCTGTAGATCCAATACAATTTGGAAACATCACACATGTTTTTGGAATTGATGCGCGCTTAGATAACCATTTTAGTGCTTTGAAGGTGTGTACAAAATTCTTTCGATCCTTACTTAGGTAAACGTACCAATGCTCGACATCTCAACTCCCAGTCTACCCATCTGTCACCTCTCTTACTATGACATAAGATTGAAGGTGCCATGTATTGGGTCTGTGTCGAGCACAGGAACGTTTACCTTACCATTTATCAGTAAATAAGATGACACGATAATAATATTGTATAGCTACCTAGTTTATAAGCATCAGCAATTCATATAATGAAAGGAATTTCACCAGGATTTTTGAATGATATGGAGAAGTAAAATTATTTATTATTTTATTATTTATAATAGTCAACAATAACAAAATCAGTCCTTTGGTTATGTATAAGCTATAATTTAATGATGGTAATGGTGCTGCTGAGGTTGAATATGCTTTGATGGCTCGGAGTGCTTCACGTAAGCATTGAAACTGAAATAAAATGAAACAACATTACGTTACTATTAAATAATAAAATGTCACTTTTAAAATTTACCAGGTGCAAATAAACAAGGGCTAGGTATGCGATACTTAATAGAAAGGACACTAAAAGCATAAACACTTGTTTGTTTGGCCGTTTTTTGACCGTCTTAAGGAGAGAACATAATTCGGCAATTCTGCTGGTTAAAAAAGCATTAGCACCATTCTTAATATTTGTTTACTCTATGCAGCGTCGCTTTTGTACAAAAAATAAGCGATGCGTTCATTAAACGGGGTGCACAAAATTGAAAAATGACTGAAATGTTACACCTAATCCAATCCTACCTACCTAAGTACGGGAAGATTATAATAAAATAAAGGATCCTTCCTGTCATTCACTAGGTAAACTTAAGAACCAATCGGTTAGAGTAGTTAAGTATGGAAAGAATCAAAATAAGATGAGGTCATATATTGCTTTAGCAGGATATATTTAGCATCTTACCCGCTGTGTTTGTCAGAGTCGTATTGGACGGTGCGGACGGAGCCGTCAGCCTCGTGGAGGCTGTAGACGCCCTTCACGACGTCACCGTCGCGGGACTCGTGCTGATACTTGTTGTCACCGGTGTGAGGATCCTGCACTTTGTACTCGTACTCGTATTTAGGGTGAGCCTGGAAGAGAAGAGATTGGAATGAAATTTGGTATACCAGTAGCTGGATGTTGGAGGCTACCATCCAGATATTCCCATGCATACATATAAAATCTCCATCCTAAAATCCCCACAGAAATATGGTTAGAATTTAATTTCAAATTTCGTATTCAATGGTACGTTTTATACATTAATCACGGTACGATGAGACAAAATAATTATGTAATCATCATCATCATCATCATCATCCCAGCCCAGTGCAGATTGGGAAGTTCACACACTCCATTGAAATTCTTTGCAGGTGAATGCAGGTTCCCTCACGGTGTTTCCTTTTTCGGTGTTAAATCTAAATGTAATTTCGCACGTGAATTCCGTAAAACTCAGGAGTGCGAGCCCATGCTCGAACCCATGACCCTCTGGTTAAGAGATCAAAGTCAAACCACTAGGCTACCACGGCTTTTTTATTATATTATTGTATCGGCTATAATGATGTTAACTTACATAATAGTCCTGATGCTCTTCGTGATGCTGTTGTTCGTGGTGAGCTGGAGCAGCGTGATGGACGGGAGCTTCATTATGAACTGGAGCAGCGTGATGAACAGACGCTTGTTCGTGATGAACGGGGGCGGTATGGTAAGCGGGAGCAGCGTAATGAACTGGAGCAGCGTGATGAGCAGACGCTTGTTCGTGATGAGCAGGGGCCGTATGATGGATGGGAGCAGCGTGGTGCACTGACACTACGTGTTCGTGATGAGCTGGAGCGGCGTGATGGGCAGGGGTGGCGTGTTCGTACGAGTAGTGTTCAGGAGCCACATGATGCACGGACTGTTGATGTTCGTGATGGGGAGCATGATGCACGGACAGTTGGTATTCGTGGTGAGCTGGCGCGTGATGAACAGGGCTGGCATGTTGCTCGTAAGAACCGTGGTGCTCATTGTGGTGGGCGGGGGCTACGTGATGCACTGATATTTCGTGTTCATGGTGAGACGGTGTATGGTGAGCAGGAGACGAATGCTCGTAGGAGCCGTGGTGAGCAGGAGCGGAGTGCTCGTACGAGCTGTGGTGCGCGGGAGGGGCGTGGTGCTCGGAATGAGGCACTTCATGGAGCACGAAAGACTGGGAGGACACGGCGTGACCGTGACTTTGCTGTCGCTGCCGATGTCCGTGCTGTTGATGTCCATGATTATAGTGATCCTGAGCGCATACTGCCGCTAGGGCAACTGTTAAGATGAGGACCTAAATAAATAAATAAAAACATTAATGTTGTGATAGTATCAGTTACCAGTGACTCAGTACGGCAGTGTCCTTTTTTGCACACCGCAGAACCAAATAAATGGTATTTCCGATATAATATAACACTCTATGACTTCTTGTGTCTGCAATAGTCTGTATGTTATAAAGATACCAGTTACTTAACAGTTAAGACGTAACAATTGTTCATTTAAAAACTTTAGTTAATTAAAATACTCGTTATTCTAATGAGACTCACTTTAGAGAACATGTTGAGATGTGTGTGTTCTTATAAGGTAAGTAGTTGAATGTTGATACTTCATGATGCTTTTGCTTTTTATAGTCGAATCTTGAGCTTGAATTTTTGACTGGATGAACTGGTTGATACGTAAGAAGTATCAAACGAGTTTTGGGTCAGCGTTACGTTCATTGACTGAGTAACGGAAGATCGAGTGCGGGTGAAGTTCTCATTACTTACACAGAATTTGAGTAGTTAAGAGCATTTTTATGCAAAACAAAAATAAATGCATTTAATATAGGATTGTTGTAACAATCAGAAGAATTCACTTGTAGCCATCATTTAAATATGACGTAAGTAACATAATATATAATAGTGTTTAATATTTTCTGTTATTAGTGAAAAGGACAATTTCAACTTGTTAGAAAAAAAACAAGTTTACCTAAGTGAGTATCTAAATAAAAGCTGATAATCTGACGCGCTACTGAGCCAGGAACTTGAGAGCCAAAAATAATTGATGCACAATGATGAATCGTTTACCCAATGCGGCGCATTAATATTTTCAGACCAGCTTTGTTTATTGTCTTGATTTGTCTAGGCTTATCCATAATGCTGTATAATTTGTTCAGAAAAAGTACAAAAATGGTATGATAGTGCTACTCTGCTGCATTTTCATAACATCGTTCTTATACTGAAGCAGTAAAGTCGTTGGAAATATTTGTGAGTATTTTTGCTAAATTAACAGAACGTGCCTACATCCACAGTTAAAAAAACATACAGTTGAATTGAGAATTTTTTTGAAGTTAGTTGAAAATAGCCATAAAACAGTTAAAAAAATCGATTATTGTATCTGCAGTTAAATACAGCTGATAAAGAAAGAGTACAAATAATCACATAGGAGGTACATTGCTGTGCTTGTATAAACTTAATCTGAGGAAAATGCACGCCTCATTCAAACGTTAAATCTGCATCGGTTGCAAAAATAATATACTGTGTTTTTATGATACGCAAGTACCTAGTCTAAAATCATCGAATTTGGAATAAAATTTATCAATGATACATAAAAGTTTGTCACTCTCTTACAAAACCAGGTTTAATTCATTTAAGGAATTTGGTCATACACACTGTACGAAACAAAACATTTCTCTCTTGTGGTCATAAAATTAGCAACTCCAAGTCAGCAAACTTAAGATTTAATTAAAAGAGCCGAATGATGCCAGGTAACCCACACGCTGATGCAGACTTGACTAAAAAATATTGGCTATATAGAGCCTTAACTTTTTCCATGTCCGCAGGGAGAGATGCGAACAAAAAAGCGTGTTAAAAAATGTGTATGACCCGAATATGACTGTGCCATTTGCAATCAACTAGTTAGTTTGACGAAATGCAACATACGTAAAATAAATGAATGCTTGTAATTAATTAAGTAGGTAACATTATTTATGTATAAATTTTAAAAAACATGTTTGTCACCAATAGCCTCAAACATTAACCGATATCACCCACGCATTCTCTAATTACTCAATTTAAATTTAGTTATCTGTAGTTCTTTCTTCATTGAAAATTTCGTAACTCTAAAGAATATAACATTCCAGAGAGGTTTGTCGCTACCAACCAAGCATATAAAGATCAGTGTGGTAGGTACTCTATAACCAATGTCTGGTAAAGACAAAATGTTGTAGCGACTTCTAGCGCCATAATAGTCATCGACGAAACCGCTACACTCTACATCGCATTACAGAAGTTTTTCAAGTCGGTTGCATAAATCTAATTTCCAACTTTCTATGACTTCAGTATCCAGGCATAACATCTGCCTGGAGAGAAATCTATTTGTTATGGGTTATGGTACTAAACAAGAATTGAAATTTCGCCGCCGAAAATTTTCCAACATCGATAAATTATTCTGTGTGAGAACAGTGAAGACAATATCTGCCTCTCAATGTTTATTTATTATGTCCATATTTTTCAGATTTTCACACTGAACTCAAGGCAAAAAAATATTTTTATATCTCTTTTAATATTTGATTACCTATGTTGTTTCTTAATATTGTAAGACAGTCCATATTAATTTAATCGATGTGTAGAATTAAGAAGATCAAAAAGGCGTTATACGCTTTTAGAAGAAAACGATGTCGGGGTTCCCAAATTGAAGTTAGATAAATATTAAAATAAATTGGAATTTAAAGCTGTTAAACTGTCAAAGTTAATTGCGAGTGGATAGGTAGTTAAATTGTATACTATAACCTAAAATTGATTTTTATTACTAGTAGCTAACCAAATAATTATTTTATAATTCAATCTGGCTTATCCGAATGCATTCATTTATGAATATCATTCATCATTTAGTAAAAGTTTTGATTCTATTCTTATACACAAAATCTACCACATCTTAAATTGTGACTTAGAAAAGTATTCACAAGCCCTCTCATGTGGCTATAGGCAGTGGAGACATATAATATCGATCCATTTGCTTGTTTTTCTTTACATTTTGATAATAAAATAACGTTGCTTTGTAGACTAGACCAATTTATTTAACAAAATCAACAAGATAACAATTTTATCAGGTACGTGAAAGTGAAGTTATGAATTAGTGATGATGAGGCTGCGCGTGCTTGCCAGGCTCGGAGTGATGTACGTAAGCGTTGAATCTGAAAATAATGAACATTGTTAGTAGTTAGCTTGGGACCAAAAAGATATCTTTCAGGTGTTCCGAACTAGGGGATAAAATTTGCATTAGGAAGCAAATAATAAGCAATGGCACCTAATGGCACGGATGAACTATACGAAAACGGCTGACTGAAGACCGAGAATACTGAGATTATTGTAACGATACAAGCGTTGCGCTTACGATTAGATACTCATACGGATTTCTTACCCAGTGTGTTTGTCTGAGTCGTATTTGACAGTACGGATGGAGCCGTCAGCTTCGTGCAGGCTGTAGACACCCTTCACGACGTCACCGTCGCGGGACTCGTGTTGGTACTTGTTGTCGCCGGTGTGAGGGTCCTGCACTTTGTACTCGAACTCGTATTTGGGGTGAGCCTTAAAAACAGAACTTGGTTAATTAACGGAATACTCAGAAGTAGTAAAATATGCTCATTCAGACTACATAGTAATCGTGGAACTAAGTGTCTTACGTAGTAATCGTGGTGCTCTTCTTTGTGGTGGTGTTCTTCATGATGAGCAGGAGCGGCGTGATGCGCTGGGGCGGCGTGATGCGCTGGGGCAGCGTGATGAACTGGGGCAGCGTGATGAACTGGGGCAGCGTGATGGACTGACACGTGTTCGTGATGAGCGGGAGCTGAGTGGTGCTCGGGAGCGGCGTGGTGCACAGATACAACATGTTCGTGGTGAGCGGGAGCTTCGTGATGGTAAGCGGGAGCCTCGTGATGGTGAGCAGGAGCAGAATATTGCTCGTGAGATGAGTGATGTTCAGAGTGTTGGGGGTGGTGCACAGAAATCACATGTTCGTGGTGAGAGGGAGCAGAGTGGTGGGCTTGAGATTCGTGGTGCACGGGAGCAGAGTGGTGTTCGGAGGCGTGGTGAGCAGGAGCGGCGTGGTGTTCGTGGTGGTCGTGGTGCACTTGGTGCAGCACAAAGGACTGGGAGGAGACGGCGTGTCCGTGCTCGTGGCCATGTCCGTGGTGCTCCTGGGCACACACTGCCGCTAACGCCACAGCAAGGATGACGATCTGGTTCAAAGTTAACATTTTAAGTTATTTTATTTATTGGGTTTTTACTGAAAGAGGGAGATGGTCTGTATATTGAAAAACAAATAGCTAATTTGAATATAACTTAATTAGATTCTAATAAAAATAATTGTGTATGATTAGACACTAAAAACCATTAGAATATTTAATATAATTTTGGATTTTTTTTATTGAGTGTTTTCAGATAATATTCCAACACTGCTAAATTTTAATTATGATTTTTTTTATATTTTGCGCTTTGCTTTTCGATAAAACCATATAAATACTATAAAATAAAAGTTGATGATTTTTTTCAATTATTTTTAGTTATATTATTGTAAAACTTTATAACAGGGCTCTTACTTTGCTGAACATTTTTGCTTGTTTAGTCTTGTGAACTGAGCAAATGAATGATGCCAATACATAATTAGCTTGAGTTTTTATACACCGAAATCAAACTTGAATTACATTTTTGGGTCGCCAAGTCGTGTGTCTGTGTGCGTCACGGATACGTAAGAGTGTAGGACGATTGTAAAAGGGTGGCAAACGAGTTCTGACCATTGACAACTATCACTTTTGTACGTTCTTCAAGCCACCGAATTGTGTATGACATAATAATAAGTAAATAAAGACTTTATTTCCTAACCTCATAGCTTAATAACCATAATTAGCAAAAATTTATTTTAATATTGTCTTAGCTCCATAAGCACCATTGCGGCACATAGCAGTGTCGTTTGCACCATTGATTGATGGTGCTAGTCCATGGAGCATTATGAAACTACGGCGCTTAACTCAGCTAGGAGAGCTAAGTCTCCTCCATCTTTTTGGCAGGTCATCTTCCCATGTTTAGATTTGATCCTTTTTGTCTTTTCTCATTTAGTTTTGTGGTATATAATGTAATTCACACAAAAAATGAAAGGAAGAACAACACAAGACACATCAATATTACGATAAATATAGAACACAAAGGATAAAGATAGTGTGTCATTTCGGTTATGAATCGGATAGTGGCTCAGCCTAATGCTGAAGCCTTTATAGCATCCTAGCGATGTTTTATTTTAAAGCTCATTAATACTGTGGGATATTTTAGGACAAAATGAAATTTGGACACTTTATGATGGTATAATATTTATTAACGCCATTTTCAGTCACAAAAACCGGCCTCTCTACAGCACTTCGTGACGTTTCATAAACTGTATTCAGTAAGTTTTGTACAACACTAACAAAAAGTTTGAAAAAAGACTTACAAACTACGAGGAAGTATGATACAAAAGTTAAGTCCTAATGTGGGTAATGGATGAGGTTTACAACTAATTTGGGCCATGAAGTCCCGGGAAGGATACACCTTATGAAACGCTTAGCCTGCTCTTCTTGCTAGTCCATCGGACTCAGGTCTTTAAGGTCTTTGAACAGTAACCGTGAAGCATTCTCGTTTCGTTGTCGCATTCCGTCCGTGCTTAAGCTATGTATATTAATTTATAAATAGGTGTCGTCGGTATTCAGGGGGATTTAGCCGTGGATAAGGCCGTGGCCATACGCGGGCGCGGCGACGACGGCGGCGGCGGGATGTGCGGCGTGGCCTTGCCTGCTTACTACAGCGTTGAAACTGAAAAAGATACAATAACCAGGGCTTATTAACGTTACCAAATTCACATTATGAGTATCGTTAGGAAACGGTAAAATCATAAAAATACCTTAGTAAATATAACGTTACTTGATAACATATCATTATTATAACTTTACCCAATTAACGTTATTTTTATCGGTAATTTTACTTCTCATTGCAGGGCTTGTTAACGTTACCCAATTCATATTATTATAACGTTACCATAGTAACACTATTTTAATCGGTAATGCTATGTTACCACACCGCGCTACCGATAGACGCACTGGTTGATTGGCGTTGTTGCCATGGCTACCGTGAGCGTGCTTGAAGTGAAGGAAGAGCCTTACCTACAATATATCCATTCATCAGTGAATCAAAAATAAATAAGCTGCTATTAACGTTACCTAATAACGTTAAAAATGATTTAACGATACCTTTGACATAACGTTAGCTCAATGCACAGCTGGTAACATTACCATTTTTACCGGTAAAAAGTAGTATAAGTAACGGTACATTGGTTAACGTTAATTACAACTAAACGTTAAATCTGTCTCACAGTGGCAACGATACCAACTTATTAACGGTATTTTAAGCCCTGACAATAACTTCCGTTAATAATGAAGTTCTATGAAAAGAAGTAAGTATACTCGGCATCTTACGGTAGTATTTCGAATAGTTACAATAGTAATTTTTAGTTCAATATCTAATATAATTTTACTTTTTATCTAAATAATTAAAACCGCTTTAATTTACAAATCCTTGAACCCTTTCTGCAAAGGAAATACCTATCGTCATAAATTTGACTAAAAGTTTACTCACAAAAATTAACAAAGTGAGCAAAGTAATTGTTTTAGTTCATTAAAAGTTTACTGTTATGCAAATAAATCACAAGTAATTCTAAACAGTAGCGATTCCGATTTTACAACGATCCATTCAAGCCAAAGTCATTGAACCGAAGAATACCAAGCCACAGTGTCAAGGGTACCGATTACCCAGGCGGCCTTACTGCTAGGCAGTTGTAAAACTGCTTTTAATAGCCGGTTACAGATTCGTTAAATTATTATAAGTGCTGTGTTGGATACAGGCAATAGAAATTGATACCTTAATAATATCGGTTATACCTACTAACTTTTCCTTTACTAATAAACGAGCAATTCTTTTGCAAGAAACACTCACGCGAATCTATCCTCATTATCATCATCGTCCCCAGCCTATATACCTCCTACTGCAGGGCACAGGCCTTCTCTCAGAATGAGAGGGCTTGGACTATAGTTCCCACGCAGGCCCAGTGCGGATTGGTAATTTCACACACACCATTGAATTTCTTCGCAGGTGAATGAGGTTTCCTCACGATGTCAATAGATGGCGATGTCCGAGTGAACTTTGTGCTTTAAAAATGTTACCATAACCTTTTTCACGCACTCTAAGATGTAAAAGTTTCTCGCGAAGGTATTTCCACTGCGGGCGCATTAGTAGGTTAATGCTATATTATTATAATAAATAAAATGAATCGCCAAATGTGTTTCTAAGCGCAAAACTCTAGAACGACTTAAGCGATTTCATTTTTTTTTAAATATTTAAAGGTCTCTCCTGTCGACATGGCAAAAGTTAAAGTGTCGTTATTATATTATGTTTTAGTCAAGTCTACATCGGCGTTTGAGACGTCTTGCTAACTTTTTGTCCATTTAAATCTGAAGTTTGCTGACACGGAGTTGCTAATTTTATGTCAGCAAGAGAGACAACTTTTGTTTCTTACGGTGTGTATGACCCTTAAATAAATAGGCCGACATAATTTGGTCTTACCCGTTATGGTCATCAGCGGAGTAGTTGACGGTGCGGACGGTGCCGTCGGGCTCGACCAGCGAGTATTGACCCTTCACGACATCGCCGTCCCGGGACTCCCATTGGCTCTTCTGATCGCCTGTGTGGCCGTCGGCGACGCCATAGTTGAATGTGTAGCGGGGGTGGGCCTGGAAATTTAATTTGTATAAATTTAGAAACCCTGAATTCGTCCCTGAGTTCGATCTACCCGCGCCCGACCAAGTTTTCTTTTTCATTACGCGGCCGAGTTGCGCGCCACGCAGTGGTTACTTAGCAGTGACGCAATGAATAGTGAAACCATTCGTCGCGCCGCCGGTCGCACGTAGTGGTCAGGCCATCAGGGTAGTGGTTTGTAGTTAGTAATCAAAACCTTTGTAAATTGGCCTTTAATATTTTAAAATTAAAGTAAAGTTGAATTTCAAATATTACACGAGCTTTTATATCGAAAGATATTTTTTGTATCGAAAGATTAGAATGAATCGTGCAGATGTGTTGATTCGCATTAAATTAAGCGCGGTCTTATAAACATATAGGCCCAATTTATATTTTGTTTGTTTCATAATTTCTTACAGTTACATTTATTACAACTGGTGCGTGTGCGTGGCGTGACACGGACACGCATTTGGTCTGCGCCGGTCTTTAATCACCTTTGTTGGTACTTACATAAACCTCAACAGGGGCGGCGGCGTGCGCCAAAGGCGCGTACGACGCGCGGTACACCGGCGCATGCGCAACCACCCCGTGTGAGACCACTCCTCCGTGCCCTGTAAATTGAAAACCCAGAAATACAATTTGTTGTACAATCAGTGGGAATTTTCGAAAAAGTGAAACGTTTTCGTAAAAAATATTCGAAATCTTTCGATTTTTTTTATATTGTTTTTTTTTTCGTTTTCGTAATTTTTGATACGTTTTTTTCTGTCAGATTTGTGACGAGTCATATAAACTGTACGAAAAAAACGTCACAAAACAGGTTACCTATTTAATTTTTCGATTTAGTCCGCACATTTTGTATACTTGGCAAGTGAGATTATGTTTAAGTAATTTTGTTATTATTATTTGCTTTTATAATCTACAAATTATTTATTTACTCAAATGTAGTCTATTAGTGTGTTATTTATCTATCTAAACAGCGATCCAGGTGTCACCAACGGTACCTACTGGCTGAAAATCAGCACTGGGTTAGCATTTTGCTAAGCCAGTGTCCGATTTGCAACCGCAATGTTATATTCTATCTTTAGCCTTCGTGTTGTCTCTTGTTTTGTAAAAATGTTGATGATGTGTCTTGTGTTGTTGTAAATAAATGCATGTTCTTTCTTTCAAAACTGACAAAAAAAATTGGGACATTTTTTACCGTCAAAATCAATAGTGCTCTTATTTTGAGTAAGAAAACCGCAAAATTTCCTCATTTGAAAAAAGATAAAGGGTAAACATTTTTTTTTTTCCCCAATACGGTCAAATGTTAAAATAAATTAAGTAGGTATCGAGTTAACCTTCTCATAAATTATGTACCGATACCTTATAGTTTGTGAGATGTAACTTCCAACATTTGACATTTTGTCTACTGAAATTTGCAGTGATGAGGCTAAGACGTATCGTTTGTCAAATCTAGCGATTATTAACGAATTGGACAAATCGATTTTACAGCAGATTTTGTCATGTTACATCTAGCCTATACAGTGGTGGTCATACAATTAAGAACGATTTGAAGTTTCCGATTTTTTTTTATCTAAATCATGTCATATGTCTAGTTGTGTTCCTTCTTAGAAGTAACAAGTTATGTTATAAAATAGCCACATGGATAGAGCAAACGGGATTAAGAATAATAGTGTATAATTGCTAACATTTTTTTTTACAAACTTTATTTGTTCTCTATACTAATAAATTCAAATAGTAATGAAGCTGGACAAATAATTAAGAACGATTTATTAAACTGCTCGAGAGTTGTTTTATATGAAACTTAGATTAAATAAATCATATTAATGTGAAGTTGGTATAGAAAATAAAAGCAATTTAATACATTTGAATTAAAATTAATAGTTAGTAGCATGTCCACGGCTTTTAATTACGGCTTTACACCGGCGAGGCATTGAATCTATCAATTTTTGACATTTCGCAAGAGAAATAGAGTTCCATTCTTCTAAGAAAACGTCGTACAGCTCTCTCAAATTGCCACACTGTCGATATGAAACCTTTTTCTTGACTTCGCACCAAAGATGCTCTATTGGGTTAAGATCTGGGCTGTTGGCTGGCCAATCTAAGACAGAAACTGATTGTGATGTGAGGAATTCCTTAACGGTGCGTGCAGTATGCTTTGGATCATTGTCGTGCTGGAATGTCCAAATAACCGGAAGCACGTCTGCGGCATATGGTAACATTGTTTCTTGCAGTATATTTTTGTATTGGAATTGATCCATGTTTCCTTCTATCAGCCTAACAGGTCCAACGCCATGTCCAGAAAAGCACCCCCAAATTTTCACATTTCCCCCGCCTTGCTTTAATGTCACTTTTGTGTACTTTGGGTCGAATGCTTTATTCGGAGGGCGTCGTACATATCGTTTTCCATCAGAACATACCCTATTTATTTTTGTCTCGTCAGAAAAAAGAACGTTTTTCCACTGTCTGACTGTCCAGTTTTCATACCTTCTTGCAAATGCAAGTCGGGCTTGCCTATGACATCGTTTCAACATAGGCACCTTCCTTGCTATCCTTCCGTTCAACTTATTTTCTACCAAACGCCTTCGAATAGTGCGTGCAGAGATTGCTGAAGGGTTTTTTTCGCCAAAATATTCTTTTCTCAACTCATTAGACCCTTTAAAAGGATTTTGTTTTGCCAAACGAACGATATTTCGATCATCTCGACGAGATGACTTTCTCTGTCTAGGTTCACGTGGAACGTTTGAAGTAGTTTGATACGTGGAAAAATGCTTTACGGCATGGAAAACCATTGTTTTTGAACATTGCAGATAGTCGGCTATCTTTTTATACGACCAATTCTTCTCGCGAAGTTTTATTATTACTTCTCTTGTAGATTTATCACAACTTTTATTTTTCCCCATTGTTTTTATACGAAGTAATCACTTTTAAGACTTTAACAGCACGAAATGGCGCCAAAATTATACGAATAATAATCTACAACCACAGAGCCACACAGTGTTCTCTATTTAAATTTGAAAAAATAATAAACTATTCAGCGTTCTTAATTACGTGACCAGCCAGTAAGTACTAATACTAGGTTCAGATCGAATGTATTAAGTTTCTCTATTAATTTTTTAACCAACTATGTTGCATAAATGAATGTACCGGTAGTACGGAAAAGTTTCGCAATACCGAGAGAAATAAAAAAAATACGGGCAATTAGTTATACTTGTTACTTTGAAAAAATCATCTCAATAAATAATCGTTCTTAATTATATGGCCACAACTGTATATTCTTTATAACATATCTATGACAGTCTCCTCAGGGCATTTTTATTTTTTCTTGTACCTTCTGACTTTTTTTTAATTCGGAAAGTTTTATGTGATTTCTGCTCAGAATCACGAGCTCTTTCGATCCTACTAGGAGAAAAAAAGTGTCCCCAAACTTTCATACAATTTTCGATTCCTCTATTCCGTTACCGTTAAATTGAATTGGTAACGGAATGGGAAAAAAAACTTTGGACACTTTTTTCTCCTAGTAGGATCGAAAGAGCTCGTGATTCTGAGCAGAAATCACATAAAACTTTCCGAATTAAAAAAAAAGTCAAAAGGTACAAGAAAAAATAAAAACGCCCCTCAAACAAAAAATTGTTAATAATTGTGTATGGCATAGGGAAGCTAATAAATGTAAAGTATCTTATGTCCCTTCCCGAGACTCAAACTATCTCTATATCAAATTTCACCTAATCGGGTCATTGGTTTAAGCATGAAGAGTAACAGAGAGACACATTTTCACATTTATCATATTAGTACGGATAGCTTATAATTCGCTAAAACGCAGTGCTAGCTCTTCAGCTACCTTACCGTATCCCAATCCAAGTGCTGGCGCCGCGACGCCGTGACCGAGCCCCCCGTATCCCCCGTAACCTCCGAGCCCGCCCAGCACGAGGCTCTGCGAAGACAGGGCGCCGTGGGGAGCTATGAGCCCTCCGCAGGCCATGCCGACCAGCGCGCACGTGACGACCACCTGTAAATGACAAAAATGTTACAAGCTTTTATTTACCTTCACCAGTCCCGTTGTCTATGTCATCAAATCGTGCAAGTTAAATTTGATCCACTTCCCGGTTTCCGATTTATCTGAAATTTTGTATACATGTATTTTGTAAATCGGATGACAGTGTAATTTTACTATGACAGAAGCTGGTCTGATGATAGAGCTGGAAGGAGCACCGTAATAAAACGACACGACCCCATCTAGTTTGGGGTCGTTTGATTCGCCTTGACAAGTGTTTAGGTCCTAGATGGTAACCAGTACAGTCAGCAAAAAAACTTGTAACTTTTAAAAATGGAATTTTTCAATTTTTTAATTGCTGTCCATGTGCCAAGATTCGAGGAGGAGAGCTGTAGATTGAGCTCAGTGGCGTGCCATAGGAAAGGCCTACATTGGTAGTGGATTGATACTAGCCTATGATGATGATGAGATTTAAAAGAAGATGTAAAAATTTGGTAGCGATAATGGACAAGGGTACTGAAAACGAACAACAAAATACATACGCATATATTAAAGGGTGGTCCAAATAAAAAAAAATTAAAACTATATTTTGCATAAACATAATAAATTTTGAGGTTTTTATGACCACATTAAGAAGTCATTCTGATTTGCAAGTAAAATAATTACGAAGTCAGCAATTACGTACAACGAACAATTTTTCGAAACTACCACGAGCGCGATTTATCGAAGCCCATTTGAAAATATATATTAAACATATTGCTTATAATGACCATTTGGTTTTTCGTAACTCTTGGCCCAAAATATTTTTAGATTTGTTTCAAATATAGAAAAGTGTTTAAAGTGTATTCAAATAAAGGGAGCCTTGTGGAGATCTTTGTATTTAAGATCAATCTTTTGCAATAGAGGAAGAAATAGACAAGCCATTAATACAGAAAAAAAATGTGATTGATGAAAGATCCATACAATTCAAATTCAAGGATACTAAACATTATTAAACTAGACCAATGTTTTTCAAAGATAGATAAAAAAATGACTCCTAAATCTCACTGTTATTTTTTATCAAAACACTTCTAAACTTTTGACGCTTTCACACTTTTATCAGTAATCATAATCACACACTGTTAATACACATTACCTTGGCTATCATTTTGATAGAGTTAAGTCTAACGTTAGTTCACTGTAAGCTAGGGCTTGGTTTGTGCCAAATTGTGAGATAACTGAGGCTTATATACCGTGGCTGTGTCCTATAGGTATGGCCCAGAGTCCCGCGTGGCTATAAGTTAAAGTATGTATGTGCCTTGTGGGCGGGGCCGCGTTTGAACTAGATCGCAAGACTAGCCTGGATACGCTCTAGAAACAACCGCGTTCGTGGTTTCGTGAAATTTGAACTAATCACCAAAATAGTATCGAATCACTTGATCGAAGTGATGGTGACAAAATTGGATGGAACAAAACACTTAATAACTTTGATTTCAATACTAGATGAAAAAAAAAAACCCGCCTGTATAATTCCCGTTCCCATGGGAATTTCGGGAACATAATATATACCCTATGTTACTCTCGGAACTGAGAAGAATGTAATGACACCTCACTCTTCAAAATCCATTGAGCCGTTTAAGCTGCAGGGCCTGCCAAAGAAAGATACGCTCGAAAAACATAACCCTCCTTTGACAATCGGATGAAAATATCTGACACACTCTAGTCTATGAATCAATAGAGTTATGGAGTTATGTTAGATATTTTGGAGTGGTTTATCAGATATTATTGCCGGTGACATTTTGACATTTTGTACCTTATTAAAATGGGCATTATTAACAAGAGCGCATTGAAACATTGGCTGCCACATAAAAAAAATTCATTGGACTCGGTGTTAATTCCTTTTTCGTGTTAAATATTTCAATTAGACCAAAGGTGTGTTTAAGTTATCAAAATCAGTAATAAGAATAGACTGCGTCATTCGCGTATTTTTTTAAATTTGCAGAATGAGGACATTGCACAAGATTTATAATTTTTTATGAGCCAATTAGTTACATTACACTTAATAAAAATACTAGCATTGCATTTGATGTAACTGTCTCATAAACATTGAATAATCTTACGTTCCGCATAACAATTCAGTTTTCTACTACAAGAATGCGATAAAGTATTTTGAATTTGTTCATGTGTTCACGTAAAATATTAAAAGTAGACACTTATTATTTGCTATCCCTAATGCTAGCAGAAACAATTTCTTAGAATAAAAAAGAAAATAAATACCCACACGATATTACATGAAACTAGATAAACATAATAGGCATTCACTTATAAGGATATCTGCGATTTATCGTGTACTCAAACTTCTACTTGACTTTAATGAGTTTCTCAAATCTCGGATTAGTACCGGCTTAATAGACATTAATGCATTTTATTAACCCTTCGATACCATAGCTGCAGCAAGCGTGTCAAGGCTGCTAACACAATAAAATCCCTTCCAGCATAAATCTTTAGAACTTTCAAATTTGTATATTAATTTTATTAATTAATTATAATGAAAGGACGGCAAATGATCAACTGGACCAAGCGATCCTCTCTGCCTTGCAACACTAGATTGATTGCAGATGCGTTACCAATCTGGATATACCTATATTATTAAATTATTTATTGTGTTATATATGAAAATAACAAATGGTTAGGTAGCTCGGCCGTCTGGATAGGGCAACTAGTTACGCGGTGCGGTGCGGGGGGCGCGTCCTCGGTTAAATTAGTCCTCGCCCGCGCGGTACAGGGGCTGGGGGGTGTGACGACAAAGGGGGCGAGAGAGGTGCTGCAAATAAATTCAACGGTGTGTGTGAAGTTCCCAATTTGCACTGAGCCCGCATAAGAGGCCCAAGCCATCGCTTCTGAGTGGAGACTTGTGGCAAGGCTGGAATGATGATGATAATACTATAAAAGGACTAAGAAGGAATATCTCTTGTTTCAGTAAATTCCACAGCTGCCTTACCCTCCTCTCCGGAGCTTAACAAGGATGTATCACGCACAGTTTAACTTGAAAGCCATATTTTGAAAATGTACAATTATTCACGTGATGTGGTTCTTAAGATAGAATTTGTACCGAAAATGGCCTATCCCAAAAGCATGGTGGTTCGTGATGCCAGAGTTTTGATAACGATGTAATTATCATAACAATGCTTGAATGGCGCCGCATGCCTTTAAACAAAGCACGCATGTTCAACGCCTCCGCATAAGATTTAGGCTTTAGCAAGATTGTACTGCAAGACAATGTTTCCTTTGTAATTATGAGTATTTACTCAGCTATTATTTTTATAGGTTGTTGCTAGGTGTCGTTTTGGTCAGTAAAGCGTTGTTTATAGTGCTAAGGGATTTACAGGAAGTTACAGGAAGGTTATAGTTTTAAGTTACTCTTTTTAAGATGTGAGTGATCCGTTTATTTTCACTATACGATTATTTGTTGTTATAGTGGAGACAGAAATCGATTGCTATTCGTTAGTCTCGCTAGAAATCTAAAACAGCTGAACTGATTTAGCTAATTATGGTTTTAAAATGTTTGTGGAACTCCAGGGAAGGTTAATTTAAACAGTGAGAAAATAATATGGTTAAATTGCAAGGAAAATACAAAAATAAACAATTTTGTTTTCCCGTACAAACAGTTTCTACCTGTCAAAAATTTGATGTTCGTGGCCTTGATTACCTACGGTAAATTCGGGTCCCCTCATTTTTTGATTTTTATTAAATAAGGGTTTCGACAACATTATATCCATAATATTATTCTGATTAAAAAGTATTTTGTCATGGTAATTTTGATTTTAAAGTAACACTTGGTTGTCATTGGTTGTCAAATATTTACGGGTACGTTCAGAAAATTATTAAAACTAAAGATATTAAGCTAAAAGTCTATATTTCTAAAATCAATTTGTAGACGAAAGTTAATCTGTCATTAATGTCATTAATTATTATTTTAAAAATATTATGTTGCCACTAAGGGAAATAATAATAATAAAAAAAAATTCTCTCATCATTGCGTCATTGATTAGTAAATATTAAGTGCGCGAGAACTTTCTTTACTTTTATTATTTACAATGCCAAGGAGAAGACGACCTGACTTAGGACGTCGAAGCCAATCAAATGTGCGAAGAGCTACCTCACGAGCTAACCGCACTGATGAGCAGCGAGAGAGGGATAATGCTAATAGCTGTGTTGGTATGTCAGAATTGCGTTCTACAGTGACTGAAAATGAAGTGGATAGGCTTAGGGTGAAACAAGTTCATGCACATCGAACATAACAACAGCGAGCACGTCACAATAAAATTGACCGAAACCGCAGACTCAGTGCTTCTGTGATCCCAGAACGAGTAGAATTCCAAAACGATCCGCAAAAAGATTATGGTATTATTATGGTGGTGGACATGACAGTAACTATTGTGGAAATGATAATCATTTGTCAATATTGTAAGGCGTTAAATGTTGTACGGGTGGAAAAGTAAAATTGCCACAACCGAACCACCTACCAAATTGGTCACCAGATTCACAACGCTGCTTACTTGCTGGGAGCGCTGTTACCACAACCAAATGTGGATTATCCATTCTTACAAATTTGTTTTATTGTCAATTCCAAAAGTGGAGAGAACTATTGTCCAAAAGCTGTAGCGTCTTTTTCATCAGTACGACGATTTATTTAGAATATTCAGAATACCTACTGGCCAATATTGTCCAAAGCTTTTGTGGCTCACATCAATGTGGAATATTGTAAGTTTGTGAAGTAAATAATGTACATAAGTAAATACGTTAACAAATGAAGTGTTTGTGGTCATCTTCGCTATAACAAATACAAATTACGAAGTATCTCAGTATCAGATGGGTCGCTAGTAAGCAGCAAAGAAGCAATTTGGTACTCTGTTAATTTGCGATCCACGAAAGACACCCGTTTGGCAGTTCATCTAGAAAATGGACAACGAATCATTTCAATCCAGAGAATGCAGTGGACAGAGTGTCACAACATTAACATGTTTCTTCTCAGTTTGTCAATTTACACTCGCGTACGAGTGACGAGACGAACTGCGAGCCGAGCAACGAGACGGGAGTGTGAGTGGACGCTCGCGGCTTGCCTCGCGCCTCGTCTCGTGATTTGCAACTCTTGCGTCCAGAGCGAGACGCCGAGCCGAGACACGAGACGAAGCACGAGGCGAGGTACGAGGCGAGGTACGAGGCGAGAGTGTAAATGAGGTATTATATGATAATGTACATGGAACGCATCATCGAAATCATTTCAGCGTCGAAAACAAGGAACACCAGTTCAAGAACATCCACATTGTACTTATTTGCTTCAGACGCTAGAGCGCAATGGCGAAATTTTAAACCTGATACAAAATATGTGCGTTTTTTGCGACCTAGAGGTCGCATCTACATCTAACTATTTAGAGGTGTTCAGTAAAACTAACCCGTCGATTAGATGAAATTATTATCCATTCATTTAAACCACCTGTTTGTATTTCTCTATCTACATCCTTTTATTAAATCTAAGTAACTTTACGGTGGCTTTAATAATTCGTTTCAGTTTTATTTGGCTATATCACAAAACGGACAATTGTTAGATTTTTGATACAAATGATACCGTAATTTTTTTGTGGTGGCTTTGTGCCTAACCTTTGTTTCCTACTTTATTAAATGGGTGAACGAGATTAGCACGTATTCCTTTTTTTGCTAAAACTGGAAAATCCTTTTTTTTTCAAAGATACCTAAGACCAAATAAATATACAAGAATGTCTTGTTTAAAGGTATTAGATAAGAAACAAAGACCTCGTGGTTCAAGACATATCGTGAGAATTTTGTTATAATGCGAGGCTGGGTTACTATAGGTTTATAAATGATCAGCCCTCGAAAGCAGTGTACCGCAACTCGTAAGATATTTCTCGCAACATCTAAATGAGGCTTAAGGGATTCCACTGTGTCATTACCAAGTCGGCCAGATGTCTCGTCGCATGCGCCTTGGCAGTGACTCATCTAACCGATGCCACGGTGTCGTTGACCTCAGCAAAGCAGGTTTATAGATGTCTGAACTTATGACTTCTTTCGGCAGCTTGATGCTCAGTGCGGTAAGAAATAAATTACACCATTTTATCTTCTGCTACGACACATTATCAAAGTTAATATATCTTTATTCAATTTAGGCTATAACTAGTACTTATGAATACCAAATAATCAACCACACCGGTTCAAAAAACCCTGGTTAGAAGTATCCGGCAAAAAAAATCAACGAGGTAGGTACAGAAATCCGAACTTCTCTAATTGCATACGTCAATATTATGCCACACTAAATCAACTATCACAAGTATCACAAAAGGTGTTATTGGAATAATCGGTCCGTACCGTACGCATAATCCGCTATTTCGTCTGTACCTACCTTATTACCTGAGTGAGTATTCTGGTTCACAAATCAAATATGATTTCAATTTCTATCTGGATTCTTTCTGGGATTCCTTACTCGCTGGATTTTAGGAACCTAGTGATTAGTGACACCGATAAAGAAACTAGAGGCAAGGTAATCCAGATAGAAGTATCTTAATGCCGGAATGATAAAAACGAATGAATTTAACCATGTATATATTTGCATACCTATGTATATCTGTCCGTTTTGCTGTGTATATTGTTACTGAAACAACATATAGGTCGTCAGATCTTCATCTCATCTCTGTCTGTATCTATCCTACTACAGGGAACAGCCCTCCCCTAATGGAAACTTGAAGGCTTAGGCCGCAGTGTAGATTGAGAACTTCACACACACCATTCAATGAAGTATAGGTATATAGGTTATTAGCTGTTGTCACGACTCCATGTGCGAAGAATTTGTGTATCTCGCGGGAATTTTGCAATGTTCCGGGATAAAAACTACACTATGTCCCAGCGTCTCAAACTATCTCCATTTCACGCATCTAAATTGCATACATCTAAATTAGTTGAGCGGTTTGAGCGTGAAGAGATAACGGACAGACTTATAGGCAGAAATACTATCGCATCTATAATATTAGTAAGGTAAACGTACCAATGCTCGACACCTCAACGCCCAGTAGATGACACCCATCTGTCACCTATAAGATTGAAGGTGCCATATATTGGCTCAGTGTCGGGCATAGGGACGTTTACCTTATGGATTTAGTTTACTCTATGAAAATACTCGTAAAAAATTATTTCAGTTAATTAAAATTAATCGCTATATACTTACCAACGTTTTATTACCTCGGGGCAACTATAGTTATAATCTTCACCTCCGGTAGCATGCGGTCATTTTTTGTCCAGCCTTGTTTCGTAACTGTTACGTGTGGACAGGTGTTCTACTAACGAGGGAAGCCAGGATCCATTCATATGCAGTTTCTTGCGTGGTTATAGCCGGATGTTTTGTCAGCAAAACCAATTAGATGTTCTTTTGTAAATAGCGCTGTTTCGTTGTTTCTCGAAATAGAGGAAAACAAAGATTCATATGACACTAATATTTTATTGAGTATATTTTTTATCGTATATCTCTGATGAGATGAGGGACAAAATAAAGAATAAAAAACATTGTACACCGTGGGCACGGCGTATGTGCCAGAGTAATATACAGATTTCTGAGACCCACAGAAGTAAAAAAAGTTCTAATAACCCTAGAGTCTAATCGGCAAATTTAATTACACATTTTAAAAAAAAGTTACTAGTTTCGAACTTTTAAAAAAACAAGGTCTTAAAATGAGCTGGCAACGCATTCAACCAGATAGAGAACCTGACTACGAAGGGTTCGATTTCCGTGTCGGGGCAGATATTTGTATCAAAAATACGAATGTTTGCTCTCGGGTCTTGGGTGTTTAATATGTATTTAAGTATGTATCTATCTATATAAGTATGTTTATCCGTTGCCTAGTACCCATAACACAAGCTTTGCTTAGCTTACTTTGGGACTAGGTCAATTGGTGTGAATTGTCCCGTGATATTTATTTTTATTTATTTATTTATGACGTTATCTAGGTATCTGTTACTCACTTTTAAGGATTTAAGACTGGCAACGTTGCTTATTATTAGGCTGTGTTACGCTGCAGAATTTTTCAAGATATTATTTACAAAATAATGATTTAATATCTCCCAAAGTAAATCAAATCAACCAGAATGTTAAGTCGGGTAAAAATATAGTACAAAATATATTTTTTCTTAGACATAATTTGGGGAATACTCATAGGCCACGGTATTTATATAAGTGTTATTTGAATTTTTTTTATTGTTTGTTTATAATATATCAAAATAAAAATCCCAATAGCAGTAGCCATCATCATCATCATCATCATTTCAGCTGAAAGACGTTTTGGGGGTAGGCTGCAATAGAGAGATCTCTCTCCAGGCAGATGTTATGCCTGGGGACCGAAGTCCAATGGATGAAAGTTGGAAGTTGTATTTATGCAGCCGATTTGAGAAACTTCGATAGCGTGATGTAGGATTGTAGTAGTTAGTTCCTTATGTGATGACTAGATGGCGCTAGTAGTCGCTACATCAGCACCCCTTTTAGACCGGAGGTCCATACGAATTGCAGTGGAGTGCAGTCTGTGCGTCATGTGGGCGCTTGCAAGGGCCAGTCGCTCAGAGCCTCGTCGGCGAGCATTGTTGTTCCTCTGCTACTTGTGGATGCATGCCTGTTGCGTGATTGCTCGGAGCCTTGTTGGCGAGCGTTGGTTGATTGATTGGCAAGTGGAAGTATTGGGAGGAGGGTTTGCGAACTGTAGACACCAGGCAGATAATAGATACATGCTAATGGTGCACAATGCAGTGAGTATGGCTTGCTGTGAGACTGCGTCATCGTCTTGTGTCTGAAGGTTGCGATTTTGTCCAATGTCGTGGGTCACCAATTTGGGGGTAGGCTGCAATAGAGAGATCTCTCTTCAGGCAGATGTTATGCCTGGGGACCGAAGTCCAATGGATGAAAGTTGGAAGTTGTATTTATGCAGCCGAGTTGAGAAACTTCGATAGCGTGATGTAGGATTGTAGTAGTTAGTTCCTTATGTGATGACTAGATGGCGCTAGTAGTCGCTACAACGTCCACTGCTGAACATAGCCCCCCCCCCCCAAGGCTCGCCAAACAGATCGGTTCCGTGCCATCTGCATCCAACGCGATCCCGCAACCTTAACCAGGTCGTCGCTCCATCTTGTTGGAGGCCTACCACACTGCATCCGGTCAGTGAACGCCACTCGAGAACCTTTTTGCCCCATCTTCCAACAGTGCTACGAGCGATGTGCCCTGCCCACTGCCACTTGAGTCTGGCGATTCTCCGAACTACCAGCCGGGCAGTAGACACCATAAAATAATAATTTCAAGACACGACTATAATCTATAATAAATAAAAAAACTTTTAATAAACTGCACATTTAAATTTAATGTTGCTTTGAAACAAATATAGTTAGTTAGTCTATCGAATTGACAAATAAGTGATATGAAAGTAAGTGAAATTTTACTTGCGCGATTTGACCTTAACAAACATAAAACAAAAAACTTTTCTAGTTAAATAAAAGCTTATAAAATTTTATGTGAGATGTGATTAATGCCGTGTTAAATTTTAACTGCGTGTCTACACATCTATATAATTATGTTGCAATTGCCACTCTTGTCCACTAAATATACTTAAATAAGGACTTAAGAGGACTACAAGCACACAAGATAACTACTTAGTTAGATACATAATAACTGTAATAATTACAATTAACGACATTTTTCAGTTAATATTTATAATTTATATGACGTAAATTAGGTCAATAGTATTACGTATACAAAAATAACAATCTCGTTAATATGAAGACTGATTGATTCAGTGAAAACTATTCAACCTCTGCATAGAGGTTTTTTTTTACTAGCCTATGATAGTGTCCCATTGCTGGGCAAAGGCCACCTCTCTTGTCTTCCATAGCCCCCTGTCTTACGAGTAAGCTAAATCTATAAAAAAAAAACATTATATCGGACTTCAAAGTTATCCATCCATATTAAAGGTTAGTAAATACAAAACCGAAAACAAGCAAAGGTATTATTATTGTAAGTACATAGTGTGTGGGAATAAGAATATACCTATAGTAAGATCGCACGTTCTAAGAAGTATGTCGGTAAACATACAAATACATTTAATTACTTTCATTTAACAAGTTATTTATTTTTGATTGTTATTAATAAAAAACTTACATAATTTCTGATCGGTATCATTAAAATTCAAGCACTTGATACCACATAAAAGTGTTAAAGGTCACAATACTTTCAATTAAAAAGTAGTACGATACGTTAATAACGAAAGGCATTTTAAAAGTGGAGCTGCCTGCATTCCTTTGAATGCAGCACTTATATTTTATAGTCGAATAAAAACTCAAGACTTGATAATTTCTGTTAATAGTTTAGGTCATTGGTATGTTTGATATTTCAAAACTGTGTTCAATATCTGGTAAGTATCTGTAATTAAGATATTGATATAAGGTGATGTTAGAATGTTTTAATCTCCTTGTCTAAATTAATCGTCAATTTGTTTTAGAGTCTAAATTTTGATATAAGATCAGTACGAATTATTTTCGCTCGTTCCCTAAATATCAGAATTGAAAAATACTAGATTGCCGACTTAGCCTATTTCTAAAATACCAAATTCCCAGAATACCGTAAAACACGACCCCCTGCAATTAGGTAAAAACAATTTCGAGAAAGAGGCCAACAGAAGAATACAGCTGGGATGGGCAGCGTATGGGAAACTGCGTCAAGTCTTCACATCGCCAATTCCACAGAGTCTAAAGACTAAAGTCTTCAATCAGTGCGTCCTACCCGTCATGACATACGGTGCCGAAACATGGACACTCACTGTAGGGCTGGTCCACAAATTTAAAGTTGCTCAACGTGCTATGGAAAGGGCTATGCTCGGAGTTTCTCTAAAAGATTGAATTCGTAACGAAGTGATCCGACAGAGAACCAAAGTTATCGACATAGCCCACCGCATTAGTACGCTGAAGTGGCAATGGGCCGGCCATATAACCCGAAGAACCGATAACCGTTGGGGTAGACGAGTTCTTGAGTGGAGACCACGGATCGGCAAACGTAGCGTGGGACGTCCTCAGACTTGGTGGAGCGATGATCTTCGCAAGGCGGCTGGCAAGAGCTGGATGAGAGTGGCGTGCCATGGGAGAGGCCAATGTCCAACAGTGGACGAACATAGGCTTATGGTGATGATGACGACCCCCTGGCCTCCCCACCACGACGACCACGACCTGCCTGACGAGCCTGGTGATTTCACTATCTGGTATTATGGGAATTCGGTTTTCAATGGAACATGGTGTATAGAAAACAAGCTTTTTTGGCAATCTGATATAGAGAATAACAAGGTAACAGGAAAGTCTGATATTCTGGGAATTTGGTATTTTAGAATTAAGGTAATTCGGCAATCCTAGTATTTTGCAATTCTGGTATTTAGAGAACGAGTGATTATTTTTAGTACTTTTGATTTTCTTGGCGCTGAATATATGTATTAGGTAAAGATACCTGTGGTACAGTTGCCGTCATAAACAATGGACCTGACTAATCGCTATTTAAAATTATGATGCTGTTCAGTTATTTTCTAGCAGCCAGGCAGCTCCGATTTTTATGATGGTGGCTGTACCTGCTTAATACTATGCCTCTATCATATTGTGATTATCAGTTGTACCGAACATATTCAAATAGCCTCAATTTGGAAGTTAGTCAACGCCACTATTAAAATAATTGCGCTGAATATTTATGTCGATAAATTATAGCGAGACTTCTCTGAGTCATAATTTTAGGGTGTATGCAATAATAAGCGTCGCTTTAAGGTCCAATAGACTTATTGCATATTTTTAGAATATCGTGTTGGTAACATATTTACGCGACCGAAGTTAAAAAACTCATTTTAATCCTTGAATTATTTGGGTGTTTTGGTGCAGTTACTTTGTAAAATGTCATTCTGAGAGGACGTCTGTGGCCTGCAGTGGGACGTATATAGGTTGGGATTATGATGATGATGATAACTTTGTAAAAACTTAGTGGCTATGGGAGCTGGAAACCTCGCGTGTTTTTCGAAATAAATAAATAAATAATAAATAAATATCACGGGACAATTCACACCAATTGACCTAGTCCCAAAGTAAGCTAAGGAAAGCTTGTGTTATGGGTACTAGGCAACGGATAAACATACTTATATAGATAGATACATACTTAAATACATATTAAACACCCAAGACCCGAGAACAAACATTCGTATTTTTCATACAAATATCTGCCCCGACGCGGGAATCGAACCCGGGACCTCAAGCTTTGTAGTCAGGTTCTCTAACCACTAGGCCATCTGGTCGTCTAATGACTGAATTATGATATTTTTAACGTTTTCAACCCTCAATGCACCGCAGTTTTGAGTCTAAAAAGTGAGTTGACAAAAAAGTCCACATTATAATTAAACTTGCTCACAATAATTCACGACAATTGGTTGAAAAATGTGACCGGTAGGAGATCAACCGGGAATTCGGTCAGACATACCTATACTTTGAACTTGCTCGGTCAATAATGTCTTAAACTTTCGCAATTTTTTAACTCGTATTTAATTAGCTAGAAGACCGGATAGCCTAGCGGTTAGGGAACGAACCACGAAGCATGAGGTCCCATGTTTGATTTCTGGTCGGGGCAAATTTTTGTCTGAGAAATACTGAGAAATACGAATGTTTTGTGTTCGAGTCTTGCATATTTAATACATAATAAGTGTATTTATATCAATATTTAAGTGTATTTCTAATTTCTTGTAATAAACTACAACAATTACTTACTTTGTAATACTTTACGAGTATTCTATCAAGAATAAAAAAGTTGCTGTAAAGTAAAACATTAAATTCTGTCGCTCGTGGCGGCTTTGCTGCCTTTGTAGCTGCAAGTTTAGCTTTTACGATAAGTTTATTCCCTGTATAAACTTTATGTTTATCAACAGCTGTTAGTGTAATTGTATAAGATTTGCAAGACAACTAGTGGACAAATCGGGAGACAAACTACAGTTCCAAAGACGCGTGGCGTTCAATTTGTTCCACTGTGCTCTATTCTGAATTGCCTTTCACCAAAGTTCTCTACCCTCTCATTACTACATTAAGTTGAATGATCAAGACAATCATTCATTAAAATCTTAAGTGAGCGATATCAATCTATAATTAAGTCATGGACTTTTTTTTGATTGCTTCAATCATGTTTTGATAGGTTACGACGGTTCATTTAAAACGCACGTTTGTCTAAATCGTTTAGTCCTTTTTCTTTCTTGTTCTGTAATTACAGAATAAGAAAGAAAAAGGAATAAACGCTTTTTCTTTCTTGTTCTGTAATTACTAATTCTGATGAAAAAAAAACATATTTTTGTGGTGTAAGTGACTGGAGATTACAAAAATTATCATGAAGTTGTAGTTCAAGAGCTATTAGACATTTCAGAGTAGGCATGGTGCTTCAAAATTTTCACTTTTTTATCATCGGGAACGTATCAAAAAATATAAAGTTTAAAACGAATAATGGACGAAATATATAATGGTCATAATACATACTAAAATTTTCCAGGAAACTATTGATTATACGCACTTTTTTAATCGTGTAATCTACAGATTGGTTTAGGTTAGGTTAGGTTTATTTTATGAAAATACTGTAAAGTTGAGAATTTTCAAGAAAATTGCTTTATATCAAATGACCATTATGTATTTCGTTCATTATTATTTTTGAACTTTATATATTTTGATACGTACCCCAAAACATATCTTTTCAGCATTTTATGTTGTGGCATGATTTCACAATGATCCCGAATCTCTAACAATACAAAAAAAACTATCTGACCACTTGCCATTTTTAAACGCAAGTGTTGAACCATTCGACATTGATTAATTATCTTTCAACAGCTCGATGAATTCCAATACCTTTAAATGGAGCAAAAAATGAAACTGGAGTGGAATACACTCCTGCGCATTGCGACAATGCCGGCCGTGTCATGGCCGCACCCACCGGTGAATGGCCAGTGTAGGGTTGATATACTCTTTTTAATATATATATTTTCATACCATAAATGCTCGTGACATTTGATAGCTTAAACGTGCTTTCTTTTATCGTGATTCTTTGTTCACTCATTCATAAAAATGTAATAAAAATATCTACCTATATGAAAATCTGAAATTCTGAACCAGACAAGAATTTAGGTGTTGGAAACAAGATACAGGAGTGAAGTGGAGATGGTGAAACACTTGGAAAGACGGGCGGACGATGCATAGTCCGAGGTGGTTACAGAGTGGTGGCCACAGTCGCATCGAAGGTCAATAGGCAGACCAGTGGTTCGTTGGTCAGATAGCATCTGGCAATCGGCTGGTAAGCTGTGGACGAGACTAGCATAGGACCGGAGCATGAAGATTAAGAATCCCTCTCCTAGCAGTTGGTGAATTTGGTCTTGATTTGAAAGATTAATTTTATTGGTTGATTAGTTCGAAAGGAGACATTGTGATATTTAATGTTAAAATGTTCCAAGGTATTCAAATAGTTGCACTGCACTACATGTAGTTTTACTAGAGATGGTTTAAACTTCATATTTAATTTATTTTATCGAATTTGGAGGAAAAATTGGAAATTGGCTAAATATGCCAGCTAAGCGGATTTGATATTGGATAGTTCCTCGACGATATTGTACTCCGTCAATGTACTTGTGTAGATATTCGATACTTGTGTTGTATAGTGGTTTGATGCTTTTGGTTTTAAATTGATTGTATCTGGTATTCTATCTAATAATATAGATTACTATGTCGTGCTTGACCAAAAGTTGTCTGACATTGTCTTATCCAACATCTACATTAGAGGAATCATCGCATCGATCGATGATGCCATTATTATTCAAAAAAATAAATTTAATTTACCATTACGGTATGTCGTTTCCCACCAATAACTAACCAAATATCTTATTTATAAACTTTCTTTAAGATGTACAAAATATCTTGTTTTATTTCTTAAAAAAAATGTTGTACGTGTCAACCCTAGGATAGCGTGCGTGCACGACGCGAATACATAACCGCAAAGAACCGCGTAAAAGTCAATTCGATCACTTTCTTATTTTAGTTAA
Source organism: Archips xylosteana (assembly GCA_947563465.1). NCBI lineage: Eukaryota > Metazoa > Arthropoda > Insecta > Lepidoptera > Tortricidae > Archips > Archips xylosteana. The sequence continues at coordinate 16,146,255 of OX387346.1, forward strand.
TTCCACAATTACGTTTAGTAATTAAGGTCGGCAAAGGTCGAAATAATCCCAATGGTGATAACCTTTAGTTGTCAATTTTTAAAGCGAATGAAGAAACACTTTCATATTATTATCAGATCCGGTCCAGTTTCAAAATGTTGTTTACATGAATTTGGTTTTAAACTTATCTTATTGTTAGTAAAAGTAAAATGTTAAAGTTCTTTGACTTCAAATTTTGTAGTCATTTGAAATCGTCAAGGAAACTGACCAGCTTGCCTTTTCACAATCAATTCACGATTATTTTTTAGGCCTGTATTAAAAAGGTATTAAGGGATTCCAACATTATAATATATATAATAATAATAAAATAAAATCCGTAGTTGCGCCCATCTCATTTATATTATATGGTACCAAAGGCCTCTTCATGTTGGCTTCGGCCCCATGAATGCCTTTCAAATGACCGGGTCCCCATGGGCCCGTGATCGGAAATCCGTACCAACATAATAATAATAATAATAAAATATTTATTATGTTAAAAGAACAAGGTTTACAGTGCAAAGGTTGGAATCTGCTAGTAAGTATAAAATACCTGTGTCAGCAGACTCCGCTCTTCCATATCAAATAAGTTTTAACAATAACAACTATACAATATTAACAATAGTGTGAGTGTGTAGATGTGTGTGTGTGTATGTGGGCATGCGTGTGTGCGTGCCCGTGCGCGTGTGTTATGTTTGCAGTAAAGAGGTTCTAACCTGGTACCAAAAGTAGTTTCTTTGACAGTAGGTATTGTGGCCTATCATCATCACAAGCTAATGATGGACATTTTAATGCGTTAACTAGATTGCTTAACTTTTTTTTCTTTTATTTATTTATTTATTTATTTATCAGTTAGGTACAATTACATATTGTAAACAATAGCACAAATTAAACCTTGCAAGATTAACATGGGTTTGTCTACAACACAATTACAATTGTACACAACATTTATGCACACCAGAAACTAAACATTCGAACCTACTTATTTCCATACTTTCCTACTACACAAAAGTTATCTATTTTTATTTATAAAACTTTATTATACATGCACACATACACTATACACACAACATGCCTGTATCCCCAAAGGGGGGTAGGCAGAGCACACTAATCGCTAAAATTACGCCTCGGGGCTATCTCAAACAATGTACTTATTTTATTTAACAATACATTAATTTGCACTAGATGTACCTACGCACCAATATTAATAAAAGTTTAGACATGCAAATCATGCAATACAGAACAGGTTTCTGTTTATAAAGAAATTTTATGCGTGAATACGGCTCGAGAATCGTGAAAGATATCGATATCAGTGTCCAGCTTATTGAACTGACGACACATACGTTGTATTGGAGCATTGTGAGTAACATTATTGTCAGTCATTGGTAAGGCAAACAAATTGTGACTCCGTGTGCGCTTCATACTGGCTCTAAAGCCAATAAAGGCCATAAAATCTCCGTCAAGATCTCCGTGAAGGATTTTATAAAGTGTCACCATATCAAAAAAGTTCCGACGATTGGACAAAGAACGGAGATTGAACTTAATGAGTCGGTCATCGTATTCGGGTATTGCACGGCGTATTCCGGTCTTAACGCAAAGATGTCGTACAAACTTTCTTTGAACTGACTCCAACCGGTCACAGTACTTAGCGTAGATCGGTTGCCATACAACACAGCAGTACTCGAGCCCCGTCCTCACCAACGAAGAATACAATATCACCAGACTATTCACATTCCTAAAAGGTCTTGTGTTGCGGATAATGAATCCCAGAGTACGGTTTGCCTTAGATACCACACTTTCGTAGTGACTGCGAAATGACAAATCACTGTCGAACAACACACCTAGGTCACTAATCTTCACTACTCTCTCAAGTGGTGTCCCGCCAATGGCATAATCAAACTTTACAGTATTGGTTTTCTTAGTGAAAATAATATATTGGCATTTGTTGATATTCAGAGACATTCTGTTACGCAAACACCAGTCATGCAATATATTTAGATCATTTTGCAAAAGCCTACTGTCCTCCTGCGACTTAATGATACTAAATATTTTGATGTCATCGGCATAGGCCAAAGCATGACAATGAAATCGACCCAGAAGGTCATTGATAAAAAAGAGGAAAAGCAATGGCCCGAGATTAGAGCCCTGAGGAACACCAGACTCCGCCAAAAAAGGCACCGAATCGTATCCATATACACTGACCAGCTGGGACCGGCGGTAAAGGTAAGATTGAAACCATCTGAGCAGGTTACCATGTATTCCTAGATGACTCAACTTGATAAGTAGAATTTGGTGATTCACCCTGTCAAAAGCCTTAGCAAAGTCGGTGTACACAGCATCAGTCTGAACCTTAGCTTGAAATGACGAGCATAAATACTGAACATAAGAAACAAGATTCGAGGTTGTAGAACGCTTACGAACAAAACCGTGTTGAAGTGCACTAAGTATATGAAGAAAGTGTGTGTACACTTCATCAAACACCAAACCCTCAAATATCTTTGCAAAACAGTTCAATATACTTATAGGTCGATAGTTAGATACGTCGCATTTATCGCCTTTTTTGTGTATCGGAGTTATTTTTGTCGATTTCCACAGGCTCGGAAATGCTCCCTCACTAAGCGACTTGTTGAAAATCATAGTCAGAGGTTTAACCAAGACATCCGCACATGACCTTATGAAAATGGCTGGCAATCCATCCGGGCCTGCACCCTTAGCAATATCTAATGATTTAAGTCGCTTTAATACATCGTCTTCTGTAAATAAAATGCTGCTTATGCTAAAATTGCTCCCTGGAAAATCAGGCACGTAGCTAGACGGCCCCGGAGCATCATAGACCGACGAAAAATGCTGAGAAAATAGATTCGAAATATCCTGACCAGTGTCAGCTACAGCGCCCTTATAAACCATACGATTAGGAATCTGATTAGTAGTCTTTTTTACCTTAGTATAACGCCAGAAAGCTTTAATATTACTGTTCAAATCATTTTCAATTCGGGATATGTAAAGTCTGTAGCACTTTTTCATTAATATCTTTGCCCTTTTTCTAAGGTACGAAAATTCGTCATAGTCCCTTGGATTCTGATACCGCATATATCTATTATGTAGCTTGTCTTTTCTTTTCAGCAGTCTTATCAAATCTCTGGAAAACCACTGGGGGCAGCGTTTAGTACGAACCTTAGCTTTCGGTACATGATGAGTAATAGTATCCCAAATTGAATTGTATAGGAACTGCAACAGATCCTCACAAGAAAGACCAGAACGACCATCCCAGTCAATCTTCGATAACTCAAGCCTACATCTATCAAAGTCAGCCCCACGAAAATTATATCTAATGCTGGAGATATTTTCAATCAAGTTGCGTCTCCTAGAATATGCAATGCCAATCTCAAAGGGAGGATGGTGGGAGTCAGCGCGACTGACGGGATGGGCTCCATTCAACGTAAGGTCCAAGTCAGGATCAACGAACGCCAGATCAAGAATTCTGTCGCTACAATTAAGTATCGTATTGACTTGCCTAAGACCTGTGACACAAATAAAATCATAAAGCGATAGAAGTTTTGGATCGTTAGTGCCAGCAGTAGTGTCACTGTCCATTTGACCATGACTCCAGGTGGCAGCTGGCAAATTAAAATCACCCAAAATGATAGATTTACAATCACTCGACGTTACTATTTCCTCACACTTCTTTAAAAAATGTAAAAATAAATAATGCGGTATATATGATGGAATATATGCTACACACAAATTAAAAATATGATCGTTGAACCTAATGCAAACCCATAAGTCCTCCACAGCCGATTGCCAATGCAGCCTTAATTCAGCGGTAAGTCTCACAGAAACCGCCACCAAGACACCGCCTCCATGACATTTATCAAATTGGTCTTTAAAACATGCAGAGCGATCCCGACGGAACACTGCATACCTATCGTCGAACAACTCACTTGAACTGATTCCTTCATCAAGCCACGTTTCAGTTAAACAGATTATATCATAATTATGAATAAGAAAATTGTTGTACAAATCTAGACATTTTGACTTCAAACCACGAACGTTCTGATAATATATTAACAGATCCAGTATGAATCACAATCCAAGTTGATATAAAAAAGGGGTTATATATATTTAAATATCTACACTAAACTAATGCAAAAAATCCAAGTTATTAAAGTTCTTAATCAATATAGCTGACGAGTTCTCGTTCTTGTATACGAGTATACGACCGTATTTTACCACAGCTTTGTAGTTCAGATCCTTACATTTGCGACGAGTAGCAGCATGTAGGCCCTTGTTAAACGGTGAAAGATGCTCAGACACGTAAACCTGCGATTTATTGCCACCAATTCCCAATAACGTGGAGTTTAATTTGTTGTTCGGATTAGACCTGTTGAACCTGGCAACAGCTGAACAAAACTCGTCTCGGCATCGCCGGTCCCTCAGCTTGAGCACAACTGTACGTGGTCTAGTACTATCTTTGTTTATTTTCGCCACTCTAGTGCAGTGAATGATATCCGATTGGTTCACAGAATGAGAAACAGCCGCGGCAGTCCGTAGAATGATACTGCATAGATCCTCACCTCTTGATTCGGGAATACCATGGAATTCTACATTTGTCTCACGCAGCTGCTGCTCCAGCTCATTGAGGCGATCCTCCAGATTTTGCACGACGGGCTGAAGCTTGCCAAAATCCAAGTTCAATTGAGCGAAATTCGAACTCAGTGACAGGACCGACTGTTCGAACTCATCGTGCTTAGCGCTAACAAACTCGATAGATTTCTTCAGTTCAGTAAGGTCCTGTTTTATGGGTACAAGCTCAGTCTGTAAAAGTTTCCGTATGGTAGAGGATATTTCAATTTTTAGCGCGTTTTTAATTTCACATCTAATCGCTTCAATAAGACGATCATCTAACTTTATTGAGTGCGGCATTAATGTCGATGATGTGCTTCCCGAGTCGTCTTCACTATCGGGGCCTAAGGCGCATCCAGTGTCAGCCCCAACTGTCTCGTGTTCGGCAGCTGCATGTACTCTCACAGGTGTGCTACTATTATCGCCGCGGCGTCGTGCTTTCGTGGTACAAACCGGGCACAACCAATCGCTAGCAATTTTACTCGAGGGCAACACCTGAGTGCTATTATAATTAACACAAGCCTGATGAAAGATTGACTTGCAGTTAGGGCATACTACCCGTGGGATGCCGCGCTTAATGTCCCCCTTACATCCACCACAGGAAAAAGGCATCACGATTATTATTACACGGTAAAAACAGTTTTTATATGTATAATTTGATGTTAAGGTAAGTAAACAATATAAAATAAATCGCAGTACACAATTCACTCGATCAACCCGACGCCGGCGCGCAGCGCGCGGGTACTTGACGGTCAGATCTTATGACTCACTGTATGCAGGGTACGATGTGTTAATGTTTTGTAATTATTCACAAAAAGATTCTTCTTGTAACTCACGATATATTGGTCCCGTCACTGTGTAGTAAAAAGTACAGTGAACAATATCTTCTGTGTCTATTAGTAACACTGATGTTAGACTAATTAATAATGTTTATCCGGAATAATAAGCAAAATTACAAGGAGCAATTTGCGTTACGTGCACTCACGGCCATTGACGTACGACACAATATCTATTTTCACTCAATACATTGAATTAAATCGTGCAAAGAAACAGGCGTACCGCTTCTATTTCATAAAAAAAACAACAAAGCCATCAAACAAATAAACATGAACGTAACAAATGCAGCTATAACTCAATGTATTGATTAATAGTATGTCCGAGTTATACAAACGTATTGATGCCTCACGTAACCGACCTAATAGGAACAGCTAAATACTTCATTAATCACCGCGACAGCCAGTAAAATTAACCACGTTTATGTACAGGTGTTACTCACTTTGTTATTGCTATCTGCCATTTTCTATTGAAAATGAGGAAGACAAAAGACCGGCTCAGTGCGAGTTGAACTCTCATACTGAAAGTCCCGTATAAATTGGTTGGTATGCCAAAATATACGCTATGAGCGACCGTATCTTTAAAAATCCAGTGTTAGCGGGCCTGTTTTTAAGAAAAATATGCGCAAGTGGGGTCATTTTATATTTAGCTAGTTATACTTACTTAAACTATTTAATATGAAAAACAAAGTCACAGATCAGCGATTTTCGGACTTAATGGTTTTCTGTGTCGTGAAACCATTTCTATCCACATTTCATAAAATTCAATCTCAACAGGATGTATCCTATAAATTTTTACCACCTAGGTTTTTATATGAATATTCACTTTCAGACCACTGTATGTTTTATTCATATTCAACAGCTGATGTGTATGTTATCGATATCAGCTTTATTATCTTAACCAGCCAGAAAAAAGTTTTATCTTGAGAGACAAATAGACGACGACTTGTTTAAGGTTGCGGGAACGCGTTGGATGCGAATGGCGTAGGACCGATCTGTTTGGAGAGCCTTGGAGGAGACCTAGGTTCAGCAGTGGACGTCTTTCGGCTGACATGATGATGAGATAAATATAATTAGTAAGTATAGACCTCGTTTTTTTAGTACAACAAACTCCTAAAAACAATGATCGATAAATGTAACCGAACCAGGTTGATTCATAAGTTTAAAATAACCCAACGTCCTTGTGACGTAATAACTTCCACTCGCTCGTTGCTAAGGCATTGGCACTTTCGCTATCATTGAAGATTGCTTGCGCAAGCGCCGGCACAACTGATACAGTTCACCGAAAATCATTAGTAACGCGTACACGGCATTGTTTAGAGAAACATTCAAGAAAGTTTAGATTTTAATTTTATAACCATTAATTTTCTTAAAACGAAGCTGCCAGTATTCTTAATTTGGTTCATGATCGGTATTTGAAACAAAAGAATGTCGCTAACAGGATATTGAGTTTTACGATATACTAGCTCTTAGCCGTGCCTTTGTGCACGTCAAACATTAGGTGGAAAAAAGAGTGTCATGTCAAAGTTTAAAAAAGTCTTAAAAACGGGAACCTATCGATGTTTAGAAAATTTTATTTTCGAAGGTTTAGAATCCCGAAAACTTCATTTGTCCAAAAGCATTTTTTTCTGAAACTGTAAATATTTCAGGATTTATTTCAGGACCATCGTGTAGAACCCTTTAGGTTAGGTTACGGTTGTTTTATAAAAATCATGAAATATTCACAGTTTCAGAAAAAAATGCTTTCGGATAAATTCGGGATTTTAAATATTCGGAAAAAAAAAACTAAATTTTGATAGGTAACCACGTTAGAACGTTGAGGTAGGTAAATAGGTATTCAAGATAAAGTGTTAGTTTCGTCTGCAATTAATAGACGGCGTTGTCCGCGTGAACGTTGTGCTTCAAAAATATTACCGTAACAGTTTTTCGGGCTAAATTCTAAGATTGCAAATGTTTCTCTTGAAGGTATGTCTAACGCGGGCGAAGCCACGGATTAAAGCTAGTAACATATAAATTTCAATGTTACATTATTTTCTGTACTGAAATAAAAGATTACATCAATTCGTATTCGTTTTATTTGGATAATTACATCGATATTCCAAAACGGACTATTACTACACTATAATTCAAATGATACCGCAATCTTTGTGTCGTGGTTTTCCAAAGTTCGTCACTAACTTTACATTTTATACAATACTAATAATAAGTTATTTAGACCCTATTTAGCCTTTCTTTTTTTCATACTTATTAGTAATACCTGGGTGGTCAAGCTTTGCGCGGAGCTCCTTTTTTGCTAAAACTCGAAAACACGCGATTCCTCAGGGACAGAACCAAACTAGATCGATTGTACACTCCGAAACGCTTATAGCGTACCTATCATAGATTAAATTTTGCTGTCATGAAACCAATTGTCTAAACATTCTTGATTTTTTGTAATTTATGCTAACTTATAACCAAGTTAAATATCAAGAATATCTAATAGATTTATGACCGGTGGCCGTCGTTTTTTTATAATTTTGCGTATAACTTTATTCTCTCCTTTCTTTGGTAGTTGGTGACGATCGTCATCGTCTTCTTCGTCATCGTCAGAGTAATGTGGACGCCCGTAATCCTCATCTTCTTGTCTATAATCGTCTGTTATTCTCGGCGGTTTCCTAAATTTCTTCTTTGGAACTAATATATAATCATCTAAGTTATCACTAGGGTTACTGTAATCTGGTGTTTTAACCGGTCTATTTTTTTTCTTAGGCCGTGTTGGGATGTGATCTGGGTAATATTTATCTGCAAATGGAATATCAGGTACGTAAGGATCATTTTCAAAATTGGGACGTTCCTTGTATTTGTTGGCTAATTGTCTGATTTCTGATTCTGTGTACCCTGGGAACTTACTAGGCAGCGTACCGTAATTATAAGCACTTAATTTCTCCGATTCATAGTTAGAAGCTGAGTTGTTTATGTCGAACCCGTACGCTGTAGTTGGATAATGTTTATTGCTAGTATATTTGTTCCTCAAATTCAGTTCTGCCAAATTCCCGTAGAAGTTGTTAGTTTCTTTGTTATGTTTTGTTTTGCAATTCGGATCATAATTGATTCCTTGGTGACTATGGGGCTCATTTCCAGCATCGTCAAGTGGATGTTTTATAGTAATACTGTGAGTGAAATCACTAGAATCTAAATCCATTGGATGCTTCGGTCGCTTTGTCAGTGAATAATCTTTGAACAGCGAGTCAAACGGATGCTTTGATTTTTTCCTTCCATTGGGTAAATAGGGCTCTTCTTCTTCGTCTTCGGAATAATCGTAAAACTTCTCGTAGTCTCTATGAGATTTTTGTTCGAACATGCTGCGGCCAGTTTTCTGTGCTGGTTCACCATCGTTACTAACTGTTGCTTGAAAGCCAGTGTCAGGTCCTGCGGAGTATTCTACTGATCTGATGGAACCATCTGGTTCAACCACGGTGTAATGGCCTGTAAAGAGAAGGCTTACGGTTATTTGGAATAAGTGAAACTAGTTATAATCGAGGGTTACCAAATGAACAGGTCGCGTACTTCTGAGCACGGTTAGTGAGTTTAACCAGAATCAGTGGCGACGTAAGATGACAGTAAAGTCGGTTAACGCTGGCAATTTTAGATCTAAGAGACTATCGCTTATAAAAAAAGAGGTGATTATGCTTCTTTCTGATTAGGAACTGGAAGAAGGTCTCTCAAGCTTAACGTTGCCGTTTACCACATTGGCGCCTAGCGCACTATCACTAGTGCTCCTACGTATATTGATACGATTCTGATTCGTATAACCATTTCATCTGATAAACAGTAAAGATATAGATATACGTTAAACGTTAATGGTATAGAAAGTAATGATAATTACGATTAGGCAATTATGGCTTCTGGTTATCAGTTCAACTTGTGATCGTGGACGTCACCAAGAACTTATTTTTTGGCTAAGAATATTAAACAGTAGGTTAAAAAATTGAGCTACTATTTTGTTTTATACCTGTAACAGTATCACCGGTTTTGGCCTCCCACACTGATTTCACGTCTCCAGTACTTGCGTCTGACACTCCATAGCTGAACGAATAACTAGGATTTTCCTGAAAATAAAAAATATCAATTTTACCGACCGTTTCTTTGAAACCATCGATTAAACTATTAACGTTACAAAAAAGAACTAAAGAATGTGTGAATTGGTAGCTCGCGTGATCAAAAGCTGTCTTTTTACTCATGACAAAGATCGCATGCTACGTAATTGTAGTTTAATATTCAGAATAATCAATGATCTGAAAAATAATTTACATGAGAATGGAATGTGAGTAGCATAATCAAGTTAATTGATAGTTTGAGTGAATGTAGCCGTTGGCTGTAAGTCAAAACCAGTTTAACATTAATTTTTAGGGTTCCGTAGTCGAAATGACCAAAAGGAAACCTTGTTCGTCTATCCGTGGCTTAGCTCGAATACTCTTAACACTACAAACACGCCAACAAATTCGTAGGTTAGACAAAATAATAAAAAAAAAATTGTTGTAGAGAGACATTAAGTGGGAATGATACTTTTTTACCTCTCCCTAAGTAAAAGGTCTTGTTGGATAGGTTTTTCAAAAATATTGCAAGTTCTTGAAAGCCATTTAAATACGTATACCTACAGAGATCTAGTTTCATGTGTATTGTTCTTTCCAACTAAATAGTTGTTTTTGGGCAGGTGAAAAAAAACACATTGGTACGTTTTACATGTAACGGAATTAAAAGGAAAACTATCATAACTATAGTAAGCTTCGCAAAAGTTAACGAGTAATAGTCTATCAAATCTTAATATTGAATATTTGTCGGCCATTATTAGTATGAAACTCTACACTGAGCGTAGACACACTTAAGGCCGACTTTTTATACACAACTAGATCAGCTGTTTTATTTGCCTCAATTGTTTTATGTCTTTTGTATATAAGTTTATGTAACAATACATCCGTACTCGTTAAGAAATTTTGAGAAAATTACGCGTGTTTTTGCTAGCAAAAACGTTCGTATCGGTTTCAATTACTTAGCTTTTAATTTAAGCTATGAGTTACAACATATTATTATTATTATGTACATATGGAACTGCTTGCACGCGTCCGTAAGTGTATCATTCTTGCTGCTCAGAGAGCCAATTTTTAAAATCATATCACTTGAGACTACCATTTGAAATATGGTAAAAAGTGTGTTGAATTTTAAATACGAGCAATGTAGTTAAAAATTACAGCTGTAATAGAACATTATTTGGAGTACAACGAAATAACAAAATATTTAAAATTAGTTCTAGAAACATTAATAAGTGGGTGAAATAACAATATATATGTAGGTATTTATTTAGATTCTATTTTCATATTGATTATTTTTTATCATATAATTTATCCAATCCGCACTGGGCCCGCGTGGGAACTACGGCCCAAGCCCTCTCATTCGGAGAGGAGGCCTGTGCCCTGCAGTGGGACTTGTATATAGGCTGGGATGATGATATAATTTATTAAGTTTTGTCAACATTCCCAGCTCATCCACATTCCCAACTTTGTAACTAAACAATATCTGAAACTGTGATAGAATTTGTACATTCCTACAACAACACATTCCTAGAATATTTTTTTTTTTACTTTTAATAAAAAATTGTATTATATAGATTAACCTTTTTTGTCAACCACAATTAAAAAAATATGCCGAAGTATTCCGAATTCATTTTAAAACACAACATAATTGTCATGCTTTAATAAACAGTGTGCATTTGCGGCAAAGCCTTCGCTCTTCATATCTTTAAACATATCAGTAAAGCATTGCAAAAAGTTAATTAGCATTGTTTAGTCATCCATTTGAAATTTGCACCTAAGTTGCTGAATAAATTATCAGGAATGCGCATTTATTAACAGCTTGACTTTTGTGTAATTTTCTGCGCATATTTTTTTTTTGATTGGTACGTAATTTCATACTACTATAACTTCATTGAACACTAAAGATTTTAGGGTCAATACTCGCTTGATTATGAAATTAACACGATTACCTATCAGTTAAATATTCGTTTTATTAAAAACGGTTCTAGTTACATGAGATTGTTATAAAGCTAATCTAACCTAACTTATAGGATACTACAGGAAAGTCCTGAAATATATTCTTACTGTTACAGAAAAAAAAACAGTTTGGAAATGATTCAATTGGCAAAAATATTTTTAGCTAAAAGACAATTCCCAGTAAAACATAATGTATTAATATACGAAAGTGACCGTTAATTTTAAATGAAACGAAGATAAGATAAGAGAAGGAAATAGAGATATTTGGGCATGTTTGCTAAGGGGTGTAGCTTGCGATCACCTAATAATGAACTCTCGATATTACAACGTATATACCAGTGTCATGATCACAGGTAATCACGGCAGGTATAAATCCCGTCGTATGTCAAATGCAAACCGTAAATTATTGAAAACCGTTAGAGTTTTTACTTTTTCGTTTGTTCGATCTAATTTTGCAAGCCGAATTTCACCCACTCCTTGTGATCGGATTGACTTAAAATTTGGTACGGATTTGTAATTTTGATGGCAATGCAAGTGTTATTAACAAAAAGTACATTACAGTCAGCAAAAAATCTTTAATTAGAAGAACAAGAATATTTTAATTGGACCCAGAGTGCATTGAACTGATACATCGGATGTACCTATATAGAATGTTTGTAAATATCTAAATGTCACTTGTTTCATCTCAAGTTCAAGATGATCAGGAGCGCCGCCGCATTACTCAATGTCAATGACAGCTTCGCTTTCATTTGTTTCGCTTTCATTAAACTGTTTTATAATCGTTATATAATGTTGATAATGATGTATTGCCTATCAAAATTAGACGATTGAAGGCTTAATTTGCTTGTGTCGTGATATGATTCGTAGATTAACCCAGATACGTCAGTGACTTTGTTATTTAGTTTATCACGGTGTATTAGTATATTAGGCATAATTTTAGCTATCACGTGTTACATTTTTGTTTATGAGTTTACAATTGACATATTTTTTCTAGATATTTAAAATCTTAAATAAAAATTCAATTGATTCTAAATAAAGCGCTACACCACACCAGGCTGATATTAATTCCTAAATAAATAAAAAAAAAAACAAGAAGTGTCATCCAGACAGAAACAGAAAAAATCCTTGAATTTTAAAAAAAGTAAAATAGACTTTCATTGCTTAGCTGTTTATCTTTTTGTAGTAAAAATTTATGTAATAATAAATATATATTATATGTAGCGGTTCTACCTGTTTTACAACTTTTAACAAAGCAAAAATATTTTTGGCAAAAAAAAATTACCGTCGTTTTTGAAGTACGCGTGCATATTTAAAAAGGTCACATACCAACATCAAAAGAAACAAAAAGTGACCTAAACAAGTTGACACAGTACTTTTACTGCGGCTAAACGAGTCGGAGAAAAGTGGGTGAGCTACATCGAGCGAGGCAATATCGAACGCTTGCGCCATCCAATGACCACTTTCCATAACTATTTGTGCATTATGTTGCGGTAAAATATTGAAACAAGTATTTTATTTGAGATTTTTTTTTTGTATATTTTGTGACGGTTATTGTTTGTTTTCAACTGTACTTTAGAGTGTTAAAAATATATACCGCCATGTGACAGAGGGATGTACAGTAGGTCTCCTAACATGATATTATCTTTGCCGTACTAACTGCATAGAAAAGTGGATACTTGTGTTAGGAAACCGACTGTACAACGGAGCCTCAGTAACAGGTTTCCGTTGGCTGTAGATCATCATCATCATCATTTCAGCTGAAAGACGTTCAGTGCTGAGCATTGGCCTCCCCCAAGGCTCGCCAAACAGATCGATCATGTGCCATCCGCATCCAACGCGTTCCAGCATCCTTAATCAGGTCGTCGCTCCGTGTTGTAGCTGTGGGTGTGGATGTTAAATATTAAATCCTAAAAAGGTCTTTGGACCAGAGCAAAATGATAATTATGTTCCTATGTTGCAGGTTGTAAGCGACTTTGACTAAGAATTTCCAATTCAAATATTATGCCGAATCTGACTTCGCTTATTTACAATCGCTGTCACTATTATTTGTATTTTTTTTGTGTACCTAATTGGCATCTGATAAAAAAGACTCTGATAAAGAGGTCTTGTAAAAGACGCTTATGAGCCATACAATTTTTTTTTGTTTGCGTCTCCCTTGTGGAAATGACAAACTTAAGGGTATGTAGCCAATATGTTTTATTGATGTCTACACTGGCGTATGGGACACCTGGCTAACTTTTGTTTCTTACGTTTTGTATGGCCTTTATATTTTACTGTAATATTAAAATTTCTGTGAAATCCGCAACGTAAGAAACTAAAAAGTTTTACATAGAATACGAGTATCTCTCATATTTGTGTCGCTGTAATGTTTTGAAGAGGCAAACGGCGGTTAGGTGTATTTTTATGAGAATATCATGCAGAAAAAAGTCTCCATCTAATGGCAAGTAATCACTACTTAACTACCCATAGGCATAGAGAGATTGTAGTGCAGATATTGTGTACCGATTCAATGGCGCGAAGTAAATATTTTATAAGGCAACGCAGAGAGCGAGAGAATCTGAGTTAATCCGCATTCACTTTTATCTGACGTATCGTGACGCATCAAAACTGTATCGGTAAACATACATTTAACATAAACCGTCACAACACGCTGTGTCAGAGAAATGTGAACGCAACCATATTAAATCTGTGAAACCGATACTGTTTAGAATCGTCAGGACGCAATCCGTCAGATAAGATAAGATAAAGATATTTATTTGAAATATAAAAACATTACAATTATATGGTTTTTTGGCGGTCTCCACACAGACTCTAGGCCTGTATCGCGGAGACCAGTGACAGTTTGACAGTAGTTGCTTAGTACTAAGTTGAAACATTTAAGTAAATAAATCCTATGCTAAAAGTGTGTGTGTGTCACTGTGCGTGCGTGCGAGCACGTGTGTGTGTGTGTGTGTGTGTGTGTGTGTGTTTGTGTGTGTGTGTGTGTGTGTGCGTGTGTTTGTGTGATTTGGGTAGATAAATGTGAATGCGGTTTTATGAATGTCTTCGAGTGCAACACTTCATGGTATTAACTAAAGAAGTACTTAGTATAGGTGAAAAACATGAGTAAAAGACCTGTTGTATGTAGTAATGCACAGAATTGATTATGGAGAGTAAGTTATTTTTCAAATTTGGAAAGTCAATTTGTTTATACGGACACATTACTACTACATAAAACAGGTCATTTACTTATGTTTTTCACCTATAAGTACAACCTCTGCCATACTAACATTAGGTAAAAAAATGTAGGTAGGTAATCCGGTTGGAATTAAATTGTTACGGAATCCCGTCACTATGATTTCTACAGCTATAGGTACTACAATGTTTCTACTACTACGAGTGGCCATTTCAAAATATTCTTATTTAATGAATTGCCAGTGCCATGCGAGTATTACGCGAATACGGCGCTTATGGGTTTCGTCATTGCAAACTGTAGCGACACCGGTATGTTAATGTAATCTTATTTTGTTCCCTTTTTAATGTGTCGCCGGCGTAGTTTTGAATATTTTACTACTTTTAACTACTAGTATTTAGTCATTAGGTATATTGATGACCGGATAGCCTAATGAGTTAGTGAATGAATATGAAGTTAAAGTTCCGGTAAATAATTTTTTGATAGTGAATTTTAGACGTTATACGTATTTGAGAGAGAATTAATTTGCGAAATTAAGTTCAGGTTTGCCTAGTCCGTGAGTATGCTGTGCGCCAATTGATTACTATTTTATTTTTATTAAAATTAAGATTAAGAATACAGAAATAATTAGCTTCCAATAATCGTTCTGAAACTCTTTTTTTGGTTCCGCCGCAGTCAGGAAAGAATGCACGAAACGACACTGGTTGCGGAAACTAAAAAAAATGTAACTACCTAAATATTTTCCGGTACAAGCCTTTCAATAACTTCATTAGGAAGCAAATCAGAGTTTTAACTATATATCAATTATTAATAGTACAAAAACATAAAATAAATTACGATAAAAAAACTAAATGATGATCGGAAAGACGAAACGTTTCCTGAATATTCATTGGGTAAGCAGACTAATGAATAAAAACTTTTTTCACGATTTCCTTTTTCATTTGCACAATCGTATTTTTGAAGCTCATGCTTTCGAAATATTCGAACGATAATTTTACGGAGGTCTATGTGTCACAGAAAAACAAGGTAACACTTCAAAAATAGGTGGACAACACTACAGTAAAATTGTTAGTAAAAAAATTTTACTCACTTGATTAGGATGAATTTGTTTCACTTCATCTGTGCTTTCGGTGTCTTCCTGACTTGTTAGTATTAGTAAATTCGCTAAGAGCGCCTAAAATGTTAAAATATTATTGTAATAAATTTAAAACACAACAGGTAAGCTTGGATGAAAAAGATCATTCCAGAAAATCTTGAATTGAAAAAGAGTTAGTACAGCATTAATTATTCGCGTCCTTTCTTGTTTTGATTATTATTATTATTAAAAAAAATCCTATCGTCAAAATGAAATAATACTTTTAATAAAATAATAAAAATAACATACCAGTGTAAAAACTTTCGCCATCGTCATTCGGTATCCGGGTAAATTGTCACTTTAGTCACGAAATCACTTTTTATTTTAATTTACATTTTATGACATAATTCTTAACAAGTCCATAACCAAGGTTGCAAAACCACGAAGACGCCCCACATCGCCCATCACTTACCTATATACAAACGCAGCCATTCACACCTCCAGAGTGTCCGCACGCACTCACACAGCTCTAAAGATACAATCACCCAACTAGGATGCACTTGACAATATAACGGGTTATCTATTTAATAGTTTACAATTAAAATAAATGCCTGCTCGATACATAATAATGATAAGGTAACTAGTAATAAATATAACACTTTCAAGAAAATGTTTATCAGCTAGAGCGCTTGAATTAATGTGTATCGTTAAAATAATAATTGACGTTTTATTTTAAAAATTGAGAGGCATAGTAAAATTTTACGGGCCTCAAATATTATAGTTATTACTAGCTGTTGCCTGCGAGTCCGTTCGCGAAGAATAGGGATATAAAAAATAGCCTACGACCTATTTTCAGACCTACCGAATACAGAGAATAAAGTTTCATAAAAATCGGTCAAGCCGTTTCGGAGGAGTTCGATAACAAACACCGTGACACGAGATTTTTATATATTAGACTAGCTGTTGCCCGCGACTCTATTCGCGAAGAATAGGGGTAGGTATAAAAAATACCCTAGGTACGACCTATTCTCAAACCTACCGAATATAGACAATAAGGTTTCATAAAAATCGGTCAAGCCGTTTCGGAAAAGTTCGATAACAAACACCATGACATGAGATTTTTATATATTAGAAGAAGATATAAAATAACAAACTAAGATTCGTAGAAATAAAAGAGGAAATTTCTATTGTCACAAATGGAATAACGTGAAGAAGTTAAAAATGTGCTCAGACATTTATTGCTAATTAAACTAGGCATGCAAATCAATGAAAGTGAAATACTGTTCTACACTTGAAACCGACAGACGTACTGCGAGATAGACTACTCATATGAACATTTACATATAGAAGAAAACAATCGAGGCTGTCCACAGACTGATTATTAAATAAAATAAATAAATATCACGGGACAATTCACACCAATTGACCTGGTCCCAAAGTAAGCTAAGCATAGCTTGTGTTATGGGTACAAGGCAACGGATAAACATACTTATATAGATAGATACATACTTAAATACATATTAAACACCAGAGACCCGAGAACAAATATTCGTATTATTCATACAAATATCTGCCCCGACGCGGGAATCGAACCCGGGACCTCAAGCTTCGTAGTCAGGTTCTCTACCTACTAGGCCATCTGGTCGTCTAAACCTAATCATCTCTAATCTGGTCTAATCTGGTCGTATTATTACATAGTTACTCCCTCATTCTTAGAAGGTTATTGACTTGTTTCAGCTAAATTGTGATTTTTCTGTCTAGCAGAGGCAAATTAAAAAGTAATGAGAATAAAAATAACGGTTGTAATGTTAACGGAAGCTTAACATGAGTTAATGAGTAGGTAAGGGGTTTGGTTTTATTATATCCTGTAAACAGACTTAAAACTAGTATCTGGAATACACGAGTGAATTACAGATTACTAATAGATGAATATTTGCGCGTTTTGTTAACAAAAGATTATTAGCAGAACGAAAGGGCTAGTCGCAAGATCTTTGGTCAAATTATAGGTTGCATGGGTACTATTGGGTACTGTCTTTAGCTTTTATAAAAAGTTAACTTGGAACATTATCTCTTGTAATAATATTTACAGAGACAGTAATGATAAATGGAATGATAACTCAAATTTATCACATCAAACTGAGCAAATAAGAATCTACAAAAAACGTAGCGTGCGGACATTCAAACTATCCTCAATTTTTTACCAATTATGATAGTTTTTGAGTATTAATTTCGTGCAGTATGAATCCTTTTGTTTTTCGTAGATTTTATTTGTAACTTCAAATCGATCTACAGTGTGCATCTTGGCTTTTAAAGCCTACATCAGTACTCTTGATTAATCTCGTTACGTCAACATCTTCGAAAAAATACACGATTGGTAAATTTGATGAGTCTATTTTAATTGTGTCTGTGCATGGAATACTTGGTAGTTGCGGGTGCGCATAACATGCTTTTAACGCAGTAACTTAATCGTACAATTATCTCATCTTGTCATAGAGACATTTAGTGCTATTGAAGATCAATCGATCTGGAAATTAGAAATGGACGAGGAGAAATTTTGCTGTCTAAGATTAATGCATATTCCAGTTTTTTTTCTGATTAATTTGAAGGAAGAGTGTTCTCTTTAAGTAAAATAAAGGTTATTTTTGAAAACACTACGAATAGTTAGCATCTTTACTCGTACTGGATTTGCTATAGATTAGATACTTAACAATGGAATGTAACTAATGTAATGAGTTCCTAGATAACTTTCCCATTTAAGCGTTGATAGTAAGTGTTTTTAATTAATAATATAACTATGCACTATAAGAACGGCTTTTACAATTTTGGTTAAACCTACATCAATTAACCGCTTGGGAGCTACAATGTTACAAATAGACAAATACACATACACTTTCCAAACGTAACATCTCTGTTTTGTGTCCGGAGTTAAAAAGCCCAAGTTTAATTATGTATTTTGTTTCTCTATTGTTTGCTTGAATTGCATAATATTTTATGCCCGAATTTATTGGCATAATTGGCATCATTTTAATTGCCATAACGATAAAATCCTAAAATCATATGCCCAAAAATTCAAACTAGGGCAATCAAATTAGGGCCAATGAAGGTTATGGTCAGTGCTCATTATGGCAAATATTATAAGTACAAGTAAAATTATGAGAAATTAAAGGTTACCATGTATTTTTGTTGTGTTCATTCTAATAAGTTCGGGTATCATAATACAAAAGTAAATTACCGTAATAGTTTTTTACTAAGATTATTATTTTCTATAATTTAATGTTGATGTTTATCAATAAGCTATTGCTGCTGAAGACCGTATTAAATAGTGAGCGATCGTCCAGAAAATAATTCATGGACTTTGCAACCCTCAGTGGTGAGGATTGCGAGACAAGGAGAAAATAAAGAAAGAAACAACGTGAACGTTTTGACTTCTTTACACACCTGACAGAAATGTCGTTTAACAATACGAAACCAGCAATTGCTGTTTCGGCCGAGGCTAATATGGTACTTTTCACAAAAATCGAAAAGGAAACATATTTTTTTTATTTAATATTTAACTAAACGATCCGCCTCCCTTTTTTTCTCCATATTGTGTAGAGCGTATTTATTTTGCCGAAACGCCTAACAGCCCGGCCACGACGTCGCGCGACCGGCGGCAGCAACGAGAATTTTATCAGGTTCATTGCGTGTGCCGCCAGATAATCACTGTGCGGCGAGCGTCTCGGCCACGCAATGAACGGAGACAACGCTCGCCGATCGCGTGACGTCGTGGCCAGGCCATAAGCTATTGCAGACACAGATATACATAAAAATGCTATCGTACTAATATTTTCTTGATGTAAGGTAAACGTCCCTGTGCTCGACACTGACCCAATACATGGCACCTTCAATCTTATGTCATAGTAAGAGAGGTGACAGATGGGTGTCATCTACTGGGCGTTGAGGTGTCGAGCATTGGTACGTTTACCTTATGAAGTCTTGTACCTTCATTTTATATTGGTGTCATTACAATTTTTTAAAGTTGTTGATTAGAGAACAATGGAGTATGTATGCAACATTTTTAATTTTAGAGCGACGTCAATAATGCCTTTCGGTTTCTCATATTTAGTTAACAATAACAACTTTTACGGACTTTTTTGAAAAAGTTAATGACCGTTAATAAAACTGGATTAGAACAGAACTAGAATTAGTATTGTTAGTGTGGATCGCATTGCGGAAGCTTTTTGTGCGATCTGACACAACGATAAGGCCCATTAAATGCGTACGCGCAAACGAGTGGTTAGGAGCCACTAGTTACATTTAATAACAGGGTAAAGGCATAGGGTTGCCCGGTGACGAAGAGTATTAAAAATATTATAGCCCATAAAAAAATGTGCAAATGACAGTATCGGAAATCCCAAATAATTCAGTTAGTATAGTAGTTTTTAAGATTTTGTAGTCCCACAAGAAATCTAGTTTTGACATGTCCGTCTGTCTCTCAGTCGGTTCATGACTTAGCTCAGAGACTGTTAGTTCTAAAAACTAACTTAACTACGGGGACAAAGTAGTAAATTACTTGAAAAAATTTTTCTTCTTAACTCATAGCGTGGGGCATCCTTAGATATTAGATCCTTTAAAAACATTGTGCATACCTTCCAGCTCCTGGTTGTTACTGATCCTCCAGCTGCCATCTTCTCTCTGTACTGGCCCCATAATCCTACGCAATATTTTCCTCTCGGCAACAAGTAGTTTTTTTTCAACCTTCAGTGTCAATGTCCACGATTTACAACCATACATTGACCGGTTGAATGATGATTTTGTAGATACGGATCTTAGTCTTTCGGCGCATGATAGCATTCGTATCCAAATAAAAACGTATTTAATCACGATAGGTAAAGCTGCCCTTCAGAGCCAAAGTAACCCAGTCAAAGTTAGAGTAAACGGTTACCCAATGTGAAAAAAAAGCTGAGACAAAAAGAGTTGACTTAGGCGCAAGCCACATCGAAGAGACGGGGCGGAGACGCCTGCGAACAAACGACGCGGAATGCGACGCTCCCCCGTCCTACGTCCCAGGTCCCACGGCTTACGTCTTAGCGAGCAAGCACAAGCCTGCATCAACCAAATTTCAAGGCAATCGGACCATTATATTATACTAGCTATTGCCCGCGACTCCGTCCGCGAAGAATGGGGGGGGGGGGATAAAAAAAAATACGACCTATTCTCAGACCTACCGAGTGTAGAGAAAAAAGTTTCATAAAAATCGGCCAAGCTTTCTCGGAGGAGTTCGGTAACAAACACCGTGACACGAGATTTTTATATATTAGAAGAGAAGATAATAAGTGATAGTTAAATTATTACTTATTTTGTTACTTACTAGTTTATATAGAATGTTCTGATTAGGTTTGACAACCCTGTGAAGGAAGAATGAATAACAATGAAATATGCCGACAATCGCCACAAGTCATATCAATCGTAAGCCTTCAAAACAATGGCAGACTTTCTTCGTAAATTATACTAAAGAAAAGTACAATCAAGTACATCATTCTTGTAGTTTTACTCGCTGGGTAAAGAAACATGCTGTAATTTGTTAAGGCGTCGTTACAGCTTAGGTCAGCTATTTCAATTTATTCGTAGAACAACAAATCACTTCTGAACATCAAATTTAGCGTTACTTTTAACGAAAGAACTAAACCCCTGAACAGCCCTGAAGGAACACATTGTTGTCTATATTTCATACTAAATACATACTGAAATATGGATGCACAGAAAAATCCCAGAAAAAAGAACAGCGCTGGGAATGGAACCCAGGTCCTCAGCATTCCGTAGCGTGTGCCATTCCCCTACACCACCACTGGTCAGGAGTCTGGACACGCATTTATCCTATACCCCCATATCTCAAATTGTTAGATCACCACTTGCGTGATACAGCGCCATCTATGTTATACCCTCATCGAGCTCTGTACGCGCGTGGCTCTGTTTTTTATTAGTCTGCCAATATTACTTTTTTAAGGTGAAAAGTATTAAGTTACAATAGTTTAGTTTAGTTTAGTTTGACGACCAGATGGCCTAGTGGTTAGAGACTCTGACTATGAAGCTTGAGGTCCCGGGTTCGATTCCCGTGTCGGGGCAGATATTTATATGAAAAATACGAATGTTTGTTATCGGGTCTTGGGTGTTTAATATGTATCTATCTATATAAGTATGTTTATCCGTTGCCTAGTACCCATAACACAAGCTTTTCTAAGCTTATTTATTTATTTATTTATTTATTCATAGTTATGTCATGTTTACATATTATAAGATGTTACATTTAAAATTCAAGTGAATCCATGACACCCTGACAGGGCACACAATAATTTTAACGTTATGAACTCATGCATAAATAATTAATTAACAAAACATTATATTATTACATTAAACGTCATTTTATTACATTTATATTTCAATTAAGTCCTAAAATAACACATAAAAATTTGATTAAAATAAAAAAATATTAATAATTATTACTTTACTTTGGGACTAGGTCAATTGGTGTGAATTGTCCCGTGATATTTATTTATTATTTTATTTTATTTATTTATTTAATAGTAACGTTTCAAAAAATAAGTTTCCAAGTCCACGTGATCAAAACCGATAGGGTATTTTTCCATGACTCAGAATCATGAAATTCTGCAGGAAGTAAGACCACAATACAAATATAAATAAAGAAGAAAACAAAATACCATTAATGTCAATTTCAAATGGCCTCAACTATAATTTTATATTTCAAGTAAGGTAAAAACGTCCCTATGCTCAACACTGACCCAATACATGGCACTTTCAATCTTATGTCCCTAGTAAGAGAGGTGACAGGTGGGTGTCATCTACTGGGCGTTGAGGTGTCGAGCATTGGTACGTTTACCTTAGATAGAGTAGTATTTGTAACTTGACAGGGATAAGTAGTGAAAGTGAAATACAAAATAGGATGATAAAAAATACTGGAAAAAATTAAATTTGACTGTGTAGTTTCTATGTTGCCTTAAGGCTAGTCACGCGTGACGATTTAAGCAGTAGTAAAGACTAGACGTAATCCATTAATTATTTGTAACATTAATTAATGACCATTTTACAATGTTTTATACATGGACTGGTTTTTGTTACAATGATGCATTACATTAATAACGGGAAGCCAAACCAAGATTGATTTAATCTTACTCGAATCGAGGGTAATTGAAATTAAACTTTTTTTGTATTATTTATTTTATTTTCGGACGTAAGAAAATAATAACTGAACTAAAACTACCGTAAAACGCAGACAATTACTTAAATAAAATACATGGGTACACATATTAGTAATCAAGGCATGCCTGACATGTTTCGGACCAATCCATAGTTCTTTTTCAAGGTTGGTTCAAAACATGACGGGTGACGGTGGCGTCATGGGTAATTCACTTGAATTACCCATGCATCTTATTTCAGTAAAATAATAATTACACATACATTTCATCGACACTTAGATCCTAAGAATTACACAATTTCAACATGAGATGATTTTAAGTTACCATTCTTCACTCGTGTCTCATATTATGTAGTGTGAAATGTAAAATTGTCTTAAATTTTTTTATGTTAAATTGTTACATTGTAATCAAAAGTGCATTTCAATAAAATTGCACTCAGACAGAGAAATAAATCAAAAAGGCAAGAATAGCGAATGTTTTTGAATTATTTATTGAATCAGGCGTTACTTTCCGGAGGTCCATATTAATGAACTGAAACAATTACTTTGCTCACCCGCGACCTTACGATAGTTACGTTTATGTAAGAATGTTTTACATAAACGTAACTAGGTATCGTAAGGTCGCGGGTGAGCAAAGTAATTGTTTCAGTTCATTAATGTTTTTGAAATAAAATTAAATAAGTAAGTGATACGGTGGCACATTTGATAAATTTACATTGCAAATAGGCAACCAATCAATATCACAGCTGTATATAACCAAATACTTAAACACACCTCCTATGCAATCTTAGAAAACTACACTATGACATTCATAAAGGTAAAACCGAAACACAAATGTGATAGACAAGTGCCACCACAACAGGTAACTTGAGCGCCATAACTTTAACACTAACGCCATCTATTTAATCACGTGGGTACTATTTGGTTACATTGGTCAGCGAAATCTTTCTTCGTTTTCATGACAAGAAAACATCCAATTGTATTACATATAAAGCGGTTCAAGCAATCAACATCTATACCGCAAGAGGGAATCAGTGTCAAATGGTCAGTTAATACTTTCAATTACTAACTTGAATATGTTGGAATCCAACAGATCTCGTTCTAGACATTATTTCCATGTAGCGGCATTTATTTTGCCAGTAAAGAATAAATAAATAACTTTATTATAGATGGTCTCACTATTTTGATATAAGCGCCACCTAGTAACGTCTTAAGTCAACTGTTGCTCTTTCAAATTCTCGTGACCAAATTTCATCGAACAGCATTGATAACAGCGCCATCTAGTGGTAACCGTAGTAAGCGGGTGCTTCGTGACCGTACACTTGTGGGTGGTGGGCATGCCCGATGCGCTTGACCACCGCGTTGAAACCGTTGTGTTTGTCTGCGGTGTATTCTACGATACGCGTCGTGCCGTCGGGTTCCGCGAGAGAGTAGGCGCCTGAAATAATTATAGAGCGGTTCATATTTTATAGGTTGAAGAAATTAGGGTAACATCAACATTTGTTTTTTGCATTTTTTGCCCAATTGTAAATAAGTGAAAGTAAAATTTTCTTAGGTAATTGCTGACTTTTTGATTCAATGAAAATACAACTTTATTTGAGTTTATAAGCAGTAAATCGCTAACTCCATAAAACACAAAACAAGCATTAATACAGAAAAAATGGATTTTTCCGTTAGGAACACAATTTTGGGTTACATGAGGAAAAAAAATTGAAAGAATCTATTTTTTCTTGTTTTTGAGCACAGTTTAATAATTTAAATTTTAAAACTGAAAATTGTCTGAATATTCGGGTAACTGGATCTTTGACACCATTAATCAAAGATTAACACTCGGCCATCTATAACTACACAGCCGGCAAACGGCTATTTCGCGGCCTCTGTAGTAATGTACTATTACGTTCTCACATCGAACTATCGACATATAGGATTTAAGATGTAGAATTAGTTATTAATTTTAATTAAATTAGTTTTAATTCATTCTCCTAATTTTCTTCGAGCCTCTGAGTTCATAGCTCGTACGTCAATTATTTATTCGACGAAATATTTTATTCTCTATCGAAATATTTACCTTTAACAACGTCACCATCCCTAGTCTCCCACTGCGACTTGTGGTCCCCGGTGTGAGGGTCTTTCACGGAGTAGTCGAACGCGTACTTGGGATGCGCCTGCGAATAAAAAGAAGCAAAAATTTATAATGAAGACTGTAATATAAAGAAAATTTAAAACTTGTTATAATAAAAGAAAAGATTCTGACGTATGAACCTCTTGTTTTTTTTGAAGTCGGTCAAAAATCAAGCCCTCACGTTCTGAAAGGAAGCCTGTACCCTGTAGTGGAACGTAATATAGGCTGGAATTATGATAATCAAAATAAAAGTTCTGACTGATTGTGACGTCCCTCTGTCACAGGGGTAAGTAATTAGGAGAAATTAAAACAATAATTTTGGGTTTTGCCTACAGCCGTGAGTGCGGTCCGCTCTTGATGCCTGAATAAAGCCAAGTGTCAAAATAACTGTCATGGCCATGGCGTCCGTGCGCCTCGCACCTCGGGCAATGGGCACATTTTTATTTTATAATAATGTATATACATTACACTGACTTACTGACTCATCAACACCCAATCCAAATCTTTGAATCTAGAAAGTTCTCTCAGTAATGCACACAAGAAATAAGAATGGAATTTTCGGGATTCCTACGGGATGGAATACCTTGCGCTGAGGACAAAGCCGCAAGCTCAAGTTAGTTAAGAAATAAAAGAAGTTAGCATACCTAGAACTAAGTCTCTTTCACAACTTTATAAGGTAAAGCGTTGAGGTGTCAAGCATTGGTACGTTTACCTTACATGTCAAAACAATTCATTGATTTCCTGTGCAAATATCCGGTATGATTCATGCTTATTACTGATATAACTGACCGTTACCGGCACTAATAGTAATTACTGTCAACAGACGCATGTTTAAATGACGGCTGTAATTTGAGAATTATAGGTTCAGGTTGTAATGTAAATCACGATTGTTTAGTTGGTGTCGTGATAGAATGCACTTTACTATACCTACGAAATGTAATTCTGTAATCATCATCATTATCTCAGCCTATATACGTCTCACTGCAGGGCACAGGCCTCCTCTCAGAATGAGAGGGTTAGGGCCGTAGTTCCCACGCGGGTAAAGCAGCTCATGGTAAGAAGAATGAGCCGCAAGAAACTTGGAGCTAAGTAATTTTTCTAAAATCAGATTACAATTTCATCAGAATATTTTATTCAAACACTCAAACATCTTCACAAACTTTCTCGTTTAAAATATCATATATATTTTATTCAAAAACATAATATGCTCGTTGGTTTTCATGCTCGACTGGCCTCGACAACTTATTAGTCAACAAAAATAAAACTATCACTCCAAATCTTTCACGTTCCATGCTGCGACCACCGGTTATTGTAGTAAACGATTTTCCCAAGCTTTCCGAAAAAATGGTGTTTGTTCATAATTACATTAGTAATTGTTAGTTTCAGATGAAACCTAAGTGAAGCGTAACTAGCTGCAATCAGCTATGTTACTAAGTTTTCACAGATTTATACTTCATTTTATTTAGAATTAGAAACCACAATAACATATTGCGTCTGGTCAACTATTTCTTACCTAGCAAATAGTACAGTACAATAGTCTGGGAGCCGCAAAATAAAATTGTTTTAATGTCACTTTATTTGGGTGTCGTCAATTGACAACATTTCATATTTCTAAGACTGTAATTTGATTCGTTCTCTGTATTCTGTTTGGAAAGAAAAAGACGCTGATAGTTTTTAATTTTCACTAGGATTATTAATTAATTTATTACATTTTTTTAAAGATGTGCTTATTCTAAAAGAGCGTTACGATAGAATAGATCCATTACTTTTGTCTAGTCTCTATTAAAAAAAAATTGTTGACGTATATTTGACGATAAGGTTGTTATCAAATTAAAAATTATGACAGCTCCCCGCATAGCCACCGTGCCCTACGTAGTCGCGGTAGGCAAAACTACTTCGTGCCTTTTATAATATAAGAATATAATATAAGAATTGATCATTAACTTACATAGTAATCTCCATGGTGCCCACCATCGTGGGCCACATTGGCTACGTATCCTTGTCCCCCGTATCCACCTTGCTCGTAGCCGTGGCCTCCGTAGTCGCCTTGCCCCGCGTAGTCACCTTGCCCCGCGTAGTCACCTTGCCCCGCGTAGCCACTGTAGCCAGCGTGGCCGATGTAGCCAGCGCTAGCGGCGGCGTAAGCGGCAGCGAATACTAGTACCTGAAAATAAAAATAAAATTAACAGAATAGGGTATTTGTCGTCAAAAGTCAATTGACATACAGCAAGATTATTTCCATTTTAACACTTGGGACGTCTCAGTTTGAGTGTGGCTCATATTTTCCGAAAATTGTTTTTTTCTTCGTGGCAATTATTCCATTCCCGTATTTTCCCAGTAGCATTTTGTCTCAATATTTTATTTTCTGTGGGCATTATTTTTCAAAATTGTTTTTTTCTATTGGCATAGTTTCTCAATCTTTTTTAATCTCAATGGATAGGTAGTCCTGTCCTAGAATACTAGGCAGGTTAGGTTAGTTAGGTAGTTTCTTGTGCCCGAAGGGCTAATCACCCAGAATCGTCAATTATCAGATTTAATCGAAAATACTATGTTAATCGAAAAAATGTAACAATACGTAATAATAATAAAAATACTTCCTGAGTAACTAAGAGAATAGAAAAAAAAGAGAACAATAAAATTTAACAGTGATAAATAATGATAATTGGGAAAAAGTGCCACTGGGAGGGAATGGAATAATTGCCACGAAGAAAAAACGATTTTCGGAAAATATGAGCCACTCGCCTCAGTTTTAACCGTAAAGATTTGTGTTTTCTCATAGTCCTAGAATTTAATCACATAAAATATCCAAACCGATCGCACTTCCGATCTCTCTCGATGTATGTCGAGAATAAAATTGCCGAGAGCCAAAGTGTAAATAATCTTACTGCACTTTTTACGAACTGTCAAAATGCAATTCCCTAAAATATATTGTACGAGAATAGCAAGCTTTTTTGCAAAATTAGTTGAACTAACATTATTACTTAATTGACAAATTATTTATTTCAAACAGCATATTTAAAAAAAAATCTTTTTAATGAAAAACCATTGAAATGCTTTATTTTATTTTAATTTAAGATTTACTAGCGATTGAACCGTTATCTCACTCATCACACTTCATTGCTGATAGTAAGTACAGAATAAGCCGAAGATGTACTCACTGGTTCAGTAACAGCCTTAAATTATATTTAGCAGGAAAAAACAGACGATAGAAGCAAATTCTATTCCTAACCAGTCCATATTATGAAAAATGAAGTGAAGCGCTTGTAAATGGTCGGAATATTAACAACAAGGATGGAGTTACTCCACACGCCTGGTAGTATACTGGTGAAACATAATGTAAATAAAAATGAAATTTATTTGTATGAGCTCCTATGATTAAAGAAAACTTCAATGTACCAAGATATGCTTTGCCTTTAATATTATTCAAGGCGCAATAACACACTTTTAAGCTCTCAGAACATACAAAAGACATTAACGCGCGCTGACGTTGAACTTGAACTTGAGAATATTACAATCATTATCAAAAATGCTCCGAGCGAGTGTGTTAAAACTTATAATAATGTAAACCTCTGTCATACCTGAAGACCTGAATCAACTTTAATACAGATTTAATTTCCATCTCGGTTATATTTTTTTTTGATAGAAAACCCTGAGCACTGTCGTCATTATTTCGCAACATTGCCTTCCTTTAAAAGACATCAACGCCCGCTGAATTCCGAACTTGAACTTGAAACGAATTCGCTAACAAAATGGCGAATAAAAAATATGAGCAGTTGGACCTTGTACAAGGTCTGTCCGGATTAGTACCAACATATTTTTTACTAATCTTTCTGCAAGCAGCAGTGCTTGTATTGTGCTTCGGCATGGAGAATAAGACAGTAGTTAAAATTGACACATTTGGCATTATCTTAGTCCTCACTTATGATCAGTTAACTTGCTTCCACGTTTTCCTCCATTTCAAATCCAAAATAACTATAAATTTAAAATTTAAAAAACCCCCAAGGAAATTTGGTCACATATGTTTGAAAATAAAGTAAATGCCCATTGCGTCTAAGATCGCTTCCGCTGATAACAAAAGAGCTGATAACTTTGAAACGGCTGAACCAATTTCGATGAAACATGTCTAAGAACCATTGCCACGAAACCTGCTTTCAAACAAAAAACCGCATCCAAAAGTTTACCCGTTTAAGAGCACACATACACACACAAATAGCGGTCAAACTTATAACACACCTCTTTTTGTGTCGGGGGTTAACAAAACTACAAATTTGTCTACTTAAACTATCATCATTGAGACGACCAGATGGCCTAGTGGTTAGAGACCCTGACTATGAAGCTTGAGGTCCCGGGTTCGATTCCCGTGTCGGGGCAGATATTTGTATGAAAAATACGAATGTTTGCTCTCGGGTCTTGGGTGTTTAATATGTATTTAAGTATGTATCTATCTATATAAGTATGTTTATCCGTTGCCTAGTACCCATAACACAAGCTTACTTTGGGACTAGGTCAATTGGTGTGAATTGTCCCATGATATTTATTTATTATTTTATTTATTTATCATCATCATCCCAGCATAACATTAAACAAGCCAAACTACCAGGGCACAGGCCTAACCTCAGGCTAAAAGGGCTTGGGCTTTAGTTCCCACGAAGACCCATTGCGGATTGGGAACTTCACGTACACCATTGAATTTCTTCGCAGACACCTCCAGGTTTTCTCGCGATACTTTCCTTCACCGTAAATATGCTGCTGATGGTAAATTTCAAATGTAATTTCACACAATAATTTCGACTCAGGGGAGGGTTCGAATCTACGACCCTCTGCTTGAGAGGCCTTAGGCCACTAGGCTACCATTGCTTTTTAGGGTTCCGTAACCAAAGGGTAAAACATTACCCTATTACTAAGACTCCGTCGTAAGTGTCCGTCCTTTTGTTCGTCCGTCTGTCACCAGGGCAGGGGTTTAGTAGTGGTAGAGTCATGTTGTAGCTAGCCGCTGCATCACGAATGGGCCGGCTCGTCCGGGGCAGTACCACCCTCGCACAGAAAACCGGCGTGAAGCAGCAGTAATCCTGCTTGCGTTTCGTACGGTCAGTGAGAGTGCCGGGGGCCCAATACCTCACCCCTTCCCTCTCCCCCTCCCTCTCCCCCTTCCCCTATTCCCTCTCCTTAAGGGCCGACAACGCACTGGCATCGCGTAAAGCGCTGCAGGTGTCTATGGACAGTGGTGATCATTTAACATCAGGTGACCCACTAGTTCGTTTGTCTGGCCTTTCTAACATAAACATAAAAAAGGGCCTCTATATCTAAATCCCGAATGATTATTAAATTTTCCTGATCTAATTTTTGTCCTAATGATCGTTTGTCCTAACTCTTTTTATTTAAAATCTATTAATTGTTCTAAATTTTTATAAAACAAACCTAACCTAACCTATAGTTATAGTTCTAGAGGATAATCACAAAAAAGTTCCTGAAAAATTCACGGTTTCCGAGAAAAAAAGTGTTTGGACAAACATTACATTAGGACAAACGATGTTAGGGATTTAGAATGAGACCCGTCACCAGGCTGTATCTCATGAACCGTGATAGTTAGACAATTGAAATTTTCACAGATGACGTATTTCTGTTGCCTAGCGGCAAATACTAAAAAGCAGATTAATATAAATATTCAAGGGGGCTCCATACAACAGACATGATTTTTTGCCGCTTTTATAGATAATGGTACGGAATCCTTCGTGCGCGAGTCCGACTCGCACTTGGCCGGTTTTTAAATTACCATACAAACAATGAAAATTGAACTCTTATCAAGAATCCGTGACCTTGGTACAGATTACAATGTAAACAGAGGCTGTCTGCAAATATTAAATACAATATGAATACAAATTTAATAAACCAGAACAATAGGCTCGATAACAAAAGGAGGAAACCGAATTATTATTTTCCGGTTCAGATGTTTGTATTATTTCCCGTATTACGTTGTGTGTCTTATGACAGTGAAGGTTTAATAAGCCGGAACGTGGGTACTTTACGCAATAATCCTCTAATATTATAAATGCGATATCAATTTTTAACGTTCCCAATCCGCATTGGGCCCGCGTGGGAACTACGGCCTAAGCCCTCTCATTCTGAGAGGAGGCCTGTGCCCTGCAGTGGGATATATTTAAGCTGGGTTGATGATGATGATGATGCTTATTTTAAGTAACAGGTCATTTTGGTACAAATGACAAAATGCATAAAATATGGAGATTTTAACATTGTCAAAAAGTACAAAATATTTGTGCCACCAAAGCCCAATTGCATAACAAAGTACAACTAATATTACAAGCGGAACTTTCGCTTCAGTTATATTAACTAGAAAGGGAGTTCCGCTTGTAATATAAGTTGTACTTTGTTATGCAATTGGGCCCAAGTCATTTTGTCTGAATATTTTAGGGGCAGAATGTGCTTTAGCCAACATGGTCTGTTATAGCTAGACCGTCTAGCTATAGTCAGAATGTTTCCAAGGAAGTATTCACTGGTGGTCTCAATGTCCCTGTGTCCAGTGGCGTAGCTACCGTAGGACAAGCGGGGCAGTGCACCGTGGCCTTCAAGCTCAGGGGGCCCCTCGGACTTACAAACTATAATGGCGGACCTATGAGAAACGCGGCTATAAAACGCTAACTAGTGAATTTACAAGCGCGCGAGTCTAGTGAATTTAAAGTGCATTCATCCTTACTTGTCGTATCATGTAGGTAAACAAACACGGGTTGGGGCCCTAGTTTATTTTTTGCCCCAGGGCCTTTGGTTAACTAGCTATGCCACTGCCTGTGTCTGGAAGTTTTCTGCCGTGATTTTTTAAAAGGCAGTCTTCTGACAATTCACCGATTTTGAGTTAAATAGTTGGCCGTACTCAGGAAAAAAAGACACTTTGACCTATTTTACCCGTTTTTCTGTCTTTTTTAGTTTTCGAGATATTTTTTTGATAAAAGGCAGTCAACTGGTGTATTTAGCTTCCAACGTAAAATTCATTCATAAGCAGCCATGTGCCTGGAAGTTTTAATTACATGGCAGAATACTCTGCGGTCAAAATGTACAAATGCGATTGATTGAATGTGGTCATTGACAATTTGACATTAATATACTTTTTCATTTTTTTGTACAATTTGACAAAGGGTTCGAACCCATTGAGCATTTTGGGATATTGACCATTTATTTTATGGTAGTTCTTCTGCCATACAATAAGGCTCTTAGGTTTTTGTCATTATAACATGTTTACATTAACGTACTTTTTGACCATTGTATATTTTGATGATGAGACATTTTGAATCATTGTATATTTAGATATTTATACCAAAATTTCCTGTTACCAAATTTTGGTAATGACTATGTGTGTGTGTTTGTTACTGTTTCACGTTAAACGGCAAAACAGCTTTGGATGAAATTTAGCACGCAGATAGCTGGATTTACACATAGGCTACTTTTGTCTCGATATTCTCACGAGAAAAAATCTAAAACCTGATCGCTGACTGTTAATATGATTTTTTAAGGATGTTTTTTAAGAACACTGTAATGTATTTTTTTGGAAATATCTGAATTTAATCAATTCCCGAAATGTCAATTTAATTGTTGGACCTAATGGTTTTCGCATGCGTAGTTGCGGCTAAAAAATATTCAATTAAATAACATAGAGCTAAAAGTACTAAAAAAACCTAATTTGTAAACCAATTAACACTTCGTTGAACTGCACTGCACTGCACTGGGAGAATAAATATTTGGCTTTTTAGCTTTATAGGCGCTTTCAAGTAAGCATAAATAATATGGACAAGAAGGGTTTGTCACAACCAGTCGCCAACAATGCTTAAATTAAGATACCAACCCCCTGTTTCACCATCCATTGATCAAATATATTTGATGGATAAATGTGATGCCGTCTCTGTTTGTTGTGTTCGAATAGACGGAGACGGCATCACATTAAAAAAATAGTTTATTAAAAAAAACTATCAAATGAGTTTTTGTAAATATTTGATTTAAATTGTTTCCATTATATTTCACACTGAATACAAACTGAAACATGGATGCACAGAAAAAAGACCAGCGCTGGGTATCGAACCCAAGTGCTCAGCATTCCGTGCCACGTGCTAAACCCCTACACCACCACTGGTTGTATTAAGTATGAAACATATGGATTTCACGGGATGACCGTAAAAGTAAAAAAAACCGGCCAAGAGCGTGTCGGACACGCCCAAGATAGGGTTCCGTAACCATTACGAAAAAATCAAGTAATATTTTTCTAAGGATTTCGTATGTGTACGGAATCTTCCAAGTTAGGTATCGTCAATACTTTGAAAAAAGCTCGTATCTCAAAATTGATAATCTGGCAAAGTGAACTTTATTACGCGCATATATCAAGGTTCAGTTTTGTGTACATGCTGATTTGAGATACGAGTTTTTCAAAGTAGTGACGGTATGTTTTATACCTTAGGCTACTGTTTACTCTTAAACTACAAATAATTCCCAAGCAATCTTAGCCGCTATAATTTTCCTTGTAAATTTAATATATTTACTACCATTTTGAATTTTTTCAAATTTTTCCACCCAACAGTTTAGATTTTAGAGGGGGGGGGGGGACGGTCGATTAATGAAAATTTTCACTTTAAAGTTGAATATTTCGCAAACAAATCACTGAATACAAAAATCATGTTAGCAATCCCGCAATGGTTTTAAAAGACCTATCCAACGATACCCCACACTATGGGGTTAGTCGAGAAAAAAAAATCACCCCCAATTTACGTCTATGGGAGGACCCGAAAAAAAATTTTTTGTTTTTTTTATATAATCACTTTGTCGGCGTGACTGATATATATATTCATGCCAAATTACAGCTTTCTACTACTAACAGTCTCTGAGCTTAGCCGCGGACGGACAGACAGACAGACAGACAGACGGACAGACATGGCGAAACTATAAATAAATAAATAAATAAATATTAGGGGACAATCTTACACAAATCGACCTAGTCCCAAACTAAGCAAAGCTTGTACTATGGGTACTAGACGACGATAAACATACTTATATAGATAAATAAATACTTAAATACATAGAAAACATCCATAACTCAGGAACAAATATTCGTGCTCATCACACAAATAAATGCCCTTACCGGGATTTGAACCCAGGACCTCTTGCTTCGTAGGCAGGGTCACTACCAACTAGGCTAAAGCGTCCTAGGCGGCGGTCCTAGTTGACTACGGAACCCTAAAAATGGAGTTGAAATAATAAAAATACAAAAAGATACTTCATACCAAACTTGTTAAATTGTTTCTATCAATGTGACTTTTTTTCTTCCAATAACATCATAGTTCGTAATGTACTTACTTGAAAACCACGCATATTAATCCAGTAAGGTCACTTTGGTCACTTTCGTCCTCTTCAGCGACGCCGACAGGAGCAGAACTGACACTAGCAGTGTTAGCTACCTCACACCGTTTTATATCAGTTCGCTGCGGGCGCGTTGCGACAGCCCTGCTACTGTGTTTTGTTTTTTCCATAGGGTATGTGACACTGAGCTGGGGCTAGATTCAGGAACGGCCCTACACGGTTTGCGAACGGTAATTCGAGGAGGCGGAGGATAGGGATGAACTGCTATCCAGGAACGCCAAATATCACTGGTTTGCGAGAGGTTTGGGCTGAGATTGGGATGAGCCTTATTTATTTACTAGCTTTTGCCCGCGATTCCGTCCGCGTGGAATTAGGAATTTGGGCAGCTTATTTTTTTTGTCCAATTTGCTTTTTCATCAATTATGGCTCTCCTTAGTTCCTCGATATAAAACAGATTTATTATATGTACCTATAGATAGATTTACATAGCGAATTAACAGGAAAATAAGGCTCATCCCAAGCTCAGCCCATCCCTATCCTCTCACAAACGATCGAATTACCGCTCGCAAACCGTGTTAGGCCGTTCCTGAATTTAGCCCCTGGAATCTTTATGCAGTTACCTCGGTCAGTTTTTAGGGCTCCGTACCCGAAGAGTGACAATGGGACCCTATTTATGAGACTGTTGCCACAAAGACTCTACCTTTTGAACCGTATTTAAGACACTTGAAATTTTCAACGATTATGAATTAGGTACTGTGGCCACTATCAAGAAATCCGAAAATGAAGAAAAAGTCAAAAATTAAAAGGGGAAGCCATACGTGTTTTGTTTTATAGTCTTTATAGTGGCATTATATAACTAGATACAAGAAAGTTTCACATAATATGGTACATATTGCTATAGCCACAATCCAACTTCTAATATACAAAAAAAATATTGTTTATGAAACTTTTTTTCTCCGTATTCGGTAGATCCGAGAATAGGTCGTAGACTATTTTTTATACCCCTATTCTTCGCAAACGGAGTCCCGGGCAACATAGTTAGTTTTATTGTATTTATAAGATTATTATTTGACGGCCAAATAGCCCAGTGTTTCGGAAACCTCACCACGAAGCTTAAAGTCCCGGTCTTGACTCTCAAAAAATACGAATGTTTGTAGTGAAATAAGTACAAACATTCGTAGAAGACTCGTTCAAAACTGAAGTCTTGGATGTTTGATGCGTATTTAGGTATGTATTTATCTGTATACCTAAGTATGTTTATCCATTGTCTAGTACCCACTCTCTCGCTTGCTCGCTCGGTCTGCTTATTTTCGGACGTCAATTGCCCGACGCTATGTAATATACGAAGAAATTAACCCCCTGGTGGCTGCCTAGTAAATTGACGTATGACTTCTGAAGTAGAGGGTCATGGGTTCGAGCTCGGGCTCACATCTTTCTGTTTTCAAATTTTGTGCGCAAAATTACATTTGTGATTTCCCATGACCTGTAAAGTCCCCAATCCGCAGTGGGCCCGCGTGGGAACTACGCCCC
Organism: Archips xylosteana; assembly: GCA_947563465.1. NCBI lineage: Eukaryota > Metazoa > Arthropoda > Insecta > Lepidoptera > Tortricidae > Archips > Archips xylosteana. Next base: position 16,182,197 of record OX387346.1, read on the forward strand.
AAGTCCTCTCATTTAGAGAGGAAGCCTGTGCCCTACAGTGGGACGTATAATAGACTGAGATGATGATGACGATTTAATATAAGTCTAATTTTATTTGCGATAAGTCGAAAGTAGTGGTAGATTTAGAAGAGTAGGTAGCAAGCTTCTGTCCACCCTTTTAGCCATTTATTATGGACACATTTGAAAATTACCATGAGCTTTACGGTGAAGGAAAATATTGTGAGGAAATCTGAATACATTTGCGAAGAAATTCAATGGTGTGTGTGAACTTCCCAATCCACACTGGTAGTACAATTGGGGATGTCTATTTTTTGCAATGTATAGAAAATCGAAAACCATTTCGAAATAAATGCTTTTTAAATCGTTTTCGGTAGTTATTTCATTTTAATATTATGTAATGAATTTATTATATAACAAATAAGCAATGAACTTCATTTGACATCGGTGTAAATTGCGTGACCGGTCCAAGTCGTACTTTATTCTGTGTGGTTAGAATTCTTCACAATTTACGCGTGGATTATACTGCGGAGTTTGATTTGGACCCGCTGTCTGACATCTAGCACTTTGTCAGTGCCAGTAAAGTGACACAGTGTATAGTGTACCACTACGCAAAAAATAATTAAAGGGGTTGCCTTATCGTACGCATTTAGATAGATTTAGAAATTTGGCATTGTGGGAGCCCTCAATTATAATCTGACGTCATCAACTAAAATAGTTTCAATAATTAATTTTGAAAAAAGTAGATAACTAAATGACAAAATAATGAAATTAGTTTCTTGTAATTGACTTTTCTATACAAAAAAAAAATATAAAAACCACTGGTAATTTTTTTTAGACATTCCCAATTCGGCTAAGTCAAATTAGGCTGGGATGGTGAAGGGTCATACACGTAAGAAAGAAAGCTGTCTCTACTGTGGACATGAAAATACTGACTCCGAGTCACCAAACTTAAGATTTATGAATGGGCCGAATGTTTATGTAGACTTGACTAAAAATAGAGACGCGAACAAGAAAACATCTTCATCATCATCATTTCATCCGTTGGACGTCCACTGCTGGACATAGGCCTCCCTCATTGATGCCCAATCATTACGATTGGAAGCGACTTGTATCCACCTTGAACCTGCGGCCTTCACCTAATCGTCCGTCCATCTCGTTGGTGGACGTCCCACGCTGCGCTTGCCAGTCCGTCGGGTCCGTAAAATAATGTTGACCCATAACTACGATTTAACGTGCTCCAATTTTTTCAGTTCTACGAGCGATGTGCTTTGCCCACTGCCATTTAAGTCTGGCGATTCTTCGAGCTATGTCGGTGACTTTAGTTCTTGAACGAAGCGATAGAGCGACGACCTGGTTAAGGTTGCAGGATCGCGTTGGAAGCGGATGACTCGGAACTGATCTGTTTGGCGAGCCTTGGGGGAGGCCTATGTTCAGCAGTGGACATCTTTCGGCTGAAATGATGATGATGATGATGATGAACTTTTTGGCTCCATCTATATACCTAATTTCCTCCAGTTCTGCTTTCTTAATGTCTTTAGCTGTACCTAGGATTACGTATTACGAGTGTAAGTTTCTAAGGTTATGCTCACAAAGCATTTATTCATTGCGTTCGGTTTAAAGGCAAAGTGACACAAGCGCCATCCTGGGTGGCATTGGATTATATACATTATGCTGATTTCAAATAAGGTATTAACTTCAATATGGGCCAGGATGGCGCTTGAATCAGTTTTCCTTTGAACCGTCGGGTTGTAATAATAATACAAAATGCATTTAGGCTCGAGGCGATGTTCTACGGCGCCCCAGTTGTAATGATTTTAGCACACTCTTGTTACATAGTTTGCAAAACGAGGTAAAGCAAGCCAATGATTCATTTCAGAGAGGAGTGATTGAATTTCTTATGATGTAGTATGCTGTAGCAATAATTTGTTTTGGTTCAATGTGAAATAAAATTTAATCATCTGTTTGGTAACGTAACTTTATGCGGTTAAGTCCGGCGATAGTTACAATTTTAAAAATGTAATTAACTTTACAATAGGCGTTTCAAAAAAATATTAAAGTCACAATTCGAGTGGTTGAAATTGAAATTTTTTCAGTTGAAATTTTCGCAGATGATGTATTTTGGTTGCCGCTATAGCAAAAAATACTAAAAAACTGAATAAAATAAATATTTAAGGGGGCTCCCATACAACAAATGTGATTTATGATATGCGCAAGTCTTACTCGCACTTGGCCGGTTTTTGAGCTACGTAACCCTAAAAAACTAACAGACAGGTCAAACTCAAACATCGTCGTCAGAAAAAAACGATGAATTGAATTTATTTGTGCGTAACACTTTGGGTATTATAGGGCTGGGACATAAAGGCGGTAGAATTTATTATGAAACGATCACAATTACGTAACACAGGAAGATAGATCAAGTCCTTAGGTATCAGAGATTTATGGACATTTCCAATTATACATGCTTTCTTAATGTTGACACGCCTATAAACGTTGTATTACCATTTATTTTGTAGGTAATTGTACTAGTCTTAGTTGTAGGTACAATTGCCGCGAAAACAATTTATGTAAAGTTGCTCAAGACATCGTCGATTCAAGTTGTATTCAAGTTATGGGATGGTAGTTTTGTTTCTTCAGACAATATTAACTGTCACTGAGACCTTTGCGTATAATTCGTTTGTATGGACGGATGGATGTGTGGATGTTTGTTACTCTTCCACGCTAAAACGGTTTACCGGCACCGCAAACCGAATGCTCGTGTGCATGTTACCACAGTAGCACGTATGCTACTAAACGGGATCCTGCAAAAAACCGAACCCGCAAAAAAGGGACGTTGCCCGTGTGAAAGTGCCGTAAGGTGGAACGGCACGCTCTAGGCGCGAAATTCAAAATTTTTACAGGTTTTAATTTATTTTGAGTAAACGGTGTATCAATTTGCCTTTTAACCGTCGGATGAAAAATGCAAATGTTTGTCTTCGAGTTTTGGATGTTTAATAATATATGTTTCACAGTACCAGGTTGTTTGGCAAACTATGGAGGAGGTCTATGGTTGTTCAATAGTAGACTTCTTTCGGATGAAATGATGATGATAATGATTCGCATATAATTTACTACAATAATTTAGGTTATAAACTATCTGTGTGCCAAATTTCGTCAGAATCCGTTAAGGTGGAAGCACACGCTCTAGACGCGAAATTCAAACTTTTTACAGTTTTTAATTTATTGTGGATAAACGGTGTAACTGTTTAACTTCATATGGTACTTGCGATTGTAAAACAGTGTTCTTTATATTATTGTGTAAAGTTTTTTAAGAATAAAACTGTTAGCTTGATATAAAAGTTGTCAAACATAGAAATTCGGACTTTCAACGTTTTGACAACTTGTATTTCAAGCTAAGAGCTTTATTCTTAAAAAACTTTACAGAATAATATAAAGAACACTGTTTTACCAGCGCAAGTACCATATGAAGTTAAACAGTTACACCGTTTACCCACAATAAATTAAAAACTGTAAAAAGTTTGAATTTCGCGCCTAGAGCGTGCGCTTCCACCTTAACGGATTCTGACGAAATTTGGCACACAGATAGTTTATAACCTGAATTATTGTAGTAAATTATATGCGAATCATCATCATCATCATTTCATCCGAAAGAAGTCCACTGTTGAACAAACATAGACCTCCTCCAAAGTTTGCCAAACAACCTGGTACTGTGCAACATATATTATTAAACATCCAAAACTCGAAGACAAACATTTGCATTTTTCATCCGACGGTTAAAAGGCAAATTGATTCAAGTGCCATCCTGGGTGATATTGAATTATACTTTACAATACAATGACTCTTTATTGTACACCAGAAATAGTAAGCGATACAGTAAACAGGTACACAGAGAGAAAGTTACAAGGTAAGCAATAGGCGGCCTTATCGCTTAAAAGCGATCTCATCCAGGCAACCCTTTAATAGAAAGAAGGAAGGACTAGTTACACATACACACATTATGCTGATTCTAATTAGGATTATAACTACAATGTCACCCATGATAGCGCTTCAATCAATTTTCATTTTAACCGTCATACATAATATCTGCCTCGATTGGTAGTTCAACCCAAGATCATATGCTTCACAGTCAGATCCTTAACTATTAATTAATCTGTGCGGTGATCAATATTATATTCATAGTGGCAAATAATCGCTCTGCTTTTTCATCGACAACATTCTAATATCGATCTAAAACTGACAGTATTTTTGCAACCGCTGACAGGTAAAAAGGTTATATGAACCGAGGTTAGTTTAGCAGCAATGTTTGCAATAACCAACGAAATTTCATGTCATTAATGAAACTGAGTGTCGCGGTGATGGCGCGTTGCGTTATTGTCGCGTTAGCTTTGTGTGTCGTATGATACGAGTAATTGTAAACCGGATAGCCAAGTGGTTAGAGAAACTGACTACGGAACTTGAGGTCCCGGGTTCGATTCCCGGTCGGAGATACTTGTGTGAAAAATGCGAATGTTTGTGCTTGAGTCTTGAAAGTTGAATAGTTCAATTTTTTATCCCGTTTAAAAGTATCCTTTATGTTAATCCAGGTCTTAAAATATCTGTATCCCAAATTCCATCAGAATCCGTCAAATTGTTTAGCATGAGAGAGTAACAGATATGTGCATAAGGTATATAAACAGAAGATACTCGTAATTGGAATGCACATACATCCTCAGATATCTGGTATTAACGTAACTTACGAAACTAATTTAACGGTTATTGGATGTGCTTTTATCCTATAGAGAAGTTATTTGTAACAACTGGGGTAATGCTCTAACTTGACTTATTGGAAACGCGTGCGCTGCCTGGTTGCTGGATAAAATCACATTTTAAAAATGATAAAGTTTTATATTTTACTATTTATGTTGCCCGCGACTCTGTCTGCGAAGAATACGCGTATAAAAAACCGGCTAAGTGCAAGTCGGACTCTTGCACGAAGAGTTCCGTACCATTATCTATAAAATCGGCAAAAAAAATCACGTTTGGCATATGTGAGCCCCCTTAAATATTTATTATATCCTGTTTATTAGTATTTGTTGTTATAGCGGCAACAGAAATACATCATCTGTGAAATTTTCAATTGTCTAACTATCACGGTTCATGAGATACAGCTTGGTGACAGACGGACAAGCTGACGGACAGATAGCGGAATCTTAGTAATAGGGTCCCGTTTTACCCTTAGGGTAAGAAACTCTAAAAAATAGCCTACGACCTATTCTCAGACTTAACTACCAAATATAGGCAAAAATATTCATAAACTTCAGTCAAGCCGTTTCGGAGGAGTACGACAACAAACACTGTGACACGAGTTTTTTTATATATTCGATTTGTTCCTTTTTATTTCAATCTGTCATTTTTAAACGGTTTTGAAGATTCACCATTTTTCCACATCAACTAGATATTGTTGCCACTTAGCATTAAAAATGCGGTCAAAAGCCTCACAATTACTTCTAATTACCGGTCGTAGATCCGATAAAATGGCCGATATTCCGGTTGCGCAGAATTTCTACAAGGCCCAATGCAACTGCTCCAAACTGCTCATTAGACGAGTCGATGGAACAAAGAGCTTCTGTAATCGCCAATCGATGTATCGATTATCTACAATCGATACTAATTTGATTCACGCGTGATTTAGTGATCGTGAAGTAGATTGCAAAAATATTTTTGTTTTCGTTGTAATGTTCAATGTTGTTCGCATACAGGGTGTAATTATAATACCCTTGAAGCAGAAAGGTGGGAAGAGATCTCTTGCTAATTGTCCAATGAGAAATGAAAACTACGAATCTAAGCGTCATTTTGTGGGTGAGGTGGGCCGAAGCCTGAGGGACAGGGGGTGTGATCCCCGTTCAGATCCATACCTGGTGCAAAGGATTTCCTTGGCTATTCAGCGGGGCAACGCTGCCAGCGTCATTGGGGCGGGCGCGGTTCGGGACGGGGATTTTTTTTTTAATTCTCGTTCATTTTTTGTTTTATTTTATTTTAAGGATAGCTTTGTTTTAATTTAATATGTTTTCAATTTTATTCGTTGTAAATAGTTGTTTATTGTTACTTTTAGGGTTCCGTACCTCAAAAGGAAAAAACGGAACCCTTATAGGATCACTTTGTTGTCCGTCCGTCCGTCCGTCCGTCTGTCTGTCAAAACCCTTTTTCTCAGGAACGCGTGGAGGTATCAAGCTGAAATTTATATCAAATACTCAAGTCTACTGTCCCTTAGAGCTGTGAAAATATCAAACTTCTAAGCCAACGCAATCAAAAGATACAGTCGTTTATGACGCAAATTTCCGCATATTTTCGAAACTCGCAAGGGAATCAAAACCTAAAGGGTACTTCCCGTGAACTCAGAATCTTGAAATTTGGTACGAAGCAAGGTCTTATAGCACAAATAAAGTAAAAATTGCGAAAAGCATAAATTTTTTTGTCTGTCTGTCTATATCAGTAAACAACGCACATTTTCGACACTCGCAAGGGAATCAAAACCTACAGGGTACTTCCCGTGAACTCAGAACCTTGAAATTTGGTACGAAGCAAGGTCTTATAGCACAGATAAAGGAAAAATTGCGAAAAGCATAATTTTTTTTGTCTGTCTGTCTATATCAGTAACCAATCTACACTGACAAAACCATCTAGACTAGATGTTCATAGATACATATAAATTTGTACGGAATCCTCGGTGCGCGAGTCCGACTCGCACTTGGCCGGTTTTTTATTAATAATCTTATAGACAAAAGTCACGGATTTTTTTTTCAAAGTAGGAATGTCATTGAATATTACATTATGACGATTATGATAGCATGACCCGTCTTTTAAAATAGACTATACTAATTCAGGTCGGCTAACGTAACGGCCTACTAGGATTAACTCTATTTGGCCTGAATCATGTTTCTTTTTTGGCATTTTGTAACACGCCAATTACTATTAACGGCAGAAAAGTGTAATTATGGAATATATGTTTTTTTTTTATAAAATGTAAACAATTTCGATTGCGAAATTACTAATGAATAATCTCTAAACTAAATACTCCTTCGAAACGGCTTGACCGATTTTTAGGAAACTTTTTTCCTGTGTTCGGTAGATCTGAGAATAGATCGTAGGCTATTTTTTACACCCCTAAATGATATTATGGCAAAACAACGTTTGCGGGGTCAGCTAGTGCCAATACTAATTATAATTTTATAGAAAATCATTAATTACTCCCATTCGCACTAGCTAAAAGCTAACAACATATTTTTTGTGACGTTATTTCGGAAAATGTGTTGCCAGTAATACTACAGATATAATCACGCCGCAAATTGGCCCATAATTTCGCCAAATTGTACTTAGACCCTCACAGTACCTAGAGAAGCATTGCGAAACTATAGTTCTTCATTTCTATCGTAAAAACTCACACTGAGTCGGCCAAGGAATGACCACGTACTCATTTGACCGTCAAGCTTCGTTTGACGGAGCCTGCCCCATAACAACTGATCCGTGGTCGTTTCTATGGAACCACACAAAAAACGTCATTCATATTTGACAAACTATTGACTACGCAAGTTACGTTGACACCTTAGACTCATTTCGGAGTGTACTTTCTTGTCATTTTGATTAGATCTTTGCGTAATGTTATTGCATTGCGTGAAATATCGTTAATTGCTTTTAGGCGCGGCATTTACTTTCATATAGAATTCACATAGTTGTACCACCACTTACCTATTTTGTTTTTTTTTATAAGGGTTCCGTACCCAAAGGACAAGTGCAAGTGGGACCCTATTACTAAGCCTCAACTGTCCGTCTATCACAGGGGTCTTCTCTGGAACAGTAATGGACACTTGAAATTTTCACCGATTATTTTGGCCGGTATAACTGGGTGGATCAACATTTGTGTGTTGTTTACTCTGTCCGCAGTCGTCCGAGTGAGACTTCATACTATTTCATAGAAAAATGCTTAGGTTGTCCAAGAGACAAAATTTGTGTAACCATAGCAACGGGTGGCACTAAAAAGTTGATTCACAACTAGAAATACTTAAAATATATACCAGACCAGACCAGATATAGACGACCAGATGGCCTAGTGGTTAGAGAACCTGACTATGAAGCTTGAGGTCCCGGGTTCGATTCCCGTGTCGGGGCAGGTATTTGTATGAAAAATACGAATGTTTCTTCTCGGGTTTTGGGTGTTTAATATGTATTTAAGTATGTTTATCCGTTGTCTAGTACCCATAGTACAAGCTTTGCTTAGTTTGGGACTAGGTCAGTTGGTATCAATCTTCCCATGATTTATTTATTTATTATTTATAAATCTTGTATCAAAAATTCCGCGCAAGAACTAAAGTCACGGACATAGCTCGAAGAATCGCTAGACTTAAGTGGCAGTGGGCAGGAATCGCACGTAGAACTGACGGCCGATGGGGCCGAAAAGTTCTCGAGTGGCGTCCGCGGACCGGAAGACGCAGTGTAGACAGGCCTCCAACAAGATGGAGCGACGACCTGGTAAAGGTGGCGGGAACGCATTGGATGCGGATGGCGCAGGGCCAATCTGTTTGGCTCGATCTGTTGTTCTGCTGAAATGATGATGTTGATGATGATCAAAAATTAAATTTTTACTGAAAAGGCGATTGTGCACTGCAAGACCGGACCGGAAAATTCCGGTCCAGAATGGGGAAAAGTCTACAAAAGTGTCCAATTTCTTTACGGTGCGATATGGAAAACTCTTTATTGTACATAAAAATTGGGTGTTGGTTGGTTGTGGGTAAATCGGACACTCTTGTAGACTTTTCCCCATTCCGGACCGGAATTTTCCGGTCTGGTCTTGTAGTGCACAATCGCCCAAACTAAATGACTGACAAGTCATTTTGACAAGTCTCTCTTCCGTTCTAGTTCACCACGTTTTACCCATAGGTTACATGATATGTACACAATGACTCCAATTTCGTTTGCCTGATATGTTAGCACGATGAAATCGAAAGTGGGGCACACGTGAGTAGATAAGTTCACACGGCAGCCATAAAAGAAGACCTTGATACCGTATGGTAATTAAAACTTGACACTGAGTCATGGACAATGGAAATAGTTTTTTTGTATGCAAATAACTCATTATTACCTTAATTGTATTGAACTTGACCGAAGAATTCGGTCATTGAGATTGAGTTGGATTTGTTGGAAACCGCAAGGCAGTGAAGCGTAGATTTAATGTGTTCCGATTAAGGCCGTTAAAAATGTTTATTTTTTTCAACTTTGATACTGTTAAAAAACACTGCGTAAACAATCTAATTATATAAAATTCTCGTGTCGCGGTGTTTGTTACCAAACTTATCCGAAATGGCTCGACCGAATGTCATGAAATTTTGTGTGCATAGGTCGGAGAATCGGTCAACATCTATTTTTCATACCCCTATTCTTCACAGACGGAGTCGCAGGCAGCAGCTAGTTTTATATACATTTACTAGTTGACCCGGTACACGTTGTTTTGCCGTAGATCACTTAGAGGTATAAAAAATAGCTTACGACCTATACTTTGACCTACTACATTACAGAAAAAAAAGTTTCCTAAGAATCGGTCAAGCCGTCTCGTAGGAGTTCGATAACAAACATCGTGACACGAGATTTTTATCTATATTAGACTAGCCGTTACCCGTTGCTATGGTTACACCACAAAGTTACACAAATTTGTCCCTTGGACAACCTAATCATTTTCCTATGAAACAGTAGAGGTCACTTGGACAACCGGGGACAGAGTAAACAACACAAAAAAGTTCAAATTTAAATGATTTATTGCTTAAGTTGATTCACCCTTGAAGTAACGCCTACCTCGCTCCATGCTATTTCATTACCGCCTCCAACATCACCGGAGCTCCAAATCAGGGGAATACTAAACTTCTGCACTGTTCCACATTCCCTTTCCGCAACCCAAAAAATGGCTATTTATCCGCCATACTATACCTGACCTGCAGCCTTATTGTCTAACGCTTCTGACGCTTGCCTTCGCAATCACTATCTCTTTCTGTCAAACGGTATAAGGTGATGACAGAAAGAGACGGTGAAAGCGAAGGCAAGCGTCAGAAGCGTTTGACAATACGGCCTCTGGTAAGTGATTGTGACAAGATTTTTTTTTGTTAAAAGTTGGTACAGATAAGTATATTTATTTATGTACGTAGATTAAAACTTTCTTATACATAGAAAAAAAAATTAGGAAAATTTCTTTTTTCAAGCTTTTATTTTAACTTGCACAATCGCAAATGTGTGTGTGAACTTAAAAGACTCGAAAGGACTCAGAAGACTCAAAGGATTCGGACTCATGTGACTAACGAGTCTTAGTCTTGAAAATCTACTCAAGGCTCGAAATGAAGACTGAAAGACTTGAGTTTTTTACAACACTATATGAAACCAACTGAACAACAAAATTAGCAAAGTCCATTGCAAGTGTAAATAAAACCTGATACATAAACGCCATCTAACGGCATTTTTGCGAACGAGTAGACTCACGCGCATTGCTTGGTCGCTTTGCTAAAATGAAAGGTTGAACGCAGGCTCGTAAAACTAAGTAGACTAGGCAGTTTCAGCTAGTAATTCAAGATGTTGTCACTAGATGGCGTATGAATAGAATTCTTTGCGAAAATTCTGATACGATTTTGGCCAAGACTACCAGTTGTCTCATTTGAACTTTGCTAACGGAGCTTCAAACTGGTAGAGAAAATTTTAATAAAATAAAAAACCACCACTTACTAATAATTATGTTGGGTGAAATAAAATAAAAAGTTCTTTGGTCATAAATTAAAACTTGAGGTTAATTAAAACGACTTCATTTAGTTAACATTTTTTTTATTGATAAGAGAACGAAGATAATTAAGCTAGAAACGGTCTGCATACTATTTTTTTTATTAATAAGAGGATTAGGTCTGCATTTTTTTTTATAATCGATCAACGAGCGAGTAAATCATCATCATCATCATTTTAGCCTAAAGACGTCCACTGCTGAACATAGGCCTCCCCCAAGGCTCGCCAAACAGATCGGCCCTACGCCATCCGCATCCAATGCGTTCCCGCTACCTTCACCAGGTCGTCATCTTGTTGGAGGCCTACCTACGCTGCGTCTTCCGGTCCGCGGACGCCACTCGAGAACCTTTCGGCCCCATCGGCCGTCAGTTCTACGGGTGATGTGCCCTGCCCACTGCCACTGCCACTTTGAGCAAGTAAATACAAATCGTAAATAAAAATAGTAAACAGTTACGATAAATAATCTGAAAGAAACCATTAGGTATTTAAAAAAACTCCTTAATACCAGCATCTGGTTAACCTGTTCCCGTACATACAAGGCAATTGATTAATAAATAATTTCTTGCGAGACTGCATAAAATTGATGACGCAACCTCCAAAACAAGTTGCTTCATGATTTAAAATGTTAACAACTTACAAAATGTAATTTTCAAAGTTGACACTTCCTTAGCATCATTTGTTACTTACCTCATTATGTTAGGGTTTCGTATCCCAAAAATAAAAAGAAATGGAATCCTGGTATTACTTTTCTGTCCGTATATCAATCTAATTTTTGACATTTCGCTAGAATTTACTATTTATAAGGTAGGTACTTTCTATTATCTTAGACGCTTGAAATTTGGTAATAACCAAGTCTCACAGCATCAGTAAAAGAATAATGCAAAAAAATTGATAATTGCTTGTAATATAATAAAAAATACGATTACAAACTTATTCTACATTTGCGCTACAACCAACCATAATGTCGAACGTAAACTTATATTTTCGTTTGAACAATGTTTGCCACTTTGAAAGTATATAAACTAGAGTAATTTTATATAGTAAAATACTTATACATAGTGTGTATAGATACAAATAGATATACACGATACAGAATAAGACTCATTAATGACCGTTTTTATATCCTAAGAAGGCGGTAAAGTTTCATACGCATATATCACCAAAATATGTAAAATGTCGTTAAAATTTGAAATTCTCGATAACCTATCATCCGCAGGAACTGAATTCTAAGCCTTCTATGTATGAAGAGGCCTGTGTCCATTTGTGGAACATAATTATATAAATTAATAGAAATTTTAATTCCATTTTGCCAAAATTTTCAAAACTTTTGCCAAGTATAGTAATTTACTAACTAGGTATTGTATGTTGTCTAAATGCATTTGTAATAATTTGGCTCACATTCATTTCGTTTTCATCATTCCTATTAATTTTGCTAAGGATTTTTGACACACATATGACATAACATTTGCCTTTTATTTGCAAACTTCCAACGTAAATGCACATTTCAGACGTCTGTTGCAAAACGTAACAGTCGATAGAAATTAATAACTCCGCAGAGTAACACTATCAAATTATATTTTATTGCGTTGCAAAATCGGTCCGTTTGCTGCCATATTTCAGTTAATCCTAAACTACATCCGAAATTGTTTATTTTGTGTTATATGAATGAAATCGCTTTGCGTTCTGTTGATTTCACGAATATTCAACATAAATATTCATAAAGATTAGCGAGAGATCATAATAATATTTACACAAATTATGGATTTAAAAATATTCATTTACAATATTTAAAAATTATTCTCACTTATTTCATTAACGGAATTAAATAATTAAATGTAATCAACACCATAATTATTTCGCCAAATTAAGATACTCCTAAGTACATGTTAATAGTGCGTTCAAGTACTGTTTATAAGGCACAGGTCCCACTGCCATCGACAAAATGTTTATCTATCGACTATTTTCTCGCTCAAGAAACGAACAACAGACAAAGGTCCCGTGTAAGTAAAAGTGATATATTATAATATTAATAGTTGATCCCTCACTGTTCACACTGCCGTCGAGAATTATCTCTCCACTAATTTGTCGCAGCGATTGCTCGCTTGGCAGTCAGAACTAATGCGAGAGACCTAACAGCCGTCATCTTATTTTACAGTGCGAGTAATTGCCTGTCGCACTTGTACACTCGCTTAATAGTCTAGCGACAAAACTGTCAAAATCATACACTCGATTCTCGCTAACTCGTAATCTGGTTTTTAGCTCTATTCGCTTCTTATTCATCGTCGGCGGTGGTACAAATGCCTTAGTCTTAAATTATTAAGCTTATGATGCCGATACGCCGTAACTAAACAGATTACTTTTAAGATCTCACATTGCCAATGATAGAATCTGCAAGTCATAAAAATAACAGTCATTCATCTATGCAATCAATCTTATATTATGTACCTACATTTTGTAAAACGCGTTGAGTGTTTGAAGTATTTATACATTTTTAATTATTGGAAAAAGTTTCGAACGTATGTATAAAATAATAAGCTGACTGAATGAATGACTGACATAAATGATGAAGAGCCAAAACTATTAAATAAATAAATATTAACTATCACGGAACAATTCAAACCAACTGGCCTACGAGTAGAACCAAATTAAGCTAAGCTTTCGTTATGGGAACCTAATAGGCAACAAATAAACATAATTGAATAGATTAATGAATAACCCAAGTGTCAAAACAAACATTCGTATTTTTCATAAAAATATTTGTAGTCAGGGTTTTTAACCACTAGGCTATCTCTCTATCTTATCTCTATCGCTTTTAAATCAAATCAGATGAAATTATATCTTGATGTAATTTCATTTTGCATTTCTTTCCACGAGTACAAATTGTTTGCAAAAGCTAGACTTAAATAAATTATGTAGCACGTAGCAATACTAGAAGCATAATTCATAGCTCTTTATGTTTATCTAAACCTTGTAGTATATGTAGTTTATTATAATTAAACCTACGGTCAGATATTATGCCAGAAGTAAATGCAATTTGAAAGCAACGCAAATTCTCACTTAGACATAAAAGACCATCTAATTTGAGGAAATTGCACAATATACCTTATTTCCTTGTACCAAGGAGTAACAACCAATATGGTAGAAGAAATTGGTCTAATTACCTGCCGCACGCTCTGAACAGCTTCCCTATAAAAGTCATTGATAATGTTTTGAGTAAGCCAAACTCAGTTAAATATGTATTAAAAAAAGGCACTTATTGATTGTACTTAACTTTGAAGACGCACACACGTGTCCTTCACATGTCTGTTTTTGTATCCGTGTGCACCCCCATTATAGCTTACCACAATCTTAAAATATAAAGATTTTTGTAGCTATTGGTTTTTGTGATGTATTTGTTTTTTATTGAATTAAAGTCTTAATTTTTTTTTTTTTTACTTAAGTGGCAGTGGGCAGGGCATATCGCCCGTAGAACTGACGGCCGATGGGGCCGAACGGTTCTCTAGTGGCGTCCGCGGACCGGAAGGCGCAGTGTAGGTAGGCCTCCAACAAGATGGAGCGACGACCTGGTGAAGGTAGCGGGAACGCATTGGATGCGGATGGCGCAGGACGTCTTTCGGCTGAAAAGATGATGATGATCCTGACAAAGGTTTTTGACTCACTACCCAACTTCCCCTAAAATGATGAATCACTACAATAAATCAGTCAATTCTAAATTTTCGTGCTCCTCGTCATTTTAGTTATACTGTAGGTACCTAATATGAAATTTAAGGAAGATGTGAAATTTAGACATTTTGTAAATTTGTTATTCGGATTTTTTTAAGTAGGTATTGTTAATGTAGCATGAATCATTTTGTATTTTATTTGTTGGGTTCCGTACCTAAAGGCTGCAAACGACTCCACTGTCTGTCACAGGGTTCTATCTCTCGTACTGTAATAGCTAAAAACTTGAAATCTTCACTAATTAGGGCCGCTATAACAATAAGGGACTATTAAATCAAGTTAAAAAGTAAAGAGGGTCGTCACTCGTCATACTAGAAACTTGTTTTTTTTTAAATCGATGTTTATAGTGGAGTGGCATTAACTAGATATTTATCTATGTTGTTTTATACTGAACTGTTATTAAAACATTTTACGGAGATACGGAACTCTACATGTACGAGCCCGACTCGCACTTGACCAGTTTTTTATATAACAGGGGTAAAAAGAGCAAGTAACTTTTTACTACTTAAAGCATGGACTTAATACCTAACCTGGACTGAGTACTAACTTTTATTAGTCAATCAAAAGTGACCCATAGAATAGAATAGAACAGAATAATTTATTGACCATGTAACATACATCACATGAATTTGGGGGTAGTTGCAATAGAGAGATCTCTCTCCAGGCAGATGTTATGCCTGGGGACCGAAGTCCAATGGACGAAAGTTGGAAGTTGTATTTATGCAGCTGAGTTGAGAAACTTTAGCACGATGCAAGATTGTAGAAATTAGTTTCTTAAGTGATGACTAGATGGCGCTAGTAGTCGCTACATCAGCCCCCCTTTTAGACCGGAGGTCGATACGAATTGCAGTGGAGTGCAGTCTGTGCGTCATGTGGGCGCTTGCAAGGGCCAGTCGCTCAGAGCCTCGTCGGCGAGCATTGTTGTTCCTTTGCTACTTCTGGATGCCTGTTGCGTGATTGCTCGGAGCCTTGTTGGCGAGCGTTGCTTGATTGATTGGCAAGTGGAAGTAGTGGGAAGAAGATTTGCGAACTGTAGACACCAGGCAGATAATAGATACATGCTAATGGTGCACAGTACGGTGAGTATGGCTTGCTGTGAGACTGCGTCATTGTCTTGTGTGTCTGAAGGTTGCGATTTTGTCCAATGTCGTGAGTCACCAATTTGGGGGTTGGTGGTGGGGGGGGGGGGGGTAGTTACAATAGAGAGATCTCTCTCGAGGCAGATGTTATGCCTGGGGACCGAAGTCCAATGAATGTGAATGATGTTGGATGAATGAAAGTTGCATATTACCAAGCCATACAGTTTAATGGCAACTAGAGACAGTGCGGTCCGAGAGATAACATACAAACTAGAGAAACTAGAGAATTGTGTTCCACTCGCACCAGTACTTGATCACCCTAATTAGAACGAGTTGCAACTCTCTGGTCTTTTTTTTTTCGGCCTCACTTTTTTGTTGCAGTACTCAGTCCTGGTTAGGTAGTAAGTCCATGACTTAAAGTTAATCGCTGTGCCGCGCATTCGTTTACCCATTTTCACACGATTAAATTTAAATCGTAACGCAGTAAGTAGTAACTACTATTTAATGGCAGTACTCTTGAAAATAAATGTCACACTGCGATCGATATGAATGGTTTCCTCAGTCGATAAACTTTCAATTAATTGGATTTAACATGATTATACTGTACTTATTGACCAATCAGAATCCGATGCGATTTTGAGAGTGCGTGGGATTATTTAACAGGAATCGGATAATTATACAAGAGTAATTCACATAAAGTTACCCTTTTCAGAGAAAAAAATAATGAGCGTGATGTCAGTTTGTTTTATTAATTCACTCAGGTAAGTCAACATGTTTAACATCTTGGATTACGAAATTGACGGGCAGTCCTAGCCAAATGAAATATAATACCTAGTTAATAATTTTAGAGTAAGAACAGTTTTAAATTAGTGATTACTCGAGTTTAAGATCATCATCTTGGCATAAGTATGTTTTAAATAAGTGACATGTCCTACAACTGGGCACGTATTAGTGATAAAGTGTTAACCGCAACAGCTCTGAGTGCAGGGTGGGATGATGACATCATGATAATTTCCTTTACCGTAAATCTAGTGGTAAATTTCAGAAACAGTTTCACACAAAGAATTCTGAAAACTTAGATTATGCAAGTCCAGGTTCCTCTGTTTGAAAGAACACAGGCCAAACCACTAACTTTTAAAAACTTTACAAACTTGGTGATTGCCTGGGCACTCTTTGCTATCTTTTACTAAGGGATCGCTCTGTCTTCTTTGCCAGTCTGTAACAGGCTTGTAACACTGTACAATTGCTTACTTTTCATCACTTAAGCTGCATTTAACTTGAAATCCGTGTTGTAAATTCTTACATCTTCAGGGATATAAGTAATTTTAAAATTCGAATGGTGCTTCTTTGTATTCACGAACTGGTAAACAAGGAGATTGCAATGCGTAATACTTACCTCCAAACCTCCATGCTGTCATAATGCTGCTGGCCAGTGCTGGCTGAATGTGCTGAAGCCAAAGAGTGCGAGGCCATAAAAAAAACAAAAGACGGTTTGGCACGATAAATTTTCTTCCGCTCTGTTACAAATTGCATATTACATCCTCGTATATGTGATGAAAAGTAGAGTGTTCAACTCGAGTGTAAATGATCAATTACACCCGCGAACTATAAACACCCTCGTGCGCCTAAATATCTTCGGGGGTGTAATTGATCACTTACGACCCTTGTTTATGCTATAAAATTACAAAGACTGGGCATCCACGATCCGCCATCGAAGAAGCGTCTGGATTTTTTGAATCCATGCATCGCGAATTGAGACTAAAATAGCTTCGACAGAAATAATAATTTAGGACATAACAAAATACTGAAATTTCCTTATGCTTTATTATGCAAATGGGAGCTGATTGTTGTATCGGAAAACATTGCGTGGTAATTACGAAATTAAATGTAAAGGTCCTTGACACGAGGTGTTACAAATTACATACGAAGAGACCCTCAACGCATTAAGATAGCATCAAATCTTAACAATTTGTCAGTTGCGTTTGCTTTTAAGACCAAATGCAAAATGTTTAATCTCTTATTTTTACAAGCTTTATCGTTCGTTTCGTTCGGCATCGTTCGTGTGTTTGTTTGAATGTACGTTGCGGTTTCGAAATTTGCGAACCATTTTTTGAGTACTTCTTGGTATCCGACTAAGCTGAAATTTGGTGACAATACAATTAGCGTTGCATAACTGTCGATAGTTGACTTGAAAAATAGTCACAATATCTATAGGCCTATCTATTCTATCGATAATTTCAATATTATCGATAGTATCAATATTAATTACAAGACAATACTATTGATACTACCGATAGTATTGCTTTTCGATAGTATCAATGGTATCTATCGATAATATCGATAGTTTTTAGAACTATCGATAGTATCATTTGTTTGTTAAAATAAGACCGTCAATAGTATCGATAATATTTTTATCAGACTTTTTCTCTATAATATTTACTAGGTCTGTAAATAGGTCGTAGGCTATTTTTATACCCCTAGGTGAGCTAAAATCATTTATATGGCAAAACAACTTTTTCCGGGTCAGCTAGCCTTCTTTCTTATATATAAAAATCTCGTGTCACGGTGTTTGTTAGCGATCTACTCCGAAACGGCTTGACTGATTTTTATCAACCTTTTTCTTTGTATTTGGCGGGTCTGAGAATAGATCGTATTTAGGTTATTTTTTAAATCCATATTCTTATTGGTAACAGCTAGTATTTTTATAAAAATCTTTATAATTCCATCCCACTACTGCAATTAACTTGGTCAAATATTTCAAGCATTTCGGTTGAATTATTCAAAATAAATTCATGGGAATATTTGAATTTATGCCAGCACATTTATATCAGAAATATTTATATTGATCGTTCAGCTGATAACACTATTTTTTACATTTCAGCAGCCTGAATGAAAGCCTAATTATAATATTTTTACCATAAATTAACACATAAATATGAATTTGGTAAATAAAAGTAAGATACATTTTTGCATTCATATACCACAGACACTAAAAACAAAGGCTATGCTATGAAATGTTTCCTTCATTAGTACCGTATCAAATCCACTGTTTATCAATGAAGTTTTATGTTACGCTTTAAAAAAACATGAATCGCATTGCAAAATGAATTGGCGCAATGTATCGTTGCAGAAACTTAAATTCGCTTATTATTAAAATTCAAATTATTTCAAAAATCACCAATTTGGTCATACCTAATTAAAAAGTAAAGCTCTGAGAAGCTGCTGCGTTAGATTGAAAAAGACGAGAGCAGTTTAAACTTGATCATTATTGAATTTTGTAATGATAATAATATTAAAGATAACATCACTTCTGAAATTAAAACACGTATGTTGTAAAAACCACAAAATATACATCCGATGGCCCGATTAATTCCGACTCTTGTGACATTTAATGCAATAATTATATTTTATATCAAGTGACGTTTATACGTTGCAGTGAATTTTAAATTTAGAGTACTGAATAAAAATAAATTTTATAAATGACTCTATTTCGATATACTTAATCAGTTTAATGAATACTTAAAATAATGATGTCTAATAACGAGTTATTTTGACAACAAGAATATTACATTATAAACATGACCGTTAAGACTATTATTGGTTTTATTTTACATATTATATTGCTTTACTACTGGTTCACACTAACGTTAAAAGCTCTAGTATCTACAATAATAACAATAACAATGTATATTCAATATTAGTCTAAAAATTTAAAATTTATTAGTTGAGAATTGTCTAAAATATTATTATTATTAAAATACTAATTAGCTGTTGCCCGCGAATCCGTCCGCGATGAATATTATGTAGGGGTGGTAGGGGTATAAAATATAGCCCCAAAATATATCTATTCTCAGACCTACCGAATACAGATAAAAAAGTTTCATAAAAATCGGTCAAGCCGTTTCGTAGGAGTTCGATAACAAACACCGTGACACGAGATTTTTATACGTTAGAAAAGATTAGAAGATTAATCTACAATGTCTACATCTCAGCGAATCTAACGTACTAAAAATTCAAACCAATTTATACTAAACATTGCTGTTACACGAGTTACTTATCTGTGAATAATTTTTATGAAGTTTAGTAATTGTAACGGTGCAGTAAAATTTAAACACTTGGCAATAAAATAATTGTAATATTTCAGACAAGATGTTTAGCGAGATAGCCTGTGAATTTAAAGCTTGTAAATTATTTGTATGTAGTTTTATATCATATGAATACAGTTTAGATAATGTTCTACTAAATGCGTTTTTAAATACGCGGATTCATTACAGCATAATTTTATGCGGATATTTCTAGTGTTTAAATGCAAACCGCTTTATCAATTATTTCAAAGTCATAAAAATAAGTGATAGTAATAATAATAACTTACAAGGAAAGGTACCCAACTGTTCGTCTCTGATTTGATTTATTTTGATATATGTCAGAGAGTAGCCTAAAATAACAGAACCATATTTAAACAAGTTAGGTATGAAGTATCTTCTTTTTGTATTTTTTTTTCAACTTCATTTTTTATTTCTTTTTCGGTCATCCCGTGAAACCATATATTTCAAACTAAATACAAATTGAAATATAGATGCACAGAAAAAACCCCAGAAAAAAGACCAATGCTGGGAATTGAACCCAAAAAAATGGTGTTTAAAGTTCCACAGTAGCGCCATCTCTTGGTCCAGGTAAGCGGTTAGTTCCGAAGGAGTGTTAAGTCTCTCGGTAGAGGGCATAACATAGATGCGCGTTTTATCACTGCATAAGGTGATTATAACAGACTGAAATGTACGATTTATGGGAAAAATTCGTCGCTAACCTCTAGACCAGTGATGGTGTAGGGGTAAGCACGCAGCACGGAACGCTGAGGACCTGGGTTCGATTCCCAGCATTGGTCTTTTTTCTGGGGTTTTTTCTGTGCATCTATATTTCAGTTTGTATTTAGTTTGAAATAGAACCATATTTTTTTAGCTGCCCAATCTCAAACTATTTGAAAAAAGTGAGTAAACTCTCTATATTCTAAAGAAATTTTTTATTCAAGCAAGTTGCAAAATATTACTGTTTTGACTTGTTCCGGGCAGGTTCCGGGTTACTTTGACTTTCGTTTGACACGTGTCTTTTACTTCATGTAAAAGTCATCTGAGTTTCTACCAATCTGAATCAGCTTGGTAGGTTCTGATCCCTTAAGAGGCAACGGATTATATGTTTGAAAAAAATAATCAGCACGTGTTTTTTTTTATAGAAGAAAGAACAAAGAAATTTTATGTTGATTTTTCAAAAAGTTATTCAATTTTTAATTAACAAATTTGTCTCGGATCTCTGTTAACACTAAAAGTGACATATTTAAATACTTAAAATAGTAAGATATTTTAAACATTACATTGAAAGCTTAAACTATGGTGGTTTCTATAATTTAAATTGGTATAAATTTGCTAATAATTTTGATACAAAATATCGTATCGGTCATAAAAAATTTTTTGTTGGCGTCTGTTCTGTGGGCATGGTAACTGTAAAGGGTCTATAGCTAATATACTTAAGTCAAGTCTATAGGTGTGTAGGACGCATGGCCATCTTTCGGCCTATCCTACTAATATTATAAACGCGAAAGTTTGTAAGTATGGATGGATGGATGGATGGATTAATGTTTGTTACTCTTTCACGCTAAAACGGTTTGACGGATTCTGATGAAATTTGGTACGCAGATAGTTTATAATCCGGATTAACATATATGATACTTTTTATCCCGGAAAATTGCATAGTTCTCGCGGGATAGCGATAAACGAATTCTTCGCAGACGGAGTCGCGGGCAGCAGCTCGTAATATACATAAATCTTAAGTTTGCTGACTTGGAATCGCCAATTTTATGTCCACAAGAGAAACAACTTTTGTTTCTTACGGTGTGTATGACTCTTATATTAAAGCGTTCGTAAATAGCGAGTTCCGTTTTTATTTTATAGCATGATCTACATGTAATACTATAATTGCGTCGTGTCAGTATGCCACAGGCTTAACTGGTTCACCTCTGCAGATGCGGCGCATCGCGATTTAATTGTCTCATAAATCGCGGTGGCCAGTTTATCTCGAGGTTGAGCTGTAATATTCCACGTTCAATGTCTATTCACGGAAGGTGCGAGAAATAACGCACTAGTTTCATTCCATTCCTGGGCTGCGCGGTAATGAATTTTTAAGTTATCGATCATTGGCAGCAATGTGCCGCAAATCGCACAATATCTCCGTTCTGTCTACATGAAGCTTTATGATGGTACGTGTAATTACGAATATTTAACACACTCCGATGCGGTCGCGCTCTTTAATCGGTAGCGAACCATTTCGAAACCTTGTAAATAGTATTTTTTATTCGAGATCCCCATGAACATGGTTAACTCATTTTTGGGGACTCTAAAACGTTTCAACCGTCTTATCCGTCTTACGAAAATCGACAAGTAATATTACTATGTCCGTCAACCATCACCACCAGGCGTGGTGTGGTGTACTTTAATTGCACTGTTCGTATATAAATGTAAGTTGTCTGCTAGCTTCAAAATTTGCAAACTATTTTTCGACCACTTGTTGGTATCCAATTGTGCAGAAATTTGGCATACTTATGTAAGTTAATCTGGTGGCGATAATATAAACTGCTATGTGCAATTTAGTGGTCCATGTTCGTCTCCGCAAGAGGGAACACAACAGCGCAAGCTCTAAACCATGATGGCAGTTTAGTCGTGGCAGCCTAGAGGTTTGACCTCAAGCAGAGGGTTGTGGGTTCTGGGTTCGTAGGTATTTCTAAAATTACCATGAGTTTTACGGCAAAGAATAAAATCGTCAGGAATAATTTTCACTGAAAATAATAATTTCTGTTACTACATATTGTTTACTGACTGCATTGACAACTTTGTAAAGGTCGGGTCACTGCCCCCTTTAACACGTTAGCTGCGGCACCAATTTTTGCATACTTTCCGTTCCTGCGGCACGAGGTATAATCGGCCCGTACCGTGACCAGACGTTAGGGCGACACGCGGTCTATTAGACCCCACCTCCTTTTACAGACTAAAATCCATTTTCTGGCGCGAAATCAAAGATAAATGAGAATTTTGGTCCTTATTGATATAGACAGTGAATTGATGAACCCTAATCCACCGTCGCCCCGGGATCTGATGGCTAGTTTAGGAATTATTAGCAAAACAAAATATGGGATCTTATACACCTCGTAACGCACTGAAATAGGGCAAATTTTCGCTGCGATTAGTGATGGGAAAAATAATATCGACGTTTTTAAACTGTCTTAACTACGCAACGACTTGACCGATTTTGATCAATTATATCTCATTAGATCGTTTTAAGGGCAAAACCTGGCAAAACAACACAAAGCTATCAAAGGATACATTTTTTTTTAAATAATCTAAATTGTGCTTGAAGGCGCCATAAAGAAAAAAAAACCGGCCAAGTGCGAGTCGGACTCGCGCACGAAGCGTTCCATTCTATACCATTAACAGGCACCTATTACAGACTTATTATTGGAAAATAATGGATTACGGTTTATGCATAAGGTTTATCTTTCTATTTGTATATGAAAATCTTAATGCGGTTCAATCGACGTGATGCACAACACTGGTCGCGGGAAGCTCGCGTTCAGTGCGGTACGAGGTCAGGGGGGATATGGGACGTTTTAGCCTCGTTCCGCACTGCATTAAAATTATATTAATTCAGTGCGGCACGAGGCCTAAGACATCCGGTACCAAGGTAGGTACACCACCGAGTCCGGAACCATTTAGTGATCTCAAATATATATTTATCTCTTTCCTACACTGGACCAAACCAAAGCTATGCCATTCGCACGACAGAGAAATTCACTTTTTTGCTTGCCGCACCACAGGGAAGTTGCATCAGGGGTGATTTAGGCCTCGCTTCGCAGTTAACGTGTTAACTATGTTTAAGTAGGTACATATATTTTTTCACACTCTGATATTCATTATCATTATTGCCAAAAGTTTAGTTGTGCTCAACGCAATATAATTGCAATAATAGCCGCTGTCCTTTAATATATATACATAAAAAAATATGACGATCATTTATTTACATTAAATTTAAGTTAAGATAAACGTAAGGATTGAAAAATGTACTTAAATTTTCAATTTAATGCTTTATCTTTTTACATTCACAACAAAGTAGATAAGTAACGGGCTAGTAAAATTTAACTGTTTTTAAAGTTCAACAACATATTCATGAAGTACAATATTTTATTTAAAATAATACCTACATAATTTATGTCACAGAATTATCAATAAGAGGAGGAACAGAAAAGTTAAGCGAGCTTAACTTGCGAGGTGCCTATACAACTAAAAAGCCCTGTAGGTAGGTACTTTTTTGTTTTTATTGCAGAAACCTGTATTTCATTAATTTTGGTCCAGGTTTTATTATCAGATCAAAATTATAGCACATTGCCATAAGTTTGTTTTTAGCTGCCAACCCACGTTTTTTTATTAGTCTCTTCTTTATGTAGTTCTTATAATGGCCCCAAGTTACTCTTCATTGGGTTAAAATATCTCGACTTCACGGTATTTTTGAAATGGTGATATGCGTTTTTGAAGCGCCTTTTTTGAGAACATATGGTGACCTCCAATTTCTTATCGTTGTTGCAGCCCATCAAAGTCCTTTTACGTGTCGTCGGCTAATTATGCAACGTATGCAATGGCTTGCCACGAGCGATGGACCTTGTGCTTGTTTCTATTGTATACATGTTAGTGACAGCTTCGTGTTAAGATGACCGCATCGTCATATTTTTGATGTAAATTATTTTAACATTTACGATTATTTAATCCCTATACACTAATTACATAAATATAAGGCTAAAAATGTTTGCATAACTTTACATATTTGGTATAAAATCTTCTCTTTAGTATCTTAACTATTCAGTTGGTATTTACTTCTCTATTCAATAAATTTTTTGTTCTTACATGCGATCTTCAATATTTTTAACATATTTATGACTTATTTAATTTTTTTTTTTGCTGTTATTGTAAACCTTTTTTCGTAGTTTAGTATCATAGTACGGTAAATTTCTAGCACTAGAATGTCTACCTTACCTAATTTGGACAGTTTTATAACAACAACAATGATTAAATATGCCTGTTTCACTAAATTCAAGTAGTGTAAGTATGAGTGTTTTGTTTTGACTAGATTTTTAATTAGATATCTCTTTGGCTGAATTAATTTTAAACTCCGAACGCATAATAAACGGTTTTTTAGACCGACATGTAAATCACAAATGTCGGTGTTCATTTTCAACAATAATTCAAAAAAAAAAAACGCACGTCAGTTGAAGAGAGAGTCCCCTTAAACAAACTGGTTTTGTGATGATCGTCACGTAATTACGTGGGCCCTAATGTGTCATATTACCAGCTTGCCAGGCGCGGACCAGTCCAAACACAGCAAGTTATAGCTTCAAGAAAAATTGCATACAAAACTAGTATTTACCTTAACAATGTAAAAGTAAAAAGTCAAAAAAACTTGGGTGATCCGCTAAAATCAATCATATCGCAATGTGTCATAATTTCAATGCAATAATGACGGATCACTAATGTTTGGCAAAAAATGTTTTCCAAAGTATCACATCGCAAACTTTTTTCCCAAATTTTTATTTGGCAAAAACTCAATTGTCAAAACTACTTATCGCAATTTTACAGTCAGCAAACCTCTTTTTTGGCAAGTGATTGTTTAGCAAATAATTACATGGTCATGTTCTATTTTCCCAAATTTTTTTTTGGCAAATGTATCGTTTGGCATAACATACCAATCCCAAAACATTGCATGGCATACGGTTTATATCCCAATTTGGGTAGTGCGTAGGATAAAAATTAATAATACTGGTATTGTGAAATACGGTGGGATAAAGTGAAGAAGTGTACTGCATCTATGACTACTACATTAAAGCATGGATTACATTCAATGTCATGGTTGTATGACATTTCATAATATCAAAGGTAATAAATCCTTTTCTGTGCTGTCATAAAAAAAATACCTGACCTGTCCGAGTTGCTTCTACCCTGAAAGGTCTTGCTCGCTCGCTTCGCTCGCTCGCTGCCAGCGATATGCCTAACAATGTTACCTACTATTGTATATCTGCAACAAAATATTGCATGGCATACGACAGGTGTCACCAATTATTATTTCTGCCATTTGTTCGTTTTATACTTGAAATTCCTGTACCTACTATTGTATTTCTGCAACAGTAAAAATTAATTATCATTTGCCGAACTTTTGCTATAAGTTGAGCATGGGAAGTGACAAATTTGGCAAACATTTTTTTGGCATATAATTTGTGACAAAATAAAACATTTGCTTAATAAGCATTTGCTTAATAAAATCATGACGAAGTGAAACTTTGCCAAATGATGATTTGACCAAATGAGTAAAATGCGAAATGTAACTTTGCTAAACATTCGTTTGGGAAATGAAACTATTGCGATAAGTTATTTGGGAAGTCATATTTGGGAAAAATAATTTGCCAAACGGCAGTACACCAATAATGACACTTAGACTGAATGAATCCCGTTGTGGACGAAGTTATCCTTTATTAGGATCAAAGTATAGCGCATTAGCATTAGCACGCTGAAGTGGCAATGGGCAGGCCATATAACCCGAAGAACCGATAACCGTTGTGGTAGACGAGTTCTTGAGTGAAGACCACGGATCGGCAAACGTAGCGTGGGACGTCCTCAGACTCGGTGGAGCGATGATCTTCGCAAGGCGGCTGGCAAGAGCTGGATGAGAGTGGCCGAGGATCGTGCTCAGTGGCGTGCCCTGGGAGAGGCATAGGCCTAGCAGTGGACGAACATAGGCTGATGATGAGGATCAAAGTAACCTAGCTGGGTCCATATCAGGATGCATAAAATTATTAGTCATAATTCATCATTTGACATAAATTCATCATGTGGCATAACTCTTTTTTCTCAGAAACCATTATTTATTCAGTATTGTTAGAAAATAAACCTTACCTAACTATAGAGTTCTACAGGATGACCAATTAAAAAATTCTGAAAAATCTACGTTTTCGAAAAAAAAATTACGACAAACAAATATTATGACAAACATAACATTATGACTAAACGTTTTATGCCACCAGATATACGCTCCCAACCTAGCCTGTAACGTAAGCCTAGATGCCTAGATGTGAGATGTTATTTAATTACTTACATCCATAGTTTCAAGACAATTTTTTTTTAATATTGGTACGTTATTTGAAACTAAGGATCGCCAATGGAGATCGGAATTATGTCCAAACATCCCTATTCATGATATACCTAATCCTTAATTTTATAATAGCCTTATCGCTTAAAAGTGATCTCTTCCAAACAACCATAACCATATGAATAAAATGCAGAACCTACAAAACCGTACAATAACTAAACAATATGAAATCGTTCCACTGGCATCAAAATTGAAAAGTGTTACAGTGGGTTAACTTTTAGGAACACTGTCACTATCGCCGAAAAATGACGCGGCGAGAAAGTACCGCGTCAGAATCGTCATCCGCGTCACATTGAGCGGGTCACGGTCACTCGCACTTTCGATGACAGTAAATGTGCGAAAGTGAATTTGGCCAAACGTCACTCGGTGACGTATCGGTGCGTCATTTGAGACGACTGTCCAAAGAAAGCAGTCTTTTAACTCTAACTTCATAATCTATATATATAAAAGAAGAAACTGACTGACTGACTGACTGACTGACTGACTGACATATCAACGCACAGCCCAAACCACTGGGCCTAGAGATTCCAAATTTGGCATGTAGGTTCCTTATAAGGTCTAGGGGTGCACTAAGAGAGGATTTTTCAAAATTCACTCCCTAAGGGGGTGAAAAGGGGGTCCAAAGTTTGTATGGGGAAACAAGATTAGTTCGACTATTTTATTCGAAACTTCACAGAAGTACTCCTAATAGTAAATGAGTAAACACATGTTTCAGGTTTTTTGTGAATTCAACCCCTAAAAGGGGGGAAAGGGGTAACAAAGTCTGAAAATCAACATGGGTGTTGTTTCTATGGTTTATCGGGTCGCTGGTTATGAAAACAACAACGGTTTTAAAATCCGACGTGGCGGACGTAATATACCATCTCCCTGGATGGAGTGCGATGGGGTTGAAATGTCTAAATAAACTAAATGACTGTTGATATATCAACGCACAGCCCAAACAACTGGATCTAGAGACTTGAAATTTTGCACATAGATACCTTATACAATGTAGGCATCTACTAAGGAAGGATTTTTGGGAATTCCCACGGGAACGGGAAAAAATGGGATTTATAAATTCGATTCCGAGTGACCCTATCTCAGTAACTATAATAACTAGACTCTTCTAATTTGATACACAAGTAGGTATTATATCAGTTAAAACATTAATTTCAGGATTTTTCAAAATTCCCACGGGATAAGGAAAAAACGGGATTTATATATTCAGTTCAACGGGATCCAATGAACTATAATTACTAGACTCTTCAAGTTTGACATAGAAGTAGGTAATTATAATAGTAAAAAACTGTTTTAAGGATTTTTGGAAATTCTCACGAGATAAGGAAAACACGGGATTTTTCGTTTTACTGGTCGTAGAAAGCTGAAATTCGGCATGTAGGATGCTTAGGGAGTGTAGAAGAGGATTAAGAGAGGACTTTACAAAATTCCCACGGGAACGGGAAAAAATGGGATTTTTCGTTTTGGTGATCGTAGAAAGCTGAAATTCGGCATGTAGGTTGTTTGGGGAGTGTAGAGGAGCATTGAGAGAGGACTTTCCAAATTCCCACGGGAACGGGAAAAACAGAATTTTTCGTTTTACTGGTCATAGAAAGCTGAAATTCGGCATGTAGGTTGCTTAGGGAGTGTAGAGGAGCATTAAGAGAGGATTTTCCAAAATTCCCACGGGAACGGGAAAAAACGGGATTTTTCGTTTTACTGGTTGTAGAAAGCTGAATTCGGCATGTAGGTTGCTTGGGGAGTGTAGAGGAGCATTGTGAGAGGACTTTCAAAAATTCCCACAGGAACGGGAAAAAACGCGATTTTTCGTTTTACTGGTCGTAGAAAGACGAAATTTGGCAAGTGGGTTCCTTGGGGAGTGTAGGGGAGCACTAAGAAATCATTTCCCGAAATTCTTACGGGAACAGGAAAAAACGGGATTTTGCGTTTTACTGGTTTTTAGAAAGCTAAAATTTCAAAATTCATAAGTTCACACTGTAAATAGGCCGCAAAGGGCTCTTTAACCAAGTTCAAAAAAAGGAGGAGATTACATGCATTCCACTTCATGTATTTTTTTATGTAGGTATGTTCGCCGATTTCTTGGTCAATTGTGGACCGATTATAAAAATTATTTTTTTATTCGAAAGAATACAATATACTCCTGAGATGGTTCCATTGTCACCAAATCAGGATCTGATGTCGGGATCTTAGGAAATCGAGGGCAACCCTCAAATTTTGTAGGCACGCATTACGTTTTTCATATATTTTCTCAAGCTATTTAAGTGTTTGCGTCTGGTAGACATCATCTCATGTAGATGAGCTGATGATGGAAGGTAGAACTCCTTAACGGTTAGGAGTTGAGGATATTTTTTCAAATATTATAGGTACGTATAGACCGATAGTTGTATTCTTTCAGTTTATCCGGGTGAGCTGATGATGTAAGGTTAAACTCCTTAACGGTTAGGAGTTATAGGAAGTTTCTTTAAATATCATATGCACGTATAGACCTTTAGTTGTATTCTTTCTGGTTATTCAGATGAGCTGATGATGGAAGGTATAACTCCTTAACGGTTAGGTCACACAACACCATAACAAAATACTACAATATGTATAATATCAATGCTAAGTAGGTACACAGCGCTTCCAGTTACTCAAGTTTCCGTAGAAGGTAAGAAAACATTGAATTATACCTAATGCAAGACAGGGGAAATTAATAGTTGGTTTTATATTATTAACAAACCTGGTTATTTTAGTGCCCGCTTTCGAATACTTAGTGAAAAACATTGTATATAAAGAAATACTGTAAAGGACCGTATCTACCTGAAGTTTAGTCGGGTTTGCTTGCTCGCTTACTTGCACGCTTTCTTGCACGCTTGCTTCCTTGCGTGCATGCATGCTTGCTTGCATGCTTGCTTGCTTGCCTGTATGCTTGCTTGCTTGATATCTTGGTTCTTTGAAATACTCATGGTACACGCGAGCGAAGCCGCGGGCAAAAGCTAGTCTCGATATAAATAACCCGTTTAAAATAAAATTAATAGGCGTATCATGAAAATAACTAAGGTACGATTTGCACAAGTAATGTTTTTACAAACATCGGTAATGAAATCAATATTTATTCATGTAGGTATTTAATTATAAAGAATCCCGACTGGAATGACGATGATGACTGAGGTCCAAACTCTTGTTATGAGTACAATAAACATGGAAAAAAATGTCGGTCCTGCCCGCATAATCTTTGTGTATAATCATCATCATCGTTCTAGACTATTATATAGACGTCCCACTGCAGGACACGGGCCTTCTCTCAGATTAAGAAGACTTTGCGAAATTGCCATGGATTTTTTTTAAATTATATGATGGTTTTAATTTACGTTATATGAAATACCTACCTAAACACACAAGCAAAATTTAATATATCTACACTTAATGGTCAATATTTTAGATATGTACATTGATTTCATGGAAATATCGGGACAAAGTTGCCCTTATGAGAGGGCTCTCTGCATATCAAATTTGATCTAAATCCGTCCAGCCGTTTTATCATGAAGAAGTAATAAACACGCATGCACACGCACGCACGTACGCACACACACACAAAAACATTCATATTTATAATATTAGTAAGATCATTCACAACAATATGACGCGACGAGAAAGTTTTACGTCACAATCGTCATGACGCGTCACGGTGAGCGTTCATGGTCACTTGCACTTTCAACGAAAGTGAATGGGCGAAAGTGAATTTGGTCAAACGTCATTATTTTGTAAGCAATGTCTAGTGGCAGGATTGGCAGGCATTATCAGGGCAAGACGATGACCTAAGATAAGGGAAGGTAATAATTGATACAATTGATTTATGCCGTGACCTATTAAGTGGGTGGTGGCGTAATCCAGTGATATCACCTAGGGTTTGTTCATTTAATTACGTATTATTATCACAGCTTATGAATTCATAACGAAACATTTATTTGTTTATTCTAGCACTATTTCACAAAACTTCTTTGATTTTTATTGTTTCGGTTATCTTTTCGTTTAGTCGGCGAAGGGTTGTATACTTGGCAAGAGAGCTATAGTCATTATGTTTAAGAAATTTATTTATTATGTTATTCGCTTCTATAATCTACAAATTATCTTTTTACGCATGTAGTCTTATGTAGCTATTAGTGTGTAGTTTATCTATCTATATAGCGATCAGGGTATCACCAATGGTTCTGGCTGAAAATAAGCGCTGGGGTGCTTGCTATAAATGCCTCAGCATTATGCTGAGCCAGTATCCTTTTTTTTTTTTTTAATTTATTTACACTAAAACAAACAAAAGAAGTACAGAAATACTTATGCTAAAATACATCTGCCAAACTGCATAGCAGTTTGTTGGCAGAAAGTTTATAACTCTCACTACTTATAAAGGTTCCGACACTCACTTGGTCCGGTTATATTAAAAATTCAAACCCGGTGCCGGCTGCGTAGGCACAGCGCGCCGCGGCCCTTTGTTATTGATTACTATTTTTAATATGAAGGTGGAATTACGCTATGCGCTGCGCCTGTTGTTTTACAACCATTTCGTGCTGTTATTTTTGAAAAAATATTTATGTGTCGTGTGTCGTTGTAAATAAATGTATTTTCTTTCTTTCTTTCTTTAATGCATGGTAATTTACATGAAATGGTAGGTATAATTGTGGAATGAATGAGTCTGAGTTTTTCTCCCTGTAAATTAAAATTTGTATTTAGTGTTATTTTAATATAACGATGGACATTGACGAACCAAAATAACCTATTCACTTTTAGATTTCTATGGCAATAAGCATGCTTTCCATGTTTGAGTGATATCCATCCCGGCATTTTGTTTTTTTATTTTTTTAACACAGAGATTGTGGTAGTTGAGGTTGTTTGAACACAAGAAGCTGTATAGTAAACTTCTAAATGCGGAACTGTGCATTAAGTATAAAAAATAATGCATCCGTAGCAGAAGTTGTTAATTAGGTCAATATTGACATCTTTATTGGTTAATGTCTGATTTATAACTACTTGTACTGTCTGCTACATCTTTTGAGCCATCTATATTCAAAACTGATAAACAATAGAACACCCTCAAGAATAATTTTATTGTGATAGCTTCTCACATTTCATAAAAAGATAGTCAGACAAGATGACACCATGAACTCGTTTCTAACTACATTGATGCCGAGATGTGAAAAAAGTTTAGACTCAAAGTAGTAGGTAAAAGTAGAGCGTGGGCTCAAAGTCGAATGCCTGCGTGTGCATCTAGATTTGAATTAAGTGTTCAGCATTGTTATGAGAAACGATAAATAAAGGAGATATGAGAGATTTATGACTTGAAATGAACCTGGAGGTGACTTCTCTGCCAATCATTGAAGTTATATATATTTTTGTTATAACTAATTGGTTATCTTATGATATCATGTTTGGTTTACTGTGTGAGTGTAAGTAGTATTATTACTAGGCATCGGAGTTGTCATCGCACGGTAAGACGTTAGCAAGCCATGGAGTCGACATTAGCAATAAAATTCAACTCGTATTCATACTCATACTCATTTATTTATTTAAGTCGCGATTTTTATTTTATAATCAAGGACAAGAATGTTGACTAGTAGGGTAAATCGCCAATAACTGGTCACCTCATACTAAAAATGAACTCTATTCACCCATAATAGGATTTATATTTAGTATAGGTGTTAATTACTGGCCACCTTTCAATAACAGGACGTTATACTAAGTTGAATTCTGTTTGTAGCGGAAAAGAGTTTATTTTCAATGCAGTATGAGGGGGGCAGTTATTGAAGGGTGTCCAGTTATTGGCGATTTACCCTATAATATATACTCACGAGCAAAAATAGTACTGAATCACTTCCCATACATGGTACCTAATACGTTGTGACACATACCTACTACGTAATCGTAATTGACCAGTACATAACGTTAGGTCTATTGCAGTGATGTTATTTGTGTATCAGAGTTTGTATAGTTGT
Source organism: Archips xylosteana (assembly GCA_947563465.1). Taxonomy (NCBI): domain Eukaryota; kingdom Metazoa; phylum Arthropoda; class Insecta; order Lepidoptera; family Tortricidae; genus Archips; species Archips xylosteana. Next base: position 16,214,976 of record OX387346.1, read on the forward strand.
ATTTTAAAATAGTTGAAGCTTGAGATTGAAGGTTGAGTTTGTAATCTAATAGAAAAATAATTTTATTTATAATTTGAGTCACATATTTGTCACGATATTTAATCACGATCGGTATAAAGGCATTTTAGAATGAAATAAATGAGTGAGTATGAGTCTGAATAGATGTTGGACTTTATTACTAATGTCGACTCCATGGCTCGCTAACGTCTTACCGTGCGATGAAAACTCCGATGCCTAATTATTACAGTTTCATCAAAAACGACTAGTGCATCCCAGCCTATAAATATACCTACGTCCCAATGCAGGGCACAGGCCTCCTCTTAGAATGAGAGAGCTTGGGTCGTAGTTCACACGTGGGCCCAGTGCGGATACACCATTGAATCATTGATTTCTCTGCGGGTTATGCAGGTTTTCTCAGGATGTTTTTCTTAACCGTAAATCTCATGGTAAACTCCAAATATAATTTCGCTTGTAAATTCTGAGAAACTTAATAATAATGTAAGTACTGTATTTATCGTTGGTGGCTGTTTGCGTCTGATTGCTTTGGTTTTAGACGAAGATTTTACTTTACGCACTAGAACATAAAAAACTATATTATGCAGCATTCCATCGACAGAAAGAACAACTTTACAAGCATGAAAAGTGAAAAAGTTTTTTTTTTAAATTAAATTTTAGGGTTTCATTTTTGTAACAAAAACAACATCAATCAACACGTTACCCATCTGTTTATTCTGCAACAAAGAAGATATACATCGTGGGAACACCTCTTGAATACACGCATGATAACAATGCAGCGATGTTATTAAGGATGATTAGTTGCAGGATTACTGATAATTGTGCAAAAACTATGGGCCATCACTTGTAATACGTGACCAAGCGAACCGGTTTTCAGCTGTTTTCACGAAACCGCGTTTAGGTTACCAATTTACATTCTAGCTGAGCAATCATGCTTAACACATCATTAGTGTTATTATCTAAAACCGTCAATTTTTAAATACAAAGGTTTCTACCTTTCATGGCCATACTTTATTTCTAAAACGTCTCGTCTCGCTATCCAGATTTTACAATTTCACATTGTGGGATCCCAGTTTTCCGAGAATTGCGGGATTACAAGCGCGGGATCCCGGATTTGCGGGCCTGCGGAGGAGTTTGTACCCGACCATTTGCGAGCGTGATTACTCGAGTATTATCTCGCTTGGGGATGTCCAGGCAAGTGAGCGCGGAGCTATGGGGTGCAGAGATATTGTCAACTCTCAGTATTTTTTGTTCTGTTTTTCTAATAATTGAATTCTCAACAAGTCAACAGTACTTATCTTGGTGATTTTGTTGCTTTATTTCCCTTTTAGTATTCTTAGTGCGATCCCGCAAATACCGGGATCTCGCGGGATCGCAAATGTTCAGTCCCGCCAATACTGAGATTGAAGAAACTTTGCGGGATTGTAAGCCCTAGTAAGTGTATGCAATGGTGTAAGTATAGTCGTGGTAGAAAAGAACTCGTTGACAAAGAGTCGAAAAGTGACGTACTTTTTCATTCTGCGACTATATTACCAATGCTTGCCGCAGGTCTCTATGATTTCCCATAATTTAATATATCATTATGCGATTTTGCATAATTTTCATTAGTCATTAAGTGACTAATTTCTGAAAAAGAATTTTCTCAGGAATTGTTATTAAACTAACCTAACCTAGCCTACTGGATTCTATAAGATGGTATTTCTAAAAATCCTGAAAACAATACGTTTCTATATATTTTATGACAAACGTTGATATGACAAGTTAAATTATGACAAATTAAATTATGGGAAACCAAGAGATCCCGCTTGGGCCGCACTGGTGTACACCAGAAATGCGTGTGCTGAAATTACCGTGGCGTCACATACTGGGCTTTGTCTACGACAGGTTAAAACTGATACTTTGACGGTTCTAGTTTTATACGGAGTCGTAGGCAGAAACTTAATAAACAATTATCATCATCATCAATATGTATCAAACGTTTATCGAATTCCAATCAAATATGACTGCCAACGTTTGGCGAATGCGTAATCAGCAAGCAATTACTTGATCTTAATTAAGTCTTGAATGTTTAGTGCCGTGTTTACTTAACAAGGTCGAAACGTGATATTTTCTTCACTCATTTTCATCATACCTTACAATTTAGGTCTTATACGTATTTTTTTATCTCTTTCACAGACTGTTACATTACGAAATTCGGCGGAAACATAACGTACAATAAAATAAAATAGGTTTATAGTAAATTGTAAAATAATTATCATATTACACGTGGTTAGCCACCGTGTCCATGTAACACATGTCAATCTTTAGAAAGATATAGTTCCAATTATGATTCAGAAAATGTAGGGCAATTAAGAAAATAATTAAAGTACCTACAGCCTCTAATGATACGTAATAAACTTCATAAAGCTAGATCAATCAACTCTCGCGCAAAATTCTAGGAACGCTGCTAATAAATCATAAATTGTAGGAACCATACATGAAATCTAAAATATGACCAAAAGAATTTTGTGTAAGGCACTATGACGGCTCCATTTATGTCATTAAAATTGCCTTCAATTTAATTTGATATGATACGTTCATTAACCTATTATATGAGTACTAATACTTTAATACTAGTAAGTATTTAAGCGAGGAAACTAGCTTTATCCTTCGGCTCCCCATGGAAAAATCTCTTCTAATTCTATCTCTATAATAATTTAAGGAATATGTGTGTCAAATTTTAAATCTTTAGCCGTCTCTAACTGACAAACACTATACAGCCTAAATCACTGTATTCAGGCTGTGCGTTACTCTTTTATATTATGTATAAATAATAAAAAAAATATACATGAAACTCACTCTGTTTCCACTATTGTTTTTAATTTAGAACGGTGTGACATATATAATTATTTTGTGTGACACCGGGAGGCGGGCGGCTCCTGCATGTAAACATATATCGCACTCCTAGGTCAAGAGTACATCAACTCAAAATAATACCCCGTTTTAAGTTAGACCTCTGCTAGTTTCAGGAAGGTCTAAATTAAAATGGCTGATTATTTTGAGTTAATATACTCTTGACCTGGGAGTGCGATTATGTGTTGCACAAACGTGGCTGTGTAGCACGGTTGGTAGCGGAGAAATAAGGTATTTTTTTATAGTTCGTTTTTAACATTACTATACCCAGGTTACCGTTCCAACATAATCCACATGCGACAGAATTCACGGAATACCTTACCTTTAAAATGGAGTTTCTTCAAAGAAAATGTAATTAGGAAATGCCCGCTGCAGCGATTCACAGGAACTGTCATTTCCAAACTTTATTTCCCAAGAGGCAGAACAAAACTTTAGTTTAGTTGATAACTTGTTCTCGATTGGGACACTAAGTGCACTTTATGTAGCCTTAATCATTGTTTGGGTTACCTACTCGTTTGATATTTAGAAACAAGAAACATTTGCAGCGAGCCGCAATTACTTCTTATATCTAATTATAAGGTAATATGGGCCTAATAACTCTGGTATTCTCCGCGTAAAGCTGTTCCTGATTATACGTTGCTTTTACGCGCATGCGTAGGGGAGACTTGAACGACTTTAAACGACTCGAACCGATTCGAATCAACTCGAACCGACTTTAATCGGTTCGAACCGTCTTAATCGACTTGAATCGACTCGAACCGACTCGAACCGATTCGAACCGATTCGAACCGACTCGAACCGACTTTAATCGACTCGAATCGACTTGAACCGATTTGTACCGATTCGAACCGACTCGAACAGCTTCGAACCGATTCGAACCGAATCGAACCGACTCGAACCGACTTTAATCGATTCGAATCGACTTTAATCGACTCGAATCGACTTGAATCGACTCGAACCGACGCGAACCCATTCGAACCGACTCGAACTGACTTTAATCGACTCGAACCGACTCGAAACGACTCGGACCGACTGTCTTATATGAGTTGTTTTATTTGTTTTAATTCATAAATGGAAGGTACTATTTTCAAACTTAACCCAATGTACTTTACAAAAGGTTATGTATGTACCTCGATAGACGATGATGATGATGACTCGTAGAAAAAGTATTGTATACAAAAGTTTCATAATTAGCTCTTAAAATCTCGTACCTTACTTAGGCCACTCGGCAAGCCTTGTGGCCTAAACACGGTACTCGACTTTAAGAGCCTTCATTATGCAACGATTGTATAAAATACTATCATGGCAGTCTCTTGAACTATGTAATAAAGGTTACGCATCATATTACATTTCTATTTATTATCCTGGAAAAATGCCCACTCAAAATAAAATAAAAATCAAAAATTTATTTCTGTAATTAATTAAGGGCTCTTTGACATGTCTTTTTAGGGTTCCGTACCCAAAGAGTAAAATCGGGAACCCTATTACTGAGGCTCCGCTGTCCGTCCGTCTGTCTGTCTGTCTGTCCGTCTGTCCGTCTGTCACCAGGCTGTATCTCGGAAACCGTGATAGCTACAGAGTTGAAATTTTCACAGATGATGTATATCGGTTGCCGCTATAACAATAAATACTAAAAAAATGTAATAAAATAAATATTTAAGGGGGCTCCCATACAACAAACGTGATTTTTTGTTCGTTTTAGCTCGATATTGATAACGGCAGCAGGTAGACGTTTGAAATATTCACAGAATATTTTATTATAATATAATACTGACTAAGACTTGGCCGGTTTTTTTAGTCTACCAGCGCTTACAGAAATACCATAATTGTCAAGAAGAATCATCATCATCAGCCTATGTTCGTCCACTACTTGACATATGCCTCTCCCATGGCACGCCACTGGGCACGAACCTCGGCCACTCTCATCCAGCTCTTGCCAGCTGCCTTGCGAAGATCATCGCTCCACCGAGTCTAAGGACGTTCCAAGAAGAATGTGCAGCTAGAAACTTGGCACTATGTATTTTTTTCTAAAAACAGTATGGATTACAATTTAATAATGCTTTGCTCCATTCGTCCCGATTTTGAGCGATGCGGTTTTGTGTGTGTGTGGAAGACGTCAAGATGTCACCGACAGCGCCTCCTGAGTCAACCTCATCTTTACTTGTGGTATCCAGTCCGTGACTATTTTAGCACACCTAGTTGGATCCATGGAGCTAACGCGGCCTGCCCAATTCCAGTGCAACTTGGCACGTTACCCACGTCAAAACGCGTCTTTTGGAGTGTAATGTAGTGTTTCGGATCCGCTTAACCCTCTTCACCCCAAGCATACTGCGCATCATTGTTTTTTGGTAAACTTTCGATTGGGTCTTCTGTAACTCCGTTAATGAGTAGGTATATTTGAGCAACATAATTTGGGCCAGGCAGTATACACATAATCGACAAGTCTCCGTTATAAAGCTAGTGGAAAATCGCCCTTTAGATCAGATATTTCATTGAGATTGACCTTCATTAGGACTTTCGTTGATTTTTGCAAATTACACATAAAAAATAATGAACACAATAAATAATGGTCATTTAACATAATATTTTTGTCGAATATTATAAACTTTACGGGATTGTTATAAACTTATAAACTTCATAAACGTATCTTGACCTAAACCAATTTGTAGATTACAACACGATCAAATAAGTTTGTTCAATCAGTAGTTTCACAGTACATTCTATTATGTACATATCAAATGATTGCCATCTATTTCATTAACCATTATTATTTTCAAACTTTAAGTATTTTTACACGTTCCTCAATTAAAAAGTAAACAAACAAAAGTGAAGAAACAAACTCTGCAGTTTAAATATCTCCTTCCCTCATATTTTATCTTTTGTTTCAAAGTATGTGTTTGTTCATGTTTAAGTCTAATTTGTTTAAAAAAATAGTTCTCTACTTCTATTTTTTTCCACTTCGTATCATACTTAAATATATTACCTGCATTAAACGGCTTTTCTCCGATCTCTATTGTAAATATATCTTTCCCACATATTTTATCTCTTGTTTCAACGTATGTGTTTCTTCACGTAGATTTCGAATATATTTAAATAAATAGTTATCTTCTTCTTCTGATGCCATATTGTCTAACGCTTCTAACGCTTGCTTTTGCTTTCTCCGTCTCTTTCTTTCATCATTTCATACCGTTCGACAGAAAGAAATAGTGATTGCGAAGGCAAGCGTCAAAAGCGTTAGCCTACTGTTTTTGTCATCTATCATACTTAAATAATTATAATACCTGAATAAAACGGCTTTTCTTCGATCTCCATTGTCAGATTTAAACCGTTTTAGTCTAGGAAGTAAAGTGCCGCAGCCCTCGCGATGATACTCCTACTAATGACCGTGCCTTCTGGTTTGGTGCAAGGCATGAGAGTAATTGTGTAATTGCCTTGTTTGTGAGCTAGCTATAATGACAGTTGCAGATTAGCAACATTCTTAGAGCTTGGGTCAAGTTGTGTCGAGTCGGTAGGTTAATTAACTTAGAAATAATGGACAAAACTTGTCTTAATCATTTTCATAACATTCGTTGAATCCAGGGAGCATAAAACAGATAACTTTTAGCAAAGTGAGCTGTTAAACTAACAAGTTATTTAAGTGATATAAAATATTAACATAATAAAGTAGTAAATATATACATTTTTGCATGCGACTCCGTCTGCGAAGAAAATAAAATAAATAAATAAATATCACGGGACAATCTTACACAAATCGACCTAGTCCCAAACTAAGCAAAGCTTGTACTATGGTTACTAGACGACGATAAACATACTTATATAGATAAATAAATACTTAAATACATAGAAAACATCCATAACTCAGGAACAAATATTCGTGCTCATCACACAAATAAATGCCCTTACCGGGATTCGAACCCAGGACCTCTTGCTTCGTAGGCAGGGTCACTACCAACTAGGCTAAAGCGGTCGTTAAAAGGAGTATAAAAATAGCCTGCGACCTATTTTCAGTGTGAAATTCACACCAACCAAATATAGACAAAAAACTTCTTAAAAATCGGTCAAACCGTTTCGAAGGATATCGACGACACGAGACTTTTGTATATTAGAATTAAAATTGAAGCCATATTAAAATTATACATTATAAGAATTTTAACTCTTACTATTATCTAATTTATAAAAATCTCATGTCACGGTGTTTGTCATCGAACTCCTCCGAAACGGCTTGATCGATTTTTATGAAACATTTTTCTCTTTATTCGGTAGGTCTGAGAATAGGTCGTAGGCTACAACGTACAGTAGGCGTGCAATTGCGTAACAAAATAGTAACGAAATTGGTAGTGTATCTGAATAGTATTGACCCGCACCGTGCTTAGCAAGTATTTTTCTTAACACGAATACCTAAATCACAAAATAAAATCTTCCCTGAGAATCAAGCTAAGTAAGTGATAGCGAAAACCGCACTAAAATTGGCTAGGAATGTTGACTAAGCGGGAATGTGGAAGAAATGAGAATGTGGACGAAGTGGGAAAAACAAGAAGTGGGAATGTGGACAAAATGAACCTAAACGTTAAACAATAGGTGTACGCCAGTCGCTTGTGCCTCGCAGCAATGCGCGCACGCAGCGACTCGTTAAGATCGCAATGATTATGTCCGACTCGTGCCACACATTACCGCTGACTTACGTTCTGTTGTTACCCATTATACCTATGTTACGAATACGTGCTGTTTTTACTCATATAAACTAATAAAACCAGCCAAGTGCGAGTCAGATTCGCGCACTGGAGGTTCCGTACAAACCGAGTGTTAGCAGAGCCCTGCTTCTATACTGCAATTAGCAATTAGTGTTTAATTGAATTCAAAATTTTTACTACTTGTTGTTGTAGCAGCAACAGTAGTGGTAATATAATAATAACTGAATATTTAATGTTTCTAACTAACGCCATTATAAAGATTGAGTTAAAAGCGTTGAACAAAAAACATGCTTTCTTTATGAACCCCTTTAAATTTTAACTTTATTTTATTTTTAATATTTTTTATCATAGCGCTCATAGAAATACATTCGATGAATATTTTACATACCTTAGCTATTACGGTTCAAGAGACAGACAGACAGACAGCGGAGTCTCAGTAAAAGGGTTCCATTAGCACGTTTTGGGTACAGAACCCTAACAAGACGTTTCAAAATTAATCTGGTATATTTTAGAGGATGGCTGGGTTTAACTGAACACTCTTATATTTGAAATATAGATGCACAGAAAAAACCCCAGAAAAAAGACCAATGCTGGGAATCGAACCCAGGTCCTCAGCGTTCCGTGCTGCGTGCTTATCCCTACACCATCACTGGTCTAGAGGTTAGCGACGAATCTTTCCCATACATCGTACATTTCAGTCTGTTATAATCACGTTATGCAGTGATAAAGCGCTTATCTATGTTATGCCCTCTACCGAGAGACTTTAACACTCCTTCGGAGCTAACCGCTCACCTGGACCAAGAGATGGCGCTACTGTGCAACTTTAAACAAGTCAGATATGAAGTATCTTTTTTATTTATTTTTTCAACTTCATTTTTTATTACTTTTTTTATTTTTTTTTATATTATTTTTTTGAAAAAATAAATAAAAAAGATACTTCATATCTGACTTGTTCAAAGTTGCACAGTAGCGCCATCTCTTGGTCCAGGTGAGCGGTTAGCTCCGAAGGAGTGTTAAAGTCTCTCGGTAGAGGGCATAACATAGATAAGCGCTTTATCACTGCATAACGTGATTATAACAGACTGAAATGTACGATGTATGGGAAAGATTCTTCGCTAACCTCTAGACCAGTGATGGTGTAGGGGTAAGCACGCAGCACGGAACGCTGAGGACCTGGGTTCGATTTCCAGCATTGGTCTTTTTTCTGGGGTTTTTTCTGTGCATCTATATTTCAGTTTGTATTTAGTTTGAAATATATGGTTTCATGGGATGACCGTAAAAGTAATAAAAAATGAAGTTGATAAAATAAATAAAAAAGATACTTCATATCTGACTTGCTGAACACTCTTGTAAAGGTATTTCATCGGATTTTTTATTCAAAATATTTTCACGTCTTTGACGTTGCTTTAACCAACGATCAGTGTAAAGCTTGTGTAAAGTAACATTTTATCAAACACAATTGAAAAGTAAAAAAAATTACTGGATGTTCATTAATACGGATAATTTGCGGTAGTTCCTTTGGCAATTCCTTCGAAGGAACTATTGCGGTTTTTTGCACTAGTTTCTTCACAAGAGGTAAAGGAACCACTGCGTTTATTTTTTCGCCTTTGTTCCTTTGCTAGAACTGAAGGTGTAACTGTGACAAGAAAAAAAGGCGAATAAATAAACGCAGTTCTTTCTTCATCTCTTGTAAAGGAACTAGTACGAAAATAATCACAATAGTATCTTCGCAGGAACAGCCAAAAGAACTACCGCGAATAATCCAGTAAAAGTAACCCATCCACCTGCTAAAATATTTATATTCATCATCCCAGCCTATATACGTCCCACTACACATGGCACAGGCCTCCTCTCGGAATGAGAGGGCTTGGGAAGTAGGTAGTTCCGACGCGGACCCAATGCGGATTGGGAACTTCACACACACCATCGAATTACTTTTCAGGTGTGTGCAGGCTTCCTCACAATGTTTTCCTTCGCCAATATTTATATTACTAAACACGAGAATTACGATTTTAAGATAAATTGAAAACATATAATTTATTTGGATAGTTTTATTTATTTTACATATTTACAAGCACTATAATTAGAGCTAAAAAACATAATAAAAACAATGAAAGCAACTATTGAGTCGACGAAATGATCAAAATAGCGAACCGTGACAAAAATCACTCTTTAAAAAAAATAAAAACAAATTGCAACGTTTATAAAATAATGATAATGATTCATCTTCAGGAAGTTGATAATGATCATCGTTAGCTGTTTCTGACAAAAGATTTTGTGAATAACGAAAGTTACGAATGAATACCAACAAACAGTCTTTTATAATGGAATCGAGACAATTATGTCATCCGGTTTACTATTGAGCACAATAAATGAAAGGGGACAATTTTCTCACACAGACACATTTGACACTATTTCACAGGACCGTTACTTTAAATTCGTGATGTACTTATACAATAATTTTTAGACGAATTGTTTTCAGTTTTCAAAAACTAAATATTTATCATACTTTCCGGCGCTATCCAACTAGAATTTCTTTTAAGAAATTTCAATATGAAATTATGAGTACCTATATATTGTCAACTTTTACTCATATCTATGTTGGATCAATATTTGAACTCACAATCCACGGCAAAAAAAAACTAATATGGGTAGTTCTACTAGCGTTTCAACTTACGGCATTATTATTGAAGAAATGAGCTTCTTCTAATTATTAAAATTGTATCGAAAAACATTGTATCGTTTCGGCAAAACCCTCCACTCGATGCGGTGTATTTTTCAATATATGAAATAGGATACTGAGCGCAGTTGAATAGCTCCTAAAACTACCCAAATACAACTCTTCGTAATAGTCAAAATTCATAAACAAAAAAATATAATTTAGAGATACAAGATTATACATTAACTTAAAAGTCATAGTAGTGAAACAGTCGTTTATTTAGCGCTGTTTTTAAATTTTTTACCTTATTAGTTAAGTCCATTTATTGGTACGATATACCCCCTCGAAATCCGATAGAAAGATTTACCTATTCAATCATTTCTATTTACGCAACGGCAAGTTTTTATAGTAATTACTTAATTAAAACAACATCTCATCTCATAATGGTAATAAATGGATGTTGTAATATCTTTATAGCTCAATTTGTAAATAAAGTTACTTAAGACCAGGTTATTCAAACGAAAAAATATTCAAGGAGAATCCGCCCTTCGTGCAAAGAATTGACAGAAATGTTGCAGAAAAATGAAATTTAAAGCCATCTTTTTTCAGATTATGAAAAATTAAGCGTTAGTTTTTTTTTACATGTAAAACAGTCCGTGATTTACCTGCTTTCGGTTTTTTTTTGATCGAATGCAGTTTAATGTATTCTGTAAATCAAATTAATGGAGGACGATTTTCAAACTACAAAATATATCTTTATGTGCTCAAAAAGAAAAAGAAAAAAAATGTGTAAAGTTGAACGAATTGGTTCATTTAAAATAACCTGGCTTTAATTTAGTACATTTTCAGAACTGACCATTTTAAATACTGGAACTTAACATGAAACTTTCATTCATGCTGTAAAATTAATATCTGCCATAAAATATATCCGACAGTTTTTACACGCTTCATTCTTTTTTGTAAATTTATGACCAACTCTGCAAACTGTCCTTTTCAGAGTTGATATTTACATGGATTAGGTTTTAAAATACTTTATCTTCTGGCACTTTTCGTTAACACTATACTACTATCTAGTGACATCACATCACAGTATTAAGTTGTCGACTATGCGGTACAGATTGCCGATTGTAATAACACTTTTTACATTCACATAATGCGCTTGATGCTTTACGAAGCATGCGAGTCCACTGAGCAACAATTACGAAAATTAATGTTACATGTAGTAAAACACAAGATAAATGTGCATCCTGTACTGAAAACACGCAGGGAAAACGTAATAAATGACACTTTAGCAGTATATTTTAGATTTGAACTTCAAATTAGAATTTAACTAGAAAACTATAGCGGGTTACGGAAAGTGATATGGTTTGTATTGTGTGCAGTCATGTTGATAATGATAATAGTGATGACAATGAGGGTAGTTGTTCACCTTCGTCACCCGTACCAGAGCTAGAGCCGTGACAGGGTGCTCAGATATCATGCTCTTCGTGCTGCATCTCACGCATTCCGTCATTAAGGATCTTAGATAGACATAGGACCATCAAAGAATTGAGTCATATAGAAGCAAAGTCACCAACATCTACTTTAATTGAAAAGCGTAGAGAAGATTTTCCCCAAATAATTTGAAGTAACACTGTAAAGACTGCAATTAAAGTTGCTACAGTAAAAAAAGTGGATGTAGGTGACTTGGCTTCAAATCCATTACTTAATTATTCGTTATTCAATAAACGTGAGAAATCCAATGTCAATTGTTTACTTCAAATGACGTATTGAGTATAATCTATAATACGGATACCAAAATTATCCAAATTTTCTATTTGGCCACATATTTGGCCCCATTGCTGTAAGAACTTTGGTGGTGGCAAAAAGTGTTCTTATACATACACGTTTGTATCTCAAATGTACAGTCGTTACCGCATAGTTTACATGTTTTATCGATTCGTTCTTTTAATGACATTCGAACTGCGATGATACTCTTAACTTACTGCTACTACGTAGACAAGTTGTGCTTAACACCTTTAACTGAAGTCATAAAAAGGAACATAAAATTGGGGATCCATTTGATCAGTAGTTAACGATATTAAGCACAAGTGGCGGCGTATACAAAGTAAACACAAACATTAATGTCGAGAGACATACGCTGGAAACTGGTAGACGTAGGGAACCACCACACTCTGAAAAGAAAATGTCAAGTTTATTACTGAACGAAAATCCTGAAAGCGTTATATTTTGTGGGAGTAAAAATAAACTACAAGACGCTTCAAGTGTTGATTGCACTTTTGCGTTTAAGATTTTAAATCACAAATATGAGATTTTATATATTTTTGTGGAGATGACCAATTCTGCCCTGCAGACTCTTAAATGCAGTAAAAGGGTTTTTACGTTTGTTGAATATTGAACTATAACAAGCACAGCGTAAGAAACTTAATGGTCTAATCGCTTTTTTGCTCTTACTGCGTTTTAGGGCCTGCAGGGCAGAATTTCAGTTACAACAAAATTACTTTAACAAAAGCCTGTATCAAATGCCTCTAATTTTGAGAGGATGCAATAAAAATATGATGAACTAGTAATACTAGATTTACTTTTACACGACAATTACCTCCTTTGTGTTTCTAGTATTCCTCCTTGTAATATCTTTCTCTATTTGCCATTCCAAATCACCGATATCTCGTCGTTCATTCAAGTTATTGCCATCAATTGAGTTCTCATTGGCGTCTTCTTGCCTCGCTGGTTTCGTTTCTTGAGAGTTACGGTAAGTGGGGAGAAAGTACCGTAGACCAAGTCCAGGTAAGCTTTGGGAGCTTAGAACTTGTGCTGGGGTGAAGTAGTCCACTACTGGCTCCGCTTGGATAGGCTGGTGTACTGGAGTATATTTACTGACGAACCGTTGAGCGCTGTTGAGTGGTACTCGCCCGGAGTATATCACTTCAGTATACCTCGGCTGAGGTACAAAGAGCTTGGGTCTCCTGTACAGCAAAAATACGATGGTTAATTATTTTTAGGGCTTCGTGACAAACAGGTGCCTAATGGGACGTATTTTTAACTATTACATTATTGTTGTTATTATTATTACTATTGTTATTATATTATTAATACAGCCACTATAACAAAAAAAATAATGAGAATTAAAGTCAAAATTCAAAGGTGGTTCGCAAATACCATACAAAAGACTTTTTTTTTTGTAAGGTAGTACGAAACCTTTTATGGGTGAGTCCGGCTCGCACTTGGAACATTTTGTAAAACAGTCATTATTCGGGTCTTGAACTTTAATGCTTAGCATAATTTGTATGGGTTAGTAACACGTGGGAAAATCTTTAAATAAAACGTGTTGCAGTGTTTCTAATCAAATCATCATGCAATGCTAATTTTAATCGTTCTGGCATTGAGTTTTTAAGAAAGACCTGTGTAAATGGATTTTAATTTGTGATTATATTATTTTCATACATCTTTTTCCATCCAACGCTGTCGACAATTAAAATAATACTATGTAGACTGTCAGATAATGACGTATTTCTAAAATCAAGCTTTCTTACGTATGAGGTACTCATTCACTTCAGTAATTTTTAGTCTACTTAGGTATGTACATCAAAAAAAAAATCTGTATGTCTGACAAGAACAGTTAAAATGGGGGATCGAAACCTATGTGACTATGATATTTTCTCTTATTCAACATGTACAAATTATTAATTCTACAATAGCTGTAGTAAGTATTTACAGTAAGGTGCTACATTAATCTCACCTAAATACTTCATAATTTTATTACAAGTTTTTTTATTGTCTGTACTTTTATGTCATTCAAACTACATAACTATATCAAATTTCAAGTCAATCTGAACACTATAAGTGGGTCAAATTTGACTTGACATTTGACCTTGGAACCTTATATTAGTAAATAATTTATTCGTCTATAATAAATAAAGCTTAATCAAATATCATAAATGTCATGATGACAAGGTTCTATGGTGGCCTAGAAGTTCAATTGGTTGGCTGTTGTACAGACGAGGAAACACGCGCGCACCAGGGTGAAACCTTTTCACTTATCAAATCATTGGTATACCCAAAGTGGTCTATATCGTCCCCCTTGGGTCGACGAAGACTTCCAAGGGGTCTACATACGCGAAAAAATGATTTGAAGTCGATTACTTTGCGATAAATCAATACCTATTTATTAGATAAATAAGCATGGGGTCGATCTAAAATTGAAAAATATGGCTAGGGGTCTACAAGACAAAAGTTTAAGGATGTCTGGTCTAGACCAGAGGTTTTCAATTTTATTTGGCCGTGGGACCCTTATTAATCAAACTTTTTTTGGCGGAACCCCTAGCTAGCTATTTCGATAGCAGAAGTGTTTATTTAACTTGTAGTTTAAATATATAAACTAATAAGTTTATATATTTAAACTAATAACTGGACTCGAAGACAGGACAAATTATAAATGAAAAATAATAACAGTGCAGCGCGGTTATGAGTTTATTCCACGAACGTTTTATTTAACTCTTGGGCCCCGTGACTGTGACCCTTCCATGGAACGTAAGGGATCCGCGGACCACCTTTTAGGAATCACTGGTCTACTTAGGCTAAAGACAATGCCATACCATTGAGCGTTAGGGTCCGGCGTGTCTTGATCGCGCTGCTCCCACACGGGTGCCGGGACGCGGTAGGGCTGCGCGGGCGGTTGCGGGTGCTCCGGCGGCGGCGGCTCGATCGGCCCGTTCTTCGTGCCGAACTTCACCATGATTGCGTGTGCGCACGACGCGTACAGCACCAGGCATGTCAGCAACTAAGGACATATAACTTTTTATAAAAAAAATTATAGCTGTGCTTTGTAATGGCTATACCTACTTGACTTGTCATCCAAATATTATCCATACCTTTAAGTCCATCCGACCACCGGATTTAGGCGAAATTTGATTTTAAAGATTGAAAACGGACAACTTGCAAGTTAAAAATAAAGGCTTGTAAAAACGGATATAGAAGTTACAAAGATGTAACTGTTGCTTGCGACTCCGTCTGTAAAGAATTCGCTTATTACTGTCCCGAGAGAACTAGATAATTTTCCGGGATAAACAGTATTCTACTTGTTAATCTAGGTTATGAACTATATTTGTGCCAAATTTAATAAGAATCTGTCTAACTGTTTTATCGTAAAAAAGTAACAAACATCCATTCATAAGAACTTTCGCGTTAACGATATTAGTAAGAAGTGAATAATGCAAAAACCATTATTAAAAAGTTGTGTAATTACTTTTTTTTAATGAAAATGGGGATTGTTCAGTTTGCTTCATAATAAATAGTAGATTTTATCATTCACGTAAACTACTACTACACACTGTCACAACATGAATTACACTGTCACAACATGTATATAAACTATGTAGGCGAATTATCTCCATAAGTAATCACAGATCATGGATCAATCCAAACCTAGAAACACTGACTCTTTGATAAATGCACCGACTTACCTCTTAGACCAAAACTGAGCTAAGGTAAATTTGTCCACATTACTCAGGTGAGCCAATAATTTGAATTTCAAATAGGCACTGGCTCTACGCGCTTGGATATTACGAACGATACGTGTCAAACCGTACTGTTTATTGGTTTTGTTTTCTAATAAGTAAATGTCGCTATCATGTCGCAGTTTAGTTTTAGTTTCTTAATTAAGAAAACCCCATACATCTCTGTAATTAATTATTTTTAATGTAATTTTTCTATAATTTTTTTTTTGTTGGTAATTTTTTATTTTATTTTGTTTTGAAAAAATGGCTTTCTGCAGCTCTTTGGATCCTACTTGCAGAATAAATATTTTTTTTTGAGCAATAAAAATGCAAAAAATTCCATCCCAGGCGGGATTGAATCATCATCACTGTACAATTTCCATTATTATTTTTTAGGCTGGGCGAAAATATTTCAATTCCTATTCTAATTAGAAATAGAAATTAGTGAATTTATACTACCACTAACCACAAAAACCGTTACTAGGTATACTAATTTGTTTCAAAAGGTGTAATTTAATATTTAAACCACGTGTTCACATAAATATGAAACGCATCCATACTAAGATGATTGGTTTTGATTGTTTACAAACACGTTGCTACAGAAGTCACATTTAGAATTTGACATTTGCGACTGTACATTATGTAAAAGTTTCTTCAATTTTCTTAACAAATTTTGCTAATTTTGAAGTTATTTTATTAGATCGGATGGTGTGTATGAATGTTATGCATTTTGTATGACAACATTAATTCCTTTAACAGGCTTACTTCAACATGTATGTAACAATTTTACTTCATATATTATTTTATCACCCGTCGTTCCGTATAAAAAAGTCTGATCGGTGTCCTAGTTAAAATAAACAGCTTATAACCTAACTCAACAATAAGGTTATTAAATGCAAAATAAAAACTAATCTGACTGATACTGGTAGAGATTAGCGCTTCGTTGATTTTTTGTCAACATCCAAATATCAATATGCCATTCAGCAGATACTGTTTACAGTAGTGTACTCGTTAGAATCTATTTTTCATTTTCTATTTTACATTTGATTTTTAATTTTTATGTTGTTATGAGAAATTCTTCCAATCATATGATTCAAATGCTAAGAACAATCCCTAATTCTAAATTCCAATGAAAAATACTTCACAATAACCACGTTTTTTGTCGAAATCGAATCTTATGACAAAATTAGGATGGATACATACCTAGATATTTCTTATTTTACGGAATACATTTAAACGGAGAAACTTTAAATAGTTACAAATTATGAAAAACGTTCCATAAACGCTTGAACCTCAATTTTAATTGAGATATGACTGCCCTTTGTTCATCTAAGTTAGATCCCTAGAAAACAGATTACAATTGCAATTTACTGCACTCCAGTCTATCCAAGCATCCGCTTTCTGTGAAGTAATTTTAAATTAATTTAGTTTCAATCAAGATTCAGAACTGAGATTCATCTCTCAGCCTTGACGTGCAACTTTGTGTTCCCACGTGATCTTTCTAATTTTACAATGAATGTGGTTACAAATAAAAGCTAGTTTTTGCAAACAGAATCTATTAAATTTATTCTAAAATTGCGCAGCTGAAGTTACCACTCACCATTGTTTGTAAAGTCAACTTTTGTAACCTGTCAGTATTCGCAACATGACATGACTCATTTAGGATAAAATACTGGTTTTGTTCATGCTTTTTAATGTACCTTACAAGACTATCTGCAGCATTTATGTGATAGTCTGAACACCTTTAATAGAGAGCTCCAGCTGCCAAATATTTTCTACATGACTCAATATGACCATTGTATTATAAACATATTTTTTCTAATAATTCTTCAATATTAACATAAGTTACACGACCATGATGAAGACCATGGTGTTTTAATAAGCTTGCGTTCACGCCTGTGGGTGAGTGAAGTGCTACTCGTTTATTCTAGATTTTAAGAAAACCAGATAGATGCGTGCAATGCAGGGCGTATGCAGGGAATTTCACACTTCAAGTAAGAAGAAAATGACAAAAAACGCTTGTACGCCAGAATATAGGTTTGATTTAATTCAAAGTCCATACCTGTAACCCCGCCGAAGATCTCATGTTCACTTATTTATTTGCTGTGGTTTACAGTATCATTCGCTTCGTTGTCTGAAACAAAAAATAGACAATATAAGAATAAGTATTACGTTTCTTTTGAAAACATCCATTTACGATAATTTACATACAACAAAGATTAAGCCGGTGAATCGCTGTAATAATGGTAGTTTTACGTTTCGAAAGCCTTTGCCTAGTTACTGGAAGTTTAATGCGCAAAAAGATTCGCTAAAGCAGTTTTCGAAACATTTTATAATCTAGAGTTACCCCTAAATTGCATTTTAATGAACTTTGATAGTATTTAGTAATACGGGGTCTTGCAAAACTGTAGGAAGAAAGGTGAACTGGTCGGTAATCTTTCACACACATCACAATGGTTAGGGTAAATAGAGCTTGGCATTTAACTGATGCTACTGAGTCGTTGGACCGCTTTGTTACCCGGTCCTATCGCTTGCGATGACACAGATACGCAAGAAGATCGAGACCAGTTGTAATAGATAACGCATTATGTGAATAAAATATCTACGTGTAAGTCGTAAAGTTTCTGCCTTAGGATGGGTCCGTATCTATCTAATCTTCTAATATATATCAATCTCGTATCCGGTAAGTGGATCTACTGAGATTGAAGAAGTTTAATATGGTCTCACCAAATTTACGAGTAAATAAATTCAACTTGAGTTAGATCTGGAGTCTATCATAAAGGTCATAATTCATAATACAAAACAAAGTCCACCATTTTTTCAAGCATAATAATGAAATATTATCTTTATTAGACACCAATTATTTCACTGAAGAAAAATGTAAACCGATACGGCGATCGAAATATAAATAATATACAATTTCTCACAGTCGAATTCATAAAACAAAACCGGCCAAGCGTGTGGTGAATTACATGTATCTTAGGGTTCCGTATTAATACATATATGCAATAGGTATAGTTTTAACCGACTCGTCCAATTATAAAAAAGCCTGATTAGTTGTGATAGTTTTCCTTTCGTTATTTGTATTAAAATAAATATACTGCTGCTGCGTTTTTTTCATGTATCAAAAACAATCATTCCGGTGTCTGGGAAAGGGCACACTTGACTTGGCACTAAATGAAAAATTGTACTCTAAAGTTTAATATTTCGGAATCGGATCCCCGAATTGATAAATTTCTTTGGAAACAGCAGACCTGTAAATAATTTTGTAAATCTATATAAGTATGTTTATCCGTTGCCTTGTACCCATAACACAAGCTATGCTTAGCTTACTTTGGGACTAGGCCAATTGGTGTGAATTGCCCCGTGATACATATTTAGGACGTACGCTAAAAATTCATCATTATCATCATTTCAGGCGGTAGACGTCCACTGCTGAACATAGGCCAAACAGACCATCGTCCAATCCAATCCAGCATCCAATGCGTTCCCGCAACCAGAACCAGGTCATCACTCCATCTTGTTGGTGGCCTGCTTACACTACGTACGGTCAATGGACGCTATTCGAAAACCTTTTTGACACTAAAAATAATTCAGTCAAATTATTTATTTTTGACATATTACTTTCTAATACAGTAGGTAGAGCCCCTAGGTTAACACACATAAGTTACTAACATGCCAAAACTATAAGGCTTCTGTTTTTGCCATTTATATTGCGTAACCCTAAAAACTGCCCGAAGACGTACTTGTAACTGAATATGGAATGAACATGATATTAAATAACGTACGAAAAGGTTAATCGTAATTTGTGAGTGCTGCATACCACTTCTTTTAACAGCGAACGTGTCGTACACAATTTACTGTCACACGGTGGTCCTTATACGTATACTTTTCCTGTATAAGGTGGTACTTACTAAATATTGCTGTTGCCCGCCCAAACAGATGTCTAAAATGACCTTACTAAACGTGTAATTTCAATATAATTTTCAATAAACAACATTAATTTAACACGAATTTTAAACTGGTTAAAATGGCACCGTCTGTCAAAAAAAGTGTTTTTACAGAAAACTAGCAGTTACCCGCGAATCTATCTGCGAAGAGTTTGGTTGTCGCTATATTAGATTACATAATTTTCTTATGTACATTATCTTATGTACTTCCCAGGGCCTCAAACTATCTCTTTACTAAATTTCATCTAAATCAATTCAGCGGTTTAAGCGTGAATAAATAACAGGCAGACATCTTTAAAAAAAAGTTGGGTTCAAATAAACCTGGATGCCCTAAATGAACGACAATTTAATGCACGACCTGACAATTTACACACTTAGACAAATACAGGTCGTGTTTTAACTCCACCCATTTAGGAATTGCAGAATTTCGCTAAGAAAGTGAGTAAAGCAAACCATAGACTATAAATACTCGTGGCCAAGTGCGGAACCAATCGCACTCGGTGTAAAATTAAATTATAACAATTCCATTGAGCAATTAACAGACTGTGAACTCCGACCTGAGTCGCAACTCACCATACCTAAATATTTATTTCACTTGCCTATTATGTAAATTAAGGCAATAGTCACGTGCTTTTAGAGTTAAAACTAGTTTAAAAGTAATTTTGCACAGTAAATTTGTAACAGTTTGGTAGAAGAAGTTAGTACTTTTCTGTCAAATGTCAATACTCGGAGGAATCGCCTCTGTAATTTTGATATTAAACAGTCATGAATGATTGAGTGCTGAGCACACAAAATATTTTAGAGCTTGTCTAAGCTAAAATGACGCACGCCCCTCTACTGAATCAGTTGATTTGGATGTGTGCGTGCAAATATTAATAACGATTCTTCATCTTTCTGTTTGGGAGCGTATCAGTGTGCATCACGATCGACATATTGCATGAAAAATCTTGTGCGTAGATGCGGTGGTATGGCGCGTCATTTTAAATTAGACAAGCTATACCTGAGATTATTTCGAACATCTTTCCTAGCTGTATAAAGAATGTTCAGTACCTAGCTTGCTGTAGATTTAGTTTAAGTAGTATTTTTGTATGAAAAGAACACGTGAAATCAAAGTACAATGTATGGGACCACCTTTTATATAGGAATTTCACTGTGCTATGAGATATTTATTAAAATATCGAAATACAACCCATAACGAACATGGAAGACTACCTACGGCTTTTGGAAATGCGGTATCTATCAGTTAGATGATACCAAAAACTTTTTATAATTTATTTATATCAAGGAATCAACTAAAACAGGTATTTTTATGAATATACCACTGAAAAAGGTGTATATAACTTCTAACGTTTCCTATTTGGTTAGTAATCTCTAATCGATATTATCAGACTTATCTCGATTTGTCAAGACTGACGATGCAATTGCAAACCAATCGTCATTCATACCGTTCAATAAATTAAGTGACAGTTGCCGCTAAATAATTTACCAAGTTAAGCATTTTATTTCCTACGTGTGAGGGAATTTGTCATAAAGTTGCGCTGCATTTCTGCGTTAGGCGTCGTATGCAATAAATCAGGAACGCGCTTGTTTCCTTGTACGGGATAGTTGTGAAACGTTTCTTTGCTTGACAACTCGTGGTCTGACAACTGTTAAACCTTTTTAAGTAGGTGTTTGAGGCAGAAAAAGTTTATTTTCCGTTGGACAGAAGCCATTAGTCAACATCCCTTGATGTTGACACCACCAATCAACTGACGTAATTTTTATGAGCTGTCAAAACACAATTCTCATATAGAGTTTGAATGGCAATAGCAACTTATGACGTCACTTCTTCGCCATCTCAATGAACTAACTATTTATAGGTTTTAAAGCAACAAAAAACCTAATTTTGCAGTTAATCGAAAATTAATCTGGTTTTTAGGGCTAAAATAAAGCGTTTTTTACTGGAGTCGTATCTTCGAATTATTTTTTAAAGGCGTCAACATCTCTACTGGCAGGCCTCCCACTAGGTTAAACGAGGACATCGCGAGATCTGCGGGTAATCTGTGGATACAAGTGGCAAGTTATCGTCCATTGTGGTGTTCTAAAGGGGATGCCTTTATTCAACAGTGGAGTGTCTTCTGACTGATGAGATGTTTTGAGGCAGCTTAAAAACTTGTAAAATACTTTCTTTATGATAACTAAATACAAAAACACAATCTTTTTTTTGCAATAAAGTTATTTAGTCAAAACTTTTCAATTTAATGTCTGGGGAGTGAAAAAATATAAGGCACATAATTAATTCTGTTCTATAACTTAGTGAAATGTTTACCAAATTATTTAAAAAAAAAATTTCTTTGGCATACACGTTTAGATTTTAAAAAATATTATTCGGTAACTAATTAAAAACATATTTGAAAAGTTAGCTCATTTCGATCGGGTGTACTATATTCGAGATGCTTAAGAAAGTTAAATGAAAATAAAGAGTCTATGTAGAGTATTTTTCACATCTCAGACATTAAAGTATAAAGAGGTAACTTAAGGATTTTTTTTTCGACCAAATTCGCTTTTGCAGTTAAACTTTCACAGACATCAGTTCCGCTAGATCAGTGTTTTTGTGTTTAAATATCGTAACAGAATCTCTGTACAAGTTTTCACGCTGATTCAAATATCTACTCTAAAATCATCAGCTCTCGGAATGTAACTGCATAAGTTAATTTGCGGTATTATATTCCGACATTCGACGCTTCTGGCTTACGGAGAAATGCGTGAGTGACAGTGCTCCGGCGCAACCGCCGTGTCGAGTTGGATAACCCTGAACATCTTAAAGCTTGCGCACACTAGCGTTTTTTTGGTAGCAATTTCCCGAAGGAACGGAATCGTGCTGAGTATATCCCGTTATTAATCGGGCAGTTTGGTGGCTAATATTAGTGATGTGCGATGTATTTTTTTTTGAGTTTTCTGGAATAATTATTTCAGATAGAGCTACAACGTCGAGACTTGGATAGTTTATATTGTTCATCACTAATGTTAGGTAACGACCAAAATGCCCACTTGATATCGGGGTCCAGTGATGAGTACGCAGCGAGTCATCTGATATCTCCACGATTATTCCCACAGCGGTGCCACTACTGTCGATACGATAGTACGGTCGCTAAAGATCTTCGCAGATTTATCAATTGCACACCACTCAACTAGGTAGACCACCCACTAGTAGTGGACAACGTGATGCCAACAAGTGGCCACTGCGTAGTCGGCTGGCCAGCTCGTCTTCTAATATTCCTATAGTGCCCGCCTGTTGCAAGCGCGTAGTCATCGCGGGGCCGACTACGCGTAGACCACGCGTCATACACTACCTTTACATAAATTTTGAAAATTGTACTGTACGAAAAACAACATAGATGTAAGGCTTAAATTTCAATATTTAACTTTGAGTCTAATGGCTGCTGAATTGTTTATGTAGTATGTGAAGACCTTAATAATAGGGGTCCTAGCGGATACACTTCGACCCGTAAGGATCTTTTGTGTAAACGTGAAGACCTTAATGCAAGCAATTGGTTGGCGCCGCCTCGGCGCCGCTGCGGCGAATAATCGCGATAAAATCGCACTGTGCAAGCCGCGTACCTACTCGTCGCAATTCCGCTATGTCGAGAAACAGCCAACCGAAACGCTAGCGTGCACAAAGCCTTACGCAGATCCGTGTTTTGCACTCCTAAACGCCAAATTACCATAATCATTATTTCATTATAAACGTAATCGTATGAAATCCAAGCATACTTGTAACGCTTTTCTGTATGCATATTAAGTGATCAGTTTTCACTAGTATGTACTAGAGTTGCAAGTAATTTGCATTTTTAAAAGCAATTTTGTACCTAGTCTTTGAATAGTTGCATAGACAATGAGAGTTAAAATTAATGTTCAAACATGATAAAGTATAAACTGGCGGGCGCAAGTTGCTAGCATAATTGCCCCGTCTCCTTGGCTCAGTGCCTTGACAATGTGTCAAATAACAAAGAGGCAGCATTAGTCAGGACAAGTAATGCAAATTTATTACACCCACTTATCCAATGGGTCGCGACGTAATCTTGAAGTGCACTGCACCTATGTGGCATTGACGTGTTTGGTTCATATTCTAATTGAAATGCCAAGCTTCAATCGTCTTGTCCGTTCTTCCTTAAAATTTTTTTGGCGTTAGCCTGTCTTATTTCTGTAGGCCATTGGTTCTTAACCGGTGGTACGCGTAAGCATCCCAAGTGGTCCACAAAGCAATCCCAATAAATAAATAATAAAATTAGATAAGTAGATGTAGATAGTCTTAGATAATGTATATTACCTCGAAACCAATAAACCAACTAGGTGGTCCGTGACAAGACAGAAATTTTGACAAATGGTCCCTCATGTCTAAAAGTTTAAGAACCTCTGCTGTAGGCTCTCAGTTGAATTGTTAACTAAACTTC
Source organism: Archips xylosteana (assembly GCA_947563465.1). Lineage (NCBI taxonomy): Eukaryota > Metazoa > Arthropoda > Insecta > Lepidoptera > Tortricidae > Archips > Archips xylosteana. Next base: position 16,239,111 of record OX387346.1, read on the forward strand.
ACCATTTTTTAATACTTTAAATTTTTCATTGGCAGCATTTACGGAAGATTAATTTTTGTAATATAATAAATATTCAGCTTTTTTCTTACAAAAAATAGTACAGTAGCAATTATACATAGATTTGCTTCAGAATACAGTCGGACCATTTGATGCCAGACCTACAATAATGTTTTTATACTAAGTGTCATGTCAAAATAATGTTCATCGTCAGGCACGACATTTTCTATAAAAAGTGGGGCTCGATTTAGTTCGTTCGATAGTACTTCAGCAGCAAAGAAAACGTACAATTTTACTGTCACATAAGAATCATAGACCTAAAGTACGAACTTAAGTTTAGGCTTTAGCCTATTTTATCTACTTTGACTAATTGCATTAAGTGCTAAATACGATTTCACAATTCAATATAAACTGCGTTTAACTTGCAAATTTACAATTATTTCCAGACCACAGTCAGTAGCACTTTGTAAGTAGATAATTGAAAAGTGATTGTCCAGAGTATGAAAACTGGACCCCACATTTGTACTGATCGTAGGGTTGCCTATATTTGTCAATAAAACGTTCGAAAACTCTATTAAATGACAAAAGATAAAGATAAATAGACATTTTACTTCATAAACAAATAAAAGTACATTCAAACCGCACTGCAGATGTTTTCCTTCGGCAGAAAGGTCATGGCAAAATAAATGTTGCATGTAAACTTGCAGTAAATTAATTTCGATCATCTTTTAAACACAAAGAGACAAGGCAAAATATGATTGAGTGATAATGATAATGTTTGTAACACACAAACACATTAAAATTAACTTTGAAATTTAAAAAAATAATTGCTTCAATGCTTTCATTCCGGTTTGCCTAATGACATCAGTACTGCAAAACACAACAGTTTTTCAAAACCAAGTTTTTAGCCGTGGCTACACTCGTATTAAAACAAAAACTGCTCCTTTTATCGTATTAACAAAAAATGTAATTAAAATTAACCTGTTCCTGAGCAACAACAACGTAATGTAATGACTTAACGCCAAACTGGACACTTATTTGAAGTGCCGAACCGTGAAAATGGAAACGATATAACAACTACTATTTTTTTCCTAAGCTTAGTAAATAGAGCTATGTATTTTTAATTATGCTCGCCAATACCGTAAAGTCGGGGTACGTACTTTGACCTTATGGAGAATTTGAGATTGGCCCATACCTATAAAAGCCACGTATAGAACGGTCAGTTAAACCAACGATATTATTATGGCAATTTGACATGATTTTATTGTAATAATAAAATGGACGGACTGAGTTAGTCCCAATGGCAAAAATAAGTTACCTTTCAGGGCCAAAGTAACTCGACTTTACGGTGATATTTATTGAAACAAGACAAACTTACACACATTCGTAACTTGCTAAAACTAATTATTAAGTCAGTGCTATTATTTTTACGCAACAAACCTTATACTTAAAAGAAGTACCACATAAACTCGTCGGCTTCTCAAACAGCCTCAAAACTGGCTCCCATTTCGCCCAAAAATTGAGACATCGCAATGCAAGAGGGGAAATATTTAAAGTAAGTGTCCTGGGAACTATGCCCCTGGCGAGTTCAATTTTTACAGCCTAGGGTAAAATCTTTTGAAAATACACCCTTAAGATAATACAAAAACATTCCACTCAATACATTAACCCAAACAGTTTCCACCTACAACTAGTTATTTAATTCAATTTAAAGCAAAATTAAGTATAGTAACCTTTCGATTATATCGTAAATCTTTTATATTTATGTGGTTGTTTTAGAATCCACAGACGCACTGCTAAGAGTAGTCGAGACCAATGTCATGAGAGCATTCGTGTTGCGGTTGGAGTCAACTTTTACCCAAATGCTCTAAATTTTGTATTAAAACTGCAGATCACCTAACAGCGACCGCTTGAAGCTGTTGGCACTGACTGCTCTAAGCAGTCCGTCTGTGGAGGTCCTTATAAATTCATCATCATCATCATTTCAGCCGTAGGACGTTCACTGCTGGACATAGGCCTCCCTCATTGATGCCCAATCATTACGATTGGAAGCGATTTGCATCCACCCTGAACCTGCGCCCAAATCGTCCGTCCATCTCGTTGGTGGACGTCCCACGCTGCGCTTGCCAGTCCGTGGTCTCCATTCCAGAACTTTTGGGCCCCAACGGCCATCTCTTCTGCGTGCTATATGGCCTGCCCATTGCCATTTCAACGAGCTAATCCGTTTGGCTATGTCGGTAACCCCGGTCTTCTACAGATCTCTTCGTTTTTGTTTTCTTTATAAATTACTTAGATAGTTTTCACTAAACAGTCGTGTTTAATTAAATGTATAAACGTACTGTTTGAACTCAAACTTTACTGTCTAGAATGTCTGCGTACTGGTTACAAGAGGCCAACGTTACGTGTCGACAAGCTGTTCCAGCGACAAGGAAGGGCTCAAATAGGGCGCAAAGCCCTTTCTCCATTCTCAATAGTGTATAGATGTCATACTTTCTCATGTTGCACGTGATAATGTGCACTTGCGTTGCGATTTCCCTATGCATTATCATTTAATATTAAAGAACATTTTTTATTGAAATTAAATAAATAAATAAATATTAGGGGACAATCTTACACAAATCGACCTAGTCCCAAACTAAGCAAAGCTTGTACTATGGGTACTAGACGACGATAAACATACTAATATAGATAAATAAATACTTAAATACGTAGAAAACATCCATGACTCAGGAACAAAATATTCGTGCTCATCACACAAATGAATGCCCTTACCGGAATTCGAACCCAAGTCCTCTTGCTTCGTAGGCACGGTCACCTACCAACTAGGCTAAAAGCGGTCGCCAAACTTAACTAACTTTTAATTTAACTTTTCTAATTTAATTTAACTTTGATTTACACAGAATAGAAAACAATTCATTCGTCCTATTCATTCCAGCCTATATACGTCCCACTGCAGGGCACAGGCTTCCTTTCAAAATGAGAGGGTTTGACCCATAGTTCCACGCGGGCGCAGTGCGGACTGAGAACTTCACACACACCATTGAATTTATTTACAGGTAAAGGTAATGGTAAATTTCAAATGTAATTTCGCACATAAATTTCGAAAAACTCAGAGGCAAGAGCCCGAGTTCGAACCCACGACCCTCTGCTTGAGAGGCCATATAGGACAAACCACTAAGCTACCTCGACTATAGAAAATACTATAAGACTATTAGACAATAGAATATTATGACAATAATATTGAAATGTTTACAGAAACAAAAAGTACATAAAAACTTAGTTTTTGATCTAGTCGACTATAAAATGGCGCTTATTTAATAAACATGACAATGCGTGAAACGAGACAAGTGACTACCACCATTTGGAATTCCCTGCCTGCGACTGTGTTCCCTGAACACTACAATTTGGCCGCTTTCAAGTCTAGAGTGAATGAGCATTTACTAGGCAAGCGTGCTCTATCGTAGGCCTCATCTTCGCTTTCCATCAGGCGTGAATGTGGCCAAACGCAAGCCTATATTGTATAAAAAAAGTAATAATATAATATGTCGTTGGCTTGAGGAGTCTTGTGTTTAACCGGCCTTCATTTAGCTACGAGATTTAAACCTAATAGTGAGTGTGACCTGTCGCCTGTCAAAATTATAAAATTGAAGCCTGTTTTAACAAATTACAGATAGAGCTAAATTTGCTTAATAGATCTGAGAACACACTTGTTATTCGATGATACGGAATCGACCATCAAACCATAATAATATTAACAAACGCCTATCTACCGACAAAACACTATCTGAACCTACTTAATCGTAAAGAACTTTATTTTCAAAAGGATTTATTTCCAATTCTAATACACCTAAATTCAAACAGTGTGCGGCCGCGTCAAATTGTAGTTAATGCTGCTGATATTCTCACACATAAGTCCGTTGAATATTTATACCTTTTGGTTTCTATACGTTTTAAAATCTGTACATTACTTTGTAGGTAATAAATGTGGTCGACTTGCTATTTGTCGAGCGACATCATAAATTTCATGGGACAAGGTTAGCTCGTCCATTTTGCAGTCTGACTAGCGGTGACAAGATTACTTAATAAATGTAAGTAAACCCATACATTTACGAGATGTGAGTTCAAGCGTGATTGACATGAGAAATGCCTCTGCTAAAGTGAGCTACACCAGCTTTACGTTCATAAAATACAAGGTTTTTAAAATTTATTCAGATATTTCAGGTTATTTATGGTTGAGTTGATTTAAGTGAACACCGCTGTTAGGTATGGTTTTTGATCGGAAATTTTGTTTATAAATAATTTTTTTTTGAAAATTTTAAGAATCATTTACAGGGATGTGTACAGTCAAGCTCATAAAAATATGTGCGTTACCAAGGCGTCAAAAATATCTATACAACTCTATGCTCCAATCATAAGGTTTAGGTTTGCATATATTTGACGCGATAGCTGTATGCAGATTTATGCCTTCGACTGTACAATCAAATATAAACCAAACATTTCGTGATTAATTTCAGAACACCCTGTATTTACTTATAGCTGTTTTCCGTAACGCCTCTCGGTCACCATTATTAATTTTCTATAGAAGAAACATAACAGTAGAACTCTGCGATGGAGCATAATAAGTACATAGATATTAAATTAAAGTTTTTATTTAACTTGTCCTGTTGGTTTGAGTCAAATCTTGGAAGTCGAATTTAACCCTCTCCTTCTTAACTTATGTCAGTTGGATGATAGTGCAAGTACAGTCAACAAAAACTACCTACATTCAGCGAAAAAACTTACATTTTTTTTTAATAAAAGCTTATTTACTAAATACAAACAACTTAACATGTTAAGATTGAAGCTAAATGTCACACAATAATATCAAAACAAACAACAAATTATCCTCACTACATCACGAACACGTTTCCGCGTTGGAAGTAACCTGAGAAGGAATAATTATCCGTTTCAATTAATACATAAAACTAGCAAAAACAATCACTACATATCCATGGGTATGAGTTGTTATTGTTTTAATAACAAGCCATTGTTTTAAGAACGTGGGTAATTAAAAACCTATGAAGAACAAGGAAATAATAAAGCATGGTCTTGGCACTGACATCTTTACTTTACCTATAGTAGATTCCAATCGCAGGAAGCTTGTAGTTTTAACGAGGGGCAGAGGTAGTTGGTGGAACTAAACGAGATAAAACGTCTTTAAACATAATATAATTAAGGTGCCGTATACTAGCTGTCAATTAGGGAATCGTCGGTTCAAACCCAGGCTCACACCATTAAGTTTTTCGGAACGTGTGTGAGAAAATAATTTGATATTTACTACAAGCTTTATGGTAAAGAAAAACATCTTGAAGGCAGGTAGGTACGTAAAATACTTTAGCGTCTGCTTGATAATGGGTTTGAACTTTATCTATACATATAATAAATCTGTAACAAGTCGGTGTCTGTACATTGAAGATATTTGAGAAATACTGTCACTAGGGCTATTTACTAGCGCAATAGAACCCAAAACAATGTTTTTTAGAATTATTGTCTGTTTGTCTGTTTATCTTTTTGTCTGTGCGTTTGTGCGCGCTAATCTCAGAAAAGGCTTAACCTAGAAGGATGCGATTTTCACTGATATGTTGGTATTTTCTTGGATTAACATTTAGTGTTTGTTTCATTTGAATCGGTTCACAAATAAGAAGAAGAAGTGACATGGGAGTAGGTACGGTGGTCAATGTGAACACGGGTCGGTGAGGGGGGGGGGGGGGTGCGGGGGGTGCGCGGGGGGGGTATTTTTTTAATATCGAGGAACTAAGGAGAGCCATAATTGATGAAAAATCAAATAGGATAAAAAAAATAAGCTGCCCAAATTATTAATTCCACGCGGACGGAGTCGCGGGCAAAAGCTAGTCTTTAATATGTAGGTAATTTTGTAATATTTATCGGTAGTATTTTATGAAACAGTCACTTGGTGGGCGCAACAGAATGGCCAGCGACGACGAGGCAGACCAAGAAGGAGATGGCGGGATGATTTGGACGTGCTACGTGTGTGTTGTGGAGGTCAAGAGGGGAGGCCTTTGCCCAACAGTGGATGGAACTTTAAAGCTTTCCTGTGTTTCTTGTAGCCTTTGATTTATCGACTTCCCTTTCCTGTGAGAATTCCGTAAAACCCTTTTTTTTGTGCTCGCGTAAACGATGAAAAAAACTAAGAAAAAAACCATCATTACAGGGGCTTAATAAGAGCTATGATGCTAGTAATGGCAGTTTTTTGCTAATTATGTTAAACAGTCATGCCTGTGATCTTTTTCAAAACGTTAATGTTGAATAATTTAATAAACCAATTGTAAATGTTAATCAATCATACATAAGCTGGAAAAAAAGCTTACAGTATTGTTAAGCGCTCTATTTACAACAATCTCACAGGAAAAAAGAAACAATATTGGCGCTCAAATCAACATTAAATATTATAAATTCGAACATTTGTATGTGTGTTTGTAACTAAAATGGCTGGAAGATACGTTCAAAATCCCAAAATCTGAACTACTACCTCCAGGTGCTCTTCCACGAACGCATGTTCTGGAAATTACCATGGGAAATTTAGCACTCTAGTTGGAGTTTAGTACCTACAGCCAGACCTTATGGTTCACGCGAGCAAAGCTCCGAGTAAAAGCTAGCCTCTAAATAAACCATGGCGAATAAAAATGTAATGAAACGACAAATCGCAATTGCAGCTATTGAGGTTATTGGTAAATAGTTTCTTCAATCTTGTTTGAGCACGTGTGTGTGTAAACAATGACGGTAAGGGATAAATTAACACACATTATTATAGTCCGACTAGCTCCGCAGCCTCCGCGGAACCCTGTCGCAGTCAGCATTTGCCGCACTTATTAAAAACAGTCTTGTTAAGGACAGCAGAAGCTCCATGCGACAGGGTTCCGCCGAGCGCCACGCACGAGCTTGTCAAGGTATAGTACGGCTTACACCACACATCGACTGCCGAGTTCACGGTCGCTGCTTGCATAACGAGGTTCACGATGCGGACGCTTCGTGAACGACCATTTATTAGATTATAAAATTGACTCATCATTTCAGCCAAAAGACGTCCACTGTTGTACATAGGCCTCCTACAAGGTTCGCCAGAGACCGGTCCTGCGCCATCCGCATCCAACGCGTTCCCGCAACCTTGACCAGGTTGTCGCTCCATCTTGTTGGAGGTCTACCACTGCGTCTTCTGGTCTGTGGACTCCATTTGATCCTTGACCTTGACCTTTCATATGAGGCCCATCATTAACGGCCCCGTCTCAGTGCCATAACGATTTACGACCGCTTTAGCCTAGTTGGTAGTGACACTGCCTACGAAGCAAGAGGTCCTGGGTTCAAATCCCGGTAAGGGCATTTATTTGTGTGAGCACGAATATTTGTTAATGAGTTATGGATGTTTTCTATGTATTTAAGTATTTATTTATCTATATAAGTATGTATATCGTCGTCTAGTACCCATAGTACAAGCTTTGCTTAGTTTGGGACTAGGTCGAATTGTGTAAGATTGTCCCCTAATATTTATTTATTTTATTTATTTATTTATAAGTAGAGCATTCAAATTGACTGACTGCTGAAAATTTCTGGTAAGGTAAACGTACCAATGCTCGACCCTCAACGCCCCATAGATGACACCCATCTGTCACCTCTCTTCCTATGACATAAGATTGAAGGTGCCATGTATTGGGTCAGTGTAGAGCACAGGGACGTTTACCTTACATATTTTTATAAAGTAAATGACACCGGAAAACAACAACAGCGAGAAGCAACTCTAGTATTAAGCCTTAGATGCTTACGAGATACCAACTAAGGCTTAGTGCTCTAGCTTCCAAATCCGCTCTCCACATATTTGTTTTTATTTAGACTATCTAAAGCACTCAGGCTACATATACGTTGGATTTTATCTTAAACAGACAGTTGATTATTTAGTTAAGGAGACGGCTACCTTTTTTATGCGATTTAATAATGTGGCAGATGGGTGCGTCCCACGAGATATAACTACAAAATATCTAATTTCATAATAATAACGTTCACAAGATATAATGAACGTAAGCTATAACAGCTAAAAGTATAATTTTTTAACGTATAACGCTTAAATTATATAACGTATATTTTATATAACTTCAATTTGTATGAGATTGATATGGACTAATTTCCTTTAACATAACAAACATTAGGTATAACACTCATGACAATGTGTATATATTAAATTATGTGGCGACGAGCGAGCGAAGCTAGCGAGCAAGACGTTTCGGGGCAGATGTGACTTGGATAGGTTAGGTTCAGTATGCTTAATATAAGTTTTTACTTCACGAAATACTTCTCGATCGCGTTTTCGTAAAAAAATCAATTACTAGGGAAACATGGACAGCGCCTCCGCGCGCACGCGTCCATGTTTCCATAGAATTGAAATTTTTACGTAAACGCGATCGAGAAGTATTTTGGTGAAGTAAAACTTATACTAAGCGTACAGAAGGCTAAGGCGGGAGTGTAACAGAGCGGAAAAAATGAATCTCTTGCTTGATTGTTTGCTTGCATCAAAGTTTTCAATGAATTTATAAATTTAAATCTTAGGTGTTATGAACATTATACGCTTTGATCGTTGTATCAATTGATATTAATTATAATAAACAACGTTATAATATAACTTACAAAATTAGATATTTTAAAATTATACTTTTCGTTCATTATATCCAGTGAACGTTTTACTAACCGAGTTTAATATAAAGTGAGCGTATATATTACGAATATTATATAATAAGTTCTTATATCTCGTATTACTACCCGTGGCTGATATTATAAATGTTCATAGGATAAGAAACATTCAGGACTCTGGCCATACCATTACAGCCCTGCGGATAGTTACTTTAAAAATGTACCATAATATCAAAGTATTTTTTAAGTGTTAAAAAGGTGTACGCACCTATTTGAATGCTTGGCCGACTTAAATGTTCGATGATAGATTATGTCAAAGACTACAAAAAAAATCTGGCGCTATGTTTGCATTGAGTACCGATTAACAGCTTCAAAATAAGCAAAAAAGGTGTGCTAAATGTTATTTTATGGTTATCCCTCGGTCTGGTGGCCAGAATCATCAAAACCATGATAATCAAGAAGCCAGAGTTCCAAACTTCTGATTGTCCAAAAACATATTTTTGAGGTGCTGGAATTCAAAATCGCCACATATATGATCTTATTTGTTTAAACAAAATCAATTCGGATTTATGTTGACTTGCACTGAAACACGAATAAAATAATAAATAAAATACAATAAATATTACGGATTAATTCACACCAATTGACCTAGTCCCAAAGTAAGCTTGTGTTATGGGCACTACGCAACGGATTAACATACTTATATAGATAGACACATTCTTAAATACATATCAAACACCCAAGACCCGAGAACAAACCTTCGTATTTTTCATAAAAATATCTGCCCCAACACGGGAATCGAACCCGAGACCTCAAGCTTCGTAGTCAGGTTCTCTAACCACTAAGCCATCTGGTCGTCGTCATAAATCATATACCGGAATGACAGCGAGCTCCCAACCTATTACGACTACGCACAAAACGATAATACGCAAAAACGTAGCGGTACTCATCAGAGGGCGGGCTAGCTGTCAACAGTGATGAATTCACACAAGATGGTATCTATTGTGGCGTGTGACTTAACCCTCTTCATTATATCACTTGCCCAATACTTCACCGGTACCCTAACAGAGGTCAAAGAGTAAGTTACGTGTGCTTGTGCTAAACTCGCGGTCACGCAATATTTTTATTATTTAACTTCGTTTTCTGTATAGATGCAGCAGTCAGGAGCCATTTCGTTATTTATTATTCGTCGAATAAAGAATTCGTGCGCAAATCGAAGGATCATTGAATAATGTCTTAGGGAAACATGTTATAAATCCAATCATCTTCCCAACCAGTATAGTCCCACTAGCAGGGCACAGGCCTCCTTTTAGAACAAGAGGGCTTCAAAGGGTCCCACGCGGACCCAGTGTGTGCAGGTTTTTTCACGAAGTTTTCCTTCACCGTGAAGCTCATTGTAAGTTTCAAACGTAATTTCTGAAAAACTTAAGAAGACGAGCCTGTGTTCAAACTAACGACCAATTTATACTTATTACCAAAAAAACAGCAGGTAGGTACCTAAGTATCCAGAGATTAGAGAGAAAGATATTAAGTATTAAGTAAAAATAAGTTCGAAACTCACTGCGATATACTTCCATCGATGTTATGATGGGTAGGTACTACAGTTACAGAAGATACGGTACCTATATTGTGTTTTTATCCCTTTATTCCGCTTTTACAAATCCTCAATGAGTTAGAAAGAAAATTCTTATAAGGTAAACGTCCATGTGCTCGACACTGACCCAATTCATGGCACCTTCAATCTTATGTCGTAGCAAGAGAGGCGACAGAGAGATCATTGGAACGTTTACCTTATTTACCTACCATATTACAGGTATTTAATATATTTGTTGTAAATTCTAAATTCTGCCGAATAATTTAACTATTACCCGCAAGGTATGGTGAATTTTTGAATATTCCTCATGTTTGCAACGTTTCTAATTTTCAGACAAAACAACTCGCTAACAGGTTCATCGACTCGTTTAGGTTCATTTCGTCCACATTCCCACTTCGTCAGCAATCCCATTTCGTCCACAATAAATTCCCAAGTCGTCCACATTCCCACTCCGTCCACATTCCCATTTCGTAACAAAATAGTAACAAAATTGGTAGTGTATCTGAATAGTATTGACCCGCACCGTGCTTAGCAAGTATTTTTCTTAACAAGAATATGTACCTACCTAAATCACAAAGTAAAATCTTCCCTGAGAATTAAGCTAAGTGATAGCGAAATCCGCATTAAAATCGGCTAGGAATGTTGACTAAGTGGGAATGTGGACGAAATGGGAATGTTGACTAAGTGGGAATGTGGACGAAGTGGGAAAAGGACGAAACGGGAATGTGGACAAAATGGGAATGTGGATGAAATGGGAAAATGGACGGAATGAACCTAAACGCATCTAATTACGACCTGTCAAACGTCTGTCCGTATAATCTGTGAAGAAGATTAGAACGAAATTATTTACGCACCGCTTATCTTCCACTTAGCATTGGGCAATAGAATTAGTACAACGCATTGCCAAGTCTATTTCGAAATTTGTACAAGGAAGAGTGGGAAAACAATTTGCGTTTACGAGAGCAGACCGCAACTCATCCGAATACTATCACAGCTTGCAGTTTACAAAACCAACGGTGTGCGTGACAGTACGAAATGGTGTTTCGACAATTTGAAATTAAATTTTGTAAAGAACTCTGAGAATATCATGCCTGTTAACATAATAAGAGACAAATTCCCGTCGCTACTTTTAAAATACCATATATAATACCACTAACATTCAATATTTAAGGTCAAAGCCACCACTAAAAACAAACACGTCTTGGTCATTCATAATAATTATTATAATTTCCTTTACATTAATATGTGCACACAGATGTTCTGCGACTGTCTAAACTTATGCGGTAAGGCGGTATAGATTTAATCTGAGAGGATTACTAACTGCGAGTATATTGATGCTATCAAACCTAACTGTGCTCAAAACTCTTCTCCGGTCTATATAAATAAGTGCCACTGGTAAGCACAGACGTTGAGGGTTGTAGTACCCATATACGGGCCCAGTATGGATTGCGAACTTCACACATGCCATTGAACTGCTCCGGTGGTGCGTAGGTTTCCTCACGATGTCTTCCTTCACCGAAAAGGTCAAGGTAAATTTCAAATGAAAATTCGCACATAAATTACGAAAAACTCAGAGGTACGACCTCGGGTTCAAACTCGCGATCTTCTACTTGAGATGTTATCACGGTTTTTTGCTACTAAAAATCAACTTTATTCAAATAGACACATGATCTAGACCGTGATTACATTTAATGATGAGAGGGCACGCAGCCGGGCAAGAGTGAGGATAGACAGAGCACGGTATACACAACATTAACATAACGTAAAATCTCTTAAAATCTTCATAAAAATCTCGTGTCACGGTGATAGGTATTCTCAGACCTACCGAATACAGATAAAAAGGTTTCATAAAATTCGTTCGAGCCGTCTCGGAGGAGTTCGATAACAAACACCGTGACACGAGATTTTTATATATTAGAAAATTTTACGTTAATTTATGTTAATGTTGTGTACCGTGCCCTGTCTATCCTCACTCTTGCCCGGCTGCGTGCACTCTCATCATTAAAGGTAATCACGGTCTAGATCCTGTGTCTATTTGTTGAAAGTTGATTTTTAGTATTAAAAAACCGTGATAACGAAGTGGTTTGACCTCTCAAGCAGAAGATCGTGAGTTTGAACCCGAGGTCGTACCTCTGAGTTTTTCGGAATTTATGTGCGAATTTACATATTAAATTTACCTTGACCATTTCGGTAAAGGAAGACATCGTGAGGAAAACTGCACACCAGTGGAGCAGTTCAATGGCATGTTATATGAGTAATAGGGGAATAAAAAATAGCCTAAGACCTCGTAGGCTATTTTTATTCCCCTATTATTCTTCGCAGACGGAGTCGCAGGTAACAGCTTGTAATAACATAAAATGTCGGGGCTCATTAAACATTATTTACAATCAAAATCCCTTAAAAAAATCGTAATCTTACAATTAATCGTGAGTCGTTAAAAACATTAAATCTAAGATGATTATTATTATTATGATTTTTATCATGATTATTATTATTATTTTTCATTTGTAATTTTTACTTTATTTTCTAAGTTTAGTTTATATTTTAGATTATCTAGTTTTAATCTTTTTTTTATTCCAAACAATGTCAATCTAATATTTAATAATTTTATATTTACGGAGTGATTTAATGTTATTTAAATAAATAAATATATATTACCAACTAACAGCCTTTACATGGATTAAATGATTGATTTTATCGAGCCTAAAGTGCTCATAAATTAACCTTCATCAATTAAATGAGGTAACTCATAGGTGAGAAAAGCCGTTAAAATTGCAATTCATTATCAAGAATACCGGTGACCCTTGCCGCGCTTGCGATAAACTTGCATAACCTAAACCCGTTCAGAGATGCTAATGCCCGAGATACCGCCATAATTCAACTAGAATACCAGTTCCATGATGTTGTTTGTCACGGTCGTGATATCATGAACTGCATCAATCTGTTTACAAGGTCGTCCACGCATTTGTCACACTATTGTTGCTTCTCTAAATTTATACGCAACATCAATTTTGTAACAGAAATTTAAATATTGCCTGCGTTTTTCTTGGATCACAATTTTCTCAGCACGCTCGGTTCCGCTGAATCTTAATTCATTTTAAAGTGCAACGTAAATGCATTCAGTGCCTTGAGGAAGTTCCAAATTGTGAAGTAACCGCTTTCTCTGGCGTACCATCGAATTTATAGGCCATTAATCCTGCATTACAGTCAAAATGAAGACGTGCAAACCAATTACGAATAAATATAAAGACCACGTAGCGTGCAACGGCGTACCTATCTGCCATGCACCGCGCGTTCATCCTTCATTTTACCGCAACATTTACGTAACACATTGCCTTATTTTGCAAGCGTGAGCAGTTTTGGGTCCACACCGCAACTTTGTCCCCGAAGACGTCAATGGAACAAAACAAATGCCCATTGATGCAAGATCCTGTCAAAGAACACACGACACTAGCTTTAGTTCCTTACGTAAAACTGTAGTAACATCGCCTTATACGATTCCATTCCATCACTGTGGATTGTGTCATAATTCGGTTATCATTTTGAATTTGAGTGGTCAGATTGTTGTAATGCGTTATGCCGGAAGACAATCTCCAGACGCAGCTCTTATCCACGGGGTGCTCTTAATTTAGCAGTTTTATGTGCAAAAGATGAACGTGGTAACCTTAATTATAACAAACAATTGAAAGCACCAATAGTTGAAGTAAATATTTTTAAATTGACGCTTATTGTCAAGAGCCGATAAATTATTATTATTATTAGTTATTTTTTGGGTCCATTTCAAATAATTTTCACACTAATGAACTAAAACAATTACTTAATATGGACCTTCGCAAAGTAACGCCTGATTCAATAAATTAATTATCACACTGTCAAGAAAATCGCGAGTGATTAAGAAGCCTTATATAACTTGCATCAGGAAAGCTGCAACCTTCAATTGGGTAAAAATAAAATCGCGATCTAAAAAAAAATTTTTTTATATACAGGGTTATTTGTAATTCACTAGCATCCTTTTAACCCTAAACTCCTACCACTTAAACAAATGTTTTTTGTTTTACGGCTTTTGTCATAACTTAATATTTTTGGTGTAATAACGTTTTGAAAATTTGAGATTTCCTCTTATTTTTACGATACTCTGTGTATTTGTATGGGAAAAAATGTGCTTCATTTTAAAAGGTCGTAAAACAAAAAACATTTGTTTGAGTGATAGGAATTCAGGGTTAAGAGGATGTCAGTGAATTAAAAATAACCCTGTATATACGAGTAGCTCTAACTATCGATTATATATGATCTCGAGTTTGAAGAAAATCATAAAAAAAGAATAACTGTTATTTTATTTATTTACGCTTATAAAACACTATTATGAAAAACATACGTCAAATGTATACCTATTGAGTACTCCCCGTAAAAAACATAATTTGCTCGCCTATTAACCCGTTATAAGCAACGAAACATAGAATATCGCACGTGTCAGAACCAAACATTACTTGCGTTAAAAAATTAGGAACGTACTTTCTAAGTTTAAGCAATTTCGCGTGTCGTCTTCCAATTAGCATATAATGGGTACGGGTCGTTCTGCGCAACGAAGGAATCAGAACAAGTCGTTACATGGTGGGTTAAGTAATGTTACTGAGACTTAGGTCGCGAGCGCACAATGACGCGACACGAAGAGTTCGAGGATGACTTCTGAGTATTCTGTAAGCTGATAGTCGTAGGTCGTTAGCCAGTTGGTACAATGATACTGTGTGATCGGGTTATGCGTACATGGAACCAATGATAACAATGATTGAGAAATGAGAAAGAACAAAGACAGTTTTTAAATTGACAACAACTACTTTCGTGTAATATGCTTCATTTGTTCATGTGAAGTAATTCAATGCTGTGTGTGAAGTTCTCTATCCGCACTGGGCCTGCGTCGGAGTTATGGCCTAAACCCTCTCATTTCGAGAAGCCTGTGCCTGCAGTAGGGCGTATATTCTTAGGCTGGGATAAACTGAAAGTAGTGAAACAGGCCCTTACAAATTATTGAACTAGCTGAACTGAACTGAATTTGTGTTTTTGTGTAATCCAGTAAGGACCAATGGCAATGGCAAGTCAGAGTTATATAGTTAATTCTCGTTCGTGCAAATCCGCCTCAATGTTTTAACAGAAACCAAATCTACTCCAGTAAAATAAACACTACCTAACGAAACTGCAAGCAAAAGCCAGAATTTAAAGCTAATATTTTATGCAACTTTACCACCAGCCACGCAAGACACCAATAAAGTGTTAATAATTACAATAAATATACGCGCAACACTCCTTAAGACCTGGCCCTTCTACGAATTTAAGCAACAAGAAGATTGCATGTGCTTAATAGGAGCTGACATTATCTACCGCAGTATCTAATAGACCTTGTTAAACAAACGATTATCACTCAACAAAAGATCGTAAGTTGCTATAATTGTAACATAACTACGTCTAGTATTTATTACTAAGTTAATTTGCACATGCGAATTCGGTATTTTGCATTTAAACGGAATGGTAGTCACGAATATCCCTAAGCTATATATTATGGAACTACTTAACGTCGCGTTGAAATTATTTCGATGAAGCGTTTTAAATTGACGGTTTATTACTTCTTGGTATAATAGTGTTTGACCTATCTTGAAATTAGTACCTACATTAGCGGCCTTATCACAAAAATATTAAGCCTAAGACAGCTTTCTATGAATTGATATCAGTTAGAACATAACTCAGGATGTTATAGGCAGAATTACATTAGTCATCTTATTACCACTTAAAGCCGTTAACCGAATCGAAAATTTATCAAAGAAACCCCCGATTTAAAAATCACGTACGCTTGTATTCTGTGATTTCAGTGTTGCTGTGACAGCTAAGTCCATTTCATTCTTAAGTATATAAGTGAATTGGCCAATAATTGTAGCAGTTCCTGTCTAATCAATTTAAATGTCAAAATACATAAAAAAATACATAAAAACCGATGTGTTGCACCGGGTGTCCTTTGTAAACTTATCATCTTAATTAATCTTGCCAATCAAGAAAAAGATCACGTAGGTTGATATTTAAAGATCACCCATTTGTCAATCTAAAACGTAAATAGCTGGTTAAGTAATAAAGAACGTCCGAAGGTCGACCCTGTATTATATTAGGCTAATATCCGATGACATTTGGCAATGTTACCTATCAATATTATTACAGATGTATGAATATCGCGAGAAATTCTATCATGTATTAGGTTTCGCAATGGTAAAGACATCTTTTTGGCCCCAGATTGCCGCGTCATGGGAAGAGTTAGGTGTGACGAAACAAATTGGGCGTCGGTACGCAGTCTGTGTTCAGAATTAGATGAAGCAACTGAGTCCAGCACTAAAGTATAGCCCCTGTTTAAGGTGTGTTGCAGTGGCCCGCTGTTAATAAGATGCAACTTATGATTACTTCACTAGGAATATTGTGAGAGCCACCTAAGTACTGCTACAGACTTAGCAGAAAATTGTAAGTATAAATTGTTGACGGTAATAATATGCAGTTACCATGTCTTCTACACTTCAACAAATCTAATAAAATACTCGTACAGCTACTGATTTCATTTGAATTCATTAGGTACTATTATTACGTAGGCATCAGATATAAACTTGCATTGTGATGGTTCTGCAGTAGATGATAGCAAATTATAGGCGCCTTAAAATAACAATTTGAGTGTACAAGTTGTATTTATACCTGAAACTGTAATATCGGTTATGCAGAATTAGATAAAGTTTTATTAAGAATAATTACCTATTATCGAATAAAGCCGCGTCTGTACTGTCCATAGATATTTAAGACATAATTAATTACTGTAAAGATTTCCTATTAAAGCAAAATTTAGGTCAGGCTAGTAAATTTCAAAGTAACGAATTAACAATTGTTTATGAAAAGAGAAAAAAGAGAGAGAAAGAAAGGGAAAGAAAGAGTAGGTATTAAAATATGATAAGCAAAATACAACTACGTCCTTCTCTCAAGGTATATTTCGACATCAAACCAATACTTTGTCCACTTACCAATAGAGTTAAAATAGGTTAAAAATGCCAAGTCGCAGCAGGCGCTCTTGAAATTTATGGAGACAGCGACGTAATAGCCAAAAGATCAGATAAATCTGTTCTCAAATTCGGACAAAAACTTGTATTTTAAGTACACAGTATTCAGTTCAAAGGCCTGATACGGCACCTGTAGCTGATTGATGGATATTTGACAGCAAGACGATGACAAGCAACGAATGACATTTTAAAAAAGCTAATGTGTTAGTCGAGAACGGTTGTGACTTGCACTTTAAGTTTAAATTTATTAAGTTGTAGTTAAAAGCATAGCTAAAATGGAAGTAAGTCTTTATTTCAAGTATCTCAAGCTGAATTAATTTAGAATCGAGTGAGCACTGCCCTTTATCGGAAAATCTGATGCGGTCCGATTAAATAATACCTCAAGGTATTTCTACACCTTAATAGTTGGTTTCGAATTTCTGTCGCACTTCGTCCGATAACTTAATAGGCGTGAACGGTCGGGTTACGGTAGGACAGAGTGCATTTATTAAGAAACGATCATTTATTTTAACTGAATTAAGTTGTATATAGAAGCTTGAATCAAAGTTTCACGCTAATATTGAAAGCAATGACGACAATAGCATAGCGCTTGCATTTACCGACGGCAGATAGGCAGAAGTGATCCGACAGAGAACCAAAGTTATCGACATATCCCACCGCATTAGCACGCTGAAGTGGCAATGGGCAGGCCATATATAACCCGAAGAACCGATAACCATTGGGGTAGACGAGTTCTTGAGTGGAGACCACGGATCGGCAAACGTAGCGTGGGACGTCCTCAGACTCGGTGGAGCGATGATCTTCGCAAGGCGGCTGGCAAGAGCTGGATGACAGGGGCCGAGGATCGTGCTCAGTGGACGAACATAGGCTGATGATGATGAAAATGATGATGATGAGATAGGCCTGCATATGCAATTTAACACATGACACCAGAAAACGTGGCGTCGGAAGGTCCCCAACAAGATGGACCGAATGATCTGGTAAAGGTTACAGGAACCACTAGAATGCGAGCAGTGCAGGACCGTTCATTGTGGAACTCTTTGGGTGAGGCTTTTGTCCACCAGTGGACGTCTTTTAGCTGATATTATGATAAATACACACACAAATTGGCATTTTCGAAAGCTATTTAATTTTTGGTAGCATTAAAATTGCTGGCTGATAACAAATGTCCGGTCTCTAAATAAAAGCAAACTTGTGCGATAGTTCGCTACAAAGAAAAAAATAATAGGAAGCCAGAAGGTCTGCATTCCGTAGGTAACTGATTAAGAATTATTGCCTTTTGTAAATGTGCGGCGAACGTAGTTGCAACAATGTTGCCGTGACTTTGTACTTGCAGATCCGATACATTATTTTTTGTTTCTACTAGGAAATTAATCATACCCAATAACTTCATCGAATCATCGTATACCAACAAGAGCATCTAGATATATTATCAGTACCAGTATGGCTTTGACCACGTCAGGAGTTCCTTCAAAGAAGCATTGACAATCTTAGAATTAGCCCTAAAAAAAAGTTACGGTAGTATTTTTAAAGCACAACGTTTGCTAAGACAATACCAACTCCAAACATCCATCAATTGGTTGCAGACAAGATAATATGCTTCATCTTGAAAGCCGAGGTACCTAAGTACTTCTTTGAAGTTAAAATATAATCATCCCAGTTTAACCCGTTACCGGGATATTGAGTATCCAATGTTTGTGTTGTCAGAGTTCTATGGACACCGAGTTTCGCCCAAACAAAGTTGTTATACGTGGTTGACTAACACACATCCAAAAATCCTAGCATCTTCACAAACTTTCTCATTTATAATTTTAGTAGGATTAAAATGTCTTAGGTTTGTAAAATACTCATCTATTTCTGTCAAATACCTCTATAAATAGCCGATTCTTAGTAAGTAGCAAAGTGATAAATGTATTTTCTGAAGAAAGTACATCATTTGGTTCATGCTATGCTAAATTGACTTCAGTGAAATGGAATAAAAACAACAACGTATAATTTACAAAAGAGAAAGGCACGTAGTTAAATTTCCCAAAACAGTTAGTAGGTACTTATTTTATTACCGTATCACTTGAACTATGCAGTTTAAAAATTTCGCATAACTATGAGGTTTTGGCATGGAAGTACCTATAATCATAAGCTACGCATACAAATGAATTCACAAGAAAGACCTTTCAAAAGATCTTCGGTAAGTGAGCAATCAGGAATACATATTTCTGTTTGTGATTGATTCTGGTTTCATGCAAGTTTAAATAAATAAATGTTTACAATTGACCTAGTTCGAAACTAAGCAAAGCTTACCTACTAGTGCTAGATAATAGATAAACGTAAGGTAAACGTATCAATGCTCGACACCTCAACGCCCAGTAGATGACACCCATCTGTCACCTCTCTTACTATGACACACACTCCCACATACCCACACACACGCACAAACTCACACATGTAGCTATCTGTTTATCTTTAAAAATGTATTTTTAGTTTGTTTAATGTTTGAAATTTACTTCTTTTTTTTATAATTTATAAATGAACTAATGAACTAAAACAATTACTTTGCTCACCCGCGACCTTACAATAGTTACGTTTATGCAAGAAATGTGTGTTCATGCAGTTCCTCCACCTCCACACTGTACGAACACACACAAATCACATAAACACAACTATCACCACCACCAAGCTACACTGACGCGTTTCGAACTCAACCAGAGCTCATCTTCGGAGTTACCACAACCGTATGCTATGCTGCCAAATGTTAAACTAACAAACCAAAACAAATGTTTTAACTTGTCACTGTAACTTCACAAGTACCCACTTTATTTTTCTTATTCTCAAACTACCCCACAAAAATTAAGTTTTATTGACATATTATAAAACTACCTTGAATTTTTGTTTATTTGTTTATAAGGCATATTTTATTAATACTAACTGTTCAAATTAGACCCAAGCCGCAGTAAAGGAGAAGATACTAAATTTACCTGTTCATTAATAATAGACCCCATAGTCTTCTTTTTGTAGTATTCTTTTTTTTGTCAATATTTTGTAATTAAGGTACAGACCGCATCACTATGTGTAATTATAATTATGGTCTTTTGGCTGCCACGATACAGGCCCAGTCTAGTGTGAAGTCATTGGTATTTCTTTTTGTATTATTGTTCTCTTATGGTTAATAAAAATTTACTTTACTTTACTTTACATAAGATTGAAGGTGCCATGTTTGTGTCAGGGTCGAGCACAGGGCGAAAATATATATATATACTAAAATGCATATTGCGTTCAGGATGCAGTACATATATTGATATTCATCACACAAAATGTCTGTCTCTATCAAGAATCAAAAAGCCGCGATAAGCAAAATCATAATCATCAATTATATATTTCCAAGAATTTAGTACTACAATGTCAGGTGGTAAAATCAATATACAAATCCGACACATTCTGTTTCACTATACCTTGACAAGCTCGTGCGCGGCACTCGGCGGAACCTTGTCGCAGGGAGCCTCTGCTGTCCTTAACGAGATTGTTTTTAATAAGTGCGGCAAATGCTGACTGCGACAGGGTTCTGCAGGGAGCTTGTCGGCCTATAACTAAGCATGCAAACATTACATAAGCTGACAACCAATGATAGCCTAGTGGTTTGACCTATGGCCTCTTAAGCTTCTGCTTGACCGTGGGTTCAAATCCTGGGTTCGTAGTAGTTTTCAGAATTCATGTGCGAAATTAAATTTTGAAGTTTACCACAAACTTTACGATGCAGGGCAAACAAAGAATGGTGGAACTACAGCTCAAGCTCTCTCATTCTAAGAGGCGGCCTGTGTACAGAGACGTATATAGGCCAAGATGATGATAACTGGGAATCAAACTCGGGCCCTCTAGCTTCATAATCAAGATCACTAACTACTCGGCAATGAGGTCACTCAATCAATTATCCCAGCCTACGAGTATATGTATCTATACGTACCTGCAAGTAACAAGCTTCTTTTCAAAATGAGAGAGTTTTGCCGTAGTTCTCACGCGGGCCCAATACGGATTGGAAACTTCACACACACCATTGAATTTCTCCGCAGGTGTGTGGAGTTTTCTTCATCGTAAAGCTCATGGTAAATTTCAAATTTAATTTCACCCGTGTATTCTCAAAAACTACACTAGGCTACCATGCCTCGGTATTCGAGTTTATTTGCATCGTGGATTTAGATTTTACTAGTTCACATTTATCATTACAGTGTGGTCAACTTGCAAATTGAATTGTTTTATTTATTGAATAGGTATTGCTGAAGTGGGTAACTTTCTCCGGCCAATCAGCAAATAGGATTCTCCGCTGTATTTTCTAAACAAAATAAACGTAAGTAGAGAAACATGGTCTATTCAGTGTGGGAAGGTATAATAACAAAGTGAAATGCAACCAGTACCTTATTGGACTAGGAAGCACTACTTCGGAGACAGATATAAACTATTGAAATACATAGATACTTAGATAGTCAGTGGAATTCTATGCAGTAGTCTACTGCGAGTACTGGACTAATTTGTTCTGAGTATTGTTTAATCTTATTATTTTTTAAAAGTCGTGATTAGCCTAGTGGTACCTGTGGCCTCTCAAAAAGAGGGTCGTGGGTTCCAGCACGGACTCGCATTTTTGAGTTTTTCGGAATTATAGTGCGAAATTAAATTTGAAATTTACTATGAACTTTACGGGCAAGGAAAACATGAAACCTGCGCACACTAGCAAAACATTTCTCTCTCTCAGACATGACCTTTCATTTTGAGAAGAGGCCTGTGCCTTGCATACATAATTATAAAATACGATATAATTCTTAGGAATTAATTAGGAAGTTTAGCTAAATTAAGGCTTTAATACAACGTACTTAGTCAGTTTTTTTTTGTTTTACAAACTTTTATAAATATTACTAAATTTGAGAGGGAGAGAGAGAAAGATTAATTTATTTACACATATTCGATATACAGGAAAAGAAAATACATTTGAAAGCAACAGATACAAATAATAAATATATATTTCAGTTTGTATTTAGTACGAAATACAGGGTTATTTTTAATTCACTGACATCCTCTTAACCCTGAATTCCTATCAAACAAATGTTTTTTGTTTTACGACTTTTTAAAATGAAGCATTTTTTTCCCATACAAATAAACAGAGTATCGTAAAAATAAGAGGTAGTCTCAAATTTTCAAAACGTTATTACACCAAAAATATTAAGTTATGACAAAAGCCGTAAAACAAAAAACATTTGTTTAAGTGGTAGGAGTTTAGGGTTAAAAGGATGCTAGTGAATTACAAATAACCCTGTATATGGTTTCACGGGATGACCGTAAAAGTAATAAAAAATTAAGTTGAAAGAATAAAATATACAAAAAGATACTTCAACAAACTTGTTAAATAATAAACAGTTAATAAATTATCACCCTTACCCAAAAGATTAATTTGCTTTCTAACTAAACCAAGTGCGGTCATGATGCGTAGCGTAACCATTAACTGGAGTAAGTAATTTATTTCACGTCACCACTTTTAAGGAACATCAAGGCAGAATGTCTAGTTAACGTGCTTGAGACAAGTTACATATCAAAGCTCAGCTAAATTAGTTACTTATTTCTATAACAGGAAAACTCAAATTAAACTGAAAAAAAATACAAGAAATAACGTGAACGGGGTAGTAAAGATAAGTTCGTGACAACATAATAGGTAAGTACTAAAGGATAGCAATGATTTATCAAAATATTTCATAACGAAAAACCGGGTTTTTTTTATTGACTTTTTGCGTTTGTACCTACCTGGTAAGACAAACGAGATATTATTAAACATCTTTTCAATTCATAGATATGAGTAACTTAGCTTAGAATTCAACGCTTAGAATGTGTTGGTACATTAGTCACCAGAGCGCATACCAACGATGCTCTCATTTTGTAGGAAGTAGTCGCTATATCCAAATACGGTTACGACAAATTATTATTATAGAAATGTGTTGGTAGTATGTGCGCGCACTAAAACTGACATAATAAGGCTGTGATGCTGTCAAACTATTCGAATCTCGATCTACCGTAGAATGTTCTCATCACAACTCCAATCAAGTTTAAATTTTCATGCAAAGCCATGCAATCATTTTCCCGTAACTAAATAAAAAACATATACAAGCTTTCGCATTTATAATACTTGTAAGATTAGTAGAATTATTTAATGCATTTTTGAAAACCGTAAGAGTAACGTTAATCAAACCGATTATTGTTCATGTGAATTGAATTTTTGGCATGTAGACGAAAAGAAGATCTATGAAGACATTTCATTTAAATTAATAAGCGGCTCCGCAGTTCAAAGTCACCACGGTTTACGGTGCTGCATAAAGGTTTGCTTTGTCAACAGAAACAATAGCCGGTTAATAGCTATCTCAAATAATTGATCTGTTTGAAAGCTTAATGTCTTACTTTCATAGGGTCAAGCCTC
The DNA here is from genome assembly GCA_947563465.1 of Archips xylosteana. NCBI lineage: Eukaryota > Metazoa > Arthropoda > Insecta > Lepidoptera > Tortricidae > Archips > Archips xylosteana. Next base: position 16,262,899 of record OX387346.1, read on the forward strand.
ACGATCCCGCTCGCTGTTACCGTCTGTCATTACTCTAATAATACTCTAATTGTTCGTGAAGAAATACCAGCTGACCTCCTTAATCGGTCCTTTCATCGGTTGGATACAAACACGCCTTGTGCTTACTTCCGAATTATAATCATTAGATAAACCGAATCCTGGGCTAGCAATACAAAATGTGCAGAACATTCTCAAAAAGCCACGGAAGGTTTAAGAAATTTGTAGAAACTTTAACGAAAATTTAAAACAAGTTTCCATTCAGTAAGTTTCCTGTGGGAATTTTTCATACATAAATTATTTATGTTTATATCCTTCCGTGACAAAATATCTACTTGTGTAAATCGCATTAAAATCCGTTGCGTGGTTTAAAAGATCTAATCGTATGTAGGTACAGAGGGACAGAAGCGACTTTGTTTTAAACTATGTAGAGATAATTATTATATATACAAGGTAGGCTGTTTAAGAAAATAATAAGGCATGTATCTAGTGAGTTCTTCACATGATTTTTCCTTGTTTGGTAAATTCGAATTTTTGAAAGTTTCCGTAATATAGACATTTCGCAACTTTGGAAAAATTTCCTCGGTGCAATGAGCAATGGAGCGGAGTTTTAAATTTAGATCAAATGTTCTGACACAATGTATACTGGGTGCTCGGGAGGAACCCGCATAACTTTACCAGCGTATAGCTGAGGTCGTAGTGATTAAAAAACATTATGTAAACATAGGTCGAATAATGCTTAGTTTTTGAGATATTTCCATTTTTATGTTTAAATTTTACTATGAAAGTGGTGGAGGTGCTGGGATTGCGTATTTATTATGTATGAAAAAATAAAATAGTTAAAAAGCATAATTCGACCTATGTTTATCTAATGTTTTTTAATCATTACGACCTCAGCTATACGCTGGTAAAGTTATGCGGGTTCTTCGCGAGCACCCTGTATGTACTTATTACGGTCAAAACACGAAAAGCACGGTAGTAAATTGAAAAGATCGATCCTAAAAATTGGTACCTTGCGCAAAATTATTACACAAGATTAAACAAATTTAATTCACAGGTCTCATTCAGCCGATAGGTATAGTCGGGGTAAAAAAAGGTTCGTCACTTTTCGACCTTAATTCGTTGACATAGTGTCGAAAAGTGACGAACCTTTTTTTACCCCGACTATACTTAAACATATTATTATGTCCCACCGCTGGATACATGGTCACCTCTCAGAATCGGTCAATAAAAACATCACTCACACCAATAATTTTTTTAAGTACGTGCGCAAATTAATAACAACTTTGCCACAATTTGTATTGAAAGACCTGCTAATTAATATACGATAAATATAATCAGAAGCCCAGAAACGGCTCTAATGATTTCCATGAAATTTAGTATGCAGGACGTTTCGGGGGCAATAAATCGATCTAGTTTCGTTTTATCTCTGAGAAAAAGCGTGTATTGGAGTTTTAGTCCAAGCAAAGCTTGGTCGCCCAGGTACTTATCTATACATATAATAAATCTGTAACAAGTCGGTGTCTGTACATTGAAGATATTTGAGAAAAACTGTCACTAGGGCTATTTACTAGCGCAATAGAACCCAAAACAATGTTTTTTAGAATTATTGTCTGTTTGTCTGTTTGTCTGTGCGTTTGTGCGCGCTAATCTCAGAAACGGTTTAACCTAGAAGGATGCGGTTTTCACTGATATGTTGGTATTTTCTTGGATTAACATTTAGTGTTTGTTTCATTTGAATCGGTTCACAAATAAGAAAGATACGTCTATTTTAAGAATTTATAGAACAGTTTTTAGAAGTAGTGACTTGGGAGTAGGTACGGTGGTGAATGTGAACGCGGGTGTGCGGGGAGGGGGGGTTTGGTGGGGGGTCGGTGAGGGGGGGGGGGTTGCGTTGGGGGTGCGGGTAATTTTTTTTATATCCAGGAACTAAGGAGAGCCATAATTGATGAAAAAGCAAATTGGATAAAAAAATAAGCTGCCCAAATTACTAATTCCACGCGGACGGAGTCGCGGGCAAAAGCTAGTTTATTTATATATCCTCGAGAATCTTAAAGTCTATTACCAGAAGGGGGTTAAATTATGTTTGGAACATTTAAAATGGCCTATTTCTATGCTGTAACCATCATTGCAAGAAATAAAAAGCTTGTAAAAAATTATACCATGTAGAGGCCACTACAGACGTTTTTATTCTAAGTAAAAAGTCGATTCACCCAGGTACACCTATAGCTTTAGATAGGTAATAGCTATAGATTTAGTTGATACAGACGAAGGGGCAGGACGGTGACCGCTAAGCGTCTACAGTTTGCGAAGGTTACCTCTTCCCGTCTCCCATGCGTTGTCCATTGTCGATGACGACAATTAAAAATGTTTTTATGCTTAACTTCATTAACTGAGATTTATAGTAAGAATGTATTTAACAATAGGAGTTTATAATATAATAGGAGCTATCAGTTTTATCCAGTGTATATCATCCATTGACTCGTTAAATTACAGTTAAAGCAGTTATAAAATTTGTGGAAATACTAAAACAGTAGAAATCACAGATTACAGACTGTTGATACTGTGTTAATACTGTAATTCTTACTATTATTAGTTTATTTACTATAATTTATTTAATAAAAATAATAACTCTTTATTCAGACGACTACATAGTCCATATGTTAGTAACAATATCTTATAGCTATGTTAGTGAGTATAATTAATATTCTGTTTTTTTTTATAGTTGTAAATAGTTGTTTAGCATGCATGGTAACTTGTTGCCCCTTACCTGTTATGTAACTCATTGCGTTTTTGTTTTAATAAATAAATAAATAATTCCTACGTAAATATTTATACCCTATAGTATGTCAATGATGCCAACTCTCGACCCCACTTTATTTATTACGACGATAAAATCGGTTAAACGTTGCATTTTAAACTCATAATTTTTGTGAACTGGCCTTGTGGATGATTTATGTGTAAACTAATTTTATGTGACGCGATGTAATAATTATGTTATTAATTTTTCTCGTTACGTCTAAAGCTATTCGATTCTAACGCCAATAAATAGTACGCGTCAGTATAAAAATGTATTTGCATAACATATACATTAAACTTGTAAGCGCAAACATATTATGTTAGGTTAGGTTAGTTTTATAAAAAACCTGAAACACTTACAGTTTCAGAAAAAAATAGTTGGCAAAAATACTAATACTGTTTAATTTTCCTACTTTTTTCCAGAATCTGTAAATATCTGTCTATATTATAGAGTTCTACAGGATAGTTTTGAAATATATCCTGAATAGTTTTTAGTTTCAGGAAAAAAAATGTTGGAAAAATGAAACAGAAAACTTATTTTATCCTTTTTCAATTTCGTTTTAAACGTTGTACCTAGGTGTTTTTTTTTCAAAATTTATAATTTTACTTTTTATGAGAAATGGAGCAGTTGGGAAAAATATTTTCGGTGAAAAAGCAAGATCCCGTTGTAACCAATTGAATAATTTATATTAGCAATATTTTTTAAGTTAAAATGAAGTTTGCTGAATACCTAGTCTCCGTGAATAAAATATTTGAGCTGCAGTCGTTTTACAGGGTCTGTAGTTTTCACACAAACATACGAAATAGCGTCACTTTCTGTCCCACTCTTACTCTGAACATTATGCGTAAGAGTGAAATATTAGTAACACGTAATTTGCATTGATATCGCATATGCAGATTAAGTAAATCATAATGACGTGGCAGTAACCACCAGTTATACTAACTATGTCATAGTGATATTCGCTTTACTGTTGTTAAACTGCGATGTGAGTGGGATCGCAAGATCTGTCATTTTGTATACATGTTGACGAAAGTATAAGTATACATAAGTACTAGATGCTGCCCGCGCCGCGACTCCATCTGCGAAGAATTTTTCTATCGCTATCCCACGTGACCCATTCAATTTTCTGGGATAAAAACTATTTTATAGCCTCCCCCTGTGATGATTTTGATATAGAAATTATTTGAGTGAAATCTCAACTATCTCCATACCAAATTTCATCTGAATCGGTTCAGCGGTTTCAGCGTGAAAAGATAACAGGCAGACAGAGTTTCTTTAGGATTTATAATATTACTAACTACTGCCTGCGACTTCTTTTGAAAATAACCCGCGGAGATTAGTATGTAACTTTCCAGAGTAAAACTATCCTATGTTGTTTCCAGGGTCTGAAAATATTTCCGTAGCTAAAATTATTTAAATCTGTCCAGCGGTTTTTAGACGTCAAGGGGTAATAGACAGATGGATAGTAAGAAAATAAGGATAAGAATATGAAGTCCCATCGCGATCGCTATCTATGTTATTATTATTATTATTATCCAACAATTACAAAGCTCCGAGCCTGCTCTCTACGTGAGAGATTGTATGTCTCTTCTACCCACAACACAAGCAATTGTATGAATCAAGTTTGTAATTCAAAATATATAAATTATCTTATAAATGATTTGGACGTAGCTATTAACAAACATTTATGCTGTTATAGATAACCGGCGAAAGTATAATAGCTTATAGTTAACCACCAAATTAACTTCACCTTGCGTAGACGTTGATGCAATTACGGACAATAGCCCACCGTTACACGGACTAAAATTGAACGAGTAAAAATTTTCATCTCACGGTTACTGCTTGTACAAATTATTACATATTACACAATAATGTACTGGTTACTATAATATTATAATAGCACATTTTCATGCTAATTATGCGCATGTAACCCACTTTGTCGGTTTTAGCACATCTGTGTACATCTTTATAAACAGTAATAAAAACTGTTTGATGTCTTTATTTTGGTTTAAAATGCAGCTGTTATTGCACGCCGAAATAATTGATGTATGTTCTTTCTGTATTAAGAGAAAGTTCATAAGTAAACTATACACATTCTTCGTGTTTAAATTGTAATGTTTATTAACTTATTTTAAAGTTAATTCCCGCCTACTGCCACAGTTTATTTGACTAAAATACGTGGTCGGGTACTATTTGTTTTTTTTTTATTTTACAAAATTATTGTTAACAACAGCACCTCCAAACTATTCTCTCCTTACCTTCAAATTACACTTGTTTATATTATTTTATAAAAACCTAAAAAGTAATCATCTTTTTAAAACCTTATCATTTTTTAAATCTCATCATCATTATCATATATATCATTAGACTATGCATAGCAATGAATCCTCTTAACAATAATGCTGAAAAAAACTCAGTGAACACACGCACCAGCAAATCACCAGGCTCACGTCCAACTGTATATCGACACTGAATCACAGCGCTAGCGGCTAGCGGATGTGTCTTCCTCGCGACGCGCGAACATCAACTGCTGGCTGCGCACGCGCCTCGCCCGCCTGATAACAGATACGGATAAGCTTGCAGAAGTTTTGATGACAACAAATTTTAACGAAAGTTTGGACCTTGAAGGCTTGTGTTTATTAAACTTAATTAATGTTTTTCAAGTTAAATCCATTACACCGCTAAACTTGTAGTGCGTTAGAGCAATAAATCACCAAGAGGACCAGTGGGAGATCAGAACGTATCCAAAGTGGGTGTGTAATCTTCTAATCTCTTCTTCTAATATATAAAAATCTCGTGTTACAGTGTTTGGTGTCGAACTCCTCCAAAACGGCTTGAGCGATTTTTATCATTTTTTTGTTTTTATTTGGTAGTTCTGCGAATAGGTTGGTGACTATTTATTATACTCCTATTCTTCACAGATAGAGTCGCTGGCAACTGCTAGTCTTCCTAATATATAAAAATCTCATTGACCAATTTTTATATTTTTTTTGTCAATATGTGGTAGGTCTGAGAATAAGTCGTAGGCTATTTTTATACCCCCATTCTTCACAGACAGAGTCGCGGGCAACTGCTAGTATTCATATAACAACATTTAATACAGCTGTAACATCATAATCATGATGCAAACAACCGCGGCAAATATTCAGAACTCACTAAAGGTTATCATGGTCTAAATCCCGTAACAAATATACCTAATGTGACCGTGAATCATTAAAAACTGTAAATATAATATTTGACGTAATTCGATTCACTCAAAGAAGTGAACTTTCCACAATTGTTTAAGAAAATAAACCTATAGTAACTTAACCCAATGCATATCAAACATAATCAAAAACGACCGTGTAAAATTTACTTCTTGAATAAATGTTATTAAAATAAATGTAGCAATATACCAAAGGTTTATATTTATTTTATATTTCATCACCTGCTGAAACCCATTCCTTTCTTTCTTTCTGTTTAGGTTTCCTGGAAGAGATTGCTTCGAAGCGATCAGGCCGCACATTGCTTACCTTATATATTTTTTCCGTGTACTTGTTTTTCTGTATTGTATGCTTTGCGGTGTACAATAAAGAGTCATTGTATTGTATTGTTACATCATATGAAACCACATGCATCCAAAATTCTTAAAAGTCATGACTGACTGATTTGTCGCATCTATGTCGTATAAATTGCGTACATGTTGTGCCACACAAAACAACAATAGAATGCACTGGTACGGCTACTAAAAATCAAAGCTTTAAGCCTCATCTATGTCTCGTTATTTCACCCAAAATTTTCATAGAAAAAAAATGATCCTGGAAAAGTAGACAATGAAATGTGTCAGAATAGTTACGGCAACGTTGGGGGACTCAGACCCAATAGGATCTTAGCCCATATGAAAATCACATAGAGAAAAGTCTAATAAAGAAGATAAAAATTTAGCGGTCATCTAGACCAAATCATATGGCAAACATAATTTCAATGCAACAATTAAACCTGGATCGAGTTACTCTTCAGCTTAAAGTAACTCTACTTTACGGTGCTGTATCTCGGAAAAGTATACAATACAGCGTGATAAAGAAATTCCTACCTATTTTTTCCTTGGCAATTTAAAAGTAGTAAATAGAGATATAATAGGGGTATCCTAATCGTTCTGAAAATTCAAAGCAAATAATTTAGAATACATTTTACATGATTTTACAGTTCTTGTAGTGGTTCTTGTTCATCTAATATGTATAGATCGAGTCATTCATGATGACGCATACCGTGGTTCTTATTGCAAATGTGATTAATGTCTAATTTTGACATATTCACGCGTCTTCGTGAATGGCACTACTTAGCTAGCTAATTTTTACACGAATTAAACAGTGATTTACACAAGGTAAAGAAGTCTGATACGAACGACTCTGCACCTAATGTCATACCTAGTCTCGGTATGCTATAATTTAATAGCACGAGTCAAGCTATTTAAGAAAATATTCAACTGTATAAAAACGCATTTAGATTAGCATACATTTACGATACAATAATAAAATTATAATAGCTGCAAGCTAGTTATGTATTCATGTATGTACACATTGACATTTTGTAGGATGATTGGTCCCATTTGTCAGTCAAAGAAACGGCTGCGTTATCGGTGCTTGCGCATATTAAGAGCCTTCAACAATTTGCTAAAAGGATCAAGTATAAAATTAGTACCAACGAAAAATAACTAAGGGTTCTGTAACCTACCTACTACTACTAGTAGTAGTAGTACTGCGCTGGCTCAGGGACCCGAAGTGGCCCTTGGCCTCTGATACGACTTGACGCCAAAATGCCCTATCGTGCGCGATCTCCTTCCAGGTCTCTATGAATAGGGCGCGGAGGTTTTTCTCCACTTTATAACCAGCGGTGCGTGGGGCGACCAACCAAGTAGGTCCTCTTCATCACTCTGCTAAGCGACACCATTTCGAGGTTTCTGAGCCAACGGAACCTACCAGACTTCATCTCTCCGATGATATTGGGCTCGGACACTGTGTTTTCCAGCTCCTAGTTTTTGCGGATCCTTCAACTACCAACCATCCCCCCAGGGTCCCAAGATCTTACGAAAGATCTTCTTATATCTACTGATAAAGCTAATATGTGTATTTTATAAAGTACTGGATTTTACCCGCGTCTCCGCTTACTTAAAGTAAATACCCAAAACTTATATTGTGGTCTTCATTAACATTATAATTATGAACTGAACATACGTGCAAAATATTGTCTTTAGCCTCATGCTAAAACAATTTTGGACGAAAAATATTACTTGACCTGAAATGTGTTTTTAACACAATCATTTTTAATTATTGTGACATTGGAAGACATCTCCAATATTTTTATTTTTTCCTTTTTAATTTTTTTTTTTTTTTTGACGGTGGAAGCATTCTACAATTCCACTTAACGTAGATATAGTTAAGATGTAGGTATTGTTTTAGTTTTTTTTTTAACTAATGGACCCAATACATCCCTGTATTGTTTTTTTATATATATATATTTTTTTTATTTACTTAATTCTATATTTGTATGATTTTTTTAATTTGTAATTTACTATATTTTAATTTGAAAAGATGACTTTCTGCCAAGTTTCTTGCGGCGCATTCTTCTTGGCAATGATGGTCCTTACGAAAGCGCTGGTAGTTTAAAAAAAATGACATGTAAAAGAGCCCTTTGCGGCCTACTTGCAGAATAAACGTTTTGATTTTTTGATTTTGATTTTATGCCCAATAGAGGGTAGATACCCCTGTTTGTTACATCTTCACACTGATACGGCTGGATGTCTGGAATAACACATAGGCTAGTTTTTATCCCAAAATTTTGTAAAATTTTGTAGTGGTAGAGCCATGTTGCAGCTAGTCGCTGCATCACGATTGGGCCGGCTCGACCGGGCCAGTACAACCCTCTCACAGAACACCAGCGTGAAGCAGCAGTACTCCTGCTGCGTTTCGTACGGTCAGTGAGAGCGCCGGGGGCCCAATACCTCTCCCCTCCCCTTCCCTTATTCCCTCTCCTTTTTTAAAGGCCGGCAAAAGATCAGTGACTCTCTTTGAGTTGTTGATATTTATGGGCGGTGGTGAACATTTTCAATCAGATGACGCGCTTGCTCGATTGCTTCCCACTCATAATAAAAAACAATGTTAACCGCTAAGTCTAGAAATATGAAATTTTGCACGGGTGTTTGTTGTACAAAGTAAACGTAGACCGGCCACGATGAATTTTTTTTTAATTTTCATGGTTATTTAGTAAAATCCCGGAGTTTCAATTAAATTGTCAGATCTAGTGTTTTACACGTGCGAAGTAGGTATATGTATATAATAATTTCAGGCTGAGCGGTTATATATTCAATAGTATTATGTGCATTATTCCCGGCCAATAAATCGCGTGTAACAACCGTACAATGCTTGTTTACGGTAGTTGCTATTTGCTTAAAAATGTGATCAGAATATTAAACACCCAACAATACTTATAGTGGCTGATTTCAGGTTTGTTTCTTGGCCAATAATATACGTATAATGCACGATGGAATACTTGATTTAATAGAAAATCCAGCATCATTTTAATCACAACAACGGCAAGTACAAAAAATCCATGTACCTGTATCTATTTTGGTATTTCCAAATAATCTAAAGGTTCCATTGACAACTATGAGATTTTTAACAGTCTCTAAGCCCTAAGCTAAGCCACCGTCGGACGGACTTGGTGAAACATTAAGGGTTGGTTCCTTTTTACACTAGGACTAAACAATACCTAAAAATCTTAGCTTCATCCATTAGTAAAGTACAATCAAAGAAAAAAAATTGCGTGCTAGTGCTGAATCCTTCACTGCTAAATTTAATGTCTTGCTGACATTGTATACATCTGCCAAATAAATCATCGTGAAATAGTTTCCTCGACCGTACGCACTTGTAACTTGAAACATAACAAAAAACCGGTTGTCTGTAAAGTCGGTTTACGGACGATAGTTTAACGTGACAACGTTATAACAAAACATCCAAAAAACAAAAATGAAACCAGGCGGTCACCCATCCAAGTACTGACCGCGCCTGACGTTGCTTAACTTCGGTGATCGGACGAGAACCGGTGTTTTGTCAAATATCTTGAAAACGGTGCATCCTACGGCAAAATCAATGAAATTTTCATCCCCCTTTAATACGCCCGCACCCCTCTCCCGCATCCCCCCCTCAACCCCCCCGCATTGAAAATTACCCGAGCACTAGTACTAAGATTGTACATCCTGGCGTTCGCTGCTCTCTTGTACATACTGGCGTTCACTGCTCTGTACGGGGCATGTACGTTACATTGCGTCATCCTTTTTCGTGCGTGCAGCCGGCGTTCATCGATTTATTAGACGTTGTCACGTCAAAAAACAGTGTTTATTTTGAACACCCACTACAGTGAAAATATGGACTGCTACAGATTTATGTGTCTATATGATTGATGCTAAATGGACCATGGTATTACTTCCATGTTACATAAAATTCTTTCCGATATAACTTGGTTACTAATGGATTTCTTAAGTTCCTAGAGCATTACTTGGTAATAGCTCTACATAATGATCTCCGATACCTTCTCGATATTGAGGTCAAAACCACAAATTAGTAATGTTCAGGTTTATGAGTTTTCGAATTTTGTTAGATATTACTTCAACGAGTAAAGTTTTGACGTAGAGTCTCTTCGTGACTACTTTTTTGTTTCGCTGATTGAATAGCCACTCAACTGTTATTACAAGTTACATACTCGTAGATGCAGATGAAGACCGGATATTTCTACTCGTGAGTATTCTTACCGCCTTCAATTTAGTTTGCATATTTCTGTTCAAGGAAGATTTGAAGAAAATTTGACTCACACCATCTTGTTTAATTATAATACATCTTTGTTTATTGTGTTTTTATTAATCATATTTATTGTGCATATTGTATTTAGCAGTATATTTATTTTGCAGTAGGTGTTTTCCTATGACTTCATTAATCTTATTTATTGAAGTACCTATTGTATCTCTCACTATTTCTAATTTTAAACTCACTCTTTGTCAGTCCCTAGTTAAATACTCCTCTCACCTAATAAAAGGTTTAACTTGTGTTTTAATGTTTGTCAAGTTTATTTCCTTATATTTGTACAATAAAGGGTTTACATAAAGATTTTTTTTACTCAATATTACACGTTGAAAAACCTGCATTATGCTTTATGTCGAAATTTGCTTTGCAATTAAGTATTGAAATGAGCTCATAGAGTTTCTCCTCACGAGTCCTTCATTGATGCCTATCCTTTACCATAATAACTGTATTCATAACACATTAGTTAATTGACGGTACTATAATATAATTTGCAACTTGCGCAAATCAGAGCCGCGTACGTTTTACGTATCACCGAGTCAGCGCCTATCAACCTTGATACACATTAAAGCATAGGGCATATTTCGTTTATTTTGCATGATCAGTTGATCAATAGTATCAACGTTTTCAGAAAATTACAATTGTATAGACATTTTAAAATCTGGTAAAAGGATAACTTTTTATTAATCATCATCATCATCTTTTCAACCGAAAGTTCGCTATCCGCATCCAACGCGTACCCGCAATCTTAACCAGTTATTCCATCTTGTTGGATTCCTGCACCTACCCCCTACACTGCCTGTACCTACACTGCATGCGTCTCCTGGTCATTGGAAGCCATTCGAGAACCTTTTGACCTCTTCGGTCATCAACGGATAGATCAGAAAAAATGTGTCCCTTGTGGACGTACCTACCTAATGTGTACCTAAAAATTCATTGTTTCAAGTTATGAAGTTTTCTTTGTAAGCGTGAATAATATCTATTTCCATGCTAAACTACAGCTTTTTAGTACTAAAAGTCACTAATCTGAGCCGCCAGCCAGAGATGGTGAAATTTTTATGGGTTCCTTTTTCCAATTTAATAAATTTAATTACTTAGCCTAAAAATATTACATATAATATTTTGCAAACAATTTTTATGATGTGTATGTACATGATGATGATGACGAAATGTTTGCTGGAGATCCATAAACAAACAACACAAACAACAAATTCTTACTACTTTGAAACCAGGAACAAGTTCACCTTTGAATAGTTGCACTTTAATTAAGCATAATAAATATTTACGAACGATATCGCAGTTAGTATAATTATTTAATCCAATCTCATTACTTATCAATAACAAACTCATAAAAAATATACATATATGTACTAATAATTAGGATTAGGTAAAGGTTTGATAGAACCGATAGCGAACTACACATCGTTCCTCGGTCTACCTACATACGCCCCACTGCAACGCACAGGCTTCTTCTCTGAATGTTTTCGCAGGTATGTGCGGGTTTTCTCACGATTTTTTTCTTAAATGAAAAGCCCATGGTAAATTTCAAATGTAATTTCGCACATGAATTCTGAAAATCTCAAACTCAGTGCGAGCCCGGGGTCGAACCCACTAGCCTACGCTTGAGATTCCATAGGCATAGGTCAAACCAATAAACTACCACGACTCACTAACATCAGAGATATAAGGTAAACGTCTCTGTGCTCAACACTAACCCAATACATGGCACCTTCAATCTTATGTCATAGTAAGAGAGGTGACAGATGGGTGTCATCTACTGGGCGTTGAGGTGTCTAGTATTGGTACGTTTACCTTAAGCCTACCGACTCTTGTTCTTTCTTATTTTTGTAACGTTCCTATTTTGTTGCGAAAACTAAAAAAGTACTGGGCCTAAAGCTGCTTACAAGAAAAGCGGACATTGTTCACATGATGGCAATAACATAAAGCTTACTGCAGCATTTTTCGCAAATTTGAATAATATTGTACTTACTTATTTCTAAAGGTTATAAATAAAATAAAGCTCTATCTATGAGCACAATTAACTGAAAACTGTGTCTAAACATAACCACACATTTTTTTAAATCCTTCATAATGCAAATTGCCTCCATTAGGAGGGGTACAGGTGACTACAAAAACCCAAATACTTAATCTCAAGTACGAGAACGAATCTATCCGAGTGATAACGAAGTTTCTACTAGGTACTGCACATATTGTATCCCTTATGAGGAGTACAGGTGCTAAAAAAGCTACATAATCAATCTACAAAAGCTAAATAATTTAGAGTCCGAGAGCGATTCTATCTAAGTGATAGTAATTATCTCGTGGTAGAAACTACTGCACGTATTGGAAAATTTAAATTATTCTGACTCATACAGAGCACCACCAGCAAATCACAAAGGCTAAACTGTGCTTTTTCGTACAAACTACATGAAAATGTGAGCAAGTACTCTTTATGATCAAAACATCGAACCTGTTTAAATACCGTGCTCTGGTTTTTATTGCTTCCTCGCTATTATTATTGACTGCCTACTCGTCCACCGCCCACATTCGTAAAGAGTCATGCGTTTAAGAACCGGTTTTCAGAAGTCCGTATGAAATATGACCGATACAATAGTAAGCGAAATCTTTCATTACGAAACGTAATTTATTTTACAATGCGATAAATGTTAAGTTGTGATTATTCTTGAAGCTTGGGGCAGGGTTTCTCCAGTGAGTTATGTGGTGCGTTTTATTTTGGGAGAGCGAAATAACTGATGAATATTTGAACAAATTAACAGATACATTAGACAATACAACGTAGACAATTTTAATGACATCAATTTAAATACAATCATAAACTAAAAGTAGGTAAAAACATTAAGAAACAGAAAAAGAAATTAAAACATTACCTATTATAATAAAAAGGAGAGCCCATGGGAGAAGTTCCGAAAATTTAGGTTCCGATAAATTAGGTATTTGGTGACGAGTTTTTATCGTTTTTAACTCTCAATAAAAAAATTGTAAAAGCAAACTCCCCATTAAACATTAACTCTAATTTTTATAGCTTCAAATTTGCCTTTTCTATTATCAGGTTTGTAGTTTTTATAAATAAACGGTTTTATTTGCTTTTGTATTTTCAACAACCTAGCTAAGTGGAAAAATGCCATGTGTGCCTAGTGAGTTGACCTATGGCCTCTCAAACAAACGGTCACGATAATTTATATTCCCCTAATTATTAGGTCTGTAAGACCACGCCACATTATGACCTCTTCTATATGTGATTGTCTGCTAATTGCTCAAGAGAGAATAAGTCTTGTAATCTTAAAATATAAGAGAGTATACTAAACTTGTGTATATTTTATATACAGAACCTTTGCTTCTAAGCCTACATAACACTTTGCTGTTGTTTTTTCCACAACATTGATCAACTAAAATCGAGTAAAGAAGAACGTGCTGCCTTATCCAAGGTGAGTATTAACTGAATCTCCCCGGAGTTCTTACTTCCTGGTCTATCTTAAAGGCTTGGGGTTCCTTTGATTGTCTTCGTTAAGCAGGAAGTGTCAACGTTTTGTCGAAATGTCTGTGTCTAACGAATTTGCGAGTATTAGTTTTTGCTTTGTCTTTTTAAGCACAACGACACAAAAACTGTTTATTTTTAAATTTTTATACAGCATACATTTTATTGCCCACTGAGTGGCTCAGCTGAATTGCTAAAATACTACTAGAGCGTCAATATAAGGTAAACGCACCAATGGTCGACACCTCAACGCCCAGTAGATGGCACCCATCTGATACCTCTCTTACTATGACATAAGATTGAAGGTGCCATGTATTGGGTCAGTGCCGAGCACAGGGACGTTAACCTTATTCTTATCGCAAGCACAATATTGGTAGCAAAGAAAAAGATTGAGATATTTTTTGTATTTACAAAATCTGGTGTAATATGATCTATAGGGGGATTCCATATTGTGATAACGGTTTCCAATGATAGACGCTTAGATTTGATTTTCTGTACACTAACATAGTTCTGTTATAATAAGCTTTCTTGTTTACTAACTATTGGACCTTTTACTGTCTTAATTTTAAATGAACAAATAGATAAAAATAAATAGTAGATACTAGCTGTTTCCCGAAATTTCGTTAGCGTAGAATTCGTTTATTGCTTTCCCTATGCTACCTATGCAATTATCCCGGACAAAAACATTATATAATGTTAATCCAGGCTATAAACTATCTGTGAAAATTCTATTGCACAAAAAAGTATAACATACGTACGCCCTTGAAATAAAACATTTCATGCTCAGTTCATCGACTTTGTTGTTTACAATTAATACCATTTATATTTTTATCTCATTGATTTTCCTACTATTGAAAACCTGAATGCCATAACTGATTTAATTAACATTACATTACATTGTAACGTTGTTTTTATTCTAGCTAGTGTGTGTCCTTTTAAATAACTAAGTAAGTACATACATATTAAGGCCAATATAAAGAAACTGTCGTATAGTTGGCACGTTTTCACACACTCTGTCGTAAGTGGTTTCTATCAACGATTCAACAGGCGTTTAGTAAGCCTTTGGCGCCCTCCCACGACGTCACTCAATCATTCTGACACTCGCCAAATCAGTGCTAAGAAACGACCAATCAAAAGACCGACACGACCTTTGTATGAAAAGACATGTGCCATGGTATGACTGAACCAAAAGACCTGTCAAAATAGCTTAACCCGTATTCAAGCGGAAGTGAGAAATATCCTACGAGATGTTTCACTTGCTTGCTGTGGTTGATCGCCACTTAATAAATCCTTAGCACCTGGGACCAGCAATGTAACACAACGTGTATGATATTTCTCGCCCTGTGTGTGTGAATAAGGCTTAAAGCGGTATACCGTAAGATTAAAACACTTTATTCAGCCTACCGGGCGACCTGCGGTTGACATGCAGCGCTTTGTGATTTATAGCACCATTATACAAAAGGAGTTCCACGGGCGGAGATAATTTAATTAAAATGGGTGACGTAACAATACCTTGATGTTACTCAAGAACGGGATGCACGTAGGCTGTCTTAAGCTGCCTAAAAATATTACAACAGTTTATACGATTAAAAAGAATTGTGCGTATAGTGCGTAATGATAAAAGGTGGGTAGATTTCTTTTCATATTAATTAATCTAATAAAGAGAAGAATAAAGAAACACTAAAATTATAGAATATAAAATAAGTCAGAATTTGTGCTCCCGTCTGTTTTTGAATCCAATTATTTACTATCTAAGAGATCAGTATCATGTTTTGACAATCAGTCCTTCAGCGAACATTTTCATCTTCAATTAAAAACTGATCTTTATTATTAAAGTTGTGGCCGTCATAGTACGTGGAGATAGTAAGCTAGCTTCTGGTTTATTCTATACTCTAAGGCTAAGATGGCATTGATATCAAAAGCACTCGTAATTGCACATCTTATTAATCATAACATATTACCTTCCGCGATCGACGGACGCAGTCACCGACGAGCATAATTATATTGAATGATGTACTAAGTCATACAGCTTGACACGCCGTGTATCTGATCTTCAATTGAATGGGCATGTCGTAATCGAACACCAAAGACAGAAAAGCCACGGCCAAATGCCATCAAGATTGGTCTCGTACTATTTATCAAAGACAATTTTTAATGCGGAATAAACTGTAGCACTTCGCATTGATAAGGTTGGCCTTTGATTTAACAAGTGTACGGAGGCTCATTGTATGATAATATGGTAATCATAATAAAATTGGGACCTCCCATTTAATGCTCGCCCATATGTTTGGGGAACTAAATGTGTGGCAGTGACACTGCTCCGCCCACGCTGCGTGTACGCTGCAAGTAGCAACGCAATTATTGCACAAAGAGCGATGCATATGCATATTAATTGATGATTAAACGAACTTACCTTAAGTGAAGTTCTATCATAATTATACGAAGCGCCTCGTCCGAAGAGATCAGTGTAGATAGTATTAGGTATAACACATGTAGTAACACATAAGTGACACCACTCTTACCACTATAGTTGAGAAATCTATTTTTTTTTTTTTTTTACGGGTACTTTCAACCAGTATCACCTTATAATCTAGTAACGATCCGCGCTCGCGTCATTTAGTTTAGAGTTCAAATTTCAAACTGTGGTTGATATTACCGAAATTCTTAAAGAAGGGAACTGGGCGGGCGGGACACTGATCTCTTCGGACGAGGCGCTTCGTATAATTATGATAGAACTTCACTTAAGGTAAGTTCGTTTAATCATCAATTATACTTGCGCCTCGTCCTCGAGATCAGTGTAGATAGTATTAGGTATAACACATGTAGACTTTGAGAGCTGTGTTTTTCGGGAATATCAATAAACCAATCTGCAAGAGTTCTGTATCTAAATACTTTTAATCAGAATCCAACATAAAATTAATAACAACATAATATAATTATTTAACTTCTACAAGTAGGTATAATACCAATAACTATATCAGTCATCTCATCTGCCCATTAATCGGCTCTATTATTCTTGGGTGTTAATTAATAATAGCCCAAAAACAATTATCATTTTCGACAAGAACTCTGTTGTAGAACCTGGCAAATGTGTTGGAGCCTCCGCTCCAGCCAGCGGTCTTCCTAATGCGGTCGATGTTCACTCCCGCACAGCGCGCGTGCGAAGTGCTCGCGTGCCGCGTGCTGTGCGCAGTGAGCACCGACACGTCCACGCCGCTCGCTCTTAGCGCACACTTGATCCAGCGACTGAGTGTCTGTGTGGATACAGCATTATGTGGTTTCTTCGAACCAGATTTACGAAGGTTTTTCGTTATGTTTATAAGCCACTAAGGTTTTCGCGGGACAAATTTCAGGTTTATCTTCAAAAAACGGTAAGGAAAGTATAGGTTAGACTGAACCAACACGAGATTTTTATTATTTTTTTTTTTAATAATTCAGGAATTTTAATTAGAATTTTTCTGTGAAAATCTCTATGTTTGAACCCTGTGTGCTGTAGTGAGGGCCAATAGTGTAATATGTACACTTTTTTGCTAGATTCTCTAGAGAAAGATATCATTTAGATAGAGGGTACTTAAATAGTTAAATAAATACGCAATTTGGGTTCCAGGTACAATCATACTTTGGTAAAGGAGGTCGTACGTAAGCGAAAAATTCCTTTAAAAACCCTAGTTATTCTATCATCTTTTGTTACACCACTTCCCATAATCAGGGATAGAGCGGATCTGTATGAATTCAGTGTTCCGTATTGCGCGCCGTCTTGGATAAGCTGAGTGAATAAACCTATAATATTTGGAACTGGCGCTTCAAATGTATTGATAGAATTTGTCTTACAAAACACCCACCATTTTTTAATAGCAGAATCGTACTGTTTAAAATGTATTCTCAGATAGTGAGGCGCCGGCGATATCTAACGCGGTTACCGGTATTCCTCATCGCACAAACGATTCCCGGATAATACTCCGACCACCAGGTAAGTGACGACCGGATTCTCCTGGTGCTACAATGAGAAATAAGTACATCTTCTTCGGGTTTGAATGTAATTGTGTTTGACACGAGAATTTAATTGAATACGGGAAACCAAAGGCTGTGTGGGCCACAAGGGTACAATCATGATTCCCCTTGCTTTCTCTGCAATAATTTTTTTTAAGGTTTCAGAATTATCGATAAAGGCGGGAAAGCGATAATTAGACCATCTTACAGTAAACGAATTTATGGCAAATGCGTCTGGTTCTCTGTACCAGGATTAATATATATTTTGTGCATTTTTCCTTTATCCTGCTGGCAAACAGGTCTATTTGTGGTCTACCAAAGTGATTTATCAGAGATCGGAATGCCCAGTCTTGTAATTCGAATTCTACGTCAGGGTGAAAACGACGTGATTCCGCATCTGCTATCACGTTTTCACAAGATTTGATATAAGAAGCAAATACAAAAATACGGCGATTCTCACACCATTGCCAGATCTCTCTTATGACTTGTGCTAGGTCTATTGTATGCCCCCCCATGCGATTTATGTAAGAAATTGCCTTTGAGTTATCGACTCTTAGTAGGACCTGGCAGCTATAAAGATCATTAGCGAAGATTTTTAGAGCTATAAAGGCCGCTAATAGTTCAAGATAGTTGATAATGTTTCGCTATTTCACTCTGTGACCACTGGCCGCTCGCGGTCACGTTTTTACAAGCTGCGCCCCAGCCCGTAGCTGAAGCGTCAGTAGATATTTCCCTACAAAAAACATCACTTCTAATAGGGTGAACTGAGCTTTCGATATTGTTTAACCACCATTGCAAATCAGGACGTAGAGAATCTGGCAAAGACATGACCTTGTCATAGTCGTTAGTTCCGTTAAGGTTCAAAAATTTGCAGCGTTTTAGTTCCTTAGTAAATATAGAGCCAGTCATATTCTATCGCGGGACACGCGGACACTAGTAATCCAACTAACTGTGCAAATGCTCTTATTTTACAGCGTTGCATTGTCATAAATTTACTGACCAGGCATTTAAATCTTAATCTTTTCTCTAAAGGCAAGCTCACATGAAAACGCTTAGAGTTTAGTAATAAATTTAGGAATTTACAGGTTGTGGATGGTTTCAACTCGCTTTTTTCTTCATTTATGATAAAGGTTGACGCTATCAAAAAATTTTTTAGTCATTTCAACGTTAAGTTAGCATTGCTACGGGACCTATGAGGCACCAATCGTCTAAGTGGAGATGAAACCAGCAGCACACATCATTAGTCTTGTGAACATAAACGGGGCAGTGCATAAGCCAAAAAAGGCAAGACGTTAAATTCGTATAACACTCCATCAGACAAAAAAACCGAGATATTTTCTCGAATCCTCGTGAATCTTTAATAGAAAATATGCGTCTCTAAGGTCTAAGGTGGCCTTAAAGCAGTCGTGGGTCATAAGTTTGGTAGCAGTTCTCAATTCCTCTAATTTAAAATGTTCTGTCTGATGAAGTTGTTTAGATTTTTTTAAATTTAATATAAAACGCATCTTGCCGTTTAGCTTAGGTACAAGAAATATGTTTGAGATGAACTGATTATTAGTACAAGGCTCACATTGTGAAACTGCCCCGATTCGAACTAAACTATTGATCGCTTCGTAAAATTGTGATTTTTCTTGTATCCAAGAAAGGATCGTGCGATCATTCGTAATGAGAGACCACTGATCGTAAAAATGAGCCAATCTGCCTACGTACTTAACTGTATCTAACGGCGCCAGGAGCGCGTCGGTGGCGGCTGATAGTGCGACGACGCGTTCGAGTAGTTCTACGGCGGCGGCGGGGGCGACGGCGGCGCGCGCGGCGCTGCGGGTGCGCGGCTCGGGGCGGCCCGGGCCCCCTGCGCGCGGGGGTGGGAGCCCGCTGGTTTAAAGACTTCAGTGATGATCGAAGACTGGGTTGCAATTCCAAGCCAGTCCTCGATACCGCCTTTGCTGACGTTAAGGCCGCAGATAAAATTCTCACTAAAAAGTAACTTATCAATTTTTGTACTAGATAAATGTTCTCTCATTTCCGTTTTCAAAACACGTGTGATGAGATTACTTCGAACTACAGATCGCAGTACTGAGCATCACAAAACAGACGTCCCAAATCCATTAGTTTGGATTAACAGTAATTATTATTTACCTTACAATTTAAATGATATGTTAGCCCTCAACTAAACAAGAAAATAGCGCTTGCCATTTGAGTCTGTCTTGATTTGATGCAGTTATCTCGACTACCTCTAGCATCGCGGCTTATTTCAGGATTTAACACGTTTTCAGCCCCATACAAATTTCAAATTCCTGGTAATTCCAGCAAATTAATTTAATCATTGTACCGTCTTGCTCAGTGTGTTAACAAGATATTGTACTAATCTGGATGCAAGTCTGTTTGATTCTTAGTGCCCCATATGTGGACACAGACCTGCGAAGCTAAGTCGCTGTGACCCTTATGTGGGGCACTGGACTGTGAAAGTGTTAATGCTGGGGCACAAATATAAGGACAATTTTCTGGCGTCAGATATTTGGCTGTTAGTTCCTTACGATTTTATAGCTTCCATATCAACCAGCAAGGACTTTTCAAAGTTTTGTGAGTCCTGCTGTAACCAGTCTTGTGGGCCGAGAGCGGCCACTACTGGAAAAGTAAAAGTGAAACATTTAAATAAACCCTGTATTCCAAAAGTACCCACTTATGAAAGTTTTTCGTACTGCAGTCAGTATAATTTACATACATATTTGATTAATATGTAAATGTCAGATTCAAAATCTTTATGGTGGATAAAAAGTGTGTATCGTGTGTGTCGGTGTCAGTGACAGTTTACACATACCTATACACTTTCAAACGTAAATACGTTTATGTACACAATATAATTAATTATTTACAAGGCCATAATGTTTTAAAGGTGTATAGAAAAAACTTCGTGCGGCGGGTCAGCCCCAATGTCAGCCCAGATTGCATGACAATTCAAAACGTGAATACGTTATATGTACAACTAAAAATGCGTGCGGTGGGTCAGCCCCAAGGTCAGTCCACATGGCACGATTTAATTCAGAACGTGAATACGTTCTTGCATATTCGAAAATAATCGAATGTGTACAACACACACACAGCATGTTGTCAATGTGCATACAAAAGCCTGCGATTGCACGACTTAATTCAAACGTGAGTACGTTTTTGCACATTCAAAAAATAATTTTATACAAGACAATAATTATTATGTTAAATATGTACCTACATAAGAGAGCGTGCACCAATTGCTGTTAATGTGCATATAAATCCGTGCGGCGGGTCAGCCCCGAGGTCAGCCCAGATAGCACGATTTAATTCAGAACGTGAATACGGTCTTGCACAATCGAAAATAATTGAATATGTACAACACACACAGCATGTTGTCAATGTGCATACAAAAGCCTGCGATTGCACGACTTAATCCAAACGTGAGTACGTTTTTGCACATTCAAAAAATAATTGTATACAAGACAATAATTATTATGTTAAATATGTACCTACCTACCCATACATAAGAGAGCGTGCGGCGGGTCAGCCCCCATGTTAGCTCAGATTACACGACTTAATTCTTTTTATACACACTTGCGCATAGAAATAAATTCGTATTATTAACGAAAGTGGGTAGGTGCATACGGATTGCAAGTATCGGTTTTTATGTTTATAATACTGCTTGCTATCAATAACTTTTATTATTTCTGTTACATACCTGAATTTTTGGATCCATTACACAATGAGCACAAACGTGATGGACACGTTAAATCGTCTTCATCTTCGTCTGATGATGAAAATATGGTACCTTTACGAATCACTTGACATTCTAATCTTTTAATTTTATTTAAAAGGTGTTTATAGTTAGTTATATTCTTGCTTGCGTTTTGACATTATTTTAGCGTCTGGACACTTCTGTTACTTAGTTAACAACGGGTATTGAGTGGTTGAGCACTAAAATGTGAATGACGCGAGCGCGGATCGTTACTAGATTATAAGGTGATACTGGTTGAAAGTACCCGTAAAAAAAAAAAAAAAATAGATTTCTCAACTATAGTGGTAAGAGTGGTGTCACTTATGTGTTACTACATGTGTTATACCTAATACTATCTACACTGATCTCGAGGACGAGGCGCAAGTATAATAGATTTACATTAACAGTTTACGAATAGCAACCATAGAGGTAATTTGTGCGACCGGGTTATCAATGTTATTGTCAATTCACTTCGCATTATATGAATACTCGCATAACGTTTAAAGCGAAGTTAAAATAGATTAATTTTACGATGTTCCCGATATGAACATATAAAATTTCTTCTAAAAAAAATTAGAAAACCTCTGATCCGTGATGAATTGAAATTTTCAACGAAGGTATTATCAGAAGTCATATTTTTTTACAAAATTACTTTTTCTCATGTCTCTGTACATGTTTTGGGTCAAACGTAACGTAATCCTCAATCTTATTTGGCAAAAACAGATTCATTTCCAAACAAAGGCTGGTAGCGAGCCGATTACAAACGACTGTATTAAAAATCCGAACGCATACTCTGAGCGATGGATCAAATGCCAACTGGTTGTTTTACATTAGGTAATAGTTCGCTGAAATTATGTCTCATTCTATTCTTACGCAAAGATAATATTTTCAACAATAACATAATTTACAAACATGACTTTGAACGCACGTAGCGTATGACTGTGCCACTGTCTTGGATAGAAAATGCCTATTGATGAGTAAACCAACTTATTTATATTTGTCAAATAAGTTTACAGCTAATAAAACACTATTATTGCAACAAAGAAACAATGTAAACAATAATCTATTCTGTACAACCAACTATAGGTGATGATTCGTGGCTCATTCCATATTTTAAATGTAAATACTTTCTTTCAATCAGATGCACTTGATAATGTACCATTTCTCATTTCCTCCTTGACCAAGCCGTCATTGTTTTAGCTTCTTATTTCTACAGTTTGAACTATGGCATTAGTCTTTGCAAAAACCATAATTCTAAATCTTAAAATGAGTTTGCATGGTACAAAACATGGAGTTGGTACTTTAAAATGGTAAAATAAAATAAAAATGCTACGGTTGTCCCAGTTATAATTTTTATTTAATATAAATTAAATTCCACTCTAATTGTTCAAATAGCAATTTTTAGTAATTTTCTAGTCTAGCTTGAATCAATCTGCAATAAATTTCACATTTAGAAGTACAATTAAATACAAAATTGTTCACGAAAGTAGATTACACTTTATTCCGCCCATTTTTCTTTAAAAATTGTAATTCATAAAAAATGCATCGTGTCAAACTATATTGGTATCGCTTTCGCAACAATCTTGAATAAATTGAACACCAGATATTATTATTTTCACACAAATCATTTTGTCAAATATGTTCCCCGTGTAAAATTAGTCGGCATAATAGAATGTATGCAACATGTTGCTAAATACCTGTCAGGTTGTTAGAAATGTAAAACAAAACGCTTGGGCCTCGATACTTGAAACCCGTACAGTACAATCATTTCATTAAGCAGTAAGCACTGCAATTTTGTTACACTACACTTCACTCAATAGCTTGACTGTTAGATGCATGTCTACACTCATGAGTAAACAGTTTATAGTTGACCATGATAATTATGAGCTAAAAAAAACTATTTTCTAGGAAACGTAGACTGCGGCTACATTTTTGAAAAAAAAAGAAATGAAAACAATTTATTCCCAAAAAAATAAAAAATAAAAAAAAATAACAAATAGTGTGTAAAAATTAACAATATACCTACTCGTAGATTTGTGACTTTAATGCACCCCCGACATTTCAACGCGTCTTTAATTTTCTTTTATCTCCCGATATTTCACCCTACAAATCAATTATAAAAATAAACGCGTAATTTACTATGTGGAGTACAAACTCTTAAACGAAATAAGAACTCTAAATATGCTGGTATAATTTTACTGGGAGTTCTTGTCGCGGTCTACAGTGCTGTCTGTTATAAAAAGTGGGAACTTCATGAGGCTATTAACGTCAAAATCACGGATAGAATGAAAAAGTTGTGGGTAAATATTGGCACTGTGTGTCAACAGGTAATAGGTACTCTGAAGTTCAAAATTCGAACTTCGTATCGTGCCGCCATGCCCACGCATAAAGTAAGTATATTTTCACTTCTCATGTTCTTAAAATGTTACTTTAGTCTGTGCATATCGGGACTAAAGCTCTTTTTTGATCTCTAGGGATTAAAGTAAAATTTTTTTAATTGACTATGGAAACCCCTAAACTGAATAACCACCGTGTTTGGGAATGGAGGATTATCGCCATTTTCAGTGACTGGGTATAGACAATTTTAAAGCTTTCCACAGACCGAAGCGCGCTGCGGACGCTCCGTAGCGCTCTGCGCTTCGGTCTGTGGAAGCCTATAGGGCGTGGAAATAATCTCAAAATGACAACTGTATAAAAAATATTTAAAAAAATAATAATTTCGTGAAACACGATGAGTAATTACGAATATTAATCTATTTAATTATAAAATATTAAAGATCAATTAATTTTTTCTGCATGTAAAGAAAGATTTCCTTTAGCTTAAGTGTTTTTTAATTTGTTTTTTTTTTTTAAAAGCGCTGTCGGCAAAGCAGTTCCCTGCTCTGTCGATAAAATAGCAAAATCCGCACTGTCGGCAAAGCAGTGCTGGAGTGTACGGTAGATAGAGCAGTTACGTTTGAAAGTTTATATGGCGTGACTTCAAAATAATGCGATGTCAGTTTGCATTTAATAGTAAATAGAAAGTATACGAGTAATTAGATATAATTTAACAAAGAATTGGCATATAGAAAATAAACTTAAAATTTCGTTTCTTTATTCACGGGTAAGTGTTTCAGTTAACAATATATTTTGTGTGTGAACTTAGTTAGATCAATTAGGTTAATTTATTTGCCGATTCTAATGAATGAACAATTATCATTCTTACGTGCATAGTCCAATTAGTTTTAACATAGTCTTTAAGTTAGAATCTGTTGGCTAATTATGCAAGCATTTAAAGCGTCACTTTACAAAAATATATAAAAGAAAAGAAAAGACAGCGGAATTTTTTTTTGCTATTTGAATTTTGAACAGATGTCCATTGCTCGTATTGAGCATACCTTGTAAAAAAGTAATTTTGTACGTCGTTTTTTTCCTCGCATTCAAAGTGAAAAGTAGAGTGTTTAACGCGAGACTAAACTACCATAATGACAACTCTAGTTATAGCCTCCCTCGCTATCGCTCGGGTGGCTAAATATCTCGTGTCATTATGGCTTGTTTTAGTCCCTTGTTGAACAATCTACTATTAACAGAAGAGCGAAAAGGATGGTATGATAATGGATTTTGAATTTTGGAGTAGTTGTCTGTGTGGACTTTTGTGTGTGATTAATGCGAATGCGTCTATTCAGTAGTAATAAATAATAGTTTAAAAAACTAAAAAAACACGCTTTAAAAAAATAAAAATAAAAAATAAAAAAAAATATAATAAATTTCAATTCACTTTTCTTATAGTGCAGTACTAATCTTAATAAGCAATTATTATATTGTTATATCCAGATCAAAATTTGTAAACAATTCTAAATATTGATAAAATAAATAATAATAGTTTAAAATATTTTATTGTAAAAAAAGCGTGGGGTGCATGGTGTCAATTGTCAAGGATTATCATTTTGATAACATCTTAAAAAGCACCCCACGCTTTTTTTACAATAAAATATTTTAAACTATTATTATTTATTTTATCAATATTTAGAATTGTTTACAAATTTTGATCTGGATATAACAATATAATAATTGCTTATTAAGATTTGTACTGCACTATAAGAAAAGTGAATTGAAATTTATTATATTTTTTTTTATTTTTTATTTTTATTTTTTTAAAGCGTGTTTTTTAGTTTTTTAAACTATTATTTATTTTCTATTTTTTAGTTGCATTTTTTTCACAGTGAGAGTTTCCATGTGCTAAAAAGAGACACAAAACGGTTTTTTGCTCGTCTTAAATAGAATCAGTCTATCTTATACTTGGTCTTTGGTGCACGCGCACTGCTCTACACTACTAAACGTAAACATCTTTCTTTCTAACTTTACCCCCCTCACCTACAACCCCCAACCCCCCCAACCCCCTAAACCCAACCCCCCAACATCCCCCAACCCCCCAAACCCCTAACCCCAACTCCCACACCCTTACCCCCAACCCTCTAAACCCCCCTTACCCCCTTCCTCATTTTCCAAACCACCAATCCCCCTAACCCCGGACCCCCACGCCATTTCCTCAAACTTCCCCCAAACCCCTAAACCCAAGCCCCCCTTACCCCCCAACCCCAACCCCCTAAAACCCCTACCCTAACCCCCTAAAATCCCAATCCCAACCCCCTTACCCCCTCCCCATTTCCCACAACCCCCCAACCTCCCTAACCCCCGAACCCCCCAAAACCCCACACTCTTAACCCCAACCCCCTAAACCCCCTTCCCCTCCCATTTACCCCCAACCTCCCCCCCACCCCTCCACCTACCCCCCTTCCAGCTCCATCATCAAACCCTTGTTACCATCTAGGCCTCTTACCCCCTCCCCATTTCCCACAACCCCCAAAATCCCTAACCCCTGAACCCCCCAACACCCCCACCCTATTTCCCCCAACACCCCCTAACCCCAACCGCCACACCCTTACCCCCAACCATCTAAACCCCCGACCCCCTTACCCCCCCCCCATTCCCCCCTCCACCCCGCCACCTACCCCCTTCTAGCTCCATCATCACCCTTGTTACCATCTAGGATCAAAGTACTCGTCAAGACAAATCAAACGAGCCCAAACTCGACGAGGTTGTGTAGTTTTATTGTTGAGTGCCTTTGGCCATCTTCCAGCTCCATCATCAGACCCTGGTTACCATCTAGGATCAAAGTGCTCGTCAAGACGAATCAAACGAGCCCAAACTCGACGGGCTCGTGTCGTTTTATTGTGGAGTGCCTTTGGCCACCTTCCAGCTCCATCATCAGACCCTGGTTATCATCTGAGATCAAAGTGCTCGTCAAGACGAATCAAACGAGCCCAAACTCGACGGGATTGTGTTGTTTTATTACATAGTTCCTATGGCCACCATCCAGCTCCATCATCAGATCAGCTCCATGTTACAATAATATTGCATTGTCATCCAATTTACAAATATGTGCAAAATTTCAGCTCAATCGGAAACCGGGAAGTGGGTCAAAATCGCGCCCTAAGGAGTCGGTTACAAACATACAAACATACAAATATACAAACATACAAACATACAGGTGAAGCTAATATAAAGCGTGTAAAAACATTGCACACTGCACAGCTTCAACTGAAATTTTGCATATTTTTTTCATGTATTAGAATGTATCTCAAAATTGAACCGAAATATTTCAGCAAGTAATTGGTTCAGTTTTGACTGAACACGCCTGTAAATTGTTTTTAGTTGTTGTTGATATTTCTACACATTGATCGATGTTTAAAACGTACAGCGTCAAAGTCAAGCCTTTGATCAAACCGGATCACAACAGTATGAACACCGCTATTTGGCAGCAGGTTAACTGGAAAGATGGTGTTAGCTATCCGGACGGACCCTGCACGAGGTCCTACCACCAGCAAACATACACTCGGTATATTATTAAACTTCAAGCGCTGCAAATCGAATAAAATAATATTAGTATGTAGGTACTTATTATTAATATTATACTTAAGCGTACTTGATATCAAGTACACTAAAACCTAGCAAGACAAATATACCAATAACTCAGATTGGTACACAAGTAGTTATATTCGAACTTTACGGGGAAAATAGCGAGTAATCGGCAATGGTTAATAACAGAGGCTCAAAGATCAGCGATCTTACGCATTACAGAATAAATGGAGCAAACTGTATTACGCCAAGTTCTAAAGGTACTCTTTCGTAAACTGAATTGCATGAATCTATCAAGCACTTAAGCCAGAAATACACGTGTCCGTCGCTTGCACATTTGTGCTAGTTATTTGCACTGATTTAATTTTAATACCGATTGAAGAGACCGACAAAGAGTAGAAAAGATAAAAAGAAAAAGAAAATTTGAAAAGAAAGCGATTAACTTTGATGAGCTCTCAATATTTACCTGCAGTATAAGTACAGCAGTATATATGGGGTAGTAAGATTCTAAAGTGGCGATCACGAATGAGAAAACGTGGTGTAGGAAGAACCTTAACAAGAAGGATGCGGGTAGCGCAGGACCAATCGTTGAAGAACTCTTTGGGGAAGGCCGTTGTCAAGCAGTGGACGTCTTTTGGCAGATATATGATGATGATACATGGGTAGGTATATAATATACAGGGAGCGTAACTTTGGTGCGGGTGACGTCATTATGACGTAAAGTCGCATAAAGGATGTTTATAAAACAAAATTGCAACACTCTAATGATTCTTAATATTTTAATGGTTGGTAATGTAAATTTACTTAATTACGAATAAAACATTTTATTGGGTAAACTATTTGTAAAAAATATATATCTCCTCGAGTAACTGAAACAACACAACAAATGCTTCGTGGGATGCAGATTGCAGAACGCTTAAAATTTAAACATAATAAAATCATCTTTCTTATTTATAAGAATATTCATATAGACAGATTTCTTTTTGATCTTTTAAGTCAGCCATATTTTTCATAATACGTAGTCCCCTATTTTTATGTAACATTATTTTATGTTTTCTATATATACTTATTTTTGCCTTTTGCATGTAACCCAATCTTACATAGTTTGGGCGTGACAGTTTGAACTACACGCAATGACTCGCAAGATAAAAACACTCTGTATGTAGGTAGTTTGACGTCATTACGTCTGTCAACGGCGCCAAAGTTTCGCTCCCTGACTTCCCTGTTGATATATATTTACCTGTAATCACGAGTCATGCAACTGTGTTGAAATATTGGAAGTTCGTCAATGGTAATCGCGATTTTAAAAAAATCCGCGGTAGCCTAGCAGTTTGACCAATGGCCTCTCAAGCAAAGGATCGTTGGATCAAATCCCGGCTCGCACCTCTGAGTTTTTCGGAATTTATTTTTAGCATGAGCTTTACGGTGAAGGAAAAACATCGTAAGAAAACCTGCATGCACCTGCGAAGAAATTAAATGGTGTGTGTGAAGTTCCCGATCCGCACTGGCCCCGCATGGGAACTATGGCCCAAGCCCTCTTTCTTATTCTGAGAGGAGGCCTGTGCCCTGCGACGTATATAGGCTGGGATGATGATGATGATGAAGCGCGATTTACTTACTATACTGGCTCAACGACCCAAAGAGGATCTTGGCCTCCGACACCAGAGAGCGCCACTCTTCCAAGCGCGATTTATATCCAATTATTTAAAACCAGGATTTTACGTCAAAAGCGTGACAGTTACCCACGTACTTCAACAATGCGCCTTCATGTAATTTACTTTTTCTTGTTACACTATTCACACTTGCAAGCTATTACCAGCAACAACATTGTAAGCCATGCATGTGTATTCCCGGGTTTACATTTAAGCGGATTGCATCCAACATACCTATCGATGATTTGATGAGTTATGATCATAAATTACATGCACATTAAACTAGTTGAAACTTATAACAAGTCTGCTGAGATAGCCCAGGTAGGTACAGATGCCGTATCTTCTATCGTGCGGGCGTCTCCGATCACCTTCATCGTCTCTTACTACATTTGAAGACATGAGTGGATGAAGGGGGTATGTAACAAAAAAAATGTTTTTTAGTAAATCGCAGTTAAAGGTTTTTACATTGTAATTTTGTTTTTAAATTGAATATGGTATTGTTACTATTATAAAAATCAACCAAATAGCCTGATCTATTGATTTTTTTAATAAATGCTTTTAAAAAACATTTTTTTTATATAAATAAGTACATAACCCCTTCTTTCTCCTATAAGCTGTTCTGCAAAGAAAAGAAGTTAAATAAATGAAAGTATTTATTGTAACAAAATTTATTGATTTATTTGCTTTTAAAATTTATTTGCTTTCTTTTTTTTTGGGATATCGAATAGGTATGTCAGAATAAGAGAAAATAAAAGTTTGTCTCATAACATGGATGAAGGAGCTAAGTGCGTACATGACACTTTCTTCTGTTACATTCACTCGCAAACTGGTAACCACTTCTAGAGTCATGTGCCCTTAGCACCTTCATTTACGAAGAACGTAACTTATTCTTGTACATAGGTCCTTGATACACTGGGTTTAAAGCTGTTATAGTTTAAAATTATGAGAACTGATAGCGTCCGGTGTTGCATTATGACTTAGAACCTTCATTTATGGCATAAAACCGAAAAAGAAAAAAATGCGACATATCCCCTTTATCCACTCGCGTCTTCATTTATCTTATACCGTGTGACAGGAAGAAATGGCGGAAACTATTCTGATTCCGAGAGCGTTAGACAATAAGACTTCAGGTCTTATGGATAATCAAATTGCTCAATATGACTTATCATCATCCTCATCATTTCAGCCGAAAGACGTCCACTGCTGGACATAGGCCTCCCC
This sequence comes from Archips xylosteana, assembly GCA_947563465.1. Classification (NCBI taxonomy): domain Eukaryota; kingdom Metazoa; phylum Arthropoda; class Insecta; order Lepidoptera; family Tortricidae; genus Archips; species Archips xylosteana. The sequence goes on from OX387346.1 coordinate 16,293,530, forward strand.
CAAGGCTCGCCAGATAGATCGGGCCTGCGCCATCTGCATCCAACGCGTTCCCACAACCTTAACCAGGTCGTCGCTCCATCTTGTTGGAGACCTACCTTCGCTGCGTCTTCCGGTCCGCGGACGACACTCGAGAACCTTTCGACCCCATCGGTCGTCAATTCTACGAGCGATGTGCCTTGACCACTGCCACTTAAGAGCCTACCGAGCTTTTTGCGCTAATCGATTTTGGGTGGGCGATTTCGGGCGTGGGGGAGGCACGTTGGCTCAAGATAGGTTGGTTGGACTGCGCGTGTTATTGGGTATTTTCATCTTATTATTTTAAAAATGTACCAACAGTACGCCCTAGAAAACATCTTGTTTTATTAACATTCAAAAACTCATGACCTGCCGTGCAGTGATAGCGTCGTACTACGAACTTATTTTATTTTTTAGAGACGACTTTGGATTTTTTTTCTATCGAGCGAACTATAAGTAATCGTGTTTCGATAAACACTTGTCATTAGAGTGAATCCTCAAATATCTTACTAAGACTATAGCTTTACTTGTAATTATACTGCACGAGATTAAATGAATGCAATAAATGCGCCAAAAACACGGTAGGCCCTTAAACCTGGCGATTCTATGTCCGTGACTTTAGTTAAAAAACAATAATCCTTGTACAGTTATTCTAGGAATTAAGAAAATTTGTAATGTATAATCAATGAAACCAGATTACTGCTAAAAATATTATAGGAACTGATTATTCTATATTTACATAATTTTCGATGCAATGAAATTCGATGAAAAATTAGTCTACGATTTAAGGGGATTCCGAAATTTACCAATAGCTTTAGGGTGATGGAAAACATCGTGAGGAAACATATACCTGCATAGAAATTCAATGGTGTTTGTGAAGATCCCGATCCGCACTGGGCTCGCATGGGAACGGGAACTACGGCCCAAGCCCTCTCATTCTGAGAGGAGGCCTGTGCCCTGCAGTGGGACGTATAAATAGGCTGGGACGATGATGATGATTATTATTCTGAGCGATGTTATCGAAGAACTAACTAAGCATTAACGTCGGGAAGCGACTATAAAACGTTTATACGTTCGTGACGATTACAAGGTTATTTAAATTAGGTTTATGATTAATAATCATGCGGTCATCCACAGCAATTATCCTATTACTAAGGATGATGGTAATATAGTAAGTTGAATTGAAGCTACATATTTATTAATCAAAAGCAATTCTAAAGACCCAAGTATATTTAATTATCGAATGTTGTCCCTTATATTATAGGGCCATTAGAAGCTTTAAAATAATAGACAAGAATTGTGAAGGAATGTCTCTATCGATAAAATGACGTAATATAACTCAATTCTCTGGTTGCCTACATTTTTAACCCCCGACACAAAAAGAGGGGTGTTATAAATTTGACCGCTATGTGTGTGTGTGTGTGTGTGTGTGTGTGTGTGTGTGTGTCTGTGGCATCATAGTCCTTAAACGGGTGAACCGAATTGGATGCGGTTTTTTTAATAGAAAGCAGGTTTCTTGGCGATAGTTCTTAGATATGTTTCATCAAAATCGGTTTGGCGGTTTTAAAGTTATCAGATCTTTTGTTAGCTGCGGAAGGGATCTTAGACGTATAATGGGCATTGACTTAATGTTCAAACAAACGAGTGACATAATTGCGTTCTCAGTCAAGGAAACTGAATCACGTGCCAGGGTGAACCCTTTTCATTGCAAATGTCTTGTTGACATTCCATACATCTACCAAAGATATTATCATGAAATTGGTTGTGAAAAGGTTATGCGATTTAGTTTCCTTTACTGTACTAAATATCGTAAATGGTACCCTTTATCTTACAAAAATATTCATTTAACACTTAACTGGTCTCTATACAATATTGAATTAGTTACCTAAATAAGCAATTAAGTCACCGTTGTCTGTAGATATCAGCCATTCCGTATGACAGTCTTCTAGGAGAGTTGTCGGTCTTTAGCCTACGATAGCCCTTCGGATGTCAGCGCCACCTGTCAAACTGACAGTCAAGTGCCGCGCTCATTTTCCGCACGTCGAGTGTCATGCCGTCTCATGGGCGGTTATCACGAATTCACAAATGTTAGAAAATATGCTCATGAATTTTATAAATAAGCTTTATACCTTGGGATACCATAAAATGGCCTATCTGATTACATAACAATGAATGCTATTTCATTGTTGTAAATTTTATTAGTCATCAAATCTTGGATGACCAATTTTTTTCCACTTTCTTTCGTAGGTACGTAAATTCTAATAACTCCTGAGATGCATGTCTGGGTTCGAACCTACGGCTCTATGTTTGAGAGCCCATAGATCAAGCCACTAGGCAACCGGCTTTATTGAACTTTTGAAACTCGCTACTCCAATGACATACTAAACTTGTTTTAGTGTGAGTGAAAATAAACGGATCACTCACGTCTTAAAACAAGTTTAACTCGACATGTTTCGGGCTAATCCGTAGCCCTTCTTCTCAGAGTCACACGTCACGGCGGCTCCCAAACGCGCACATAGCACTCGCTTAGTTAGTTAGTTAGTTTTTTAGTGTTACTTTTAATTTCACTATAACATTAATTCTAAATAGTTAGTTTCGAATGGAACATAAATGGTTGCCTGGAAGAGATCGCTTTGAAGCGATAAGGCCGTATATGGCTTACTTTGTATATTTTTCCATGAACTTGTTTTTCTGTATTGATTTCTTTGTGTTGTACAATAAAGAGTCATTGTATTGTATTGTATTTAAAAAGCTTCTTGAGTGTATAAGAAAAAGGCTACAACAGGATCGCTCTTAACACCTATTGCACAAAAAAGGCTCCATAAATCTGTCACTTGCTATAAAATTTTATTCAAACTATTATAAGCCTTGAATAGAATTGGGTCAATTTGATAGTTATTTTAATGGCAAGGGCTACTTTAACTTATTTAACTTGAGCGCGAATCTTCAATGAGGCAACTATTGCGAGAAAAGTCGTGATAAATTAAACTAAGGCCAGCGAGGCATTGCTTATGGCAGATAAGCAATCGGTTCTAACACTTATACTGACAGAACTGTACAAGGTGCCGTAAGATCGAGGTACTTTGACCCAATGAAGGGTAATTTTGCCCAAATCAAAACCACATATTAGGGTCTAATAAAAAAATACAAAAAGTTGGCGGTCAGCAAAAACAAAGTATAGACAATGTGCCATAATTTTAATGCAATAATCAAACCTGCACCAAGTAAATCCCAATGGTTAGAGCTATATCACACTGGCGCGTTATTAATGTTACACTTAAGTGCTTCTCAACACAATATGCCTGAATCTTAAACTAATTGATATTTTTAAAGCTACTTCGGAAGTATCAGCTTGTTTTAAACTATCTCTGCATAATTAAAGTTGTTTTATATGTCAACTGTGAGTATAAACCAGTAGTTACAGACAAAATTGAACAATCTTGAATCAGTTCTGAATTTAAAACTGCCTTCTTATTTAAATTATTGAGTCCTAGCGCCTGCAAGATCCCAGCCAACAAGTGATGTGTTAAGATTTTTGTTTATAGAAACAACTTTTTGCGTAAGTGTCCCGTATCACCAAAGGCAAATAACAAGATGAGTGCATAATATGAAACTGTTCATGTACCTGTAATTTCATCGACTGTCTTACTTAGTTCATCGTAACACATCGTAACTGCTGCTTGACGGCTGGTTAGCAAGTAATACCAGCGCTTTGGCTTCCGCCGTACCGCAACGTCAACGCATTAAAGAAAAACTTATTCGAACAATCTTGACTATGATTATGATTATGTTGAAAGTAACAAAACAAAGATGTCTTCTTGTCATCAAGCCCCTTTCATTTGTAAGCTCGTGAGGAAACAATCTCGCGCCGCACGTCTTCGGATCACGAACGAGGGAACAAACACATCGATAATTCAAAATACTATACATTCTCACCATGTTGCAGCAACATTCAATCGTAACTCAACAGTACGCATTTCAAACTCATGTTTTACCCAATCCTTTAATTATATCGACGCCTAGCCATACGCTTAATAATTAAACACGACGTACAAACATAAGCTATAAACAACGGTAATGTAATACAATTTTAATGTCATGGGCCGGCAAACTTAAGCAATATATCTGGCTCTTAAGTTTGTTTTGATTAAGACGTGTCCTCAAGATAGTACTGGTACATATTAGTGTTTTGCTACCTTGGCAAGGCGCTGGGCTGACCACGATTATTTTTATGAATAAAACATGAAACTTATATGGCAAATTAGAACGAGGAAATGGTTTTTTCTTTGTCTCACTTCAACCACAAGGACAAAGCGATACAAATATGAAGTTATGATTATCTTTAAATAATCTACTCTATTTTGTGGCGTTGTGATAAAATACTTAGTAATTTGAACTCCTTAAATGCTTATCATTAATGTTTTTGCGGTTATAAACATTAAACTCGCAAAAACAGAGTAGCTTACATTGCTTCCGAATCCTACCAATAGTATATGTAAATGGAAAATTTACGAGTATGTTGTTTGTTATTCCTTCGCGCTCAAGCAGCTGGGAATGGATTTTGATGAATTGGTGCAGACTACTGGATGTGCGGAATAACATATAGCTACTTTTTATCCTGACATTCCCACTGATAAATTTCACGCACCTAAATCCAAAGCAATCTTAAATCAGAACTATTCAAAATGATGTTGTTTTTTTTTTAGTTGTAAAAGCAACTGTCGTGTGTTTTTTATTTGTTATTTCAGAGTTCCAAGTGCATAAATCAGCCTTTTAAACTAATTCAAGACAAACGAAAATATTTATTACTTATTCGACTCAGCAAAACATCTAAATAAAATAAATAAATAAATAAATATTAGGGGACAATCTTACACAAATCGATCTAGTCCCAAACTAAGCAAAGCTTGTACTATGGGTACTAGACGACGATAAACATACTTATATAGATAAATAAATACTTAAATACATAGAAAACATCCATAACTCAGGAACAAATATTCGTGCTCATCACACAAATAAATGCCCTTACCGGGATTTGAACCCAGGACCTCTTGCTTCGTAGGCAGGGTCACTACCAACTAGGCTAAGCGGTCGTTCTGAAAGAGATCTTACCAAAGATTTTCATGACATCGACAAAATTATGTTCCGACTTAAAATGTGGTCGGCAACGAAAGGCCACCACCTTATGGTGCGAAGTCGTCGTCCGAAGAACAAAAAGCTGGACCAGCATGAAGGCCAACAAGTCCAAGTAACTTAATTATATATGCAAATAGTTCATCTACACCATCTGATAGCCAAAGCGTATCTTCTAGGTACTCCCGGTACGTGTTTGCATTGTGCCTCTTAATTGCAACATTTAATTTATCATAGTGTCAAGGTCTGAATAGCATCCTGGTTTTTTGCTCAGAGTGCAAGATTGAAGCAATGTTATCTACATAAAAGAATGGAGAGTACAAGTTGGGCAGAAAGGTAAACTAATGTGGAGGTTTTGCCATTGGTTGAGAAAAAGAGATGCTGGTTTAAAATCATTGGGATAAGAAGGGAAAAGATTATAGAACTCCTATTTTGACAGATTAGTTTTTTTACAAATAAATATTTGGAGGTAAAAAATTAAGGGAGGATAGGAAGATAAAGACCAAGATTTAATTTTTCAATCAAATCAAACATTAATGCTTTGGCATATGAAGAAGTTAAAAGACTGGCAGGATGGGGGATACTTAAATGGGAATTGCTCCACCGACCCGACAAGAGAATACCTATATATAGATGACAAGGATACATAAAAATATTTTGTAGTAAATACGCTATAAAATGTATTAAAATAATTTTTAGTAGTAAACTACTATACAGTATTTGTAACTACTACAATATTTTACTATTATGTATATAAGCGCAATAACGTCTGTATACTGGTCAATCTTCATCTATGCATAATGGACCTGTATGCGTCGCAGTGAGGACATTACCTCACAAATCTATGCTATCGACTGATGTTGATCAGTGGTAGAATGAATTGGTTGAAGTCAATCAATAGTTTCTACAACACCAAACGATCGAGCGTCAGTTGATGCCATCGCTCCATTACAGACTGAATTCTACCACACACACTGCTCTGTGATCTTGATCGATGGTAGAATGGATCGGTTGACGTCGACCTGTAGTTACTAGCACATCAATGAATCGATAGCATCGATTGACAGCATATCGCTTGCTATAGTAACACCCTAAAAACCCTCAGCTTCTCTCGATATAAAAAGTTTCATTGAGTGTTCGCCTGTGGGAGTGGTTAGTAGCCGTTCTATGTATGGTGCTTTTAACTTTTCTCATCGTTAAGTCAAGTATTTATCGGATGGGAAACTGCCATTATTATCAGGGTTTCGGTTTTATTACATTTTAGTCCATAAATCGATCAATCATTTGTGATGTCAACAAGTAGGTACAATCCATTCCTGGTTGTATTTTTTATAATATTTAATTAAACTAAAATGTCAACCAGATCATTTTTTGTTATAAGTGTCTACACTACGGCAAACATGCTACTTAGAGGACGAAAAGGTTATTTTTGTGTCATGTTTGTACAGAATAAAGAACACATAAAAAACATAACAATATGATTTAATTCATAGTTTTTTGCTTCTGAAACTAATTTATTAAACGTTCTTGATAAATGCAATATTGTTGTTTTTCGGTTAGAAGTAGGTAAGTATTCCTTAATTGTTATACAGCGCAAAAACTTACACAAAAACTTAGCACGCATGGCATCATCCTGTAACAGAATCGTTATTAGTTTTTAGGGTTCCACACCTCTACAGGAAAAACAGAACCCGTAATAAGATCACACGTCGAAATGTGATTTCGGATTTCTTGGATCTATAAAAAAATCACGTTTCACTAAAGCCCTTTCGGAAACCTGCTTGTTCGGGAGGCTGGAAGTCGTCTAACCTGCGCGCGAGACGATTTGTGGTGACTCTCGAATAACAGCTTGTAAACATGGCTCAGAAGTGAAATGGGTCAATAATTATTCTTCAACAAGGTATTATCACCTTTTTTGAAGAACAGCACCACTACACTTCTGTTCCATGCTTTTGGCTCTTTTCCTTCACGGATGGCAGAATCGAACAGTTTCTGAAGGGCCTTGAGGACCGTTTTACCACCCGCCTTCAGAAGTTCGGACGTTATTCCGTCATCACCAGGGGCTTTGCCGTTCCTGAGTTGCTTGAGAGCCATACTAATCTCGTCTAGGCTTTCACTACATCGCTAAGCTCCAACTGCGCATCTTTCTCGCATAGCTACCTCGCGGCTTACGCATCTTCCTCGCACGGCTACATAGTTTAGTATTAGTGGAAAGGATCACATAGTTTTGTAGCATAGCTTTCGCACTCTCGCAGCATAGCGCATACTTAGCACGCTACTAGTAGAAAGTCACCCTAAAGCGGGGTTTACACGGGTGACTAAAGCCGCACGATTTTTGCCGCGCGGCTAAAATCGACCGTCTAAATGGCAATTCGGCTAGACTAAAGCCGCAAGCCCCAAAGTTGGGTAGCATCCGACTTTGGCGGCGCGACTAGCCGCACGGCGAAAATCGACCCGTGTAAACCCCTCATAAGTGGCTAAACCCGATTTGAATTACACGGCTAAAATACAATCAGTGGCAATTTGCTCAGCAATTAAAGTGGTTATCTGTACCTACCTCTTAAATATTCCTATTTTATTATAGCATTTGCCTTACCCGCGGTTTCGCTCGTTTAAATCACTAGACGCAAGATGAAGAGATGTGGGACGAGGGCGCATCGCAGTCGCGGCGCCCCGTGAAACAGTTTTCATACTAAATGTATAGAAGCGTCGCTATCCAGACCAGACAGAAGAGACGAGGCGGAGACGCGGCCTACGAACAAACGACCCGGACTGCGACGCGCCCCCGTCTCACGTCTCTTCTGTGTGGCTTGCGTCTTAGATCTGACGTTCGAATTGAAATTCCGGGATTTTATTATCCCGTGAGAATTTCCAAAAGTTGAATCGTGGTCTTTATTTACGTAGTAAATATGATGAACACCCGTGCAAGCTTCATGTCGCTAGACTTAGCGGTTAAAATTTTGGGACTTTACATGGAGCCCATGGGAATATCGGGATAAAAGTAGCCTATGTGTTATTCCAGACGTCCAGCTATCTATATACCAAATTTCATCCAAATACCTCTAGCTGCGGTAGCGTGAAAGAGTAACAAACGCACACACACAATCAAACCCACATACGCACAAATTTTCATATTTATACTACTAGTAGTGGGTCTATAATGACCCCCATAATTTAACAAGTCATAATGTGTAAATTTTTCGGAATTGCTATAAAACAAACCTAACCTTACTCCATTCTATAAGATGGCATTTAAAAAAGTTCTGAAAAAAATACCGTTCCAGAAATAAATCTCTGTATGACTAATGTTGATTATTATGCCAAAAAACCATCAGGCATAAAGGGTATCCCCACCCAAAAGATGGCATCCAAAGCCACACAATGGGCCCAAAAGATCTCCGACCCACCCTTCCATCGCAGGGCAAAAGAAAGGAAGCCCGTAGTTATAGATAAATGCATATGACAGGAAATCCCACCAACCCAACCAATAGCTCTAAGTAAATGTACAGAAACGGGCGAGGGTCGGTCAAGGAATAAACCAACGGGTAAAAACATAAAAGACCGACCTAAGCACCCCCCAGTGCCCAGCGGGAGAATGCATGCTCCTCTCCCGGCCTTCCAGCAAATGGCTGAGGCAGGACACTGTGAGTAGATTAAGTCCCCTCCCTACCCCTCCCCACCTCAAAATATAAAGCACACGTTTTTTGTATTAATAATCAATAGAGAAGGGGACCTGTGACCGGGTTTTTTAGTCCGTGCAAGTCGGACACTGTCTGGGCCCTCCATTCCCAGTTCGTCCGAAGGGATTTTTCCCGAGCACAAGTCACTCTTCCTACCCTAAAGTTAAAAAACAGCAAAGACTTCGCGTCTTTGGCCCCTCTGGCGACTCATTCAAAAAAAAAAATGTTGATTATGACAAATGATGCATTATGACTTATTAAATTATACGAAACAAAGGGACTCCACTAGTAGTACCTATAATATACGCCATAGTGATTAGGTACTCATAGCAGTAGTTTTCTTTTGCGTTAGAAAAGCTGCAAATAATCTTTTATTTAATAATTAAAATAATCACCACTTTCGGGTAACTTCCGAAATTGGTAGAACCAGTAACTATGGAATCCGCGTCTCTTTTGATTTTATGACTTCCACTAGTTACATGGAACCGAGCTGTTCGTCTACTCGCTCGAGTCTCAAAGGGCTAACAATTTCAGCTCATTTAGACTCCAAGGCTGCCAAGCTGTACTGCCAAGCACCAGCAGATTTTCCTTCGCTCCGACTTCTGGCCGGAGTTTTAGGGAAGCGACGAAGACAGTTTTCAAAAATCCCTAAATAAGTAATTATTCATTTTACTTGTACCTATGTTATTTTATTCTGTGTTTATGTGTATTTTTTAATTTTACAGAGCATTGTTTTTTTACTGTAATGCTGTATTTTTATTTGATAAAGATTTATTGAAACTAAGAATAAATAAATAAAATAAATAAATTTCAAACACCAAGATCTTTTCCATTTCTGTTCTACATCATCGTTTATATACGATGCAACAAATCACTTAAATATGTATGTTGGGAAGTTTCAATATGTACACCTTGTAATAATTAGGTAGTAACTAATGAATAATGATACACCGGATACTTTAATATCATATTAAACAAATCTTCCTAGTTTAACCTTCACACCTTCAACACGATTAAATTTATGTTCTCGTACCAACTAACAAACAACAACAAATAAAATTAGATTTATAGCAAAGCAACCTAACACATCAAACCATCATAACCGAAATGCATTAAGCTGCAGCTCAAATTTGTTGCAATTCAAATCTTATTAATAGTTTGGTGCGTTTGGTGTAAGTTTGAAATTTAATTTTGATTCAATATTGTGTTTTGAATCGTGCCACTAATTATATCGATTGGAGGCTCTGCCAGAGATGCCGTGAAGATAGGAGGTAATTGAAGTCTCGTCTGCCGTCGCTCAATCCCACGGCCGGCTGCGGCACGATCCGAACTGATCTACATAGTGGCCTTTAAAATAACGCTTCTATTGACGCTTAGCAATTCAAGCGTTTGTATGGGCTTAGAGCTTGCAGACATTTGACAAGTCTCGACAAGCGTATTAATGTAGCATAGCGAAACTTTATAAGTTTGTAGCGGGGGGGAGTACTTTTCATAATAATTGCGCAATCGGCTGGCAATACAGGGAATCTCGTGGATGCAAGTGAAGTTGTAATTCATTATGTTCCAGCTGATGATGATGATGACTTTTAATAATGCATTGACATCAAGCCTTTACAGCAACCTGTGCGTGTACTTAATTTCAAGCCAATACGATCACTGAATGTGAATTGAAACTATAGGTATTCTTTTGCAAGATTAGACCTGAAAGAAGTCACATTGAAGTAAATTCAAATTAAACCCTGAAAAAAGAGAGACAAAAAGGCACATACGCATTCATAACTACTATTTTATTGTACGATTTTAAAAGACTGACTGATACTATAGGGGACCGAAGAGCTGGCAGCTTCCTCGCCCAAAGTATGTATCAGCATTTTTATTCAGCGAAGAAATGCTGCTAGCATCTTTGGATCAATGCAGCGGTAAGAAACTTTTGTATTTTTTTTTCTAGTTTTATTTTAATGATTAGTTGCTTTTCTTTTACTTTCAGCTAGGTACTTACTTAGGTAAGTATAACTTTTATTTTTTTTTATTTTTCTCTCTTTCTATAAATCAAACTTAAAAAATCAACCTAGTAGAGTAGAAGCAAAGCCTCATGTACCTATCTTAGTAATAGCAATCCAATGGTTTCAAATTCTATTACGACTTTGTTTTACATACAATTACAACAGACATGTTTTAGTCACACTCAGTAGAGTAGGTAATATAAATGATTGCAGTATATTAACAATTACAGTTTATCTTTCACCACGCAACCCGTGAACTTTGGTTTTTTACAGTGATTCAATTTATTATGTCTTGTGACATTTGAAGATGAAATATGTAAAGACACGGAGCGACTTCCGCGTCGCGTCGTTTAAATTACTTTACACGGAAGGTACGCTGACGAGCCAATGTAACTCTCCCTTTGTTGTTTGCCTTGGCTCTCAATTGTTTGACAGAATCCCTTTAATAACAGAATACTTTTAAAAGCCATTCGGACGATTAACTACTACTATTTAATTTGACGCATTCACTGTCGGGAACGCAAAGAGTTTTCGTGACTTCTCGCCAAGTGCTGCTGTCATACTTTTGCTGTCATTTGAACGCACACACGCGTTTGTGGCATCTGACGAAGTCGCGGATCTGACAGCCGACAGCGAATGCGTTAAATGCTGAATGGTATGACAACTCAAAGTGAAGGCCGTGCTCTTCTCTTCTAACGGAATTATACTGGCGCAAATTACATATTTCAGGAGTGTTTTATCATTGATTAGTTTTAACCCGCGGTGTCGCTCGTATTAAACACATTCACGAGAAACAATTTTAGAGTCTAGGCTGAAGCAGGGTTACGGTAACATTTTTAAAGCCCAACGTTCGCTATCTTCATCTATTGATTGCAGACGAAGTTATCACGGCACCTTGAAAGTCGAGGCACTTCATGATTTTTGAACAGCCCTCTATTCTTGTTTAAAAGTAAAATATTATCCCACGGGAAAGCATTACCAGTCCCATTACCCTTTATCGCATTCCAGGTCTTTGCATAGCTGTATTCCAAAGTTCGTCTCATTCCTTTATTGCGTGATTGGCTAACAAACACCTAAACATCTAAACATCCAATATCCAAACTTCTTCACAAACTGTCTCATTTATATTATTAGTAAGATATGATTATCGACTTCAAGGGATGCCATCCACCTGGTTACCGCAAGTGGTGACCCCAGAACGGACACCATTCCTCTTATTTCTGAATATTAACGCTTAGCAACTCATGGACTTAGATTTATGAGCACTTATGGTGTTAAATCTCTTTAATTACCCAGACTCGGTCTAGTCACAGTAGATAATAAAATTAAGTAATGCTTTCTGGGTTATGCTGTTGGAAAGGAATTCTCACTTTGCTAGAGTTAATGAAGAGAGAACAACCTACGATGTCAGAGTTCTGAGTGAGCTAAAGTGGCATTTTAGCAGCCTCTGCTTCATGCCAATTCATTATAATCGTGATACTATTTTTACTATGCATACGTGCAAGTGTAACACGAACGCGTGGTCGGCAGCGGACTTAACACGTTCGAGCCAATTGGCCTTTAACCGGCGGGTAAAATTACTTACTCCAGCTAAGAGTGATCCGTTACATGCCAAATCAGCTTAATATATTGTATTTCACCGAATTGGTTTCGTAATTCTAATGTAACTGATTAAACGTTGTCTGCATTAAAGTGCATGTCCATACGCGTCAGATCCAAAGCGCAGTCGATTGTTTTGAAATACACCTTAAGTGCCCAGTTCGGATTGAATTCATCATGAACTAAGAATTTTAATTCTTCCGCTTAAAATTAATCCATGACCTGGATTTAGTTTTGCGATTGTAAGCGCTTCGATCAATAGGAACCTACTAAAATTTAAAAGTCAACGCTCATTCATATAGGTACGTAGATGGATTCGAAGATCCTTATCCGTATCCTATTAGGAAACGAAAAACGTTTTTCGTTATTCAAACATGGTTTAACCCAATTGAACTGATTGTATTTAGTAGTAATCGAACTAATCGCTGATTCTCATTAGGCTTAAGGCAACTATCGACGTCAATTTGTTAACCAGAAAGACTAAATGATTAGTGATTGACAAAAATGTTGAATGATGGCTAGCAAACCACTAAGCTTGTCCCAATAAGCACATTGAACTACTATCAGCGTCGGGCGACATAGTGCGCATAGCTACGCCAAATATGGTTGGGCAACGCATAAAAGGCCGTGTTACTTAAGTCAGAATTCTCGTTTATTACGGTGTCTTCGTGTTTTGCGACTAGAGGTGCGCGAATCATATCACTTGATTGAAAAAGTAATTAATAAAATGTATATTTAGCTCTCGAGATATGTATTACTCATTTAGCTCAGTAAGTCCAACGTGTATCTATGGTTCACCTATTCCTTACACACGCTTGACCAACTATTCCGTGAATTGAAGAAGTTTTTACACCTTTCGAGTAAAGTGTAGTAGGTATTGCTTGGTCGGATGACATTCGCTTGTTAATCATTTTTTTCGTCGAGCAAACTCGGGCCCAATCCTCGATTTTGCGAGACGCTCCACAAAAGTTCATTTCTTTTGTTTGCGTTAATAAAACGAGTGAGCTAAACGATATACTGACACAATTGACCGAAAAAGCAAGAGAGATAAACCAAGTGATATAGTTATTTTGAATCACTCACTTGCGAGTTACACATCTCTATTTGCGACAGACGGCCGGTCGTACGTCACCAGCCTATTATTGTCGCGTCGGAAGCATCGGGAGGCAATCTTTAAAAGTCAAGGGCGAGCCAGCTGATACTGGACCAATGTTAACTGGTGTCATTTAAAGAGCACAATATACAAAGCGCTAATAACTAGAGCTTTCGAAAAGTGTATTTTCCTCGACGGGATACTAATTACATCATTGGCCGTTGGTAGGCTCAGTTCTGGTTAGTGGTAAACCTATAATTGTTTTTTTAGCACTTTGATTCCTAGAAGCATCGGTTGACATTTGCCATGCGTAGGCAGGTTGCTTAATTGAAGTTCCTTTATACTTCCTCGTATTTCAATATCGGTAATCACGAGCGAAAAGAATTTGTAAGTCAATAGTGCGATCGCCAAACACAACTTTTATCACTAAAATACATATGGTACGGTAATAATAATATTCATAACTAAATTGAGTTAAATGCCCTATTTTTGACAATCATGACACGGGAGCTTTTTAAGATTTAATTTAATTTTAAGATTTTAAGTATTTACTTTTAACTAAGTTTTAGTTAAGATTACTAGTTGTTGCCCATGACTTCGTCTTCGTCTTCGTTTGTCTTCGTCGGGGTAAGTCGTCTGGGAATTGTGCAATATTCTAGGATAAAATCTATCCGATGTCCTACATGGAAACTATCTCCACACCAAATTCCATCTAAATTGGCTTAAGCGCGAATAGATAACAGACAGACAGAGTTACTTTCGCATTTATAATATTTGTAAAGACTATTTTAATGTTCACAAACAAATTTCATGACCACAATTAACAACATGTAAAACTTTAGTCTCCTAAGGCTGGCCTTGGATGCCTCTCCCAACTGTCAGCAGCCAAATTAAAATAATTAAATAAAATAAATAATAGGGGACAATCTTACACAAATCGACCTAGTCCCAAACTGAGCAAAGCTTGTACTATGGGTACTAGACGACGATAAACATACTTATATAGATAAATATATATTTAAATACATAGAAAACATCCATAACTCAGGAACAAATATTCGTGCTCATCACACAAATAAATGCCCTTACCGGGATTTGAACCCAGGACCTCTTGCTTCGTAGGCAGGGTCACTACCAACTAGGCTAAAGCGGTCGTTAAATTAAAATTTATATATAATACAGTAGGCACAAATATTTAATATTATTTTTACCAGATGTCAGTCCTCCAGATGGCTTCGCATGTACTGATGAGGAAAATAAGACCAAAAATGTTCCCTCTAAGCATCTTCGGTCTCACTCAGTCACTTCTCTGTAAAAAAATTTAAAATGCAAAACTTATCCTAATACATAGCTACAAACACAAGAAACAAAGAACTAGCCAAATAAGGTTAGTTATTCTAAAGTGATTGATTTACATTTTACTGTGTGATATTTTCCGATTCTAAACTCCATTGAACTTAAAAATACATAAACAACTGCAACATACTTTTTTGTGATGATACCTACATACATAACATGCCCTTGTTATTTGGTCGTTTGTAAGATTTATAAAATCAAATAAGCGGCACAATATTCTATTTAAAACAAAACAATGATTAGCGCAAGTACATTGTAACGAAGGTTTACCGTACAATTTACCTTCTCCTTATAACTTTCAACAAAGCATGATTGGTAGATCGACTGGCCGATCGATCGGTATCATCGTAATTGGCGCAGTAAACTTGGAACGGGGCTCTATAATTATAATCTAAATCTGAAAGGAATGCCAGAGATCCGAGTAGGAAGTCCAGTGAGGAAGCACCTTCACGTTACGTTATGTCTCTTAAATCAAAAAGATTGGTTGCCATTTGAGTCGATGGAATTGCTGATAGAATCGTCGTTATAAGACTGGAATGTAATTTATCATCATTATCATTTCAGCCGAAAGACGTCCACTGCTGAAACTTCCCTTCCCTAAGGCTCGCAAGATTCGCGCAACCTTAACCAAGTCGTCGGTCCATCTTGTTGGAGGCCTACCTACACTGCGTCTTCCAGTCCGTGGATACCACTCGAGAACCTTTTTGCCCCATCGGCCATCAGTTCCACGAGCAAAGTGCCCTGCCCACTGCCACTTGAGTCTGGCGATTCTTCGAGCTATGTCGGTGACTAGTTCTTGTTAATGTAATTGCATCGTAATTATTGTACGTGTATGGATTGTGATCATCCCGATTAAACACAATATGTATTATACGTATTTACACATAAAGTTTAAGAATAAAACACATAATAGTCACTTGATATAATATAATCTTTTCAGAATTAATAGTAATAAAATCCTACTAACATTATAAATGAGATTTTGTGAAGATGTTTGAGTGTTTAAATATTTGAATGTTTAGATGTTTGTTAGTCAATCATGCAACGGCTGCACGGATTGAGATGAAACTTGGCGAACAGGTAGACAAAGATCTGGGTTGAAACATAGGATACTCACCCCCTGTTTTACCATCCATTGATCAAATTTATTTGACGGATAAATGTGATGCCGTCTCTGGGCCTATACTACGAAGTGCAAAATTCGAATTTCGTATCGTGCCATTACTCTCACGCTAATAGTATTTAATACAAGAGCGAGCAAGACAATGAGATACGAACTTCGATTTTCGAATTTCGGAGTAGCCCCCCTGTTTGTTTTGTTCGAATAGACGGAGACGGCATCACATTTATCCGTCAGTTAAAATTAATCAATGGGTGGTGAATCAGACCCTTAATATCGCTATAAAGCGTTCCCGTGGGATAATTATATTAAGTTTATAAGATAAGAGTGCACTACAATGTCCATGAACGTTGAAGCAAGTACCTTGGCTTTCCAGATGATGCGTTAACATAGACTGCAATTAATATGTAGACTGCATAGTCCGTGCAAACGTTGTGCTTTAAAAACGTTAACGTAACATTTTTTTGGTGTAGTTCTAAGATTGATAATCATCATCATCATCATTTCAGCCAAAAGACGTCCGCTGCTGAGCATAGGCCTCCCCCAAGGCTCGCCAAACTAATCGGTCGGAGCGCCATCCGAATCCAACGCGTGCATGCAGCGCGCAAAGATTGATAATGTTTCTCGTTAAGATATTCCTAACGCAGGCGAAGCCGCGAATTAAAAGCTGGTTAATAATGATTTTTTTTTTATATGCTGTTTTAAACTTTTGAGATTTTCATTCATAATTACTAAACTAAGCGGGACTTATCAAGCAATAAATATTTATTTATTTACCTCGATGTTTCGGCCACATTGCAGCAACCGTGGTCACGAGTTAACTGAAGTGTAGGGTGTCAAGTTCATTTGCCGCACGAGTCTTTCGAACTACCCGCACTTGATCCCGATTAGAATCAGCACCCGTATCTTGAACTACCCGCACTTGATCAAGATTTTTTTAACGGCACCCCATCACACCGACACACAACACTCACAA
Organism: Archips xylosteana; assembly: GCA_947563465.1. Taxonomy (NCBI): domain Eukaryota; kingdom Metazoa; phylum Arthropoda; class Insecta; order Lepidoptera; family Tortricidae; genus Archips; species Archips xylosteana. The sequence goes on from OX387346.1 coordinate 16,310,508, forward strand.
CATCCGACGATCTCTCCGAACACTCCTGCCGACGCCAAGAGTTGGAGTTGGATTTTTTTTATGTTAAAGAGGCCAGACAAACAATCTAGTGGGTCACCTGATGTGAAATGATCACCACTGTCCATAGACACACATACTTACTTCATTGACGGGCGCAAGCTGAAAATCAGCGCTACATTTTTTTTGTCCCAGTCCATTGCCACCTGCTTATATTTTGTAATTACCTACTTGCTTTATTTTTGTGTGTTTTTTTTATAGAAAAAAATCTAAGTAATTCAAATACTTCATACTAAATACAAACTGAAACATGGATGCACAGAAAAAACCCCAGAAAAAAAGACCAGCGCTGGGAATCGAACCCAGGTCCTCAGCATTCCGTGCCACATGCTAAACCCCTACACCACCACTGGTCAAGAGTTTAGACACAATTTTTTGTATGCATCGCACATCTCAGCTTGCTAAATCACATTATGCAGTGGTACAACACCATCTATGTTAAGCTCTCATCGAGAGACGTCAACACTCCTTCGAAACTAACCGCTCACCCGGATCAAGAGATGTCGCTACTAAGCCATACTTTAACAAGTTTGGTTGAAGTATCTTTTTGTTAATTTTTGTTTTTTTAAACTCCATTTTTTTTAAGTAATTCTATTTGTTAATTTTACGGGGTCAACAGTATTTACAATGATTACTTTAGCCGTTAGTTTAGGCACTGGGCCCACGTGGGAACTACGGACCAAGCACTCTCATTCTGAGAGGAAGCCTGTGCCCTGCAGTGGGATGTATATAGGCTGGGATGACGACGATGATGACTTTAGTCATATCATTATTTAATACCGGGTGTACTCCGTCAATATCTTTAGTGTAGCATTTTATTAAAATCGTGTTTGCATCACCACATTGTAGACTAATTTAGCAATCATCTTTAAACAATAAAATCTCAGCCGGTTCTAAACTCTGACACAATTTCGCTACAAACTGCATCAAATCAAGAGAAACGGAACCACGACTAATCAATATTGCTATCGATGCACTTGAGATATGAGTAAGACGAATTCTCGATGGATGTCATAGCCGTAGCAATGGTTAACAAAAGGTCTTAGAGATCTCATACTTTTTAATGTCAATAGTCAAATAACGCCTGGGGCTTTGCGTTATGACACAGATTACACGTGACGTGATTAGTCCTGTGGCCAACCCATTATTAGTGCCTACATTAACACCTACGGACAGAGTGTTGTGCAAGATACAGCCTCGTAATGACCTATTTTTCATATTTTGATTAATTATGATTCAGGCGTTATTTGCGGGCCATGTCAGTGAATGTATAATATTTTTTACTGGCTTTTCCCCTACCAAACGTATGTAGGGCAAACCTTGGGTAATTGGTGATACGAGGTAATTCGGTGATAGTCCCCTTCTTCTAGCTCTATCTGCCAGGAAAATGTAAGAATATCTATGAATTTGAAACCAAAAAATCAAGGTTTAAAATCATGGTTTGAAATTTATAGATATTCTTACATTTTCCTGGTAGATAGAGCCCTAGCTCTCCTAAGAAGGGGACTATCACCGAATTACCTCGTATCACCAATTACCCAAGGTTTGCCCTACACTAAAACTACATTTATGTGACACATTAATGTTGACATGCTCTTTCACATGAAACAATACATAGGTATGTCACAAGGCTCAACTATCACCAATGTCACAAAATATTCTAACGCGTTTCAAAACTCTCCAAGAGTTTGCCTTCAAAGCTACCAACCCCCGAGAACAAATCCATTGCCAAACAAAACAAATTTTAAACATGAAACTACCGTGAGACTCACTCATAGTGAAAATAAACGGATCACTCACGTCTCAAAACGAGTTTAACTCGACATGTTTCGGGCTAATCCGTAGCCCTTCCTCTCGGAGTCGCACGTCACGGCGGCTGCCACACGTGCACGTGTCGCCGTGACGTGCGACTCCGAGAGGAAGGGCTACGGATTAGCCCGAAACATGTCGAGTTAAACTCGTTTTGAGACGTGAGTGATCCGTTTATTTTCACTAAAACAAATTTTGTACTAATCAGTAAGGAACCCCAAATTACCTGCATTATTTTTCTCAACATTATTCTCTCAGCGACAATTAAATGAAACAGGAGCGAAAATTGCTCCCTAGACTTTGAATTGCTCTTGTCCTCTTATATTTTAAATTTCTTGTGACTTACATTCCGCATCCCGTAGAACGGTCAGAAGTTAAAAATAAAGAAAGAAAATTCCCTTCTTTATGGGATGACTTGGACCATTTTGTTTGGCCCATTTTGGAGGGATTTTACGAAAGATAGAGACGGGTGGAAGGAATAAGGGGAGGCCTTGCCTTGGCAGTGGGACGTCGTGGCTGACCATGGGAAGACCGTGGACTTCCGTATAAAATTCACCGTGGCAGTTTGTGCTCTGTAATGCGAAAATCACCGCTCCATTTATATTCTCTCTCATAAATATTGCACCAATTCTCTGTAACTTATTAGGCGCCGCCTTAGAGAGCTAAGCGACATTGATTTGCGCTCGCATGAAATCTGCCGAGTCATTTAAATTGCAGTATGTATTATTTCGTAACTGTCCCTTCCAACATCATAACAATTCCAACATAATCTAACTCTAACTACCTACGTAATAGCAAGGAAAGTCAATATAAGCGTATTGGTTTTATGCAAAACTTTCCCTTTGTGGAAATAATTGTATTATAATCTCCTCATTATAATGGAAACTACGAATTAAAATTTGTTTTAAGCGCGCAGTGAATTATGGTAAAGTAACTGTAACAATCGTCATTTTTTTATTTGTTTGTTTTGAAAAGATGATAATTATTTTCCGTTTCATCTTTTGTGATTATTTTTATATGTCAGCTTCAAAATTAGCAAACTGCTATTTAAGTAGCATGAAATATACAGTTCGAAAGAATTTGACATCAGTAGACAAATTACATTTTTTTTTGGTTTGGGGATTTTAAAATACTCTATCTCACCCATCCAAATTAATAGTTCTGAATTTATGTGTAGTGTTGCGGGGGGCCCTACGCTCTGGAATAGAAAGTACTGCCTACGCTAAAATCCTAACTTGACTTAGCTAATTGAAGGAAACTTGGTTTTAAAGTTTAACAATATTTATTCGGTTTTACAATGTATTAAAAATGGATCACTCGCGTGGTACGGCCTAATCAAGAATGGCTCCCAAGCCCGTCTGCTGTTCGCTGTTTGTTTCAGGATTCGAATTCCAGAATCCGTACGATTTAAATATTTCAAAATACACGAAACAGCAACACGGTCTCGGTGGCCAGTGCCTACAGTACCTACCCTTGCATACTGTGATACATTACTAAACTAGGACTTAAAATGATAACAGTAAATTCAATTATCATCGTACACAAACGAAATGTTTTGCATATCTATTTGACGTCAACAGCGAGATGAGAGCCCCAAGCATTCTCAATCAAGTCAAAGAAAGATTAACTCTGACATAACATTTGACCTGTTACGTAATATGCCTGTGATCAAAGTGTACTTCAACGTAGTCTTCAAGAAATGTTATTAATAAAAGCATTACTTTAGCAGAATATCAAAAAGTGATGCAAGTCTATCTCAATGTTTGATTTCGATAGACAAACGCTTAATTTTCCCGTAGTTTTACTACTTATTAATCAAGTGTATCGTCACTTAGCTGATTGCATTATGTACATACTTTTGAGATCCATTCTTTTTTCTACTGGATATCCTAGTGGTTAGTAACCGTGCTAATTTAAAGTTCCTGGGTTCAAACCTCGACATTCGTTTCTGTGGATTCTCCCAAATATTTATGTAAGTACTTCTTTTCTCCGAAGGATTCCCATCTCAATTTTTAGTTAATAGAATTAAGGTTAGAGACTCATCAAACGTACAATTTCTTGGCACCGTACGTACAAATAAAATGTGTTAAAAATATTGGCTGTAAACACTTAACTTTTGATAATATGTCTATGGAAAAGACGCAAACACAGCTGGGTCTGACTCCTAATATCAATCCCGACTGGAATTAACATTACGCTATTCTAATAACGCGGCAACGAACGCGTTTGAGTTTGTAACAAAATCACTAAGAAATTGTTATTTGACTGTCGTTTTTAATGGTTCTTATAAGACATATTTTCTTCGGCACTTAGTTCGTGATTACCTTTAGTGAGCCTACCCATGATCATGAAAATTTATACAGGCAATTTATAAATCAAAAACTTATCGGTGCGACAAACAAAAGAAGTATTTTGAAATCAATAATCGTGAATCCTCAAGAAGATCCCACGCCTCCAAATATGTAAAGATATGACGAGAGTTGCAAACGAGTTAATGTCAAATAGTTAATGTAGGTAGAGCCAAGTGCAAAAATATGTATCGATTTAATTCTCTCATAAATGTACCGATACCTTAATTTGACGACATAAGACCTATGGGACATATTTATGTGCAAATTGTTTGCACACATATTTTAATTTACACTCAAAAATTAGATGAATTGGACAACCAAAGAAGGCAGCAGATCTGAAGCAAAGGATTTATTAAGTTCTTTGCTGGTCAGGTTCCGAGGACACCCAGTATCCGAGTGCATCCTGAGCTTAGGGCCTTCTGAGTATTAGAGCCCCCTGAGCGCGAGAGCCCCGGTGCATGGCACCATCTAGCCCTCTGATAGCTACACCACTGGAACACAACAGTATTGTCAATCTTGTAAGAATACATGTTCAGATTTGTCTTAACGACCGTAAGTACTCTGATTTGAATGATAACGACTGAACAAGTTTTAGTTTAGTAAGTGGACGACCATCACTGAAACTACCTCCCATTAAACACATTCTCAACGTTCAAGTAATGTATTTCACATCCATTTCCTTCACTGCATGTCGAATATTCTTATAAGGCATCGTACCAAGTGCGTGATCTTGGTAAATTCTTCAGAAATCATGGCATGATTGTTATCGAATTCCTTTTGCTGCATTGGTATGAAGTTTGCCATCATTATAGGTCATGACCCTCGCAATTTAAAAATTCTTGAACGTCTGCTTCTCTTACAGCAAAGGGTTCTATGTGCAATTTTATCTCAGTTTGAAATGCTTCAGAAAAAATAATTGGCCTTAATTATTCGCTGATTATTATGCTGTAGCTGGCATGTCTCAAGAGTTAAAGAAACATCATAGTTAAATTAAGTCTTCACATTGAACAATTAACAAATCATCAGTTACAAATGAATAACTAATCATCATTATTCGTTTTGTTTAACACTACACTATTAATACAAGTATTTTACAGTTGAACATGACTATGCATTGCATTTGTATTCCCATTATTATAAGTCACGATTTGATCTTGAAATAATTTTGAATTATGAATCTGCTGGAAGTAAATGTTGTTTTGAATGTGTTTTGAACATATTAAACGTATTATCTCATAGAAGAAGTCATATAACGCCATATCTGAACAAAGCTTCTATGCTGAACATGTCCTCGCGAAGACACTTACATCTTGCAAGTCTTCTATTTGAGGTCATGAATTTTAAGAAACCCGATTATCTTTTCACTAAGACAGATGTTTCCCCTTTTCATAGGAGATATGGAACTAGATCCACCCGACATTGTCTGTTGGAATGTCACCCCCACAGAACTGTAGCTTTTACCGGTAGTTTTCGTTATCTTGCAACCAAGTGCTGGAACAATATACCCCCACCGATAAGGCGTTTAACATCAAAAAAATCCTTCAAAACACAATACAAATTAATTCTCTTACAGAAGCAAAGCGGTTGTCCGGTACTTGATTTCGAGTGTGATTTTAAAACGTAGGGTAGGGTGAAGGAACTATATGGCGGTTGCATGTTTGTTTGGGGTGGTTCGGTAGCTGCTATATATAACTATTGTTTTATATTACGAAATCAATAAAATTACGCAAATCTGGTAAATTATTATAAATAATGCATTGGATGAAAATTGCAGCTTGTAAATAAATGGTTTCCAATGTTGCTGTTTATTTTCCTTGTAATCGAAGTGAAGAGCAGAGTGTCGAGCATTTGGACCCATTTTCCCCTCGACGTGTCTGTCTGCCCTCGCCGTATCGGCTCGGGTAGTTTTGGGGACGTCTCGGGTGGCATGGCTTGTTTTGTGCTTTTGTTGTAATCTGCTTTTTATTGTCGGTATTAATGATGCTTAGCACTGTTTGTTTTGTTTTTCTTTTGTTGTATAATTATTTTGAATTAGTAAGTAATATTTTGTTCTCGATCCTCTTGGTTGTGGCAGAATATCAGTGTTTTGCTCCTATGAGCAATGTTGACCACTGAGCCACGGCCCTTTTGCACTACTGCAGCGCATACAGACAATATATAATGTTTTACTTTTAAGTTTGTACTGGCTTTTGTATTTTTGTTAATCTTGATTGTGTGTGCTTGCAGTACCAAATAAACGTCTTTATCTATCTATCTATCTATCTATTATGAAAACTTTGCACCAATCTATGGGATCAATTTAAAAAATTGTGCAGGAACGCTGCAAGCAGTCTGATTTCAGGAAATCAGAGCCCATCACGCAATCACTAAGTATTCTAAAATTTTGACTTTTTGTACAGACGAAGATATCCATCAGGCAAACTATCGCGTCAATATGTAAACACCAACCTTATGGTTAGTGGCATAGAGTCGTACAAATACTTTGACGTCTTGGTAACGTAAGTAGGCGCTCTTGATTCTGAGTAAGAAAACACCAAATTTTCCTTATTTAAAAAAGTTTTTTGTTTTTTTTTAAGTGAAAAATGCTCTTAGTCCTCGCTCTGACCCAGTGCAGAAAATTACACACACCACTGAATTTATTTGCAGGTGTATCAGGATTTCCTATGTTACTCCTTTACCGAAAAGCTATAAACGATAAATTCCGAAAATCTCAAAGGTGGGAGTTTGGACTTAAACCCCCGATCCTCTGCGCGAGTGGTCATGGTCTAACCACTAGGCTACCACGGCTCTTTTCGTCATTGCTTGGCTAATGGGAATAAAACATAACTAGCCAGTTTATTGTAGACGTCTTTGTTGGTTTCACGCTTAGATTATTTATTCACTAGATAGAGTGTCAGTAGCAAACACTGGCATAGAAAACGTCCAAAAATCCAACTGAAGGGGGACAAGGGACAACTGACATATAAGCCAACAATTGGCTTATATTTTTCGGGACGTTTTCATGCCGCCGAAGCTCTATCTAGTGTATAAATAATCTAAGGTTTCACGCGACTATTGTCATTGTAATTGCCACATTAAGTAAACATGTCCCCATTTAATTTATGGAGCCTACAATAATCATAATAATGAAAAAAAAAACAGAAAAAAGGAATAAAAAATTCTGACAGAATGAAATACATGACGCTTGGCCAACAGAAAGCAATTATTTTTAAAAAAAAAGGTAAATAAATTCTGTTATTAAATTAAATCATCAAAAATTTTAACAGGCGTTGACATAAACATTTATGAAGTAACATTCAATTGCAGCGATGATAAGAAAGTATCCATATCCATTGACAATTTGATCAGGTTTATTAATTGCATCACCCTTCCCTCTCACTATCAATATCTTTAAGGTAAGATAGCCTTTGACAGGGTTAAAGCTCATTCAGCGTGAAAATTGTTAGCTCCTTTAGAATAGTACACTAACTCGTTACTCTTAAATTTGCTAGTATTTTTTATCAGGCACTAAGAGTGGAAATACTCGTAATTAGCAACAATCCTCATGTGAAAATATTTGCGTCACAATGAAGAGAAGGGTTTTTTAATGTTGTCAAATAATATATCTACCTACACCTTTGCAAAAAAACTAACTACACTGCCTGAATCGTGGTACGAGGGCCTAAAATAGTAGATACGTGATATTTTTTGGCTTTGCCAGTAATGTTATTAAAATAAGATTTTGTAAATGTAGCTTACCTTTACAGAATGAATGACTTTTATTGTGATAGTTATTGTAAATACTGTAAGAACTAAAGATTTGGCAGATTTTTAATTTATTTCCTATTTGTTTGACATGACACGACGTATTTACTTTTCGTACTTATTTTAAAACTTCGCCGTAGGTAGAGTCGGTTATCTTTTCTAAGGAGAACGATATTGTAGTTATTAAAAGGTTTATTAAAAGAAAAACATTGTTTTTATATAAACTGGTGTAGTATAATTTAGGACTTAAATTAATTAAGATCAGTTATGATTAGTGAGTAACTTAAAACTAAAAGGCAGCACTAGGTTGACATTGTCTCTGGGTCATGTGACTAGTGAACCATGGCAACCCTGTGCAAATGATGGCCTATCTTATTGGCTATATACCTACAGATATATACTTAACAGATATCAAAGTCATTATTGACTTGGTAAGCGCACTGTGTGATAAACAATGGAGGAGAATTTTATTCAACCATATCGATAATCGATAGGAAAATTAACTTAATTTTGAGAAGCTGGACACATGCCGACTATGTTTAGCAATATCATGAAAAGCTTGCATTAGGTCACTTAAATATAGTAATGATCCTTATGACACTTATAATGAAAGATCTTTAAAAGTGATGTTAAAAAGTCGAAGACGCCTTTGACGAAGCTTTGGTCGTAGCAGGATAGTAGCCTGACTCCGTAACAACTAGATATCTACTGGGTTGCGGCAATATCATGAAAAGCTTGCATTAGGTCACTTAAATATAGTAATGATCCTTATGACACTTATAATGAAAGATCTTTAAAAGTGATGTTAAAAAGTCGAAGACGTCTTTGACGAAGCTTTGGTCGTAGCAGGATAGTAGCATGACTCCGTAACAACTAGATCTCTACTAACTGGGTTGCGGCCGTTGCCGGTTACTTTATCAGACTCGATCGATGACTTTGCTTGAATTCAGTGATGACAAGTACTCATAGCAAAAATGGTTTACTTGTACTGTAACCGCGTCGTGCTTCATCAGATATACCTGACTCGCGCCTCTTATTCGCTCTTTCTTCTCTCACTTCTTTATTTTCTCTTTTTTTTTGCCCGGATTGTCTAACAAAAATTTTCACCCCACGTTTCTGAGAATTGCGACAGAATTGCAAAAACGACTCTATTATATTTAACTAGCTGATGCCCGCGGCTTCGCCCCGTTCTATTTTTTTAATTTATGTCATTAAAACCTTCTCTTGACAATAAAAAAGGCAACAAAAAAGAATTATCCAATTTGGTGCTGTCAATCGGAAGTTATGCGCGTACAAACATTTCGGTGATTCATTTTTATTTATATAGATTTTGGAACACTTTAAACCATAAGTACAAAACGAGCTTCCACCACAAACAATCGTTTTTTACTACATACTTAATATTAAAATGAGGAAGTTTTTGAAGATGTTGTGATGATTGTTAGTCAGTCACACAATAACACCTGAACAGATTTTGATGAAACTCGGCATATAGATAAGCAAAAATCTGGATTGAAATATAGGATAATTAATATTTCGATAATGAGCTCTCGTAGGGTAATAAATATTATAACTTTAAACAAGAATAGAGGGCGCTACCCAAAAACATTGAAGTACCTCGACTTTCATTAACGTGCTAACTTCGTCTACAATTAATAGATGGCGTGGTCCGAGCAACCAAAAAATGTTTTAAAATATTATCGTAAATTTTCATGGCTTTCTAACACGGGCAAAATAGCCACACATTTTCAATGATTCCTGATTGGTCATATTCCTAACTCATCATATTCCTGATTCGTTATTCGCTCCGCCTGGAGTAAATAACGTACGATTGTCTAATAGTTAACGTACAAAGTATAACCATTGTCCTAATACTTATTAATCCTGTAAGCACGTGTTCATGGTTTCATTTGACTGTACAATGACGAGTTACGAATTAATATGACGAATCAGGAATACGACCCATTAAGAATGTAATCAATCAGGAACAAATCTTTTCAATCCACAAGTAATTTCACCACGTTTCACTAACCATAACTAATCTTATTCCATAATTCTTAATATTTATAAATAATTTATTGACAGTCTAATAGAACTGGTTGGGATACGGTTGGAAGCCATCAGGTTCGAATCCGTCGTAATCTGGAACCGGGAACTGTTGCGGTAATGGAAACTGTTGACCGGCCTTGGCGTACACTGTAAAGAAACATTCCTTAACAAACAATAGTTTAAAACACAATAGCTTGCATTGTTATCTTACGCTAATTACAACTAATATGCGTAACTTCGGCTATTTCGTTGATGCTTTATGTGGTGTTAATGTGTGTCGAGTGTGGCAAATGTAAATAAAAGCGAGAATTGAAACGGTTTGTGTTTAGTGATGGCGAAATAGACAAAAGCAAGTCTAAGGTAAAGTATAAATCTTCCCAGGTGAATTTTTCCAGGTGAATGCTTTGTGCCATTACATTAAATTTTATCCTTAATACTATGATGATACAGTTTGTTTTGAAAGATAAGGGCTCGAAGCGAAAAATTCACCTGGGAAGATTTATACTATAACTGGACTGGTCATACACACTAGAAGAAACAAAAGTGGTCTCTGCGTCTTCCAGTCCGTGGGCGCCACTAGCGATGTGTCTTCATGGGTATCTCAGTATAAAATGACAGTCTTTTGAGGTTGTCAATAGGGTAGTTCACCCTGTCTTGAGTATAATACTTACAGAAAGGCGCCGGCGATGCGTAAATCTGCTTCGTATACACTGGGACTGGTACAGGATTTTCCACATATTGTACGATGGGTACTTGTGGTATTGAATGCAGGGGTTGAGGTGGTGGAGCGTGAAGGTTAGGCGCGCTTTTCGATACGACTGCATTGAACCCGTGTACGGGGTCGGCCGTATAGTCCACTGTGCGAACAGAGCCGTCTGGCTCTACTAAGGAGTATTGACCTGAAAAATTATATTAAGAATTGAATTTAGTAGAAAGAAGCACAGGGAGATAAAATTAGATCTAATCCAAAGTACATCATCGTCGTCATTATATTAAGAATTGAATTTAGTAGAAAGAAGCACAGGGAGATAAAATTAGATCTAATCCAAAGTACATCATCGTCGTCATTATATTAAGAATTGAATTTAGTAGAAAGAAGCACAGGGAGATAAAATTAGATCTAATCCAAAGTACATCATCGTCGTCTTCATTTCAGCCCCGTTGATGGGCACAGGCCTCCTCCATCATCATCTTGGCCTATATACGTCCCACTGATGGGCACAGGCTTTCTTTCGGAATAAGAGGACTTGGACAGTAGTTTCCACACGGGCCCACATTGGGAACTTCACATTCACTTTTGAATTGCTTACACTTTTAATCGTAAACCTAAAAGTTCAACTGAAGTCGAAATATTCAGAGTTACGAGTCCGGATTTGAGCCAAGGATCCTTTGTTTGAGTGGCCATAGGTCAAACCACCAGGCTACCACAGACTTAAGTCTTATGTATTATGGTAAAATTATTTATACCTATCACTAATTTAGTGCTATTGTTTCAGCAGAACATTGTTGGTTTTACAAACAATGCCACGACTAAAACATCAGCGAGAGATGAAGATAAAGCTGTACCTACTGACAAGCCATAACGCCATGGGAAATTCAATTGTGTTATGAAAGATTACTGAACTGTGCATTGTCTACGTAACACCATTATTATGTAATTTAATGAAAATTTAAATAAGTATCTTTAAGTTCATGAACTTGAGTAGGTTGTAATTTATAATTAGGTAATCTTCGGTTCTTTTAAATAAAATTCACACGAAATTATATCCAGGCTGATGGCTGTTGGGGAAGTTGATTTTTGGCGTGCCATGGGAGAGGCCTATGTCCAGCAGTGAACTTATACAGGGTGGTGATGACGATGACGATGATAATGATGATTATGATAATGTTGACTATGATAATGATAATGATGATGAATATAATGATGATGATGATGATGTCTAGGTATAAAGATGCAATGAAATTAACTTTAAGTAGAAATTGTTTTGGCTAATGTACAGGGTGAAATCTAAATGGTGCTATAAAATTAGTGTTTCTAACTCAGTTAATGCTGGACAATATAATACACTTACACAATGGTTTTAATTAATATTATTTAATGTGAGGTGTCCATACATTGAGTTTGTGATTTCATTTCAACAAAGTATGAAAATCCTAAATTTTATCAGACTAATTTTGACGATTGAGTCAATGCATTATGTTGCCCAGCATTAACTGAGTTAGAAACTGGATTTTTTAGTATATTTCATGTACCTATTAGTTAACCTGTTCGCGTTTAATAAGGGTATTCTGAGAGGTATAATATAAATAAACTATGAAACCATGGGACGATATCGGTAGATGGCTTTAGTATCGTGAGTTCTTTTTGACGTTACAGTATTGCTTAAGATTGTCTCATTTAGTTATAAACGTGACACAAAAATGTCAAAGTCTCATATTATTGTAAGCCATTTGCTAGGAACACGCAAAAAAGTAACTTAATCGTAGTGCAATCGAGAATCTATCTCACGCTTACGCGCAATGCTTAATAAGTGAGAGATAGAATCCGCTCGTTTTATGATGATATAATATAACGCTTATCATCTTTGTCATCGTCTCCGGCTTACCTCCTACTGCTGACAGTCTTCCTCTCAGAATGAGATGCAGTTTCCACGCGAGTTCAGAACGAATTAAGAACATCTCTCAAATGCTTCGCAGATGTACACTTACAGGATTTTACACGATTTTGTCCTTCACCGAAGAGCTCATAGTAAATTTCAAGTGTACTTTTGCACATAAATTCCGAAAAACTCAGAGTTGAAAATTTGAACCAAGTTTGAGAGGCATCAAACCTGATAGTCAAACCACCAGGCTACAAGTTTTTACAACGTTTAGGTATACGCGTCTCGAATAGACGACGTATTCTATGTTACTCAGTACGCTTAGTATAAGTTTAACTTCACCAAAATACTTCTCGATCGCGTTTTCGTAAAAAAATCAATTACTAGGGAAACATAGACAGCGCCTCCGCGCGCACGCGTCCTTGTTTCCATAGAATTGAAATTTTTACGTAAACGCGATCGAGAAGTATTTTGGTGAAGTTAAACTTATACTAAGCGTACAGTACTCACCTTTAACAACATCACCGTCTCTCGTTTCATGCTGCGATTTCACGTCCCCGGTGGTGTGGTCTGCAACCCCGTAGTTGAAAGCATACCTAGGGCGGTCTTGCTGAAATTATAATCAATTTAACAATTAAGTATTTATATTATTTTGACCGAGACACACCGAGACCGAGATCTAGGTAGAGATGGCGAGACGACCTGTGTCTAACACGCGGGCGCTTGCCATCGCTTTCACCATCTCTTTCTGTCACCATCTTGTACCGTTTGACAGAAAGAAATAGTGAATGTGAAAGCAAGCGTCAGCGCGTTAGACAATGCGGGCTCCGGACGCAGAACCGAGTCAGTGGCTAAATATAGCTCTGGATAGGGAGATGTAAAAATCAAGAGGAGATGCCTTTTCCCAGCAGATATACACAAATGTAGGGTAAGTAATAATGAATTATACTTTTGAACAAATAGCCTAGTGGTCAGAAAAGCTGATTGCAAGGCCTCAGGTCTCGGGTTTGATCCCCATTAATACGAATGTTTGTGCTCGAGTCTTGGTTGTAAAATATTTGTTTATGTGTGTATGTTAAACCGATGCCTGGTATCCATAGCACAAACTCTTCTCAGTTCATGACTAGGTTTAATTGATGTCCATTGTCCCATGATATATTTATTTATTTGCTAACATAGACTGTGTTATAAAATTCATTCCAATTGGGATGTCCCAATTTTTGGCAACGTATAATAAATCGAAAACCGTTTGGAGAAATAGGCTTTGTGAAGCGTTTTCAGAAATCAGATTCCAAAAATATGATAATCTGAATTAAATAAAGAAAATTTAAGTAATGTCCTTCATTTGACCCCTGCAGTGAATCGTCACAAAGGCAGATATAAAGCAGGTCTACACTCTAAAGCAAATTGACAGTTTGAAGTGTTGCTGTCCTGCTTATAATAGCAAAGAGTGACAAAGACAGAACATTAATCACATGATGCACACCTGGCTTTAAACAGTTGTCATTTATCATAAAGTCCGAAATGTATACAATACTCGCAATGTATTTTTATAAATTTAATTATTAAATTACTACGTTACAAGTAAATATGAAAGAATTTAAATATCAGATTTTAATAAAAAATATCTATTTACTATCACACCATTAAACAAACAGGAATAATCGAAGCTAAAAGAAGAGAAATAAATAAAACTATTTTGTCATGATTCATTTAGGACCCTAAGCCGTGCTTGTAATATTGACAGTGACAAGACAAATCAGGGGCACTACTACAAAAATCGAAGTTCGTATCGTATCATCCCTCTCACTCTCGTGTCAAATCATATTAGCGTGAGCGGGACGGCATGAAACGAAGTTCGAATTATGCACTTCGTAGTAGGGTCTCAGTAGTGCCGTGGTAGTGCCACAGATTATGTTATGTACGACTTGAATTTTTCTAGGCTATGGAACGTGGCTCTCTCACTGTGACGTCATCCAACGTATTTCTAAAAAAAAATATAAAAAATTAAATACTCAACCAAATTCAAAATCGATGAAAATGGTGTCTTAAAATATCCTATTCTTTCCAAAAAAAATATAAAAACTATAGGTTATTTTTTTTGGTTCATCCCAATTATTTTAATAGATTGGTGCCAAATGATTTCATACATTGGTCTATGAATGTCAAAGATTCCACGTTGAACAAATATATCCCATGAAAAGCCTAAAACTTACGCAGTCTTCGGCTAAAATATTTCTAGATTTATTTTACAACTCCACATAGAATAATATGAAAATTTCATCAGGTCTTTCTCCCCTGATACTTAGATAATTGATTTGAAAAACTCAAACTGTAACACCATTACTTAGTAAAATGATCCCTCTCTGTGCTACTAAAAGTAAATATTGAACACGCTCTAACGCTTTTCATAGATTCGGCATACTAATGCGGATACTAGTAACTACTAACTTTCAGCTTCACATCTGTGGTAAGTAATACCATTTGAGTATGATTTCATCAGACTTGCCTTATCTGGAGATAATATATTCTTTTGTATATATTTAAGAACCAATGATGAAATTGGTAAAGCTCCAAAACTTCCAAATTTTAGAAATCCTGAACCTTTGTTTAGCTAATTACCAAACTATGATAAAACTCACGTAATAATCTTCATACCCCCGAGGGACGTGCCCCACCGTCTGAAACACCGCGTTTATCTTAGGGCGAGCCTCCGCAAGCGCCGCCAGAACTACCAACAAAAAACACTGTAACCGACACATTGTACACAAACACGGCTGCTTAGCTGAATGTCTGATCCCTGAATAAGACAATACAGGGTTCACAGACACTTATATGTGGCCTTATTTGTCTGTGAGCGAGCCAGCCTTGGGGCTCGGCTTCCGAAAATGAAGTTTCCTTCAGCGCCCGCGACGGTGTCTAATGAGAAAATTTTCGCACGGCACAATGGATTCGCATGTAGATTGCGTTGCTAAACCGCATTGCCTTTATGGGAGCGAGGAGATGTCTAATCTAGCTGCAAGTGCGTGCCCATATTTTACAGGTGATATTAACTTTGATTGGTGTAATTTTGCTCTTATTAATGCCATAGGTATTCAGAGAAGAAGCTGGAACAAATTATAAAAAAATCAATATAGGTTGATACCGTGAAACAATATTACGAAATAAATAAGATAGGTACCTATACTTATTATTTTGTCCCAAACGAAATTACTATTTTTTTTTTACTTTGCTCGTCAGTGTGATATTTTATTTGTAAATAACTGATTTTTAAAAAGAAGGGAAAATGTATAATATAATCATCATTATCATCCTAACCTATATACGTCCCACTGTATGGCAAATGCCTCGTCTTAGAATGAGAGAGCTTGGGCTGTAGTTCCTCGCGAGCCCAGTACGGATTGGGAACTTCACACACACCGTTGAATTTCTTCTCTGGCGTAAGCAGGATTCCTTACGCTGTTTTTGTTTATCGTTAAACTCATGATAATTTTCAAATGAAATTTCGCATATAAATTCCGAAAAACTCAGAGTTGCGAGCCTGGCTTGAACTCACGACCTTCTGCTTGAGAGGCCATAAATCAATACATGAAAATACATGAAATTATGACACTTATTCTACTGATCGCAACTTTTTTACGAGCACCCACATAATACACTGACGAGCGAAAATAAAGGGTCGGTTACAAAAATGACGATAAATACAAAACCCGCTGTGATAGCTTCTTCGAGTAAAATAAGTTTAGTAAAGATTTTTATTCTCAATTAAACTGTTTCTTGTTAAGAATAAAACTCTTTACTAAACTCATTTTACTCGAAGAAGCTATCACAGCGGGTTTTGTAGTTATCGTAGTTTTTGTAACCGAAACCCTTTATTTTTGCTAGTCAGTGTATTTAGGAAAACCATCTGTTATCTAATATTTATACTTATATTTATTTGTGTTTAATTTGCAGTAATCAACCAAAAGCGACAAGGTAAAAAGTAATGCCGCGTGTCCCAAGTTCAATGTACCTTCAATTAAAATACAATAGCAATTGGCGCCGCCTTCATGCTTGTTTAGATGTCTTCGTTTCAGCTAATACGGATGTTCCAACCTTAGGCGCGATGGAATTTTTTATATTTACTTTAGCTTATCCGAAATGACGACAATTAGCCACGTCTGAAGAGGACTTTTTAATTTATTTGATCAAATAATAAAAATTCGTTATGCTAAAGTTAATCCTAGGTTTTCTCTTTTTTTCTATATAGTATCCACTACTGGACAAAGGCTGCCCTTTCTTTATCCATCTTTCCTTGCTGAATGCCTATTCAAATCAAATGCAAAGAACCCGAAGTTATCCAGCCATTTTTTGGTCGTCCTTAACCTTTCAGGCATCCCTCAAACCCCACTGAGCTCTTTTTAAGCTCTTTTTTTGCTTTTGTAAGTAACTTTCTTTTTATTCCTTTGTAATGTGTTTTTGCCCCATTTTATAAGCCGAATAAATCTCACAATAAGTCTTGGAACCGTTAGTTTTCCAAGATAAGTAAATACTACCATTAAAGATGAAGTTTAAAAAGACCTTATGGTAGATAGGTATTATAGTTTACAACAAAGGATTAATAATTTATCAAAAACACTATAATTTGGACATTTCGAGGACGACCTTCGTTGGAATATACTTAAACGATACGCATCACAATGAAATCTTATATTTTCATTGTTGTAGGTTCTTTGCACACAAAAGCTTTGGAATCATGCCCTTTGTGTAGAGGTTAGGTTAAATTAATAGTTTTGGTAACTGCCTTATTTGAAGGCTCTGTCACATGACTTTGACTCGCATACTGTACGAGTATGCGAGTCGTCAAAACTGTCTTTTGTAAAGGAACCTGTTCAATTAAAACCTTCGATAGACTTTTGTTAAACTGTGATATGTAGCAACTGTCACCAAGGCCGTGGTTATTCGTTTCTATACAGCATTAAATAAATAATAAATAAATAAATATTAGGGGACAATCTTACACAAATCGACCTAGTCCCAAACTAAGCAAAGCTTGTACTATGGGTACTAGACGACGATAAACATACTTATATAGATAAATAAATACTTAAATACATAGAAAACATCCATAACTCAGGAACAAATATTCGTGCTCATCACACAAATAAATGCCCTTACCGGGATTTGAACCCAGGACCTCTTGCTTCGTAGGCAGGGTCACTACCAACTAGGCTAAAGCGGTCGTTAAAAACTAAACAACAATTTATGAAGTACAAACCCAATGAAGCCGACTTTTATAAGCGCTCGCTTAGACCGTCCGTAGAGCCGCAAAGTCCGCACCGCCACTTGGTATTACGTATTACACTAAATAATGTCCGTTATTTATCATTAGTACTAGATAACACTATTTACAATGTTTTTATTTACACAGCACAATGCACTATTATAATATACGTCCGCCGAAAATTTTAGAAGTCCCGCCCTGCCAGCTCCTTTCTTTTTTGCCGCGGTGCATGGCATGGGCTTAGCGCCAATCAGCCACCGACAGCCAAAGAGGATGATAATTCAAAAAATTGTTGCTTATTTAAAATACTTGCACAGAACCACTTAGATGAGGGCAGCCCAGGACCGATCGCTTCGGAACTCAAAAGCCTTTGTCCAATAGAGGACGTTGATGATGACATGACATATACATTATACATTTTATCCGCAATTAATTTTAAACTTTTTGTAAGTATTTTGACACGTTCCCGCAGGAATTCCATCACTACAGGGTGAAATCTAAATGGTGATACAAAATTAGTGTTTCTTACTTAACTAGTTAATGCTAAACATGTTAGCTATGCTATGAAGTATCTTTTTGTATTTATTTTTTTCAACTTCATTTTTTATTACTTTTACGGTCATCCCGTGAAATCATATATTTCATACTAAATACAAACTGAAATATAGATGCACAGAAAAAACCCCAAAAAAAAGACCAATGCTGGGAATCGAACCCAGACCCACTGGTCTAGAGATTAGACACGAATCTTTCCTATACATCATACATTTCAGTCTGTAGCGCCATCTCTTGTCCAGGTGAGCGGTTAGTTCCGAAGGAGTGTTGAAATCTCTCGATAGAGGGTGTAACATAGATGTGTGCTTGTCACTGCATAAGGTGATAATTTAGCAGACTGAAATGTATGATGTATAGGAAAGATTCGTGTCTAATATCTAGACCAGTGGTGGTGTAGGGGTTTTAGCACGCAGCACGGAATGCTGAGGACCTGGGTTCGATTCCCAGCATTGGTCTTTTTTCTGGGGTTTTTTCTGTGCATCTATATTTCAGTCTGTATTTAGTATGAAATATAGTTACTGCTATACAACATAATGCATTAAATAAATTGTTAAAATTAGTCTGATAAAATTTAAGATGTTCATACTTAGTTGAAATGAAAACGCAACTCAATGTATGGAGACCTCTAATTAAATAAGACCAAAAAAAAATAAGACCAATGAAAACAAATGCGTTCAGTAGTTCCTTATATTGTCCAGCATTAACTGAGTAAGAAACTCTGACTTAAACTTTAAACTAAGATGACGCTTTGTAGTAATACAAAGCATTTACGTATAGTAGGTAGTATTTTCGTTATCCTTCCATTCAAGTTAATATCTGGCTGTTCACGTATACCTACGTACGCCACTCTGTGCCCATTCACAAAGGTAAATTACGTATGAGAAATATTTTTTTGCTACTGACTCAGAATTTATTGCTGTTAGCTTGATAGATTTACAACTACACTGTTCCTATCAAACCAAACTCGAACTTTACTTTCCGAACTTTGTTTTTTTTTTTTGTTAACGATTTTCTTGTTATATTTTATTTTCTAAATTAAATTGAAACCAGAGCTCATTGAAAAATCAAAAACTACAGCTCTGGCTGGAAATCTTACCAAGTTTTCCGTCAATCAATAATTCGCGCTCATTTCGCGCTTCGCTACAACACTCTAACCCTAAGCTAGCATATGACGAAATATCAAAATGAGTTCTGTAAACTGTATTCTAACTGCTCGGGTTTGGTTGGAATTATTACTATTATTATTACTTAGCCTGTGTTTGTATTCCACTGCTAGGCAAAGGTCCTTTGGCCTTCACATCTCCCTATCCAGAGCTATATTATGGTCCCTCCGCCTCGGTCTGTCCTGCCGTCGGTGCCCGTCGAACGGCACTGGTAAGCCCATCTTCGTGGGTGCATCTGGCAGAAATGCCAGGCTCTGACCCATTTAAGCTTCCGACACTTAGCAAAATATAATATGTCTAATTATAATGATAACGACTACAACAACCACAACATCACAAATAAATATTTGACTAAGAAAGTAATACAAATATTGTTCACTAAAAAAAATTTTTTTTGGATGCTACTTTGGAACTCAAATCTATAGAGTTTTTTTTTATTAATCGTATTTTCCTACCCTAGTTTGCTAGAACACATAATGAAAAATATATAATACATCACAATTGGGGGTGTCTATTTTTTGCAATGTATAGTAAATCGAAAACCATTTCGAGATAAATGCTTTTTAACTCGTTTTCTGTAGTTATTTAATTTTAATATAATGTAATGAATTTATTACATAACAAATAAGCAATGACCTTCATTTGACATTGGTGTAAATTGCGTGATCAATCCAAGTCGTACTTTATTCTGTGTGGTTAGAATTCTTCACAAATTTACGCGTGGATTAATTATACTACGGAGTTTGATTCGGACCCGCTGTCTGACATCTAGCACTTTGACAGCGCCAGTAAAGTGACACTAGTTGCAGTGTAGGTTCCTATCACTACGCAAAAAATAATTAAAGGGGTTGCCTTATCGTACGCATTTAGATAGATTTAGATATTTGGCTATGTGGGAGCCCTTAATTATATATAATCTGACGTCATCAACCAATAATAGTTTCAATAATTAATTTTAAGAAAAAGTAGTGAATAAATGCAAAAATATTAAAATAAAAATAAAAAAAAAATATTGATTACTTTGCGCAGCGTTTGAGCCTCGCAGTGCAACGTGGCAACGCGGCCAGTGTTTTGGGTTCCTTGCCTCGGGGTGATGATGGGCTTTTCTTGTTTGTGTAGTTTTTCGTTTAGTTAGCCTGTAGTGTTTTACTGTATATTTTATTTTATATATATATATATATTAGTGCTTTTATATTTATGCTTATTATAAGTCCTAACATAGGATTAAGGGACGTGACTAATTTCATTAATATTGTATTTTCAATTTGTTTAATTTTTATTGCAATTAATTTGGAATACAAAATGTAAATAATTATGAATACCTAAATAAATAAATAAAATATTGAAATGAGTTTCTTATAATTGACTTTTCTAGACAAAAATATAAAATGCAGTATTTTTTTTTAGACGTTCCCAATTGACAACCTTTCATTTTTTTAACACCTGAAAATTACTACAGGAATCGAAAGAGTTTCGCCCCCTGAAAACGGAAAAGTATTTATTATAATTTATTTCTCCATAATATTTAAAAAACTACAACAAATTTAAACCATTATGTGTACTTACAAATATTGCCACAGAATAGATATGTTTCCTTTACCCTTTTCACTAGAAAAAAGAGCTGTCATAATTTTAAATTTGATAACAACCTTAACGTCAAATTTACGTCATCACTTTTTTTTAATAGAGACTAGACAAAAGTAATGGATCTATTCTATCGTTACGCTCTTTTAGAATAAGCACATCTTTAAAAAATTCATCATTCATTCATTTCAGCCGAAAGACGTCCACTGCTGAACATAGACCTCCCCCAAGGCTCGCCAAACAGATCGGCCCTGCGCCATCCGCATCCAATGCGTTCCCGCTACCTTCACCAGGTTGTCGCTCCATCTTGTTGGAGGCCTACCTACACTGCGTCTTCCGGTCTGCGGACGCCAGTCGAGAACCTTTCGGCCCCATCGGCCGTCAGTTCTACGGGCGATGTGCCCTGCCCACTGCCACTTAAGTCTAGCGATTCTTCGAGCTATGTCCGTGACTTTAGTTCTTGCGCGGATTTTAAAAAATTGTAATAAATTAATTAATAATCCTAGTGAAAAATTAAAACTATCAGCGTCTTTCTCTTTCCAAACAGTATACAGAGAACGAATCAAATTATGGCCTTAGAAATATGAAACGTTGTCAATTACGATAACGAACTTTACCTGCCTTACTTAGAATATCGAAATGAAAGTTAACAAAATCGAATGCATCTTAACTTGAAGCAATCGTTCTCTATCAAAACAAATCCTCAGTAGCAAAGCAACTTAATCTTATACCCATGCCCATAAATTGTTAGCATAATAAAGTAACAAAGAATGGGAAATGTGTAACGAGTGGGCAAAAACGTTTTGTTTATGAGCTATTCCATGTCAGACCAAACCCGGCACTGCCGTCCATAACATATAGCGATATCATCGCGTTTTCATGCACGGTAATATATGCGTCTACCTACGTCGTACGTATCTGCAATCTTTATGAATAAATGCAAAAGCGTTTCTAGTAAACGTTTTAGCAGATACATTGTAAAGGTCTTTATGCAATGTATCACAAAATTAATTCAGAATGTTTCCAATTTAGCAATGATTAGGTAAGTTAAACACCCTTGTATTTTTTCACCATTTTTTAAAGAAAGAGAAATGTTTCACTTAGATCAATGTACAAAATTTAAGTACGTCGAAAAAGTAAGTAGTAACGTAGTTTTGCGACGACCTGGTGAGGGTGGCGGGAACGCATTGGATGCGAATGGCGCAGGGCCGATCTGTTTGGCGAGCCTTGGGGGAGGCCTATGTTCAGCAGTGGACGTCTTTCGGCTGAAATGAATGAATGATGAATTTTTTAAAGATGTGCTTATTCTAAAAGAGCGTAACGATAGAAGAGATCCATTACTTTCGTCTAGTCTCTATTAAAAAAAGTGATGACGTAAACAACCTTGGGGGAGGCCTATGTTCAGCAGTGGACGTCTTTCGGCTGAAATGATGATGATGATGAACGTCGTCTTAAATTAAAATTTCCGGTGAAAAATTATGGGGCGATTTACATTCGAACTTATCCAAATACTGGGTGAAATGTTTCGGATTAATTATATGATGATACAGTTTACAATTTTTTTTACCGATTTCAACAGTTGTGTAATAGAAGAAAGAAAGGTCCACCAAATAAAAAATATTTAATACAAAAAATTTATGTATCAGACAGATGCAATTTCTTCTTCGAAATCCACGACAGTATACACAGCAGCACATGACATTTTATTTGGTTCGTGATAGTGATAGTAGATATTCATTAATTTCTCAACATTATTTGGGAGTACATTGTTTCGTTTATTACTCTAAATAAAGCCATGTATGTATCACTATATAGTATAAAACCAAGTCACTTCCCGCTGTCTGTCCTTCTATATGCTATGCTTAGATCTTTAAAACTATGCAACGGATTTTAATGCGGTTTTTTTAATAGATAGAGTGATTCAAGAGGAAGGTTCATATGTATAATACATGCATAATTGCACCGCACCCGTGCGAAGCCGAGGCGGGTCGCTAGCACTAAATATACGATCAACTTCACTCAACGTCACCACATCTCTTGCATATTTTAAATTAACTGTCGCGAATGATTATAAAATAACGTAAATATATCACCATGTTTTTTTTAAGTAGGTATATACCTAATAATACTCGATATCGATACAGACATAATTCGAACACTAGCTAGATTGCGGCAGTCTTTTGCTTTGCCGTGAATATGCCGACCTCTGTCCATGAGGATTGAAATAATTTAAAATGAGTACCTAATAAATGCAACAAACAAAAAATAAATCTGATGTTTTTAGATGATTTATGAGTGTGACGTTCAAACAAAAATATATATTCAATTATAATCAAGGGGCACGTGGAAACCGTACTGTTTTTAAGACGCCTATATGAATCTTTAGGCAACCTATGCTTACGTAAAATATGATAGAAACTACAATACTTCAACAATACAGGCGCTGTTTTTGTTCATAAAAGACTTCACAAAAAAATTATATAATTATGTTGGACCCATTATGCGTCATCAAAATTGGATCCATTGGATCACTACTTAGTTTCTGACAGAAAGACAGTGAAGGTTATAGGTAGTAGGTACTAAATAATCACAGATATAACACAACGTTCTTTTAACAGTACAATGCTGGGTTCGGAATTTAGGTGTTATTGGACACGGCTTGGTATACGAGTTCTAGAAATACCTCTGTATAGTCTGATAGGGTGCAAGTCCATTAATCAGTGCCGAGATGTGTAAAACCAACTAAAGACAAGACATTAGTTTCAATCTGTCATGTTACAAAAGGAGCAATTGAATCATATCCGCAGAGGAGCCTTTTGGCACAGAAGTGCTGACGGTTTTATTGTGGGTCACGATTCGAATGCTGGAGTACGGATCTTGAAGCTTAAATAAAAGTCCGACTCCGGAAGTAGGTACTTCCTTCTATTTGGTATTTGGAGAACAATTCTGAGTAAAATAGTTCAATAAAACGTCATGTTATTATTTTTTTATTTTTTATTATTACATTCCACATTTTTATGTATTTTTTTTGTAAACAACAGTAACAAACACAGTTAATGAAACTAAAGTACAAAACTATTTACTAAGGTTAAGATTAAGACAAAAAACATACCTACTTTAAAGCCTCAGGTACTTAACGTGATATTTTAAAAATTAAAAATAAATACAAGCTATTTTTTTGTGGTTCTAGAGTGGCGGTCGCAAACAAGGAGATGACGCATGGGAATGTCCCGACAAGATAGACCGACGATCTGGTAAAGATTGCAGGAATCACTTAGATGCGGGCAGCGTAGGACCCATCGTTGTGGAACACTCTGGGGGAAGCCTTTGCCCAGCAGCGGACGTCCTTTGGCTGATATGATGATAAACTAAATTCACTGAACTAGATTTGTGTTATGTTGTTTCAGTTTTGCGTGAAGATTTAACATTGAAAAATGGTCCCCAAAACTTAATCACATAAATTCTTCGTCATCACCAAATAAAATCAAATCAACAGTATTTAACCTAAAATTAAATAATATTCACACTTACAAACTTAGCAAAATAGAAAACAGGCCTTTCTGCGAGATCGTATACGAGTTAACTTGGAATAAAGCCAACTTGTACCAACTTTATACAATAACTTCATCAGTTCTCCAATAAACATGAAAAGGTAAATAGGAGGAGAGTCGCAAAGGTTCGTATTTTGTAGTTAACTTGTACATACTTTACGAACTATCAAACCAATTGACATTGACCCCTGATCCATCGAAGCATGTTCTCACATTAAGCGTCATAATGATTTTTCTTGTCAAGCAACGCGATATCACTGTCACATTTTCTGTTAAAAGGACTCAAAGTGGGTCACGATTCAGTTGGTTACTTAGTGGATGAAATACTACATATTGCTGTTCTGCATGGTTGATGAAAACGGCTTGCGATGCTAAAGAAACTGGGGGCTACGACGAAATCGTCGGTGATACTTCAATACCGCGTAACAAGCTTTACCCATAAGGTCTATTTTATCTAATTTTCCCTGTTATTTCTTTTCAAGCTGTGCCTTATGGAAAAAGCTAGTTACGCGGTATTGCAGTATCACCGACGAAATTCGAAGTTCGTATCGTGCCGTCTCTGTCACTCTTCTGTTTAATACTGTTAGCATGATCGGAAGGTACGATACGAAATTCAAAAATTGAGCCAAGCCCCATGCTTCCGCGAGCCGTTTTTGCTATTAGGGTGAAGCCAGACGTGCGTAATTTTATGAGTCGTGAGCGGCAGAATTTTGGTTGTGCCAAACATTGTGTCACGTGAGTGTCACGACCTGCATATTGTATGGCGCGCGACCGATATTCTGCAGTTCACGAAACACAAAATTACGCTCGTCTGGCTTCACCCTTAGGTGCACGTCCCTAGAGCGGCGACAACTGCGACAAGTAGACGCTCAAGTACAGAGTGGTGTTAATTATTGGTATAAGTTGACTCCAAGACCTAGTTGAGTTAATGGTGGTGTAACAAAGCAGCCTCATGCTCTGAAATGGGCGCGGTCTTGTGCACGACGGCGTTGAAACCGTTGTGTTTGTCGGCGGTGTAGTCCACAGTGCGGAGGGAACCGTCAGGCTCCACAACAGTGTACTGACCTGGAAATGAGATGTACTGTTAAAAACAATAGCACTACGACCACATATGTAGGTACATATATACACATCACGCCTGTATCTCCAAAGGGGGTAGGCAGAGCACACAAAACGCTACATTTCCGTTCCGTGGCCACCTTTAGCAATTTTAGGTCTAAAGTTAGATAAAATGGGTACATTAATAACAGGTTGCCCATCGCTTAACATCTTAATATACCTTAACTTATTTCTTTAGTCGCTTCTTACGACATCCACGAAAGAAGTGGAGAGGTGTAATGCTAACCCGACACCATACGGGCCACTGTGTAGTATATAGATATACAACAGAGGTTGAAAAGGTCTTGTGGGCGTAACGGTGGCTGATCAATTCGTCTATTGTCATTGTACCGATCGTTTATCAAACGACTATTCGCTAATGTTTTCCGAACCACTTGTATGCGGTTATCGCAGGAAAAATCGTTGTAGAACTCTTTGGGGGAAGACCTTTATCCAGCAGTAGATATTTTTTGGGAGGTATGATTTATTGATGATTGATATTTACCTTTAACGACATCACCGTCCCGGCTCTCGTGATGTGTCTTGATATCACCAGTGTGGAAGTCGTTCACGCCATATTTGAAAACGTACTTCGGATACGCCTAAAATAAAAAAAAAAATGCTTTTTAATAAGACATCAATGAAAATCCAGTAGAGTAAATAACAATCCACTAACAGGCTAATTAATGACTGCATTCCGCAAGGCACGTTTTCCTACTACTCAATATACTTGGACTATATTACATAAGATGTCACAGCTATGCACACTAAACAGCGTAGATCCTCACAGGTCGTTCTTTATTCGCAGTGAAACGTTTCAAGAAGTACGCGTGTTATGCAAGTGCTTCCGCTGTCATGCAATGGTTATGCGACAAGAGGAAAGCGGTTAACGATGTTAGCATTTATTAATGGTTTAAAAGTTATAACTTGATAAGGCCTATTGGAACTGATATGTTCAATTTACCTGATCAAAGTTCCATAAAAAATTAAGATTTAGAAAAAAGTTATAACTTCAGGGATAGTCAGTATGGCAACTTCACTATGTTATATTTGGCACTGGCAGCAAAAAGGTTTCACCCTGTTAAGCGATTACTGTACCTGTGTAGATATTGGTATAGTAGACAATACTTTGTAAGCCATAAGTATATTATACTGACATTGCCTAGATTTGTTTAGTCCGAAACCGAAAGTTTTAGTAGTGGTAGAGCCATGTTGTAGCTAGCCGCTGCATCACGAATGGGCCGGCTCGTCCGGGGCAGTACCATCCTCTCACAGAAAACCGGCGTGAAGCAGCAGTAATCCTGCTTGCGTTTCGTACGGTCAGTGAGAGTGCCGGGGGCCCAATACCTCACCCCTTCCCTCTCCCCCTCCCTCTCCCCCTCCCTCTCCCCCTTCCCCTATTCCCTCTCTTTAAGGGCCGACAACGCACTGGCATCGCGTAAAGCGCTGCAGGTGTCTATGGACAGTGGTGATCATTTAACATCAGGTGACCCACTAGTTCGTTTGTCTGGCCTTTCTAACATTAAAAAAATAATAAGAACCTTCAAATGTTTCAAAATAAAGCGATTTTAGTCATAATTATTAATAGCTCACTTTGGACTTAATCAGTACTTAAATATTTCTAAAGTTACCTCGACGTTTCGATGACAGTACAACTAACGTGATAACGAGCAAACACGAATATGGTGATTAAGTCTGGAATGCGCTTTAATGCTTATTAACTTGTCTGATTTTTATCCGCCTGTACCGAAACTACCTAAGCCATTTTCTCGCTAATTACATTTTATGATATCGCAAGGTCTTGTGCCTTGCCCCACAAATTTAAAAAGAGGCGCGTGCGACTGTCAACTCGCGGTATGTGACAAAGTAAAGTGCGATGTCTGTGAGAATTACAGTTTATTAACTTGTTTGAATTCAAATGAAATCTTCCTTTAGTTATTCCTGATTTCAATGTATTTTAAAATTTATCCTTAATAAAATAATATTGATTAAGTTGACTGATCACGCTCTGGTTTTTTATTGGAATTTTTAGTAAGAGCTTCTGTGATAGGCTACTTGGCACTAGTGCCGTGAGGTCCGTTTGACAACTATGACATTTGTGTCACGTTTGAGTTTTGATTATAACAAGGAGCCAGAAATTCTTGTGGTACTTTTGAGGCTTGATGGGTATTTCATCATTTCATCGAAAAACGTTTCAAAACTGATTCGTTTCGCAAAAGTATCGTTTCAATACCTGCATTTTTTTCTGAAACTGTAAATATTGCAGGATTTATTTCAAGAACATCGTGTAGAACCCTATAGGTTAGGTTAGGTTTGTTTTATAAAAATCCTGAAATATATACAGTTTCAGAAAATATGCATGCATTGAAACAATAATTTTGCGAAACAAATCAGTTGTGAAACGTTTTTCGATAAAATTATAGCTACCCGGCTTGATGAGAAGTCCCTTTGAAAGCATCAAAAGTGCCACAAGAATTTCGGGCTCCTTGTTATAATCGAAACCCAAAGTAATACAATAGTCTGTAATACAATATTTAAAGTATGATTAAGAGTAGAATAATTAAACAACAGGCAGTCTTATTGCGAATGAGTGATCTCTTCGAGATAACCTTGGAATGCCAACTTGGGATACAAATTTTCAACAGAAATTATAATGAGAGTAATGACTGATCAATATTGTTAAATTTGAATTCGAAGAACAATTCCCTGTAAAAGATATCTTGCAATTAAAAAGAAAGCTTTTGCAGTCAATATTGTTAGAGAATAATTAAGTTGTATATAATAATGTATTGAACAATTAATTTTAAGTGTTTCCTGTTAAGCTAGTTTTATGTTGAAGACTTACGAATTTCCAACTAAATGATTATTTTTTTTTTAATTTATTGAATCAGGCGTTACTTACAATAGTTACGTTTATGCAAGAAATGTGTGTTCATGCCGTTCCTCCACCTCCACACTGTACGAACACACACAAATCACATAAACACAACTATCATTACCACCAAGCTACATCATCAGCAGTTGCATTGCATTTTAGGTTGATGATATACCTATCAACTTCATTATTTTTTGGGAAAAGTCGACTTGATAGTGTAGCTTGGTGGTGGTGATAGTTGTGTTTATGTGATTTGTGTGTGTTCGTACAGTGTGGAGGTGGAGGAACTGCATGAACACACATTTCTTGCATAAACGTAACTATTGTAAGGTCGCGGGTGAGCAAAGTAATTGTTTTAGTTCATTTATTTTTTTTTTATTTTTGAAACGCAATTCCTGAAACTAAAATTGTGTCAAAATCACACTGAACTACTTAATATTCATAACAGTTATAATATAAACTGACATAAATGTTACGTGTTATTTATAGCTGGATGAATATTTTATTGGGCTTATATCCATTTTGCGACTTTTAATGATACTACTTTCTTAATTCCGTCAATTTAAGCCAATGTTGTATCCGTTATGTCATCGTCATCACTTAATTGTGATTTATGGATCAAAATTACTGCCTGTTTACCTAGTTACGTTAAATTCAAATTAGAATTTAGTGTTGGTAAGTAGGTATGATAAAAACATTTTTGGTTAACTCGAAAAGGTTAATCAGTGGAACAAAAATCTACGCTCCGCACGCTTGGGTCTTTTTAATTATAATTAATTATAAAGCAAGTTAGAATTATCGTGCGGTACCTAAGATAGAGCGGTCAAAAAAGATGTTTTTTATGTGTGACATTTATGGCAAGTACCTACACAGTCATGATGACATGACAACCGAAATGATGTAGAGACTGGATTTTTATAAACAGTCTAAATTAAATCCTTTTGTTCGAGCCGAAAAAGAAATATCGTATTATATTCTGTATAATTACGACTTTACGATTAGTTACGGCTACGTTTTTATTGAACGGTTTTTTAACGATATACTTTTATGTTTATGCAAAGCTTTCGATAATATTTTTTATGATAAGCGATTTTTATCTTATGAATGTTTTAAAAGTAAAACAAAGTGACTTAAAACGTGCATGGAAAGGCGTTGAAATGAAAGTGAACATAATTGACGGATTTAATGTGCTATTGAACTGTGCAGTGGCATACTACATTATTATGTAATTATTTACATAAAGATTTAGTGTTATTTATGTTTAATGTTTGCTCCTAGATGCAACAAATTACGCTGAATGTGTGGGCAGTCGATAAGAAAAAACGAAAAGAAAATAAACTAAATATTTCACACCAAAGTGTAGCCATGTTTAAATTTCTCAATTGTACATTAATTGGACATTTTCATATTAATTGTCTTAATAATCAAAGTGCACTGCGTTCTAAAATTTTGTTTATAAAACTGCTACCTCTTACACAATATAGCACAAAAAGTGTTTTGCTATTACGAAATGTAATGAGTGACTCGTTTACTCTAATAACAATTTTTAGACGGTTCGTATCTAATCGTAACACTGGATTATATCATATTGCGGTAAACTTTACCGTGATATTCCAATAAAATTAATATAACATAGCTCTGATAATTTAAAACGGTATTTCTAGATAGATCATTAAAAATAGGTATTGAAGTAACTGGAATTGGTAATTTCACGAGTTGGTCATTTAGCGTGGTAGCTATTTCACGTGTTGGTCATTTTTCATGTTGGTCGTTTAGCAAAAAGGTAATTTAGCATTTGACCTTTTTGCTTGTTGGTGATTGTTATCATCATTGGTCATTCATTAGAAATTATGCCTATTGGACATAGTGCGCCGAAAGATGTTTATTTCTTTAATGTTGGGGCTAGTATAGAAATATACGTGGTACAAAAAGAAGAGGTAAAAATCACGTTTTGACTGTTAGTTCACTCGCACCACGTCGCGCGTCGCCTCTATACGTTGATTGGTCATTTAGCGTGTTGGTCATTTTGCTTATTGGTAAAAGCAGTTTTTTTTAGGGTTCCGTACCTCAAAAGGAAAAAACGGAACCCTTATAGGATCACTTTGTTGTCCGTCCGTGTGTCCGTGTGTCCGTCCGTCCGTCTGTCTGTCAAGACCCTTTTTCTCGGAAACGCGTGGAGGTATCAAGCTGAAATTTATATCAAATAAGTACTCAAGTCTACTGTCCCATGGAGCTGTGAAAAAATCAAACATCTAAGCCAACGCAATCAAAAGATACAGCCGTTTATGACGCAAATTTTCGCATATTTTCGAAACTCGCAAGGGAATCAAAACCTACAGGGTACTTCCCGTGAACTCAGAATCTTGAAATTTGGTACGAAGCTAGGTCTTATAGCACAGATAAAGGAAAAATTGCGAAAAGCTAAATTTTTTTGTCTGTCTGTCTATATCAGTATCCAACGCACATTTTCGACACTCGCAAGAGAATCAAAACCTACAGGGTACTTCCCGTGAACTCAGAATCTTGAAATTTGGTACAAAGCAAGGCATTATAGCACAGATAAAAGAAAAATTGCGAAAAGCATAAATTTTTTTGTCTGTCTGTCTATATCATAAACCAATCTACAATGATCCCACACTGCGCACATTTTGCTTAGGAGCAGGGGTCTGCTAAGACTGGATGTTCATAGATACATTTATAAATTTGTATGGAACCCTCGGTGCGCGAGACCGACTCGCACTTGGCCGGTTTTTTATTAGGAGTAAGTATTATAAAATTATCTATACATACTTAATATTATAAATGCGTAAGTGTGTCTATCTGTCTGTTACCTCTTCAAGCTTAAACCGCTGAACCGATTTGGTTGGAATTTTTATACTTAGGTACAGAGATAGTTTAAGTCATAGGATGGTTTTAATCCCTGTAAATCGCATAATTCCTGCGGAATAATACGCTATTAAAAAATAAAGGTAAAAATTCACTTACGTAATAATCAACATGTTCGTCCTCTGAAATACGATGGTGCTCGAAACCCAGCCTCGGCTGCGCTCGCTGATTGGACGCCGCGGGTTCCGTATCCACAGGCCGAACGTACGTGTACATCCGACAGTGCGCAGACGCCACCATAGCCAGAGCCACAATTGCCAACTGGAAAAATTGAAAAAAACTGTGAGTTTTAATATAAAAGTAAAGGTACGTTGTAATGAATACCTACATTTGATGGTAGTCTGACTTTTGTTAAAGATTAGTTGAAGTAGATATTTATCAGTGCAAAACGAATGTTGAGAATAAACTCTTTTTTGTTACGTATCAGAGGTAAAAGAATAATCCCTCTTCAACCTAAATTATTTGTCTTTATTTGGGTAGTCTGAAGACTTAATTTTTATCAAAACATTTTTTAAATAAGTACACAGCGTGGGTTATTGGGTTAGCTTACTTGAGAGAAGTGAGCCAATGAAGCGTTATCTATTTTACTTTTAAGAGAGGTCTCAGACCAAATTAAAAGTAAAGACAAAATTC
The DNA here is from genome assembly GCA_947563465.1 of Archips xylosteana. NCBI lineage: Eukaryota > Metazoa > Arthropoda > Insecta > Lepidoptera > Tortricidae > Archips > Archips xylosteana. The sequence goes on from OX387346.1 coordinate 16,342,726, forward strand.
AGCAAACAAGGAACCAAAGCCGGGTTTTTACCCTCGCCTCGTGCGCATGTGCGTAACTCAACTACTTTACTTGGCGAAATTCAGTTGCACATATGTGAGTGTAAATGTATGCACACGACAAGGCGTACTAATACCGCCCCCTCTTTACCGATTACAGAACTTCGTCTCTATTTCTAAGACAGATAGGTACCAGCGCCTAATTTCACCAACCAAATTATTTAATAAGTTACATCCAAAAACTTACTATCGTAACACTAAAAAGGGAAGTTCGTAGGAACCTACAAATTTATAACACTGGCGCTAATCTTAACTTTGCTTTTAACATAATTGGATAAGAAACACGTAACGACATTTACTGCTCCTTTGTATGAATGAAACTCTTTCATTGTTTGACAATTAAACAATAATGAAAAACACTACTCAACACTTCTTTACGAGCGGGAGCTAATAAAATACGACTTCAAAGCTAACAATGGACATACTTATTGTATTATCAATACATCATCGATAAAACAAAGGAGTTTTTTTCGTTGAAATCCCACGCACTTTCAGAAAATGCCGGTAATTGTCATTGCTGTTACGTGGAATGTTTTTTTGCCGTAGCAAGTTCACTTTTGTTTTCACTTTGACAAATATCACGTAATAAGGCGAATACTCAGGTTACAGACTATTCTAGGGTGATTTATTTAAGGAAAACGTGTGATGCCTATACTTATAATAAAATTAATAGCACATTTGGAGCTTTCGGCCACATAGCAGCAGTCGTGGTTAAAAGTAGATCCGTGTTGAGGTAATTTTCAGCAATATTTGAGTCGTGATTTGATTAAGTAGTTATTAATTTTTAATGAAGGACGTTAAAATTTTAAAGATGAAATAGCTATAATGCAATCTATCTCAATCTGTGAATGTAATCAAATAAAAATACTATACATAGAGCTACCTCTCAGACAAATTTTTAACAGATATTTCAGAATCTATTGTGTCATTTTAATGAAACATTCGATACGTGTAAAAGTTTAAAGGTATAATTAAGAAGTAAAAAAAAGTAATTTTACAGTGATTTGTTTAATAGCTCTATTGGTTATAATAATCAGGAACCGCTTTATCGTACAAATCTAAAATTAACTTCTACTCGCGATAATTATTAGGAAATTCCTTATTTGACGAAGTATTGACTTTCTAACAGTTTATAATCAATTTGTTACCCTGTAAAACAACTGTATTTAATAACGACAATTGAAAAATGGAAGTTGTTTATGAATTTTGATATCGATTCCGATCAATCGTCAAATAAGAAACAGGGAGAGCGACTATTTACTCATATTTGATACGCATATACGGACATACCAAGGATGATATAGACTGGATTGGCAGTCGCCATAGTACGGATCGGCCGCGGTTTTTGTAGTTCGATTATTAAATCTAGATGGTGCTGAAATATAGCCAGAGGCTTTGAAGGCAAAACAATAAGACTGTTTCATATTACTACAAATGTATTATTTTTCAAAAATATTGCATAATAATACATTTGCAGTGATATGAAATATCTGTAGTCTTATTGTTTTGCCTTCAAAGCCTTTGGCTATATTTCAGCGCCATCTAGATTTAATAATCGAACTACAAAAACCGCGGCCGATCCGTACTATGGCGACTGCCAATCCAGTCTATATATCATTCTTGGTCATACACACTGCAAGAAACAAACGTTGTGTCTCCTGTGGGTATAAAATTAGCGACTCCGATTCGGCAAACCTAAGATTTATTAAATGGGCCGAAAATGTTAGGCAGGAGTCCCACACTCCGAATACACTTGACTATAAAATATTGGCTATAGACCCTTAACATTAACCCATGGCATGTCCTTGTCCACAAGAGAGACCCGAACAAAGAAATATGTATGACCCGTATACACTTAGTCCTAATTATAGTTGTTACGTCTCCGCGAATAAGAGCGAATCAGGGAAGTGATTTTTGAAATTACATCGAAAATGCCGTTTAAAAGTACCTAGTGCAAAATACGAGTTGAATAATTATAATACTAAAGTACAGCTCTAAATACTCTGATCAGTTAATCGATTAGATATTTAATCTGAGCTTTTACTTCAGTGGGTTTTTAGCAATACACAGGTTATAACTATCTCCGAGTGGTTAAGTGGTAGGTAACTTTGTTTTTTGAATGTAAATACATAGATTAGGTATGCGTGAATTGTCCATTAATCTATTGAATTTTTTTGCCAATAAACAAAAATTTTTCACTTATTTACGATTACAAATCCTAAGTGCAATCTTCAAGTCAGTAAACTTAAATTATCCGGTACGGTCGGCCAAGAAAGTGGTCTGCCAGTTTTGACAAAAGTTTTTGTGAGATTTAAATATCGCTTAGGTTGACTTTTCTAACTGAGTGAGTGAAGTCATTATTCACTGTCATCACAATACTATTGCAAGGGAAAATCGACCTTGTTATAACATGACGTGCAAATGAATTTCAACCTTAGGGTGGTAGACCATATTTTTGGCCGATTGTACCAACATTACAAGCCGCTGTTTTCTGATACACTAGAGTGGTTAAATTAATATACAAGCAGATTAAATTAATAGTCAGAGGCAGAATTAAATTAATCGGTGTGTGATTTGACACGTCCTGTCGGCATTAAGAATTATATCTTGATTGAAATAAAAGCCCTTCGAAATTTCATGCTTTTTGTATTTTTTATAGGAAATAAACAGGTACGCACGTAGTTACTGTCAGAAACTTAAATTTGGAGCCCACGTAACTGCGTATCTATCTGAATTGATATCTTGTTTTACAAGATTTTTTACAAGCTATAATAAATTTTACTTGCAGTGTTTTATAAAGTCAATCTTTCACCCACTTCTAACGATCAAATTTACCTGAAATTTGGATTAAATAACGATAATGCGAGCATGGAGCAAAAATCAAAATCATGAAAAAAGCTTGTAATAAAACGTTTTTTTAACAAAATTGTATTAAGATACAACTGTAAAAGAAGGAGAGTAAAAACAAAGTAGGTACATAAAGAGTTACTAAATCTTGTATCAAAATTATTAAAAACACCTTACACAAAAACAGTACAAAGCGATCCCTTTATTCAATATTGTCAATACTTCTTTAACCATTCAATCTTTTTCAGCCCTTAATAAATTAAAAACCATAATCACCTTCAAGGCCATTTTGATCACTAAAACACTGACACTAAAAACCGAAATAATCAAACACCTTGGAGGCTAGTTATCGAATGTGTGGAGTGAAACCTCACACAGTCTTTATACCCGCTGCGGTGGTGGGCTGGGAAAACTGAGATCGGGTAATGGAGGCGTAACAACTTGTAGCCAATTGTTGCAGATGGACGGGTTTTTTTGGGAATAATGTGTATATATATTTTTTTAATGATTCACGGTTCACGTCACAGTGGACATATTTTTTTAGGGTAGGGCGTGATTACTGCGACAAAATATCGGGAGCTTATTAAAAGTAATCAAATCACGGTCTACATTCCGTAACAAATATGTCTGACATTCTATCTAATCTTCTTCAATATTTGTATTCTATGAATAAATTAATCTTCTAAGATATAAAAATCTCGTGTCACGGTGTTTGTTATCGAACTCCTCCAAAAAGGTTCGACCGATTTTTATGAAACTTTTTTCTCTGTATTCGGTAGGTCTGAGAATAGTTCGTAGGCTATTTTTTATAAGCTGTGGTAGCCTAGTGGCTTGGTCTTTGGGCTCTCAAGCGAAGGGTCGTGGGTTCGAGTCCCAGCTCGCTCCTCTGTGTTTTTCGGAATTTATGTGCGAAATTACTTTTGAAATTTACCATGAACTTGAAGGAAAACGTCGTGAGGAACCCTGCATATACTTGCGAAGAAATTCAGTGGTGTGTGTGAAGTTCCCAATCCGCACTGGGCCCGCGTGGGAACTACGGCCCAACCCCTCTCATTCTAAGAGGAGGCCTGTGCCCTGCAGTGGGACGTATATACATAGGCTGGAATGATTAACAATAAACGCGATATAGATCATTTCAGTATCTACTTTGGTTTCCATATTCATACAAATTGTTTTATCCAGTATGTGCCGTTATCAGTCGGAGTCTGCAATTTGACATGCATCATTACTACTATTATGAGTAGTAAAGCGTAAACTTGTATCAAACAACAAGTGCTCATGAAACCCCGGAGTTTATCGTACTCTCCCTCTCTAATTACTTCCAACTGAATGAGAGACCGACATAAAGTACACTGTAATGTAGCTCACGGTTGTAGCGCTTAGTAATACATTGAATAATGATTGATGATTACCGCACTTACATCAGTTTACGTGTAAAAATTAACCACAGTCATAAGCGTTCCTGTTGTGAGGAAACTTTAATTTGTACTGTTTTGCATACTACAAATTATCTCAATCAAAATATAATATTCTTTACTGGTACATAAAAAGCAACTTCTTATGTTTTAATACTAAGAAACGTAAGCTGTAAACAAACCTCGGGTTTTCGCTCTCATTCTGCTTTAATGTTTATTTGGGCACAAACGGTACAATTATACTTATATCACGGGGCGGACACGACGTACAAATACGCGTTCTTGAATCTACATAAGCACGACGACGTCTGTACACGCGTACGCCTACATACATCGCGCGCGCACTCTTCTGGAATCCGGCGGGGTCCAGCAATCTGCGCCTTGAGGGGTGGGGTAACTCGAATCGGTGCGGGGTGGAGCGTGTCCATTCTGTACGTTAGTACTATTATATATTCTGTGCTTATATCTAATATGCATACATCTAACATTAACCAATAAAGATGCCACCATTAGTTAACACATAAATGCAAGTTGGGTGAATTGGTGTTCTTAGACTTATCTAACACAACATACACGACAATCTAATAAAATTCGTGATCATGAAAGAGAAAAAAAAAATACTTAAAGAGGACAAATTAAGTTAAGCCACCAAAAAAAAACCTAACGATTAATTAAATCTAAGAGGGAAGCCTTAAATTTAGGAAACAAGGAGGTGTTAAACATATCAATTTCAAAAAAGGATGAATTGTAACTATGGCGTGCTCTACCAATAAAAGAATTACCTGCATAATTGGTTCGGGCAAAGGGGACACGAAATAAGCAATTAGTACGACGACTATTAAGCCGAGGAACTCTAAAATCAATTTTACCAAGAAGGTAAGGGGAGTCAATAAAACAAAAATAATTGGTCTCTCTATGTGCGTCGATCTTCAAGGGAAACTATATTTGTGTCATCAAATTTTTGCCTAGAACGGGTGTAGTTTGTTTGTAATTATTTTGATTTCATTGCAATTTATATGTAATACAAGTGATTATAATGGTGTAACTCTAATCTCTCACAAGCAATGGCATCTTCTAAAGACTGAAACAAAATGCTAACGAAAACGCGATGACTGTCGGTGACTTTTGCTATAATGATCGTCAACATGTACAGTCAACTAATTTGATTCCTAGGCCACTATAGAACCATATCAAAATGAATCAATTTGTTTATCTTCTTCGACAGTGATTATTGGGTGATGTATGTCATGATGACAAACTCGATCTTTGCGAACGTGTGTCAACGATATTGAATAGGAAAGGAGTTTGCTTGTGTATTAATAACTTTAATAAATAATTGTCACTGGCCGTGTGTCAAAACTTCTTTTTCCTGTCATGTCATGGAGCGAAAACGTTTATAAACTCTTTAGGTTTATTGCAAATAGGCTAGTTGACAAAATTTTAAAAACTGGTTAATTATACACCTTGATACTTATTTTATCCTAAAAAAAAATATTTTATAGAAAACTAATATTTACAATTAAGTATTTCGCAATTTAAAATAACAATTTAAATTTCACTCGAAAACGCTCAAGACTGTCATGGCGTCTTGAGTGACGTCACAACTCGCGAAACAAAACTGTCTGTGTATGGAGATTGGAACCTGTCCTATGATAAAAAATGGATTTTCCGTCTTACAACTATTACAAGTACTGCGTAGTACCCCTGTGTAAAAACACAAGCATAAAAACGCCAAACAAATTATTTATACATGTTCCACACAATCAACAAATACGGAAAAAGTGGCTAACACTTGCAAGGAGGAATGATAGTCATTGTTTATCAACAAATTCAACAATGTATTTTTGTGAAGATCACTTCGATGTAAGTATTCCACTCAACATAATCTAGGTAATGTAAAAAAAAACTAATGTATTTTGCTCAAGTACCTATGTTCATAAAACAATAATATACTATTTGAGGTTACATATTTTACTATCGTTTTTTATTTAGAACTAGCGACCCGCCGCGGCTTCGCACGGGTGCGTTATGTATGTATTATACTTACATATAAACCTTCCTTTTGAATCACTCTATCTATTAAAAAAAACCGCATCCAAATCAGTTACATATTTTTAAAGATCTAAGCATATATAGGGACAGACAGACAGCGGAAAGCGACTGTTTTAATACTATGTAAAGCTATGTAATGATATTCTTTCTGTTGTATTAATGCAAAATTACAAGAAATATATTGATTGAGGAAGAGCATTCTGACAGTGATATTTCATTGTATACACCATCTGTGGCCACATATAGTCGCCTGCCATCAGGGTCTTCATTACAAGTGAAATCATCTTCTGACTGTAGTGAATTAATTGCCGAAGATAAAAAACTAGAAGCTGATGAGACACTGTTAAACACAATAAAAAAAATTGGAAAAAATCCTCGTTTGTACATTGGTGTTCCAAACAGTTGTTACTACTTGATTGACATACTAAAAGATGAAATGAATATTCCCAAACATCATTTATTGCTATGTTTACATAAGATAAGATTGGATATTAAATTTAATCAGCTGGTAGATGATTATGGATTGAGTCCATCATATCTAAGTAAGATATTTTTTAAAAATATACCAGTGATAGCCAGCTACATGCGTCCTGTTATCGTTGATATTAACAGGGATATGATAAAGAGGACCTTACCAATGGCTTTCAGACACAATTACCATAATGTGTCTTGTATTATAGATTGCCTCGAAATTGAAGTGCAAAAGCCATCTAAGGCAATTAATCAAGCCATGACATGGTCCGAGTATAAAAAAGCGAATACCATGAAATATTTAATATCCTGTACACCTAACGGATTGGTAAATTATATTTCTCCCGGATTTGGAGGCAGAACCACTGACACATGTGTGGTTGAATCATGTGACTTTGTTAATTCATTAAAAAGTGGTATGGTTGTTATGGCAGACAGAGGATTCAAGCATATTGAGCAATATCTTACTAAATCCAATATTAAATTAGTAAGGCCTCCAAGTGTACAAACAGGAACGAAATTAAGCAAAAAAGAAGCAAAATTAACCAAGCAGATAGCCAGCTTGAGGATTCATATAGAGAGAGTGATTCGCCGCCTACGTGAATTTTATATGCTGAAACCACATGCATGCACTAATTTTAAATTTGTAAAAATTCTAGATGATATCATAATCATAACATGTGGTTTAATAAATATGCAAGATTCTTTAATAAAACAAAACTGAACTTCAAAATTGTTTTTATTACCTATTTAAAATCTACACACACATATAAACATACACACATTTACACTCTGATATAATAAAGGATATACATACACATCACGCCTGTATTCCCAAAGGGCATATGCAGAGCATATGAAACTTTACATTTACATTTTGTGGCAACTTTTAGCCATTTTTTAGGTTTAAAGTTAAATAAAAGTGGTACAATAGTGACAGGTTGCCAGAATCCATACTTATAAATGCATAAGTGTGTCTATCTGTCTGTGTGTTACCTCTTCATGCTTAACCAATGAACAAATTTAGATGAAATTTGGTATGGAGATAGTTTGAGTTCCGGGGAAGGACTAGGATAATTTTTATTCTGGGAAATTACAGGGTTCCTGTGGGAACCGCAATAAACGACTTTCATGCAGACAGAGTTGCGGGCAATAGCTAGTATACTTTAAAGGATATGTCTACTATATTAATATTAAAAATTTACACAATCTTACTCTACACTCTGATATAATAAAGGATATATATTGATTTTCCAAAAGTTTAATAACTTATTAATGATAAAATCTTCAATGTATTGTTGATTGTATGGTATATTTATTAACTCTACTTTTTTATTTTTACTATAGTCTGGATCGGCTACACAGAAAATGCAGTTTGTCTTTTGTGATAAATACATTTGAAGTTGCATTTGAACATTACACTTTTCACTAGCCTGTCCATTTTTAATATAATTTTCATAAGTTTTTTTATTAATAGGACATTTTATTTCAATGATCCCATCCTCAAAAATGCCATCTGGGGAACCAGCAATCATTGGATATTTTGAGTTTAGTATTAAGCCACACTTATTAATTTTTTTTTTCAACTTAATTTCCACTGTTTTTTTTACTTCATCTTCTAGGATGCGTCCACGTTTCATAGATGGAGTATCAGGGGTTTTACCTCCTAGTATTAGGGATACTAGGGTGCCATCATTTGTTTTGCACCGACTTACTTCAAATGCTTTGGAAGCTGTTATTCGACCGTACCGCAGTTGAAACCACAGATCACTCTTGAACTGTTCCCTAGTTTCTTCTTCAACTTGTATGATTAAAGTTGGTGAAATTTGAACTTTCTTCAAAAAATCTTCAACGCATTTGTCTTTGAACTTATATACAAGTTGGTGCATCGAGACAGCCTGTATTTCAGTTTGACAATAGGTGGGTTGGTATTTTAGTAGTTCGCAGTCTTCTAATTTTCTCTTTCTAGCCTCTTCCAAAAACTTCTTTAAAACCGATGAATTGGCTGGCAGTATGGGATTGCCCTTGGACAATTCCTTTGCCGTCATATATTTCAGGCTACTTCCAACTCTGGAGAGTTTGGATTTCTTCCAGTAGCATTCGACTGACGTGCATGATGGTTCCTCACTTCGGCGATGAAGCCACATAAGAAAAGCTATCGCGTGCTTACAGCCGCCTTGTGAAGCTACACAGTCTTCACATTGAACAGAAAGGACAACTTCATTTTCCTCATCAACAACCAGTGTGCATCCATATAATTTAGCATGAACTTTATGCTCAGGACAAATTTTGCACTTGACAGTACAGCATTTACTGTCACGCTTAAGCTGCACATAGCTAACAGCGTCGTCTCCATATGAAGCTCGTGAAGACCTGAAAATTAATTTATAAATTCATCATTTCTTTCCATTTTCTTTCTATAAACTTCGTAATTCTAACCTCAAAATGTGTTAAATGTTTGGTCTACAAACTATAGATACACAATCAATAATCGTTAATAAAACTGAAATATTTCTATTTAAACTCATAATAATTATTTCATACTTACATTGAAGCTTTAACATTGCGGAATTCCGATGAGCAGAAGTCTTTATTCGACGCGAAAAATGTACCTAGCATAATGGCGTCAATTCTGGGCAAGTTATTGCTATTTGCTTTGCTAAATCCTGATTCCATGATGATATCTGCTTGTCTTTCACTAATAACTGTATTTACGTGATGCTAACGACGAGAAATTGTATGAAATAGGTAGGAGGTTATGTTTCGTTCTATGGTGGTTCTATGCAAACGTCAACAAGAACAATGATGTTTCGCGAGTCGTGACGTCACACTTTCTGATTGGTGTTTACTGTCACGTGACTAAATGCCTATTTTTTTGGAATTTCTTTTCTAAAAATATTAATAATCTTTAATTTTTATGATAATTAAATTTGTTTTTCCTTATCTAAATATCTTAATCTATAATTAGAAACTATAATCCATCCAATTTGGTCTTAGTGGAAACAAGCCTATTGTGTTCGGAAAGTTTGTAATCCTTTGACTCGTACTGACGTTGTAATTGTCTAGTTGTTAATGCGACAAGGTTCTTTAGTGGCCTAGGAATCAAATTGGTTGACTGTACTTTACAGTTCATTACAGACTGTATTAAGCAGTGTAAAGATAGAGTAAAACACCTCTCATATTGCCAATTTGCCACGTCTTTGAAGACGCAGGACGACCGGACAGTTGACCTAATGAAGGTCGCAGGAGACTGATAGATGCGAGCAGTGCAGGAGCATTCTTTTGGGAAGGCCTATGCCCAGCAGTGGACGTTTTTCCGCTGACGATCACATTATTTTTCATGACTTTTGCTAACAAGAGTCCAGGGGTGGCCAACCGGTCGATCGCGACTATTAGTTCAGTCGATCGTGGTAAGGCAAAAAAATATAAATACATAGAACAGGCTGCGCAACGTATTCGATCAACAACTACTGCGTATATGTCATTGGTAAATCGCACAGGGTTTCGTCAGTAAACAGTAGGTCTTGGGTCTAATCAAGTTGGCAACCCCTGTCTGTATAGTATATTGCAGGATACATGGTCATCCAGTGGCTAGGACCCTACGTTGTAGCTAAAACAGAAATATTGTATTAAAGTACCTAATTTAACTTTTATAACGACTTTTTTTAACGACTGCTTTAGCCTAGTTGGTAGTGACCCTGCCTACGAAGCAAGAGGTCCTGGGTTCAAATCCCGGTAAGGCATTTATTTGTGTGATGAGCACGAATATTTGTTCCTGAGTAATGGATGTTTTCTATGTATTTAAGTATTAATTTATGTATATATGTATGTCTATCGTCGTTTAGTACCCATAGTACAAGCTTTGCTTAGTTTGGGACTAGGTCGATTTGTGTGAGATTGTCCCCTAATATTATTATTATTATTATTATTACATCGTTTGGAGTGAATGTTTAGCTGTCACTGTTAAATTACATTATTTTTAGTATCCGGAATAAGCACATAATCTTTTGTCAGCAATCTTCATTTGCATATTATTACCGCTCTTACAATTATTGATATGTAGAGGTATATTCACACACTTTTGGTGCAGTGACTCATTTGATTGTCGCTAAGAAATTAACATTTTTTAACTTTCATATTGCTAAAAGCCATAGTAGCTCGGTCGCGAACCATCTCTAGGCAGAGCTTGTATATCAAATTAACATTTTTTAACTTTCATATTGCTAAAAGCCATAGTAGCTCGGTCGCGAACCATCTCTAGGCAGAGCTTGTATATCAAATTAACATTTTTTAACTTTCATATTGCTAAAAGCCATAGTAGCTCGGTCGCGAACAATCTCTGGGCAGAGCTTGTATATCAAATTCTTCGGTACCTACTACTAATTATGTAGAAAAGTTCATTTGAAATTTACTATTAGATTTGAATAACAGAAACAGCTTAAGGAAAGTTGAATAGACTCACACTTAAATAGGTAGTAGGGAGCTACAGCTACAGGCGGCTCCAGCCTCTCATTGTGATTAGTAATCACTGATTACCCTCGCATAAGCACTGGGCCACAGAATATATAATAGTACTAACGTACAGAATGGCCACGCTCCACCCCGCACCGATTCGAGTTACCCCACCCCTCAAGGCGCAGATTGCCGGAACCGCCGGAATCCAGTCGGGTGCGCGCGCGATGTATGTAGGCGGACGCGTGTACAGACGTCGTCGTGCTTATGTAGATTCAAGAACGCGTATTTTGTACGTCGTGGCCGCCGTGTGACTGGGCACAGCCAGCTGCGGAAGTTGCGGAACGTAAGTAAATCTTAGAAGAAAATAAAGTAAAAAAACCCATTCTAGAGTAGATAAAAGATATTGATTAATGATTATACTTTTCTAGGTTCCGTGACTCAAAATTTAAAATGGAATACGTGAACATTTTTAAACTTGGCAATTTTTATTTGTAGTCCTATCCTGTCCTACTAATATTTTAAATTTATGTTAAAGTCTGTGAGTATTACGAGCGAGTGTGTGTGTCTTTATTGTGTGTGTTTACTCCTTCACGCTAAAACAGCTGGACGGATTTGGACGGATTTATATGTAGATCAGATCCAGCTGTCTAGCTGGAAGTCTGGAATAACACATCATCCCAGTCTATATACGTCCCACTGCAGGGGACAGGCCTCCTCTCAGAATGGGAGGGTTTTGGCTGTAGTTCCCACGCGGGCCCAGTGCGGATTGGGAACTTCAAACACACCATTGAATTTCTTTGCAGGTGTATGCAGGTTTCCTTACGATGTTTTCCTTTACCGTAAAGCTCAAACCACTAGGCCACCACGGCTTATAACACAAAGACTACTTTTTATTCCGTTGCTTCCACGGGATTTTAAGATAAAATCACTCAAAAATAGGTCGTAGGCTATTCTTCGCGGACGGAGTCGCGGGAACAGCTAGTATATTTATAATTATTTATTTTATATTCATAGGCGGTGGTGATCATTTCCCATCAAATGACCCGCTTGCTCGTTTGCGTCCCTCTCACAATAAAAAAAAGAATAATAAAAAATCCCAGAATTTTTCGGCTTCGACTACCTAAGGGTTTATTGTACTAGTTACCCTCTGTTTCACCATCCATTGATCAAATTTATTTGACGGATAAATGTGATGCCGTCTCAGTTTGTTTTGTTCGAATAGAAGGAGACGGGGTCACATTTATCCGTTAGTTAAAATTAATCAATGGGTGGTGAAACAGCCCCTTAAAGGCTAGTTTTTAATATTTTTTTTTACTCAGAGACAATCTGTCTGTAATTTAGCCGGCTCTCAGACTACACAAGACCAGTGCAACAAAATCAAGCACCATTGTCTACTATATAATAATTTGCGATGATGTTGTTTACGTACAAATCAGTCAACAACATCGCTTGAAGACAGCGTAATACCCCTCAGCCTAGAAGTGCACGTCCAATTCATTGTCTAACCGTGTTACGGAAACTGTAGTTTCACATATTTTCCAATTCCAGTGTCGAAAAGAATTACATTACAATATGTCACTAATGCGCGAGAAGAGTTGCGCAAGCGGCGAGTGCGATTGGTTTACTTTCCTTGGGGCTCGTTTTATGTGACAATGCTAAGTGCATAGAACAAGTGAGCTACTTACCGGAGCTCGGACTGATCACCGCATGACAATTACAAGTCGGAAATGGAAAGGGATGTAATACAGCCGTTATTATGTATATCATCATCATCATCATCATCCCAGCCTTTTTACATCTCACTGCATGATACAGGCCTCCTCTCAGAATGAGAGGGGTTGAGCCGTAGTTCCCACGCGGGCCCAGTGCGGATTGGGAAAATAATAATATTTAATCATACACGACACGTATACTTAAAACGACTCTATTGTATCTTGTTGTAATTCCGTATTCATTTTTCGGTGATTTGACTGAGTTCTGCTACTTACTGGCAGTCGAAGATGCAATCTCAAATCCTACCTAGCTTGTAAATTGAATTTTAAAAAAGAACCACGTATTGGTTCGAAACTTGTGGGTTATAATTCGAATACTAGAGTGTCCCCATGTGTCTTTCTTTAATAATTATGTCGTTTAAATTAAAAATATAAGCGGTAGGTGGTCCAGTCTACAACGTGAAAAAATCTTCTTTTGTAAATCTGAAAGCAAAAACCCGCTGAATTAAAAAGTAAAAGTGGTGTGTCGGTAAAAATTAGATCAAATGCAATAAAAATATGACATTCAGTTTCACGAGCAATTTTTTTACTATTATGTGTTATTTTAGTTATTTAATCCGAGGATCTTGAAAACGACTTCGACGATTTCAATTATGTTAACAACCCAATCGGGCTCAATCTCGATTTAGCCTTTAAACCTGGTTTCAGTTTAACGCATTCACAGCCAGGAACGCATATGTGCGTTTTCGTGTCTTTCGCCTAGTGCCGCTGCCATAGTTTGGCAGGCATAAGAACGCACATGTGCGTTTGTGGCACCTGAAGTAATCGGGAGTCTCACAGCCGGCAGCGAATGCTCGTACATTTTGACTCTACTGAACTAAGCTTAAACCCCAGTTTACACTTGCAAGAAAAATATGCAAGTAGCATTTACATTGCAAAGAATAATAAAATAAGTATAAATAAAATTCGTTTAAAAATATAAATAAGTTAAAATGAATATTTGCATGCTAGTATTTAGTAGGTAAACCAAATACATGAAATACTTTCGTTTGGCAAATTACGTTTCCCAAACTGATTCATTTGGCAAATGTTTCATTTCCTAAATGTTTTTTTTTTTTCTAAAACTGTAAACTATTCAGGATATATTTCAGGACTATTATGTAGGTTAGGTTAGGTTAGGTTTGTTTTATAACAATCCTGAAAAGTTTACTGTTTCAGAAAAAATAAACATTTGGGAAATGAAACATTTGCCAAATGAATCAGTTTGGGAAACGTAATTTGCGAAACATTAGTAAACCGCATAAAAGCCGGATTCACGCGATTCTAGTTTATTTTTGGTATTTTACTCGAAAACGAGTTTATTTGTGTTATGCAGTATTAATTGCTATTGCAGACTCATAACGGACTCAACAGTTACGCTGGACTATTGCACAATGCACAATATTCAACTGCAGAACTGTTATATACCAATTATTTTTAATAAAAATAAACTGATCGAGCCATCAACTTTTTTTTTACCGAAATGAAGAAAAAGTCGAAGTAAAAAAAATATTCTCCGACTCCGTCTGCAAAGAACTCGTTAGTCGCTATCCCGAGAAAAGTTTGCAATTTTGCAGGATAAAAATATCCTATATGTTAATCCAGGTTATAAACTATCTGTGTGCCAAATTTCATCAGAATCTGTCAAACCGTTTTAGCTTGAAAGAGTAACAAACATCCACACATCCATTCATACAAACTTTGAAGTTTATAATATTAGTGGGATAAGTAAGTACGTACAAAAAAAAATAATAAGCAAAATTAAAAAACATACCTAATGATTCTTATTTTTATAAGGAAAAGCCGTAGAAACTAAGATTTCTAAACCAGGTATCCTATTTTGCCTTTTTTGCCTTTTTTCCGACGTTTCGATCGGAGGTTGGAGAGAAAAATGACATCTGCTTAATTAAAAAGTTATTTTAACTGTCAAATTCTTACTTCAATCGCAGCAGCAGAAGGATTTTGTAAACCTGTTTTCATTGAATATATTATGGAGAGAAAGGTAAACCCCTATAATTTAAATTAGTCTAACATGTAGACAAATCCGGAAACTGCCAGTGTAACTTTATGAACTGTTTAAAACAGAACCACAACTCGTTTACTAGGGGTTAGTGCGTAGAATAACAATAGACACTGCCTTCCATAATCCTAATAACCAATTCAAACAACACAATGAGGCACATCGCTATCTACGAAGTGCCCGTTGCTAGTATTACCTCACCTTTGCACGTATAGCACACTTTACGGGAGCTGCCTTTAGCTTATATTTACACTGTAAATTTTTCTAATACTAATCCTAATACTACTAACAATTACAGTGCTCGAGGGTACTCAAGGGTTGTATAGGTAGACAGCTCAGGGTTCCCTTGTTAACCATAAAGTTATAGAACAGTGCGGTATTCAGAATTTCAGGAAATTTTATTTTATAGAGTGCAGTATGCCATCGTAACAACACTGCTCTCACAGGAGGCTTTATGGTCTAATGCATTTTCGGATTTACTATTGTTTTCACTAATTCTTTCTATCACACGGTCCTATAGGAAGTGGGTAGAAAGAGATGGAACAGATGGAGTATGCGTATGAGTATTGAGTAAGTAGTTACATAACACGCCCTCGGGATACGTAAATGTTTTACCAAATACTATAGGTACTTTCTGGGTTTACGTTAGAAAACATACTTTATGCCACTAGAGTCAGATCACAAAATACGTCTTAGTACAAGTAATTAGGTCAGATTAGATTAATAACGGTTAAAAAAAATACAATTTCAGATATGCAGCTTTAACTTTATGACGTTTTAAAATTATGACAACCGATAGATTCGGAACTTGATTTTTATGACCGTTATTATAGATCCAGTACATCAAGACCTATCACATTATAGCTGATGGGATAATAAAGTTTTAGAGTGCAGACCGCGAACAAAATGGGCGGACGATCTGGAAAAGCTCGCTTGAATGTTGGCAGCGCAGGACTGATCGGACTCCCAACAAAGGCCTCCTAGGCCGTTGTTTAACAGTGGACGTCTTTTGACTGCTATGATGATTTCACACAACACTAAATTTTAAAACTCGTGCCTTTCTTACAAACGCGTACCAAAACGCGCTTTGCCTGCTCTCGTCGTAAATACTCTTTGTCTTTACAACTTAACTATATCAACTCAATGACGTCGCTGCCAATAATTGCTTACTTACAAACTATTACCACAGAATATATAATAGTACTAACGTACAGAATGGACACGCTCCACCCCGCACCGATTCGAGTTACCCCACCCCTCAAGGCGCAGATTGCTGGACCACGCCGGAATCCAGAAGAGTACGCGCGCGATGTATGTAGGCGTACGCGTGTACAGACGTCGTCGTGCTTATGTAGATTCAAGAACGCGTATTTGTACGTCGTGTCCACCGCGTGCTATTACATGAACTGGATGCATTCAGTGATATAGTCTTATCTTCCCTACAAGTAAAACGCGGATGCTTTTTTCTCGACGATCATTATGGTGTGGTGTGCGATGTTGTTTGATTAGGTCATTTAAAAATATTACGGGTCCGTTTGCGAAATATTTACCTTTAAAATGCGAATTGTTTTAGAGTCGAGTCCAAGCTAAATATTTGTTTTTGGATAAGTGAAAAATTTTACTGTAATAGTATGTATGAGTACAACACAATTAAAAGTTCGTGCCGTCTCGGCAGATTTAGTGTTAGGTGTATGTTTACGTCTTCGACCAACATAACGTTGTATTGTTGATCGAAGGTTTAAGTAAAAGGGTCATACTGAAAAGCACCGCCGCCGCACCATCTTGAGTATGGGCCTGGCCACATGACCACGGCACGGCGTCGTAATCGTGAAACGGCGCGGTGACGTATAGCTAACTGCACGGCGCTGCGACGTATAAACTGCACGGCGTGGCGACGTATAACTGCAAGGTGCAGCGACTTATAACTCCGCGCCGTGGTCATGTGGCTCGGCCCCATAGCCCTTGTAGTATAAGTTGATGAATTGATTTTATTTTATTGTTTATAAGTGCCGAATTTCGTAAGTTAAATGTATTTTTTCTGTCTTTCTTTTTTTTTCTAAAAGGAAAACTAACATAGCTAGTTATGTAGATTTTGAAGTTAACGTGTAATAGTCGACCAAAGCTTACGCAACTATGGAACTCTAGGCTAGGATACACCTGTACGCTTATTTACTGTCTAACGCTTTGTAACTTCCTATCGCATTCACTATTTCTTTTTGTCATACGGTATGAGACGGTGACAGAAAGAGATGGTGAAAGCGATGGCAAACGTTCGCGCGTTAGACAATATAGCCTCTGGCCTGACAAGTGACACTGGACGTATTTTAATCATAATCTAAATTAAGTCATGTTATAGTGTTATAGTCATGGACTTAATACCTAACCAGGACTTAGTACTAACTTTTATTAGTCAATCAAAAGTGACCCATATTACCAAGCCATACAGTTTAATAATGGCAACTAGAGACAGCGGTCCGAGAGATAACATACAAAATAGAGAAACTAGAGAATTGTGTCCCACTCGCACCAGTACTTGATCACCCTAATCAGAACGAGATCAAAGAGTATTGTAATATTATATTAACAAGAGTGGCAACTCTATGGTCAAATATGCATGTATGGAAGGTGCTGCCGCCCTACGGCAGCTCAAGAACTAATGTGACGTATCTATAGATGTATACCTATCTATGGGCCTACGCTAGCTGACGCGGACGCCCGCCGCGTGCGCCCGCACGCGGATCTAAAATGTACCGAAAATCCGTCGCACGCGCCCGCGCCACTTAGCGCTGTTCATACAATTTCTTATTAGACGCGCGCACGACGGGCGTCCGTTCCGGGTAATCCGCATCAGCTAGCGTAGGCCCTATATGTATATGTTGGTAGGGATGTACTATCGCCCCAAGCGCCAGATAACCAACTTAAAGGCCCAGTTTGCGTGCAGTGGCTAGACATTTGTCCATAACAATCCATAGCAATAAACATCAACGGCTGCAAGCAAATTTGTTATGAAAATGGGTATCTGGCGCTTGGGGCGATAGTACATCTATAGATACGCGTACCTATAGCAATGTACAGTCAAGGATTTTAATTGATAGGCTTCCACTATTCCTATTTTAGCCGTCTAATTCAAATCAGCATATACGAAGTATAAGCGGCTAAACCCGATTTGCATTATACGGCTACAATACGAACATTAGCAAGTGGCCTATCAATTAATGTCCTTGACCGTACAATTTGGCACGCCATGGCCATGGCCGATGAATGACAAGTGACAAGTTTGACAAGTCAACCAAGATAGTCGCTAATTTAGTTCTTCAGGAAACACCAGAGATCGCTGTAGTTGCATGAAAAGTGATGATAATATGTAAGTGTGCCCGGCCTAGGGTTCATTCCCGGGAATTCTCGAGTCGAGAATTCCCGGGAAATCCTTGGGCTTTGTTCCCGGGAAATCAAGCTCGAGAAAATTCGAGAACTCGAGAAATCATATTTGCGTCTATAAAATTATAAAATAAAACTATTTGCGTTTGCCGTTTGTTTTAAACGCGCGGCGGCGGGGCGGCACGGGCCAAAGCGCAGTGGGGGGTTTGTTCGACAAGTTTCACAAAAGCATTTTTTCATAGTAGCGAATTTTCACATCGCGTTCTTTCATGATCGCAAATTTAATTATTCGTCTTTTTCTATGTAGCGATTTTTCATAAAGCGTTTTATAATGTTCGCGTTTATTGTTTTCGCTTATTTTACCAGTAGATTTATTTATTATTAGTCACAAATTTTTTCAGTATAATTTAGTGCGGTTTGTTAGACATTTTACTCGAAATTATTATTCTAATAAATCTATAGTTCACCCTCTACCGTAACCTTCTTAGCGTCCATATTATTACGTATTAATAGGTAGGTTAGGTTCGTTACGTTAGTTATCTTCAGATGCCCGAAGGGCAAACTGCCCAGAAAAAGGATTGCCCGCCAAGTGGGGCTCCGTCGAACATAAGGCGTGATGGGTTGCCTAATTCTACTGAAAAAATTTGCGACTAATAAATTAATCTACTGTTAAAATAAGCGAAAAAAATAAACGCGAACATTATAAAACGCTTTGTGAAAAATCGCTACATGAAAAAAAACGAATAGTTAAATTTGCGATCATGAAGGAACGCGATGTGAAAATTCGCTACTATGAAAAAATGCTTTTGTGAAACTTGTCGAACAAATCACAGTACACACACGTTCATTCGTGTTTCGACTCAAGCAATTTTTGTTTATTTTTTGTTTTGTTAAAAAGAAAGAAGCTAGAAGTTTTAAGTTGATTTTTTTTTCTTTTTTAGCTGTGCTTGTGCTGTGATTGTATACAATATACAGGTCACAAATGTCAGAATAGCTTATTTTTTTAGTTTTCTTTAAGAAAAAGAAACTAATTATGTTGAAGACTGTCAATAAAAGTCTTATAATTATTTTGATACTTTTATTTGAGAGGAAACCACTGAATTTGTTGATTAATCACTTTATTGGAACCAAAGAATATGCAAATCCGTACGTAAATGTAAATTTCTCGACAACCCGAGAAGACCCGAGAAATTAGACTCGAGAATTCTCGAGACCCGAGAAATTGATAAGCTCGAGAAATCATGAACCCTAGCCCGGCCTGAACGAGATGCAACTCTCTGGTTTGTTTTTTTTCGGCCTCACTTTTTGTCGCAGTACTCAGTCCTGGTTAGGTATTAAGTAAATGGTTATAGTCAACTTTTAGCTGTCAAATCTCATTTGGGTTGACATTAATAGTCGTTTTCGTTACCTCACTTTGGCCTCTAACCACAGGTTAAACTGAGTTTTGTGATTTACTCCTCATTATATACACTACTACGTAAGTTATACTTGCAAAACATGATAGCACCGTTTACAAGTTCACACGATGTAATATTTAAGTCATTTTGTGAGATAGCATTGCAATATGAAAGCCGTGGTAGTCTTGTGATTTGATCTAGGGTTTCTAAAACTAAGGATCGTAGGTTCTAATCCAGGGTTATACCTTTGAGTTTTTCGGGATTTATATTATTACTAGCCGACCCGGCGCACTTTGTTCCGCCTTAGAGTACCCCCCCCCCGCACCCCGCATTGTACATCCTGGCGTTCGCCGCTCTCTTGCAACTGGCCCTCGCGGCTCATGTACTTACATTGCGTCATCCTTTTTCGTGTATGCAGCCGGCGTTCATCGATTTATTAGACGTTGTCACGTCAAAAATTAAGGGGTGAACCACCCTTAACATTTAGGGGTATGAAAAATAGATGTTGGCCGATTTTCAGACCTACCCGATATGCACACAAAATTTCATGAGAATCGGTCGAGCCATTTCGGAGGAGTTTGATAACAAACACCTTATATATAAGACAAATTTATAGCATCTGCATTATGATTGAATTGTGTAGGCGTTACCTTGCAGATATCCATATTATGAATGAACTACAATAATTATTTACCTTGCTTCTCCGCTACCAAACGTGCACCACAACTATATTTGTGCGACACGTGTTGTTAAAATGCAGAACCCATTACAAACACCATACAAAGTGCTAACGGCTTTAAATTATTTGCGAGTACATCCTCGAGCGCTGCTATGTAAACATTTAATCAAAATGGTGATCCAAAAGTAGTGTTCCTTACTCAGTTAATGCTGGACAACATAAAGCATTAACTCAATTGCTAAAATCAGTCTGATAAAATTTGGGATGTTCATACTTTGCTGTCATGAAATCACCAACTCAATGTATGGACACCTCAAATTAAATAAGACCAATTAAAACAAATGAGTTAGTGCATTATGTTGCCCAGCCTTAACTGAGTAAGGTACACTACTTTTGGATCACCATTTTGATGACACCCTGTGTTATGTCGCATTTGTTTGTAACTGTTTATTTTATTTTAGTTTGAAAAGATGACTTTCTGTCAAGTGTCTTACAGCGCATTCTTCTTGGCATGGATGGTCCTTCCGAAAGCGTTGGCAATTTTGAGTAGGTCGTACTGAGAGCAAAACGTCCTGTGTTACATTTAGTCTGCTAGGCATAATATCCGTAATGTCCTTGAAGCAAATCGTTATCAAACAAAAAATTACAAAAAAAAACAAAACGTCCCTAATGCATAGTACCCTATTTTTAAAGAAGAAGAAGGAATACATACAACTTTACATTAAAGTAGTTAGTAGTGTGGAGTACAATTTTAACTGCGGTAGTTTTGCTCCCGTGGTCAGTATATTTAAATTGCGGTCGTTTGATCAATGTTACATTTTGATTTGTTGACACAGGGCCTTTTAAATTGCGGACGTTTTGCTCCCATGACGTATAACGTTACGAACTTTTATTCAACGAGGACGTTTTGCAATGAGGACCTATCAATCCTAACCCAGCGTTGGTAATTTAAAAAAAGTAACATGTAAAAGAGCCCTTTGGGGCCTACTTACAGAACATAAATTTTGATTTTTGTTTTTTTTTTCATAGACGTAGCCGTGACGTCTGCAATCAAAAAACGGCGTTGTTTGAGCGCACGTTGTGCTTTGAAAATGTTACCGTAACCTTTTTGAATTTCCTACACAGAAAGCCGTAAGATAAAGCTAGTGTTTCCACATAGCAGTAGTTCTGTGGATGGCCACAATGATCCGTGGCAGTGACTTAAACATGAATTATTTATCTAAGGTCCACATCTCTGAACCGGAAGAGAGATGTACGAGTACGAAACTGGAGTCTGTTTGTTGCTCAATATGTGCTGGTGTGTCGGCCAAAACCGTGCTGTATGTTTGCGAGTCTGGCCACGTCGTTTGCGATACATGCCGGAAAACTGGTAACACTTTGAATTTAGTTTTTGGTTGAAATTGATTGATTTTAAAGTACCAACTCTTTTAAGACGAGCTCAAACTAGATAAAAGTCGATTTAGTGAAAACTATTTAGGAAAGAAAACCGCGCATATGGGTCTCCCGATGGATACATACCGCGTGGAACAGAATGAAGAGTTTTTACAAAAACGGAGAATTGTTCACCCTAAGAGCTTTATTTTTTCATAATAAACTATGTTAATATTCTTTACCGTTTACGAGATAAAGCTTGTTAAACCTTAGTGCAATAATCCGTCTGTTTCAACCCTATCAAGTTGATCGGGCAATGAAAGAAGTGAAGTGAATGACACATGTCATGTGCAAATGTAAATAGTAACTTTATAGCGGCAGAGTTGCCACCTATAATAAAACGTTTAATTTTTAATGTCTTTTTGTTTTACATCTAGCTAAAATTATGATAAATGGATTGACAATTAATCAGATAACACTATACTTTCAGCAAAGATCATAGTAAAATGCCACCCGGTATATATTTTAGTTTCCTTCTGTCTTCCTTGTAATAATAGTTTAGTGAATTGTAACATAATTTTTGGTGTAAGTAAATGTTTTTCTGCCAAGTTTCTTGCGGTGCATTCTTCTTGATTATGGTGATTCCGAAAGCGTTGGTTGAAAAAAAAGACACATAACAAACATTTTCATTTCGTAGCCCCTTACAACACAAAACGCATTGCTGTGCTTATATTGTTGTTCCGATGTGAAGCCATTCCATCTAAATCCTCTCGTGTCAAGAGTGTCACTTCAGGAAATAGTGTTCAATTACTATTAGGTGACCTTCATGGTCATTAGCATTCATATTTTACAAAAAATAAAACAAAATAATACAATATTTTTTCTACGAGTTTTTTAATACCGTACAGGTTGGATGACAGTATAAATAGGTACAGTCAGCAAAAACCTTTTATTAAAAGTATTTTTAACTGATATTTATATGTTAATAGATGAAGGAGTCTCTTCTCTGCTTAATTGTGAATCAAAGAATCTAAAAAGAGTTTCAAATAAGAAGGAAACCAAAGGAAAAAGCAAGGAAGGAAAGCAAGATCATGAAATAGTCAATGAATTTTATGATGAAGACTTTGCAAGCGGAGACCATAATCATTGCTCCAAATGCTTCCGTAAGGCAAATTACGGTCACGAGATTAATTTTGATGAGAACACACACTGTCAAAGAAACTGGATCATATACCAGGGTGGAATCTTTTCACTGCAAATGTCATGTTAATATTTTACACATAACGAAAGAAATCATCGTAAAATTAATTGTAAAAATGGTGTTTCCATGGTACGTGATTCAATTTCTTCCACTGTACCTATAACTAACAGAATTTATATTTTTAGACCGAAGACCAAAATTGAAAAGCGTCGATATTATTCAAGAGGATCAAAAGTTAATGTGTAGCAGAACGATATGTTCCGAAACAGTAAGATAACAATCAATAAAGTATTAAAATAAATGTACAATAATTCACATATGACACTTTTTTAGGGATTGCTCTTTAAAAATAAGGAAACAATGCTGAAGTACAGAAATGAAAAATGTTCTGTAGGCGAGAGTTCAATGCCTTGCCCAGGAATAAAAATTAGCAAGAATATTAAAAATACTAATTGCGTTCAAAGGTAAATCAGCTTGCCTTTATTCCCACTAGTTCAGATAAATGTAGTTCAGTGATTATAGCCGTAATGGATAATTCACACACACAATAAATCAACACGGAACGGTACGAACAGTTTGATAAAACATGTTTACACTTTGATCAATTATAACTGTAGATCCACAGTCGCGCTCCCGAAAATGTCCGAGCCAAATGAGCGCCACTTTGATAAAAGTGGCCTTCTTTTTTCTCAGTACGTTTTGCGTGAAATTGTCAAGTTTAGCTGTCAAGTGCCAACCGAAATTCGACTGTAATAAAGTAAAGACTAGGTTCAAATTTCTGTGTAGGTGATGATTTTAATTGTTATGCAAACAAATAAAAAAGTTGGACATTCTTTGAAGGGGATTTTGTTCGGCAATGTGTATCTTCAGTTATAATTGATCAAAGTGTTTACATAAAATAAAAATATAGTGTAAACACAATTCTTAGATCGTGTTGGATGCGTGATGATAATAACTTCATGTGATCGCAGTCTTTCAAATTTGCCTAGAATACGACTCAAAACACCAGAAAACCGGATGAATCGAATAAGGGATTAAAGTTTTCCATTATAAATTGCTGCCCTCATTCGATTAACACTGTTTCATATAATAAAAGTATTTATTTTTCAGGCCAGTAACTTGCCCATTGACTGTCTGCCGCAAAATGATCGCTCGAGATTTAATACTGCAACATTTCTACTTCGATCACTCCAAAGTTCCCAGGATAACATTAAACTTCCAGCCTCATCGGGATTTTATAAATGCATCCTCATTCACAGAAAACATAAACTGCTATGCTGTATTTTTATTCACAAAGGAACAAATATGGTACAGACATTTGTACATTTAACAGCAATCAGAAGGCCCTATTGTTTACAAAAATGTCATGCGCTCAAACTTTTAGCATTGCAGGTGCTCTGACTTAATTTTTGTACCCGACTACCGCCAGAATTCTTCCTGGATTGATTTTTTTAAGTACGTTTTAATGTGAAACTACCGTGAGACTCACTCATAGTGAAAATAAACGGATCACTCACGTCTCAAAACGAGTTAAACTCGTTTTGAGACGTGAGTGATCCATTTATTTTCACTCTTCGTCATAATGATCAATTACTGATAGCAATTTTGAGAGCTCATAGATGGAGAGATCATGGCCTACATTCTGTAGGAAATATTTCTTATTATTTGATTTAGAAGCTGGTCTTGTTGTCGTTTAAATATACCTAATCGTGCAATGAAGTGTTTTCAATTATATGTATTTCCAGCTGTCTGATAAATAAACAAAACTATAATAGTCGTTATTTACAAGCACTTATTTTCAGTGCCTCATTATCGCCTACAACTAACGCAGGGATTCTGATGAATGGTGGCTGCAAAAACGTTTACTTTCTTTTAATGGGCGTGCGGATGCCATGCGCATCTACGGAAACAATTATGAAACCACATGGAAGCGAATCTGCCACTATAACTCTACCACTAATGGAGAATAAAGCCGTAAAGATAGACAGTTCTAAGGTAAACATCCTGGGTCGTTTTGACCGAGCGAGGGCGTAGTGCAAGCGAAGTATTTCTGTTTCAGCTTAGGAAAAAACGCTATCAAAATGTCTGTCCTCCTATCTGTTTTCCTCTATAAGTCTCTTTTCTCAACAGATCCTTGTAAAGTTTTTTAATGGGTCACTGTTCGAGCATTTCCACCGTCTCACTTTTGTTTCGTTCAAATTATTTAGATGCAGAAATAAATTTTCTGAATAGCTAAAGTTACTTATCTAGGTCCAGTATAAATCACGAATCCCGAACTAAAATCGTCCAAATAATGTCGTATATTCGTTGACATTTGCTTTTATGTTTTAGATTTTTTCAAAGTCTGATATTACTGCTGAAGAACCAGACCAGTGTAATTCGGAAAAGAAGACATTTAATAAAAACAATGCTATTTTGCTTTGGATTTGTAAACTTGGTGATAAGAACTTTTACTATACTGTTTGTATAAGAATTATTAAGCGTTTTTACAGTTATAATTATAATGTTAGCAAAACGATCCTACTGCAGAATTGTAAAAAATAACCAGAATGAGCCTTCACAATTTTGTATATTGACGAACTAGAATTGTAGATAGGTACTCAACTTTTATCTGATAATGTAACTAGATTGTGACGAAAAAGATTTATCTCCTACTCCTATTATAAAAAGTTCCCATAAAACAGTGAAAGTTAGCTCCATCTGTGTTCCGTAGCAGTAACTACTACAGGCGCTACCAAGCGTAGTGAATTAGAATGGTAGAAGCTCACACAGAAAACATTGATTCGAGGTAGTTCTCCACATGTCATATAGATGTCGATTGTATACATATTCAGATTAACGTTTACGTTACAGATTTCAGTGAGCAGAGCAGACAGGAAACTAGGCTACAGTTTTACCGGAGAAACAATGAAAATTGAAGACAGCTACGACCCCAGAAAAATCCGTGATCAAATGGAATGTCTTTTTCTTCAGGAGAACTCTCTAAAAAAGCTCGTGAACGAGCAAAATGAGTTGGAAATATCTATACATATTTTTAATTAAAGTATAAAAATAAACAAGAACATACAGGAGTTTTTATTTATTGATTCTAAAAAGTATAACAACACTTAATAGGTTAGTCAAAACTGATCACAAATTTTAGGCATCTCGTCTTTATAACCACCGACAATTTTCCGTACTCTCCTACTGCGTTTATCATAATAAAGACGTACTCTGTCTTTCCCACATTTTTTAGTTTTAAGGGGCATCAGGTCGTTTCGGGTGAAGTCGTAATCAAGCGGCTTTTCTTTGCAGTGGTTCTTGGGCGTACTTTTCATACTTAAGAAATTCAAGGGGTTAGGGACTTTGTACTTGTCTTCGGGCTTAGGAAAGGTCGTTGGAAAATCGGTTCCCATATTTCCCTGGACCTCTGGTTCTGGTGGTATTGTGGAAGGATCATTCGCCAAATAATCTATCTTAGCTGGTTTGATAAAGTGAGCTGGTTGCTCGGTACCGTCGACAACTTTGATGCTTTGCAATTCAACACTAAAAAGAATAGAATTTTCTGTAAAAAAGCCGTGGTGGCCTAGTGGTTTGACCTATAGCCTCTCAAGCAGAGGACCGTGGGTTCGAGCCCGGGCTCGCACCTTTGAGATTTTCGGAATTTATGTGCGAAATTACATTTGAAACCGATTTGTGGCTGAAAAGTCGTGGTGAATATTATTGCGTGCTAAGTCCCGTGAGTGGTAATAGATACATTTTAAATTAACCATGAGCGTTACGGTGAAGGAAAACATCGTGAGAAAACCTGCACAAACCTAAGAAGAAATTCAATGGTGAGTATGAAGTTTCCGGTCACACTGGACCCGCGTGCGAACTTCACCACAAACCCTGATAGGGATATGAAAACTCAGTACAGGCTTGTGACCCAGTGGGAAGTTTTTACACTGGAGAGAACGAGATATTGCTTCAACAGAGTTGGTAGGGCTAGCAAGGGGTTAACATTAGTTGCTGTTGTTATCAAAAATTTACCATTGGGTAAAAAATAGTATGAAATATTCCGTTGCAGGACTAGTTTATTTGCGGTGTTTTTCGGTACCGTAAGGTTGAGATACTTCAATCCAATGGAACGTAACATTAGTCCATATGAAAACCACATAATATAGGGTCAGGTATAGGGGCGGTCAGTTACAACCAGCCACATGACAATGTGAAATAATTTAAAGTCAATAGAACTCGATCCAAGTTCTATTGAATTTAAATTAATAACCAATTACCAAAGTTACCCTTAACCTTTTCAACGACAACGACTGATATGTCACAAAATACAATGTCAAAGTGATCTTCACGCAATGGCATAAGGTTCAAAGTGCCTTTAAGTTTTGGCTAGGCTGGGCGTTGAAAAGGTTAACCCGTTCATTGTCTAGTGGTCCCAATGTGAGGACACGATAGCTGTTATTCCATTGTAATAAGGTTCTACTTTGTGGCTTGGACAGAGAACGTGTTAAGTGCCTTACGGGTCCAAGTGAACCGACCTTGTGGTACCAAAAAGCTTAGTGTAAATTTCATAAATAAATTGGATAGAATTTCCAAAACACTAAGGTCCCCAGACTCGTAACCACTACTTTCTGTTTGAGCTGAGAGGCAATGTAAAACTATGGATGCGACGATGGCTTTGTTGGTGTGATCAACATTTCAGCTGAAAGACCTCTACTAAAGGACAAAGGCCTCAACCAAAGAGTTTCAAAACGATCGGCCCTGCACTGCCCGCATCGAAGTAGTTCATGGGTTCTTTACCAGGTCGCCGGTACAATCAGGTTATAAATATATTCTATGTTGTACGTATATAGTACGTTACCAAGGCGTCAAAAATATAATATATAAAAATCTCGTGTCACGGTGTTTGTTACCGAACTCCTCCGAAACGGCTTGACCGATTTTTATGAAACTTTTTCTCCATAATCGTTAGGTCTGAGAATAGGTCGTAGGATATTTTTTATATCCCTAGGTGGTATATGGCAAAACAACGTTTGCGGGATCAGCTAGTATACATATATTTATGACGCCTTGGTAACGTACAACATACGTGCAACATTGAGTATATTATATTTATAACCTGACTGTACCGGCGATCTGTTGTATATATGTACAGTCAAGTGTAAAAATATGTACTTAGTGAAAGTTTCAAAAATAAGTACCACAGACTCTTATTCCGACGCAATAAGGCCGTAGTAAAATATTTTTGAGTGCTTCGAATAGATACTTAATTTTGCACTTGACCCTACATACAACACTAAGCTACTAGCCATAAGGTTGGTGTTTGTATAATTAATTTGACACAATGGCTGTATAGATATTCATGCCTTCGACTAAACATTTTTAATGTTCATGTACTCACCCATAATTTTTTTCGTCAGCATAGTATTTCACTTGGACAGGGGTGCCATCGTTGTCTACATATGAGTACTTTCCGACAATAGTCCCGTTAGGATACGTCATCTCGTCTCGCACGTCAGATTTCAATTCAGACTCTATGACAGCTGGAAAACCTAGTAATAAAGTTTATTTTTAACCCAACAATAAAGAGATGTTGAGTATCCACTAGAGCTGCTAAGGTCTAGCTATTGCTATTCCTATTGGCTAAGGTCAGAAGCTTCTATTTCGTAGCAGCGTTAAATCTGATAGTGATAAAGCAAGATTAACGTAGTTTTCATCTCAAAAAACTACCAATAGTTGGAATATTGTTGGAGCCTAAAATTGGCGTAATGTTTCCTACAGGATTGGCACAAGACTAATGAGTATTTTATGTTCAATTTGTGATGAAGCAATATAGAAATTACAACTTATTTTTGGAAAAAAAGACTTTCTGGCATGTTATTTGCGGGGTATTTTCTTGACAACGGTGGTCTTTCTGAAGGCGGTAAGAGGCTCAAGAAACGACATGTAAAGACCCTACATAGTCTTTTTACAGAATAAACTATTAATTTTTAGAAAAGGTACACTTTGTGTCGAAAAGTCTTGATAGTTTATCGCCTTGCTTTTGAACTTTTAAGAGATATAGTACTAGTTGCGTGGAAGATGTTGGTAAATAGCTTGTGTCTCCATAATTTCCGATATCTTACTAACAGAGTAAATAAGGTTGAATAATACGCTGGAATAATGTGAGATGGTCATTGATTATCTGGTGAAAATAATTTTTCGAAGTTTTCAAGATAAAACTTTTTTTTATAACATCTTGAGCGTCTGTACAAAGTTTTAACTTAGCTTAGCTGATCGTCTTGTAAATACAAAAGCAAAGTAAACTTAGTTTCAGTAAACTTACATTCAATAATCGCTGGTACAAACAATATCATAAAATTATATGAAAACATTTTCTTAGTCAAACTGACAATTGACTCTGTAATTTTTTCGTAAAACTACTTACTGTCATAAACTTCTGTCAAACATGTTATCTGCAGTTGTAAAAAAAATAGCGCTGTTCTCTATTATCTTTAATGATCTGTTTTGAGCTTCTATTGCGAGCATTAGGATTCTAAACAATCATTGTAGAAAAAAAACAGAGTATTTGTATAGTTCCCACGGGATAGCGATAAACCAATTCTTTCCAGCCTAGCTTGTTACTTATTAGATAAATCTCTGTGATACTGGTAATATTATGTTTTGGGTGTTGCAATGCATTTTCAAAGAGCTGACAGCGCATTTCTTCCAAAAGGTGTTAGTATCTTTGATTCCTTTGTTCACCTGCCTACGATTCCTTTTGGTATATTTATCTTACTCTATGGATGTGCACTAAACGGCCGGAGCAAAACATGAGCTCATACCTATAGGGATTTATACTTTAGGTATGTAAGTATAGGTATAAAACTTAAGAAGCGCCCTTCTTCTATATAGTAGTGTAGTATAGAGCTGATATGGACCTGATATGAAAATGATAGATGGGCGTTGCTTAACTTTTGACTTTGCCTAAGATTTATTACTATTTTATTCCAGAATAAATAGGTATATTTATAATTTAGGAACTAATAAATAATATATTTCCCCGGATTCGGCATTCTCTTGTTTTTCAGAGCACCGTAAGGTTTCTTCCTCGTCCAAGTTACTTCGTCTCCTGTTTGATAACTCGCGTTAGGATTGGTTATTGCTGGTGGAGAATATGTTCGGGGACGGTCGCGCATAACTCTGTAAAGAAATTTTTATTTTAATAATATAAAACCAAAGTCTGGACTGACATTGTTAAATTAATGTAGGTAGGTATGTTTACTGGGGCTTGGAGACGTATCGTGATCAACTCTACTCAACTCAAAACAATACAAATCTCACTTATTATTTAATTTCGCACTAAATAATATGGTATTAATTAGATACATTAAATATGTATGTATGTAAACTCTTTATTGTACAAAAAAAATAAGAAAAAGAACAAAACACTATTGACAACCGTTGAAATAAATGTACATATAATACAATAAATTTATATATATAATTAAAAAATATATATTGTAAACTAATTATTGCTACGTAACGCTAGCTTATAATTATAATTAACATGGTTGAACTACTTTGCTCACCCGCGACTAAAGCAAAACAAAGCACAGTAATTGTTACACTTCATTGATATGGACCTCCATAAAGTAACGCCTGATTCAATAAATAATTTAAAATAGTTGGTTAGGGTAGGAGCACAATCGCCCTGTAGCCGGCTTAAGTAGTAAAGTAGGTATCTGGGGGGTTACCACGAAATCCGAAGTTCGAAGTTACGGGCTTCGAATCGAAGATTTGCTACCACGAAGTCACTTCGTTTCGTTGACGGATTCGAAGTTCGTTTCCATTCGTTCGATTCGAAGTTAGTCACGTGTTGTCTACTACGAAAAACGAACTTCGAGATTGATATCGAATTTGGCCTACCACGAAAGTCAAACTTCGTGAATGATTTCGGAGTTTGACGTAAAGTTTTTCGCGTAGAAACGTCAAAATCACACGATAACTAAATAGTTGTCGTTTTGCCTTCGTTTCGATGAATTTTGTAGGAAAAGCGACCTTGTGGACGATTTTGTTATTTTTGTTTGTTGCAACACTTGTGACGTATCATTGCTGATTGATATTGAGTAGGTATTGTGATTTGCCGTATTTATTCGTTAATTCGAAAGAGTTTCAGTGTTCAATTGATTTGGTTTTGTTATTGTGCCATCCTACAGTTCGAGAGCCTGCTTTTTCAATGTAAGTATTTTTGTTTAATATCAATTTCAAATAGGTATCTTAAATCAAAAGTTACTAAGTAACATGCAGTTTTTACTTTTAACCTTTGATATTTTATTTTGAAAGTTTCTTAGTTAGTCATCTTAAGGCATGTTCTCATTAAGTTACAACCGTATATTTCTTTTGAGATATGTAATTAAGTACCCAAAAGTATATGAGAAGTTATCAAAATACCGCAAAATACTTTGAAAATGTACACTTCTAAAGAAAGCTAAGCAGTGAATTTGGTAAATTATGTCAGAGTGTTGGCTAGTCTACTAAAGCAAGGCAAAACTCTTTTTTTTTCTTTGGGCGGTTGTGTAGAGAATAATATAACTGATAGAGGACTTAAACTCTCTGCAAGCAAAGCAAGTCTTACAAGCATGAAATTTTGCACAGAAGTTGCCTGTTTGTAGCAGACATTTAGAAAGGATTTGAAAATTCGTTTATTTAATGGGTGAAACATTGTATGAAACTCCTATGTACTTACACTAGTTTTTTAATTTATTTTAATTTGTTTTTTAGATTAGAACTAATTGCAAGATTTTAACTTGTAGAAGAGGCTTTAGCTGAAGAGCTAACAGAGCGTTAAAGTCAAAGACGCGGGACTCGTGAACTATTTATTTCCCTGTACCTCTGGACAGAGAGTTTTAAAATACCTTCCGACTGACTTTGGAGGTGTTTGAGGCCCTCTGCATGGAGGTAGTGCCCTTACTTCGTCCCAAACTAAATAACCGTGGAATTGACCCTGCCTTAAAGGTAAGCCCTTATTGTATCCATACTATATTATTGTAAAAGCAAAAGTGTGTCTGTCTGTCTGTTACTTCTTCAGCCTTAAACTGCCTAAGTGATTTAGATGAAATTTGGTATGGAGATAGTTTGAGTCTTTGTATAGGTCATAGGACAGTTTTTATGCACAAATATTGCAAAGTTCCTGCGGGATAGCAATAAATGAATTCTTTGCAGATGGAGTCAGGGGCAACAGCTAGTAGCTTATATAAATATCAACTAAGGAACAAAAATGGTTACAAATGTGAAAAATTACACAGAGAATTATACTCTGATGTCTCTGATGTACCATACAACACATAGATACTGTAAAAGATCCCCGGCAAAGAATCATTATACTTATTACATTGACCTGCAAATGGCCTGCAAACTGGCCATTCTACATACGTACATACTTTGTCTTCATGGAATTTGTTTATCGTATTGCATTTGAATGGGTCTTGTCACAAAGAGGTAATAATTTGATACAGCTTGTAATTTAGTATTGCTGGTACCTATTTACTTGGTTAAGAAAATACCATCATCATCGTCATCATCCTGGTACAGTTGGTATTTATTCACAAAACAATACCCCTGATTATAGTGATGTTTAAAAAAATAAATTGTTGATAGAAAAGTTGTTATTCACGAAATTGTATTAATTAATCACTGTAATGCATTGGCAAAATGGCAATATTCTGCCTATTTTCAATCCTCAACACATATACATACACATAGGGGTGTTATGTTTTAATGCTATATATTATGTGCATTGAATGGTTGTGCATAAATTGTGGCCAGTGCAATGCATTGATAACTTAAAATAAGACCTTGTAGGTCAGTCATTAACATACTAGGTATATCAATAACAATTTATGTTGCATTTCAGCACTGTGATGGTACCATGGGCATAAAGAAATACTCACCATACCACTAGGGGAATGTACATGCAATTACTTTTTAATTTAACAAACTTTCTGAACTGACAACAAAACAAAGTGTGGAGATCAAAGTAATTATATAATTTCTTAGGTACTTTCATATTGATTTCAAACATTGCAAATCTGGGTTATAATACATTAATTTAGTGCCTTAGATGATGTGATGACGGAGCCAGATAATACACAGCGGAATTCCTTAGTGGTAAATAGTATAGCTGTTAGAGTTTAGGCTGCTTTCATAATATGTTGTGGAAAGTCCAATTTAAATAAATCTTTAACAAATAGTTATTAGTTCTGTACTTTAAAGAGGCGGGGATTAATAAAGGCTTTTTATTTTTATTTATTTTTATTTATTAGTTCTTTTAAATCACTATTGACACCATTAAACATTCACTTGGAACTAACAATAAATTTATTGTGATTTTCAAAGAAACTTTAATGTTTAATGATTAATGTAGATTTTTTTTAAACCACACTGTATAAATTTATCTGCTTTTCAGATATGTTGCCTCCAGCCGCTCGGCCTCACGGAGCAGGAGCCTGCTGAGGAGCGCCGCCCCGCCCCCCGGCCCCCGCCCTCCGCCGCTCAGCGCGGACAGGCCCGCGCGCAACTCATATGCGATTTGAATCGCCGATAGCTGATAGCCCTGATGGATCACAAATTGTTATATTTATTTTGTTTGATTGATTGATTGTATTTCATACTACTAAAAAAGCCGTGGTGGCCTAGTTAGACCGGGGGATAGTGACACAAAATATTAGGTCATTTGTACCAGTATGGCGGTTCTTCAGGGGTCTAAAAAATCTTTCGAGCGGTGGTAGCCGTACAATATTATACAGCATAACATCTGGTTATAAGATAAGATTGCCGCCACCTAGATGTTTGAAATTTTGTATTTATATTTTTCAAACCTCAAACTTACAGGAAAAATTAGTGCCATACTGGTACAAATCGTTTGAAATACGAATAAAAACTTAGAATTTTGAAAAAATATTGTACACATTCGCCACCTCCCGCAGGTATGGCATTATCAGACTTCTATTTATAATCATACGGAGAACTGTTGAAAAAAGTTTTAGGGTGGTACAAATCGTTTTGCAAAAAAAAAATATTTCTTTGCGGCGGTATGGCGCCCATTTGAAACCGTCAAAAGTATGGCATGGTGATTTTCGCGAATGGCTACTCGACGATGATTAGCTGTGCAAAAATTAGCTTGGTACAAATGGTTGAAATGTTGTTTTTAAATTAATGTGTTTGCGTCGGTATGGCGGGCTGTAAGCCATACCGGAGCCACACTGAAGAACCGCCATACTGGTACAAATGACCTAGGTAATATTTTGTGTCGCCATCCCCCGGTCTAAGTGGTTTGACCTATGGTCTCTCGAGCAGAGGGTCGTGGGTTGAAATCCCGGCTCGCACCTCTTGAGTTTTTCGGAATTTATGTTCGAAATTACATTTGAAATTTACCATGAACCATGAGCTTTACGGTGAAGGAAAACATTGTGAGGAAACCTGCATACACCTGCGAAGAAATTCAATGGTGTGTGTGAAGTTCCCGATCCGCACTTTGCCCGCGTAGGGTCTGTTACCTCGGCTCTTCACGCTTAAACCGCTGAACCGACTTAGATGGGTGAATCAACTTTTTTGCGTTGTTTACTCTATCCCCGGTTGTCCAAGTGACACTTCATACTGTTTCATAGACAGACAAAGGCCTCCCGCGCATTAGGCGACCAGGTCGCGCGCGGCCAGGTCGCGCGACTGGCCGCGGTAGCTGCGATTCATCTGCGACAATGTAGCGACCACATTTTGACAGCGAGTTCACATCGTGTTCCAAAATGGACGTCGAAGAATGAATTATTGTTGCGCTGATTTTATTATTACAAAAGTGAAAGAAAAAAAGAAAAAGTAATAATTTTGGATTCACCCATTATTACGGAATAGGCTTACAAAAGGAATATAATCATACATACTTTCCAGACGTATTGCAATATGAAGATAATTTTTTTAACTATAATATTGAGAACGTCTAAAAAAAACTGTTTACGAGATTTTGAATATACTAAAACCACATATTACTAGATTCAGCCCATTTCGGGAGTGCATCAAGTTATCAAATATATCAGTCAGCTCCAACCATAATTGCCTTTATAAACTTTTATTCGAATAATCATCCGACGACTGATTCCATAGAGCTTCTCTGTTTTGAATTTCGATAATGAATCAAAACATCATCCTGTATGCACAAAACGCGTGTGGCCGCTGCGACCAGTGCGCGCACACTGATCAAATTGAACGAAATTTGTGGATCTCGTTGGTCGCGGCGGCCAACTGGCCGCGTGTCGAGTCGCGATGTTTCCGCTGGCCGCGCGGCCAATACGTGGTCGCTGGCCGCTGGTCGCCCAGTGCGCGCGCTTCCATATGTCACGGAAGAATTAGTTGGCCGCAGCGACCTGGCCGCGCGACCTGGCCGCCTTATGCGCGGGGGCTCAAATGCTTAGGTTGTCAGAAGGACAAACTTCGTGTAACCATAGCAAAAGTTGATACACCCAGATGATATTTGATATAGAGATAGTTTAACACTCTGGGAAGACACACGTGAAAGAGAGTGCGGTAGAAAGTAGAAAATAAACATCTCATCTAGTTTTAATTTTTAGTTTTTATTTTAACTTGTAAAGATGATTTACATATCATATATATTTATCAACTGCATTGTTTGCTTGTAAGTGGTACCCATTAGTCGTTAGTGGTTAACTGAAATGCATTTTTAAATTATTTTTGTTAAAAAAAATTTTTCAAAAGCGTTTTTCAATAAAACGACACATCAAGATCGCTTACCTTCTTTCTAATGCTAAAAAAAACGAAGTATCTCTGACTGGATAAATCCGCTGTTATGTATGTTCCTAATCACAACTTGCTGAACATGTGCTACTTACCTACTCATCTGATTTTTTGGATTATCAAACATTGGGTGAACCTTTCACACGTCGATATTTGTATCGGTAAGGCTCAGTATATTGGAATGATATTTAATGATAATTTTTTATTTAACTAGTATCCCATTTTAGTCACACTATATAAGTCCCGCTGGTGGGCACAGGCCTCATCTCATAGGCTAGAGGGAACGGGCTAAGCAGTAAGCACTCTAGCCCAAGATGGATTACGGACTTCATATACGGACGCCTTTGAATTTCTTCGCAGATGGCTGCAGGTTTTCTCACGATGCTGTTTCTTCATCGAGAAGCTCATAGTAACTAAACTATCTAATAGAACCATTTCGTAATGAATCGTTTAACAGTGATTATTGCGTGATGTACGTCATGATGACATCTCTATCTTTTCGAACATGTGTCAACAATAATGAATAGGAAGGAAAGGAGTTTGCTTGTGTATTAATAACTTGAATTGCCACTGTCCATCGTCAAAACTTCTTTTTTTCCCCTTATTTCATGAAGCGAAAACGTTTATTGCATGTTGTGTTCGGAAAATTGATAATCCTTTGGCCCTCACTGACGTTGTAATTATCTAGTAGTTAATGCGACAAGGTTCCATAGTGGCCTAGGAATTAAATTGTTTGACTGTACTGGGACTTGAGATGAAGTTGGTGAGTAGAAAATGACAATGTCAATGTTATGCAATGTGATTTGTATTTTATTACACCTCCAATCCTTAGATGTAGTATGTACCTAGTCTTATTAAAATATTTGTGCTAAAATTAAGCAGTTTTTTTCTTAATGGACGTAAGTAAACGAAATTAGATCACGTGTTTTTGTACCTTGTCATTTTAAATTGTCTGAAAAGTCATTCGAAAGTATGTAAGGACTGAAAGCGGCAAGGTAGAAAAGTGATCACTGATTCATGACATGACGTTGACTGAACGAACATGGATAAAGTGGATAACATTTGTTTCTTTTTTCTTTGGAACAAATAGATACGTTTTAAACATTAAACTGCCGTGAGACTCACTCATAGTGAAATATACGAATTAATCACTTAAAGTGACGGTAGCTCGTGGTGCATTTTAGGCAGCCGCCGTGACGTGTGGCTCCGGGAAGAAGGGCTACGGAAATTAGCCCGAAACATATCGAGTTAAACTCGTTTTAAGACGTGAGTATTTAATTCGTACGTCGTATTTCACTATGAAATAAATATGTAGTTTATCTTGCTTTGCTATACTTACTTATACTTAGTATTGAATAGTATAGTCGGGGTAAAAAAAAGGTTCGTCACTTTTCGACTCTATCGACTTACTTACCCCGACTATACCTACCATTGGTAATGAGGTAATCCACGGGAGATTTCATAATATCCGTTTAATCAGCCAATTTGAATAGTAGTGTCACGGGAAATTAAAATTTCCCTTCACTCTACTGGTAGTGCCTAAGTAAAAATATTATGTCGTATAACATACGAGTACATATAGTTCCGCACGGGACCCGCGTAGGTAGGCTGGGATAGTGATGATGTGAAAGCTTGTCGGTGTGAGGGCTTGTTTTTTTACTTTCGCCCTAAAACGGCTTGACGTATTTATCTCAGGAATAACTCATACCTACTTGGGCTACTTTTTGTCCCCATGGATCCATGTTAAATTCCAAAATCTTAACTAAATTAAGTAAATGCAGAGACATGAAATCTTGCACAAGAGTATTCTTCATACAAAATAATTATAAAAGTCGTAGACGACGATGTAAGTTTCGGAATTCCCATGGATATGTATTTTTTTTTATCACATAAGACACTGTCTTAAATTGTCAGAGTTGCACAAGGGAGGGCCTCATCTGAATGGGTCACCACCGGGGAGTGCCACTGAGACATAGTGACATTTTATGTGCAGATGTGTTTAACACTAGGAATATGTGCATTCCCCTGCTAAAAGTGCCACACAGTTTTGTATTGCTAAAAATACTTCAGCATCTTTCCCGGTAACTGCAATTCTCCAAAACAATATAAATTATACTTACACCGGTATAATTAGATACATATACCTACCTATCTTACACAAGGTTTTTATTTGGAAATACTTAAAAGCTATAATAAAAAAAGATAATGAGTTTTCATTCTTTAATGTGTACACTATAATAATATAACTTGGACAAAATTACATAAAATCAGTTCCTTCTTTAAAACTTACATTTAAATACGTACTTATTATTTATTTATTTATTTATTTAGAAACAAACAGTCTCTTATAGTTATATGTATTACAAATATATTTTTACGGATCATAGACTTACAGTTTCCTAAAGAAAAAATATTGAAACCTTACATAAATACTAAGGTAAACTACCCAACTACCACCCCCACACCAGCGATCAACAACTCCAAGAGAAAGACTATCAAGCGCCAACCAGTGCATCACCCGCGCCTGACCAGCATCTTAATTGGTGCTGTGTTTGCTTTATAGTCAAGTTATGTAGTTAATCAAACGCAGATGACAGACAGCTAGCATTCGACAATGCCCAATGCCCCAAAGCAGCCAACCACCGGCACAAGGGCAACACCTAGGCAGCCCACTCTTCATAAAACTAAAACTAAACTAAACGAGTTTACAGAGTTAATCCACCCCTATGCATCAAAAACAAAGGAAATATATATATTACTAACTGACACTGCAAACGTTGTTTTGCCTTATATCACCTAGGTTTATAAAAAATAGCCTAAGTCTTATTCTCAGACCTACCGAATACAGAGAAAAAAGTTTCATAAAGATCGGTCCAGCCATATCGGAGCAGTTCTGTAACAAACACCGTGACACGAGATTTTTATGTATGAAAATTACAAAATAATGTCTTAAACAAAACAAAAACAAAAAACAACAAAACACAGCCTATCCCAAATCTGTAATACACTGCAGGAACTGTTTTTTAAACCTACTTAACTTATTGCTGAAAATATCCAAATGTATATACTTATCATTATACAACCTGCACGCTCTTTTAATGAAACTATTATTTGCATACGAAGTTCGACTACGGTGAATATGAAAAAGAGGTTTCTTTCTACAAGCTCGCTCACAACGACGAGGTACTCTAAAGGAAAGGGATAATTGTAACAACAAAGGGGCATCAATATGATTATTAATAATTTTATAAAGGAATAACAAATCAAAACGCTCACGGCGAAAGCTTAAAGATGTCATATTTTGTCTCTTCAGAGCGGCGGCATAATCCAAGTATTTTTTCGTGGTGCGATACTCTACAGCCTTAACAAACTTTTTTTGCACTTTTTCTATTCTATCACTATGTATTTTATAAAGTGGACTCCAGACTGCACAAGCAAATTCCAATCGACTACGGACATAACTATTGAATAGTACCTTAAACGTTAAAAGCCTCTTAAAAGGCTTACCTACACGCAAAATAAAGCCCAATTGTTTTAAAGATTTACTTATTATATTATCTATATGAATTATTATGTATTAAACCTAATCCTAAAACTAAAACGCTACATAAATTTTCGACTAGATTATAAAATCAATCATCTCGGCCTAATATGGCGACTGCAGAATGAGAAGGCTTGAGCTATAGTTCCATTATAGTACCTATATGGTAACTAAAATTGTATTTTAAAGTTGAATATTTTCCAAAATAATCACTATATCGAAAAATCGTCTTCACAACCTTGAAATGATTTTAAAAGACCCATCTAACGGTACCCCACACTATAAGGTTAGAAGAGAAACTAGAGTAAATAAGTACACTACTTATAAAAATTATAAAATTGAGCTAATCAACGTAAATCACCTTTTCGTTTCATAACGCAACTTAGTGAAACGAAAAACTTTTTACTAACTTAAATAGTTGA
This sequence comes from Archips xylosteana, assembly GCA_947563465.1. Taxonomy (NCBI): domain Eukaryota; kingdom Metazoa; phylum Arthropoda; class Insecta; order Lepidoptera; family Tortricidae; genus Archips; species Archips xylosteana. The sequence goes on from OX387346.1 coordinate 16,382,545, forward strand.
ATTAAAACTTTAATAAAAACAAGTGCCTACTTTCTTTTGTGATGGTAAAATCAAAAGTACCTACAAATATAAATTTAACTAATGTCTAGTCATGATCGCTTTACCTTCTTTCTAATGCTAAAAAAGTATACTTAGTGCAAAAACATAAAGTTAGAGCTGTGTGTGCAACTAAACACGTTACGCGGCACTAACTTCTTTTCAGCTCCTCAGCGAGCTATGTGACGGCTCGAGTCATGTCTTGCAAGTCTGTCCGGAGCTCTGCCCCCTCCTCCCGAATGACTGCCAGCTCCGCCGGCTGCTGCCCCTCGCTGTCAAACAGCCGGCTTCGCTAATCCAAGTGGCGGGGCCGCGGCGCTGTGAGCTCCACCACACGTCGGGCTCGACTGCCTGAAGGAAATGTTACAACATGTATTATTAACAGTAAATAAATAATATGTTAAGCCGTGCCCGCGACCTTAACACCTTCCCATTAACGTCGATAAGCCAAAGGCTACTAGAAACACAAGAAAGCTTAAAGTTCCATCTTACAGTCTGACAACAATTAAATCTCTTGCTGTGGGGCCGCAGCACGGACCCAAAACCCACTACGTATGTAAAGCAAAACAAGAGCGAACAAATTGCGTTCAAACATCCATCAAGCCCATAATTCGTCGGCTTACTGCAATAAAGAAATCACTAACTAACTAACAAAACCAAAATCTTGAGAAAACATTTACCTAATAAGTATAACTTTTGATTGTATTGAATAACATCACTAACTAACAAAACCAAAATCTTGAGAAAAGAGTTAATTACTTTTGAGTGTATTGAATTTTAGTTTGACTAGCCATTAGGGGTTTAGGGGGTTATGTTATTGCCATAGTCGCCACGCTTGGCAGGCGGGTTGGCGACCGCAGTGGGATACCGAAAGATATCGAGGACGCTGCTGCCCGGCCTCTGGTATTATTGGCAACTTGGTTCAACTTCAAGAAGGAGGTCAATCGACGAATTAGACTCGGCTGGGCAGTGGGCAGCGTTCGGGAAGCTCCGCAATATCTTGTCATCCAATACTTATACCGCAATGTCTCAAGTCAAAAGTCTTAACAGTGTGTATTACTAACGATGGGCCTCATAAGAAAGCTCAAAGTCACTCAGAGGGCGATGGAGTGGGCTATGCTCGGAGTTTCTCTGTGGGATCGCATTAGAAATTATGAAATCCGCTCGAGAACTAAAGTCACCAACATAGCTCGAAGAATAGCTGGACTCAAGTGGCAGTAACCTACCTAGTACCTGGTTAAGGTTGCGGGATCGCATTGAATGTGGATTGCACGGGACTGATCTGTTTGGCGAGCCTTGGAGGAGGCCTATGCTCAGCAGTGGACGTCTTTTGGCTGAAATGATGATGATGATGTATTGAATTACCGGTACATATGAACATACTTAAACATTCTTTATATTTCTAACAAAGTGATTTCTGGAAAAAATATCCTATGTTCTTTTGTGGGATACAAAATATCTCTGTACCTAATTTTCGTCAAAATCGGTTCAGCGGTTTAAGCGTGAAGAAGTAACAGACAGACAAACACTTTCACATTTATAATAATTATTAGTATGGATGAATACTAGGTCAAAAAATAAATAAACATTTTTTATTTCAAATGAAAAGTTAAATTATACTTAAGCTTACTCACTTCCCTATTCAAGGGACAGATCAATGAAATGGTATATGCTGACTGCCTCACACGATAACGGCTCTGTCAGCCAACAATTGACCTGGCCATTGTACATGGAACCCAATCCTCCAAGAACTCTTCTTCTCAATTCCAAATCCTGGACGCACTCCAACAATACATGGATCAAGTCCTCACACTTCTGACAATCATCACATATAAATTATAAAAGTTCTAGTCCTTTTTAATTGACTCCCTTTTCTAATTTTCACCCTCCTTAAGGGATGATTTCGGGGATAAAATCTATACTTTACCCCTTCTCACATCTCAAATTATCTCTATACCAAATTTAATTTACACTGGTTCAGCGGTTATTGATTCCCTACAAAAACTTTCACTCCTTTGAAGGGTGATTTCTGGGATAAAAACCATCCTATACCCTTTCCGCAAACTCAAACTAAATAAATAAATATTAGGGGACAATCTTACACAAATCAACCTAGTCCCAAACTAAGCAAAGCTTGTAATATGGGTACTAGACGACGATAAACATACTTATATAGATAAATAAATACTTAAATACATAGAAAACATCCATAACTCAGGAACAAATATTTGTGCTCATCACACAAATAAATGCCCTTACCGGGATTTGAACCCAGGACCTCTTGCTTCGTAGGCAGGGTCACAACCAACTAGGCTAAAGCGGTCGTTAAAACTATCTGTAAATACAAATTTAATCAAAATTGTTTCAGCAGTTCAAGCGTGAAGAGGTAACAGACAGACAGACACACTTTCCCATTTATACTATTAGAGTATGGATATGGACAAAGTTTTAAAAATCTATTATAGTACCTACAACTAAATTAAAAATAAATATTGATTACTTACTTCTCTCACTTCAATTTCAATTCAATTTATAAAAATACATATAGCTCTATCAATACTATCGATGATTCTGCCAATATTGAGGTTGAGAAAGACACTATTGGCTGTCCTTTGTTCAGTAGCTTCTAGTACTCGGCTGTGCACCTAAAATAGACAACACAAACATAAATTTTGTTAAAATACCACTACCTAGGTACATTGTTTTATGTTATTCTAGAACTGTACTATAGCTTAGAAGGCTCACTGTTTTCATTGAAACAAAGCCCGGAACTAATTTTGTGTATTTTTGATCTCTTAACAATGCTGATTTGATAACAAGTTCCTAATTAAGAAATAAATGTTTGTTTTATATATTAGAAGAAGAATATTAGATTCAAGAAAAATCTCATATGAATTAATTACTCCTCTTTACCTACATGTAACAATACTTGTTGCACTCAACTAGTTACTTGTTATTATATATAGACAAAGGTTTAAAGATGTATTATTATTATATTATAACAGAACTAAAATAAAATTTATTTTTATTACTTACTACTCTCAACTCAGTTTTTAAAAATATAGCTCTACCAATACTATTGATGATTCTGAAAGACAATATTGGTTGGCTAGTGTTTGGTAGCTTTGGTGTGTGATACTCGGCTGAGAACCTGAAATAGACAACAGAAACATAACAAACATATATATTAAACTAACAAACATAAATAATTTTTTATAAACTTTCATAATACCTACATTTATAAGGTGGGTGTGTGTGCTAGTGCAAGAAGGAAGTTAAGTTTACAGTGAGAGGAAATTTGGAAGGGAGGCCTAACAATTTTTTGGCAGTATAAAAACATGTGTTCGAGGATATCCTCGTCCAAGCCACATTCACATATGGAATGGTCTCGGACCCATATTTCAGAAAGGAAGACTGGAGTGCAGACATGTCCTAATCATAAGTTGGATAATAGTGGTTGTGATGTTCTTGACGATATGAAGAACCCCGACTTAGTGGGCAGATCTGGCTGAACTTTCCCAGTGTTTGTTTCATATATAGACATAGTTATGCAGTAGCGTTCCAACCCACAAGTCACTCAAAATTGAGATAACATAGTCAGTATACACTTTTTGTCATAAAATATTAAAAGAAGATTAGATTGAAGAAAAGTCTCAAATGAATTAATTAATTACTCCTCATTACATGTAACAATACTCGTCGCACACAATTAGCTACTTGTTATTATACCTATATGGACAAAGTTTTAAAAATGTACTATAATACACGACTAAATAAAATAAAAATATATTTTGATTACTTACTTCTCTCGCTAAAGTTTTTAAAGTACGCACACGCAGTTTGACGTTTGTATCATTTGGGTATGTATGAGAATAACAAAAGCACAAAATTTCCTTGAATTCAGCATTAAAACTTGCTCAAAACTATGTTGTGATGAAGCGGAATGTTGGAAATGTATAATATTAATTATTTATTGGAATTTTAGGTCCATTTGAAGCTAATAATCCATTTACCGGTTTTTAAATGAAATTGTGCAAGACGCTTTATTTATCCATTCGGTCTTTCCCATTTATTTCCATTCACGAAGACTCACGAAGTTCGATCGAAAGTGGTCTATGGTTTCGACACGAAACTCACGAATCCGAAATTGCTTCGTAGTAGCGATCACCGACGAACTTCGTGCCATTTTCGTTGCGGACTTCGTTTCGAACTTCGGATTTCGTGGTAACCCCCCTGAAGCTTATAGCCACGCCGTCCAGGCGACAGCGATTTTTTTGAACAAACACAATTATAGGTGTACGAGACAGTGCGGCCACCGCAGTACCTTCGTTACAAAGGGTCTGATTTCAGCAAAATCGCTGTTGAAGGCGAATTAATCCCCCTCAAGAAGAGATCTAACCTAACGAAGATCTAACGAAGAAAGAAAGAAGAACTTTAAAAAGATTATAAATATAAAAGTAGGAAGTAATTTTAACTAACTTCAAAAAGGAGAAAGATCTAAATTTGGTTATCTTTTTATGTATCCTCCTAACTCCATCTTTTATGAGCCATTTTACAAATATGTTTTTTATTTGGGAAAGTAGGTAATAAAGTGTACCTATTTACCAGTGTGTGTTGCCAGTGATGACTTATGGCACTGAGACGTGGCCGCTAAAGATTGGCCTCATAAGAAAGCTCAAAGTCACTCAGAGGGCGATGGAGAGGGCTACGCTCGGAGTTTCTCTGCGGGATTTACCTGTTTGGTCCCCTTTAATTTTGAAGAAGAATTACCATTCTAAGGATGATTTTTTTTAATTGTTTTGTACTGCTTACCTGTACCCTCTCTCATCAGCGATATATCGGTAATGGTGCGGCCGGCCATTGGGATCCCTGTAGCCGTAGTCTCCGACCACTGTCCCGTTCGGGAACCGCTGCTCGTTGCGGAACTGTGAGTTGCCACCCGACCAGTCGCCGAAGTTGTAGCCGAAAGCGTACGATCCGGGGTGGCCTGAACCAAAAGTAAGTTTATTCAAGCACTTGCCTTTACAGCTTTACTCACTCTAACCATTAGATATTATGACAGTCGAATAGAAATTTCGAGATATTAAGACATACAAAATTTTCAAATATTATATATCATGTTCTTCATGTACGTTGCATGGAGAATATCCTTGCAAAATTTCACAATGTGTTTAAGATTTTGAGATTTTACATGGATCCCGTCAGAATATCGGAGTAACAAGTAGCATATGCGTATTCCAATAATCCAGCTATCTACATACCAAATTTAATCCAAAGCTAGCCATTTTAACGTGAAGGAATAACAAACACACACATATAGGTACGCATGCACAGACACACGTACAATCATACAAACTTTTACCTTGATAATAGGAGGATATTATGTAAAAAATTGCACCAAAATTTAATTCTAGTGCTAATCGTTCTTTACCGGCACTTCTCTGTCGCTGTTGCCTAGTTATTAAATTACTTTTTTCTGCAATTAATGTAGACATTTTTTAATTTCTTGCAAAACTCGAAGAATTGAAAACCCTAATTATAGTACAACCAGTGAGTTAGGGTGCCGGCTAATCGTGTTAGTTGAAATCTACGTCTCGCTCCGCTGTCCTTATACTCCGTCAATTTGACATAGATTTCTATGAATGTGATTGTTCAGTTCCGCAACTATGGGAGCGCAATCTTACGATCGAAAGTAAATATATCTGCAGCTTATATCTTACCGTCGATATCGGTATTGTAATAGTTCGTCCATTCCGGCTCGGCTAGACTGAGCCTGGGTTGTCTAGGAGCTGTCATGACCTGTGCTATCTGCCACAGGATCACCAATAGTATCTGAAAAAAGCTTTAGTTGAAAAAAATATCCCATTAGGCCCATACATGTCCTAGTATATAGCCTGTCCTAGTATGTAGCCTAGTGACCCTGCCTACGAAGCAAGAGGTCCTGGGTTCAAATCCCGGTAAGGGCATTTATTTGTGTGATGAGCACAAATATTTGTTCCTGAGTTATGGATGTTTTCTATGTATTTAAGTATTTATTTATCTATATAAGTATGTTTATCGTCGTCTAGTACCCATAGTACAAGCTTTGCTTAGTTTGGGACTAGGTCGATTTGTGTAAGATTGTCCCCTAATATTTATTTATTTATTTATTTATTCAGGCACAGGCCTCCTCTCAGACTGAAAAGGCTTAGGTTATACTTAGTTTTCACGCGGTCTCAGTGCGCATTTCAGCTTCACACACTCACCATTAAATTGCTTCATAGGTGTGTGCAAGTTTCCTCATAATTTTCACAGTTTCTATTTAAAATGTATTCCGAAAAACTTAGAACTATGTACAAGCCCAGATTCGATCCCATGCCACGACTCTCTGCTTGCTAGGTTGGCCATAGGTTATATGTAACACTAGGCTACCAGGACTTTACAATACAATTCAATGACTATTGAATATCATATAGTAAGCAATACAGAAAACAAGGTTCATAGAGAAAAAATACAAGAAATAAAAATAAGTGATTAGAAAAAATAGTAAAAGCTCATTTTGCTGACTGTTCTGCTAGCACTCCGTCACTCTATACAAATAGAGTACCCCACTACTATCGCGATAGTAGTAGGGTACTCTATTTGTATAGAGTTTGACCGATATATCGGTAATACATAGTAATTCTATTCTCTTAGACAGTTAACTCGTGACTGTTGGTATCACCGTTGGCGGTGAGACGGCTGGTAGGTGAACAATATGGGTTGTCAAACAATAGTGTCAAATCTGTTACATCAAAACAGTATATAATCTGTAACAACACGTACAGTGTCATCCAATCTACACACACGAACCAAATTTCAAGTCAAACCTACATCTGCAAGTGGGTGAAAATTTACTTGCAAGATTATCTACATAATTAAACCAAATAAAATGTATATCAATCTTCAAGTTTTTGCAAGCACGTTACACGTCTTTGATGAGCTATATATCTTTTCTCCATAAATAAGCTTTTGCAGACAGAAGGCGGATCCATTAGCCACTGGTTTCATTTAGCAAATCAACGTCACAGTGAGTGATTACACTATTAATCTTTGGTAATAAGTACCATGTTTCGAGAAAAAAATATATTCGGTAGAGTTTTAGTAGATTTAAGTGAGAGCCGACGCTTTTGTATTAGATTGTTATTTATACTGAACTAGCCTTTGCCCGCGACTTCGTCCGCGTAGAATTCCAATTTGTAGTAAAGCTTATTCATCTCTTTCATTGTATAAAACAAAAATCCGGCAACGGCAACATCCATCATTATTATCATTTCAACATTTCATCATCATCAGTATCAGTTAGTGAATATTTTAAATCCCGTTTATTCTCTATCCCGTGGGAATTTCAACAAATTTGTCCTTATTCTATGCAAATTTTCGCTTATTTTTATCCCGCGGGAATTTTGCATTTTCCCCGAGAAAAAGTAGCCTATGTCCTTAAAGGTGTAGCTTTCTACCGGTAAAAGAAGTTTTAAAATCAGCCCCGTAGTTGAATTCACTTATTTTTTTCCCGTGGGAATTTTGCTTTTTCACGGAGAAAAGTAGTCTATGTAAATAATAGTTGGTGTAGCTTCCTACTGGTGAAAGAAATTTTCAAATCAGCCCTCAAGTGATATTCACTTCTTTCTATCCCACAGGAATTTTGCATTTTACCGAATAAATAGTAGGTAGCCTAGCCTATACCAATAAAGGATAGTGTAGCTTTCTATTGGTAATTTTTTTTAAACTCAGCCCACAAGTTAAATTTACTATTTTCTCTACCGCGGGAATTTTGCATTTATCCGGTAAATAGCATCCTATGTTAATCAAAGACAGTGTATCTTTTCTATTGGTGAAAAACATTTTAAAATGAGCTCCGAAGTTGAATTTTTTTTTCTATCCGTTGGGAATTTTGTATTTTTCCGGAAAAAAGTAGCCTATGTCAATAAAGGATAGTGTAACTTTTTACTGGTAAAAGATTTTTTTTTAATCGGCTCGGAAGTTTCAGAGATTACCTATCCCACAGGAATTTCCAAAAATCCCGCAATAAGTTTTTTGCTGTTATGTATGACCATATACGTTTATACTGAATTTGAAAAGTTTAGTAATTGTAGTTACGGACATAGGATCCAGTTGATTTGAGTATATAAATTCTGATTTATCCTTATCCCGTGGGAATTTTCAAAATTATTGAAATTAGCTTTATACCTATTCTAATAGTCTACTTGCATGCCCAATTTGAACAGTTTAGTAATCTTCGTTATGGGGATAGGGTCACTCTCGACTGATGAAATATATACATCCCGTATATTCCTTATCCCGTGGGAATTCCGGAAAATTCTTTCTTATCGGATGCCTACGTCATACAAAGACCACATCCTCCAAGTTTCAGGTCTCTACATACAGCGGTTTAGGCTGTGCGTTAATCCGCCAGTCAGTCATTTAGGACTTCAGGACAAAGCATTTTATATGTATTTGCACCAAGCTTTTATGCGAGTTCAACAATGATGTTTGAATACTCAATTCGATTTTGTTCGAAAAAGGTTGAACTCACATAAAAGCTTCATCATCATCATCATCATTTCAGCCGTAGGACGTCCACTGCTGGACAAAGGCCTCCCTCATTGACGCCCAATCTAATGATTGGGAGCAACCAACCCGTAACCGTAATCGGTTGGAAGCGACTCGCATCCACCCTGAACCTGCGGCCTTCACCAAAACGTCCGTCCATCTCGTTGGTGGACGTCCCACGCTGCGCTTGTAAAAGCAAAAGCTTGGTGAAATGCAAATACTTATACATATAATTAGTTATTATCAGAGATCTGATCAGGAAGTGGTTGACAAACGTAGTTTGCAAAATTTGAAGTTTCGTTTCGTTTACATTGTGTCAAAATAAGCTGCAATTTAAATCAAAAGCACTAAGGAGTATTGATATCAACTTCGAAGCAAATCACCCCCAAAATAACTTTCTACTCCTTTTTAACCCCGTCAAGGGATGAATTTCAATAAAATACGAAACACATCTTCCATCAATTCTGTTAAAGAATGTTTATGCAAAATTTGAAGTAGATTGGACCAAGGAATCACGTTGTCCCATACAAACTTTGCCCCCTTTTTTACCCCCTTAGGAGTAGAACTACGAAAAATTCTTTCTTATCGGATGCCTACGCCATACAAAGAACACACCCTCCAAGTTTCAGGTCTCTACGATCAGCGGTTTAGGCTGTGCGTTGATCCGTCAGTCAGTCAGGACAAAGGATTTTATATGTATAGAAGATTAATAGCGTCCTAGGTAAAAAGAATAATATAGGTACCTATTATCTAATATTCTTCTTCTCTAATGTATAAAAATCTCGAATCACAACGTTTATTATGGAACTCCTCCAAAACGGCTTGACCGATTTTTATGATTTTTTTTGTCAATATTTAATAAGTCTGAGAATAGGTCGTAAGCTTTTTTTTCATACCCCTATTCCTCGCAGACGGAGTCGCGGGCATCAGCTAGTATATTATAATTAGTTCGTCAGTTAAATTGTCAAAATATATTGGACTCGTGTTTTTTCTTTTGTCATTCGACAAAAAAATAATAAAGCGCGACGTCTCGTCTAAGTAAGAAGTGTAAGTTTCAAAGCGTAACGTCTGACAAAATTTTAACAGGCTATATCTTCATAATTCATTTGTTTAATTGACAAAATACGGGTCCTAAGTATATTTTTTGATAATCTGTTGATTTACCTATATTTTTTTAGGAATCCTATATTATATTATCAGTCATCGCTTGAGCATTAGCGGAGCCATCATTCAGGTTAATTTATAGTTCATTAACTTAGTTGCGTTGCCCGAACCCCATACATTATGTAAGGTTTTGGTCAACTCTATGCCTTTATGTTGCGTTATCCACATATCTCAAAGATTAGATAGTAGTTGTAGTAATAGGCTACGTACCTATCGTTTGTACTTGGAAATCGCAAATAAGTAGATACCATAATATGTTTGGCAAATATCAACTGCAAAATAAATAAATAAATATCATGGGAAAATTGACACCAATTGATCTAGACCCAAACTACTTAAGCAAAGCTTGTACTAGCGGTACTTGGCAACGGATAAACATACTTATTATGTACATAAATATAATTTATTTTATTAGCAGTACGGCTGCTCACCGAATCTAAGATTATTTAAAACCGAAAAAGTTTTTCGGGTGCGCCGGTGGGATTCGAACCCACGTCTCCTGGGTATGCGCCCCAACGGGTGTTCTACCAATTGAACCACGTCGCATCCAACCGACTCCCCCAAAATTCTTAATCGCTACCATACGCCAACAGTGGCGTGTGGTAACATCCATCGCAACTATTAGAAGCTACAACTCCTACGTTCTAAATTACATTGGAAATGCGTAAGAAATGATGTACCACATCTATTTATACAAATATTATTTATTTTATTAGCAGTACGGCTGCTCACCGAATCTAAGATTATTTAAAAGCGAAAAAGTTTTTTGGTGCGCCGGTGAGATTCGAACCCACGTCTCCTGGGTATGCGCCCCAACGGGTGTTCAATTAAATAATCTTACATAAATATATACTTAAATACGTATTATTCATTAAAGACTCGAGCACAAACATTGATATCTTTGAAACAAATGGGATCGAACCCATGACCTAGGTTTCACAGTCAGGTTCTCTACCTTTACGACCACTAATTAAAATAATAACGCATAAATTTAATATATCACTAACTAAATAAAGGACATTTATTTCTTACCTTTATGAAATCCTTTTTGGCCATTGTAAATACACAATTGAAAACACTATAATAAAATAAAAATACCAGTCTACTATTTAATTAATAATGTAAATTGATTCCATAAGGAAACTGCCTATAAAGTCTAATCATTAAATTCCTACTTTTAACTACACGGTTCTGAAATGTCTAGGAATCAAATATGCCTAAAAATTAATGCTCCGCCGGTTTTTTTTTTGTGTTCCTATTAAGTACCGCATATTTTATCTTTCTTTCTATTAGTTTTCACTAATCCTGGCGGAAGTGTTGACGGCCAAGCGGACGACGTCCACATGCCCGGTCACTTATATGGACGGCTCCTTTAAGTGGTTTTCACTTGACAAAAAAAGTTGGCCAAGTCCGAATAGTTGTTGAAAAGCAGAGGATCCGTAGTATTTTTATTTTTCACACGTCTCTCGATATTATGTGTATGATCTCTGCCAGTAGAGCACGTCGTTTAGAAAAATATATAAACAAAAAATTTAGACGACCGGATAGCCTAGTTGTTAGAGAACCTGATTACGAAGCTTGAGGTCCCGGGTTCGATTCCCGGTCAGGGCAGATATTTGTGTGAAAAATACGAATGTTTGTGCTCGAGGCTTGGATGTTTAATATGTATTTAAGTATTTATTTATCTATATAAGTAAGTTTATCCGTTGTCTAGTAGGTACCCATAGTACAAGCTTTGCTTAGTTTGGGACTAGGTCAATTTGTGTGAATTGTCCCGTGATATTTATTTATTTATTATTTAATTTAATAAACCACGAAAATAACTTTCTATTTATCTATTTCAAGTCAGTGCCTGAGCACGAGCCAGTAGGAGTGGACTTTATGGAATTAATACCTACCTTATTTTTTAAGTTTTTTTATTTTATTTTATTATTAGAGGAAGACAAGAGAAGACAAGCGAGCAATCGAAATGTGAAATGATCAGCATCCGCCATGAATACCAAGAACTCAGGAGAGGAGAAGAAGTCTTAAGGAAGGCAGTTAAAAATAACAGTTTAAGCACACACCTATTGTAGTTTACAAACATAGATTGAGTACACATACATTCTTTAAAATATTAGATCTAATAGAGTAAGTAGGTCACAAAGAAAGATGGTCTAATTACTTTGTGTTTCAAGGCCTCATAAGCATGCCCGTTTAAATTAATGTGTTATTCACAGAAGGTAAAATCAATACGCTCCTTTATCCGTTGCCTAGTACCCATAACACAAGCTTTCCTTAATTGTTTTTAGTTCATTAATATGGACCTCCGCAAAGTAACGCCTGATTCAATAAATCATAAATTTAAGTTGATTAGCTAAAAAGACACTTGGTACTATACAGTACCTACTAAATTTTAAGTCGATTTTACCACTAGAAGCGTAACAAAATTCATTTGCAAGATTTCAAGCGAAATATACATACAATTACAGAAAGTGAAGTTAAACAAAAGCTAGTAAACTGAACCCTAACCACGAAGCGTTTGTATCTCGTAAACACAGTGGGTGAAGGCAATTTCGCCCATATCCGCTACACTGATGTCATGCCATTACTAATGTTAGGATAAGGAATACCCTTATGGGGAGACGAAAGCTAGTTTCGCCGTTCGAGGTTACCTACAAATAACGCTGTAGATAAATGTAAGGTACTAAATAACAAAGAGTCGGGAAGTAAATAGCAGCTACCCGTACTTCTTAGGCTAATTTTATTTGTAGCCATATTAAAAATTGAAAGAAAAATGGGGCAGCAAATTGTTTTAAATATCTAAGACTCAACCGTGAGTTTGTGAGGCCCTCAATAATACCTACTAATAGTGAATTACTAATTCGATAATTATGTACCTTCTAATTCGCCTATGGAGAGGCCCTTTATGTCCACGGAGCCCAAAAATGTCCTTATATAGATCCGCCCCTGCTAAGGCTTATGTATTTTCTCGACATAAAATAAGGTCTATCTTTTACATTAAATAAAAATCAATTACCGAATACATGTAAGCGTATCATTTCAGAACGACTGCACCTATTTGGTTACAGGCCAGGACAGGATATGTATGAAAAAAAATGTTTGAAAAATTTAATGAAAAGAAAAAAAATGGATTTAAAATTCGCCTTAAAAAAAGTAAGTGAGTTAGACAAGACAAAGACGATTTAGTCTCATTTTCTTCTTTGATACGAGTAAAACACGTGCGAAGCCGAGCCGAGCTGCTAGTTTTTTTGATAAAAGTCAATGTGATGATGATGATGATTAGCTATAGTAACTTTTATTAATACAGGCAAGCGTAAATTGCACCAGCTGCTAAAAACTATTCCTTACTTCGTTCTATTATAAGAAAATGCCTAGAAGATATCACTTTGAAGCGATAAGGCCGCCTATTACTTACCTCGTATTTTTCTCTATGTAAGTACAGTCAAGGGCATAAATATAATAATATGCGTTACCAAGGTGTCAAAAATATCTATACAATTATATGCCACTAACCATAGGTTGGTGTTTGAATATATTTGACGTCATAGCTGTATAGATATTAATGCATTTGACTGTACCTCTAATCCGTATTGCTTACTAGTGTGGTATTCAATAAAGAGTCATTGTATTGTATTGTGTTCTCACAAAGCGTTTTCACTCGCCCGTCATTATCCGAACAGCTAAGGAATGGAATTCCCTGCCTATCTCCGTATTCTCTGAAAGTAACAATCTGACCGTCTTCAAGTCTAGGCTGGATAGTTTTAGGCCACATATTCATCCATCAAGCATGATCGTGGTCAAACGCAATTAAATTTCCACAGTAAAGCTGTTCATTAGTCGATTGTACCAATAAAGAACAGTGCAGAAATAAATTCAAAACATACTTAAGTTTTAATGCAAAAGGAAATATTTAAGAACAGAATGGAGATGGGAATAGTTAATTCTAGTACAGTGTCAAGAACTAAATTTTTTTAGGACTTAATACGTGTACTACACAAGCGTACTAACAACATTTGAAACCCGGACCTCTAGCTTGACAGTCAGGGTCACTAACCACTAAGCTGACCATTGGTTATATGCACAAGTGACCAAAAATGTGAACAAAGATTTTAGTGCCTTTTGATGATTGTTTACGAAAGTTACTTGCATGTGTTTTTAATACATGCGTTTATTGGCGCATTGAATGGCTTTTTTAAGACAAACGCAGTGAAAACGCAGTTTTAGATTACACCCGTGATATCGTAAAATCGCTTATATGGCTTTTACGACGCACCAACGCCCACAGTGGCATTGGATTTATAAAATAACTGTTTACTCCGAATTCATTCAACAAATAGCTTTTGGGAGTGCATTATTAAGAAAACAAAAGATTAAAATCAATAACTCATTTTGGACCTAAAATTTTAACAGGAACATAAACATACGCTTCAAATTTGTCAATGACGTGTTTGACATTGACAGATTAATCAAGCAATCATGAACAACTTTGTTCTTTTGGCAGAACAACAACTCATGAAACATTAAATTTTCATCAAAATTACAAAAAAAAATTATAATAGAACATCGTTAGATAAAGAAGCGAATTATTTTGTTACTAATGGTATGGTTTTTAATGCTAGGTAATAATAAGAAGTAATAATAACTGAATCTTCATCATTATATCAGCCAAAAGACTTCCGCTGCTACTAATCCCTAAGAGCCCTATCACACTGGCCATTTGCGAACGTATTAGAAATGCGCCAACGCGCAACGGATTAGCCGCAAACGAATTCGTCGTGTCTACAGGGCTGGGACGCCATGATGTACACTCACGTACAGTTAATGAAACTATATTGCAGACCAGGGTAGAATCTTTTCAAGATCATTTCATTGGCAGATTTTAGTAGTGGTAGAGCCATGCTGTACCTAGCCGCTGCTGCATCACGAATGGGCCGGCTCGTCCGGGGCAGTACCTCTCACAGAACACCGGCGTGAAGCAGCAGTACTCCTGCTGCGTCTCGTACGGTCAGCGAAAGCGCTGGGGGCCCAATACCTCTCTCCCTCCTTCCCTCTCCTTCAATAGATCAATAGCTCTCTTTGAGTTGTTGATATTTATGGGCGGTGGTGATCATTTTGCATCAGATGACCCGCTCGCTTGTTTGCCTCCCTCGCATAGTAAAAAAAAGATGTATGAAATGGCAAGATGATATTTGCAATGAAAAGAGTTCACCTGGTACGTGATTCAGTTTCTTCGACTGTACGTCATCTAACATCTATTTTACCAACTTCAGTTTTTGTACGTCAGCTGCAGAGAAAAGGTACCCCTCTGTAACGACGGTAACCAACCACACTGGGGACTCCCCAGTGTGGTTGGTTACCGTCTACCTTATTCTCTGCAGCTGACCGTACATTATGACGTCCCAGCCCTATAGACACAATAAATTAACTGTGCACTCGCGGCGAATATATGTTGCGCGCTCCGCTTCTATGACGTTCGTAAATGGCCAGTCTGATATGGCTCTAAGGGCCGGCGCTCACTGACGGCATGGCATGGCATGGCATTTTATTACTATCAACTTATTTTGAACCTTACTTGAATGAGTTTAGAATTCATGTTTCTTTATTGGTTATGCGTTGCGTCATCCCTCGGCACGTCGCGGCATCGTGGTATCGAAATAAAGTAACATGAATTCCAATCTCATTGAAATAAGATTCAAAATAACTTGATATTAATAAAATGCCATGCCGTGCCATGCCGTTAGTGAGCGCCGGCCCAAAGAGTTCCACGACGATCGGTCTTGCGCTGCCCGGAACTGGTTCCTGTGATCTTTACGATCTCGTTGGTTCATCGTGTTGGGATCTTCCTGTGCTACGTCTTCCAGTTCACTGAACCAACTACTAAACAACTGAATACAGAAATTTATTTTTAACTGTAAAAAACTTATTTATATTTTCGTAAATTTTCGCAAGTTGTTTTGATTTGAAGGAATTATCAGACTCTCCTAATAATATTGTACCACATTCATCATCATCATCATCATTTCAGCTGAGAGACGCCCACTGCTGGAGATAGACCTCCCCCAAGGCTCGCCAAACAGATCGGTTGCGTGCCATCCGCATCCAACGCGATCCCGCAGCTTTAACCAGGTCGTCGCTCCATCTTGTTGGAGGCCTACCTACACTGCGTCTTTTACATTATTTAGCATAAATATGTTAAACGTTCTCTCTAGTGCAGGGTATACACGATTATCACTGCAACTTAACATAGAACTCCAAAATTACTCTACAATAATTACATTTCGCCTTACTAAGCAATTTGACCAGCAATTTGCGTATTTAAGGAAACGCGGTTTAAACCAGTTCCATCCTACAGTAACCTTAAAAGCAAAGCAGTACTCCGTCAACCGTTTTATCATTATATCAAATGTTCTCCAAAACAGACTAATTTATACTTAACTAGCTGGTGCCTGCGACTTCGTCCGCTCAGTAAAGCTTCTTCATTTCTTTCATTGAATAAAACAAAAATCCGGCAACGGCAACATCCAAAAATCCATCGTCTCATCATCATTGGTATTACTTAGTGAATATAATAAATCCCGTTTATTCCCTATCCCGAGGGAATTTCAACAAATCTATCTACCTCGAACTGTCAAAACTCTTTGACTTACCCTCATATTAAAAGATTACAATTCCCGAACAGTATAGATTAACGACGATAATTTTATTCATTTTGACCCAATTTTAATGAAACAAAGCCCATATGTTGCTCCAATTTAAGCTTCATCTATTTGCAAAAACCGCAAGAAAATCCGTTCAATAGTTTCGGGGATTAGCGATTACATACAGACAGACTACTTTTACTGTTTTATTATAGTATACTTGTTTGCAATTAAGCATTACTTATTTCTTTAAAAAAAATAACTTTTATATATTTTTTTTACCCGGCTGAAGGGCTCTGCAACAATGACCACAAAAAAATAAACTGACAAATTATTAAGAAGTTATGTGACGGATAAAATGCTAAATGCCCGAATAGTAAACGACGACGATAAATTTTTTCATTGTGACCCAATTTTAATGAAACAAAGCCTATATGTTGCTCGAATTTAAGCTTCATCTATCTGTGAAAATCGCAAGAAAATCCGTTCCGTAAAACCACATAACTATAGTCATAGCCTGCTACAATAGTCCCATTTCATCCTTACATTATCCTTAAAATATGATAGCTACATGGCTAGACTAAAGCAAATTATTTTAGGCCTAACAACATAATTATATAACCAGAAATAATAGCTGCAAGCTATAATATTTTAAGGATAATATAAGAACGAAAATGGGACTATTGTTGCAGGCTAGGACTTTAGTTATGTGGTTTTACGGTTCAGTAGTTTCGGAGATTAGCGATTACATACAGAATGACAGAGCTCTACTTTTACTGTTTTATAAGATTTGTGTTTTATGTTGTTTTAAAGATAGATTTTAAACCACATTCGACATATTTTACACAAGCATCGTCTTCAGCCTGCACAGAATGTCCCAAAACTCAACGACAACTTGGTATCGGGCGAGAGATCAAGTTATACTAGTTCTGGAAAAAATATAAAAAAAATGATTAAGTGACTGTAAATCACATAACCATTTAAATTTTAATAAGTATTAAATATTTTCTAAAAAGGTCTATTATCATTAACTAAGTGACATGGATTTTTTTATATTTTCCAGAACTGTCTAATAGGGATGTTGACACCACCAATCAACTGACGTACTTTTTATGCGCTGCCAAAACACAACTCTCCCATAGAGTTTGAATGGCAATAGCAACATATGCTGTCACTTGATCGCCAACTCAATCAACTATCTTAACTATTCATTTGTTTTAAAGCAACAAAAAATCTAATTTTGCAGTTAATCGAAAATGTTGTTTCCAATTATCCTTTAGAACCATAGAAATACAATGACGTGTCTAAAAACCGTTGCGCACCCGCAACCTGTTCTTAATTTCGTTTATGGAGTCCATAAATTTGGAACTGTTGAAGTCATAAATAATATCTGCGAGGTGATTGAACCTTGGCTTGATTATCGCTACTCATGTTTCCATGTTTCTGTGAAAATAAAACTTAAATGAGTTCTTGACAAATTTAAACATGCTAAACATATGAAATCGCGTGCTTAATTAAACACTTACACTTAGCGACACACTTAAGTGACATTTTAGTTGTTTCAATATTCTCTTATAAATTACTGACAGTTTATTTATGGGAGGAGACCAAACCAGCTGTTGGGACTGCCTAGGTATTATAGTGCCTCACTCATGTTTGCGGAGGCCCATACAGACGGTTTTTGAAGGGATTATGCGCAAGACGATCGTCTCGTTGCTGGGGAGGCTTGGAGTGAGTTCTAACAGAGTCCTGTGTGTCATTGCTGACAAATATAATTGCCCCATTCGGACACACTGGGTTAGCCAGATAAAGGGGGTGGGGGAGGGGGTATCGAACGATACCTATCCGTTTTTCATCGATTTAATAGTTTTACTCAACAGTTCATCTGTCTAATTTGAGCCAACTTTTTGCCGAAGAGTGTATAAATCACTGACAGATCAGTAGGTAGCAAAACAACCTTGATATTTCAGCATCATATCATTGATTCACGGCAGTACTTAGCCAGATAAAATAGCGATCCAGTTAATACGCGCCCATTCGTCATGCGTGCTTTGACCCCGGCATGGGCTTATTTATCTTGTTTTCTATTACGGCCCGCTGGGAACCGCCAGTGTTTTATATTGCTACAATTTTTCTTTTCAATGTACTCTGTCAGTCCGCACGTTGTTTATGTGTAGACCTACAGTTAGGGGTGATATGGGATTATAATTACTGGCTTTTATTGTGGGTCAAGCTTCGGTGTGCGTACAGTCTTGTGAACTTTTTGATATTTTAATTTTAAATGAAACATCGTGAGTATACTTTCGCACAACTGCGAAGAAATTCAATGGTGGGTGTGAAGTTACCAATCCGCACTAGGCCCGCGAGGGAACGACGGCCTAAGTACTTTCATTCTGAGAGGAGGCCTGTGCCTTGCAGTGGGACGTATGTATAGGATGAGATAATGATGATGAAAAAATTCGGTGAAACTTTTATTGTATCTATGTATGCGTATATGTAAGCAATAAGAAGGCAATAAGCATTTTATTGTATAAAAAAAACTTATTTTTTAACGAGTCTCTACTGATCAACCTTTGAGCAGATGAGAGTACTATTTAATTAGGGACCGACAAATAATGCGTTTAAAAATAGCGAAAGCTGCAATACAGTACTTCAATCAATACATTAGGTACTTAAACTTGTGACAAGTAAACCTGGCCAGATATCGAGAGCAAAGTATCTTGTTATTCTTTAACCTACATTTTTCTCTACTAAGAATTCAATATAGAACTCTGCAAAGTCATCATCATCGTCAAATACGTCCCACTGCAAGGCACAGGCCTCCTCTCCGAATGAGAGGGCTTGGGCCGTAGTTCCCAAGCGGACCCAGTGCGGATTGGGATTGAAAATTAATGAACATCTAATTCTCGAAATGATAGGCAAAAATGTATTTTGTATTCGCAAGTTTTATATTATATAACTTACAATATTGTGTATGATTAATAGTAAGTACAGGTTTTTAGAACATAAAAAGTAATTTTATTAAATACCATGTCGTCAAGTTTTAAAATATACAGATTATAATAATTCATAGTAAAACAGGGTTCATTCAACTGAATACAAAAAATAAACAAATGTGTCTGAGATCAAAAGACAACATATATGAAGAGTCCACGAATTTGAAAAAGAAATATTGAATAAACATCGATATGTGAACATAACGCTGATAAATACTAACTAGGTAAATAATTGAAGCTTATCTTAGTTTTAGGTAACACATTAATAACTTGTACTTCAGATGCTACTACATGGCTAGTATTAACATAATGTTAACACACAAACAACACTAACTCTTCCTTAATGAAACAATCCAAATTTACAGGCCATAAAACTATTATAAAAATACATCAAAAGTGATCTTCAGCTTTAGAAGAAAATGGTTACAGGTTAAAATAGTATCTTCTAGACAGTCCACTGACAAATTAAAATCGTAATATGACTCTAAAGCTTACAGAAAAGGTACATTTTAATAAAAAGTAAAAAAGCAAAAGAGCTGTCATCACAGAAACTCTGCTTACATGCTTACATTTTTATTAAATATCTCCGGAGTGACTAAAACTGACATAACAAAGTTTACCAGGTTATTTTTGGCTTTGATGCTTTTTTGTATATTTGTAACACATAATCTTATTTTTATTTCAACTTAGCCACAATTAATTTTGATTGTTCCTTCTCTACCACACTGTTGGCTGTACTTTGCACTCACGTATCCCTTTTCGGTTTTTATGTTTCATTTATCGCCAAAAAACAAAATTACTAATATGTACTTATAGTAAAAAGTATTTGTCTCGTGATTAGTGTAGGCCATAGGGAGATAGCGCAATCGCAGGCGCCGCGTAGTGAGGAGCTACCGCCAATGGCTGCAAAAAAACAATACAAATCAATTGAATCCTTAAAATGTATCATAATCATCATCATTTCAGCGAAAAGACGTCCACTTCTGAACATAGGCCACCACCAAGATTAGCGAAACAGACCAGTCCTGCACCATCCGCATCCAGCGCGTTACCGCAACCTTAACCGGTGTCGCTCCGTCTTGTTGGAGGCCGACCTCTGGAGCCAAAATGGCAAAACGGAACCCTTATAGTTTCGTCATGTCTGTCTGTCCGTCCGTCTGTCTATTTGTCTGTCTGTCTGCGGCTTAACGCAGTGGCTATTAGTGCTAGAAAGCTGTAATTTTGCATGAATATATATAGCAAAAACCCCAAAAAAGTGATAAAACATCGTGTTCTCGGGTCTTGAGTGTTTAACATGTATTTAAATATTTATCTATGTATATAAGTATGTTTATCCGTTGCTTAGTACCCATAGCACAAGCTTTGCGTAGCTTACTTTGGGACCAGGTCAATTGGTGTGAATTGTCCCGTGATATTTATTTATTTATTTATTTTTAGTGATTCATTTGCGAAATATTCAACTTTAAGCGTCCCCTCCCCCCTCTGAAAGCTAAACAGTTGGTATAAAAATTTTGAAAAAAATCAGGATGGGAGGAAATATTTCAAATTATCAAGGAAAACTATAACGGCTAAGTTTGCTTGAGAATTATTAGTAGTTTAAGAGTAAATAGCAGCCTGACCTAGAAAATATATCTACTTGGGAATTTCCGTAAATACAAAATCCTTAGAATAATATTACTACTTCTTGAATACAGATAGTACAGGCTGCGGAAGCCTATCCTGGGCGTGTCCGACACGCTCTTGGCCGGTTTTTTATAGATAATGGTACGGAACCCTTCGTGCGCGAGTCTGACTCGCACTTGGCCGGTTTTTTATGGATTCCTAATACGGGCGAATCCGTGGGTAAAGTGATAAAACACTACACAACACAAGTGGTGGGTGGGTGGCTAGTAAAAGTATAAACGAATCTTAGCTCCACACACACACTGAAATAATTAAAAACTTTATTTAACAAAATTGCGTTACCTAAGCATATCCAAATTTCATTTGATGGTGATGATGATGGAATAAGCATAACCGAATTTAAGTCTAATTTACCAATTGGAATTGTTAATTTTTTCTAACACCCCTTTTTATTTATTTTTATCTAAAATATAGAGCATTTTAAGAAACTGATTTGAATATTTCAGCAATTCATCACTCCAATCATTTTTTATAATTTATTGAAAATATGAGATACGAATTTTCGTAAATTACATGCCGCGGCTGAATCTGTGTATAAATCAGACACAATAAAGACAAAAAAAAATTGTATCACAATCGATGGTTAGTTGTCATCTGTCAATGTCACTTTACACGTTATCCTTAATAACAATAACACTAAAGTTGCCGATTCTTCCATGAGAATAGGTACAAAAAACGATTTACGGTTATAGTATTTTTTGTAGGTACGTATGAAATAAAATGGTCAGGAGTGTTCCCTTGAAAGTTCTTTGGCGGATTTAATCCATACTTACATTAAAAGGATCCTCGCAACAATACATCGTGTAAACTTTGAAATACACCACTTCTTTCGTAAATCTTCTCTAATGCGAACAATTAATTTGTTTGGGCTATTGACAGAATCATTTCCACAAGTAGTAATGAAACACTTCCTGTATAAATCCATTTTAAAATATGAAAAACGCAAAGAATGTTTTTCATAATAATATCCTTAAACTCACACATGATAACTACGTCGAAGTGACAGATAATAGTAAGTATAGAGAAACTAGACGGACGGCTTTTTTCGTCTTGCAAAGAATTTCAAAGTTAATGCCACTAGAAAGGTCAAACAAAGGTCAAACATTATTTTGCAAAAATACACACGATCATTTAGTATTTTATTAATTGGGAATGTCTAAAAAAAATACCAGTGGTTTTTATATTTTTTTTTGTATAGTAAAGTCAATTATAAGAAACTAATTTCAATATTTTGTCAATTAGTTCAGTACTTTTTTCAAAATTAATTATTGAATCTATTTTAGTTGATGACGTCAGATTGTAATTGAGGGCTCCCACACTGCCAAATTTCTACATCTATCCAAATGCGTACGATAAGGCAACTCCTTTAATTATTTTTGGCGTAGTGGTACACTGTAACTAGTGTCACTTTACTGGCGCCGTCAAAGTGCTAGATGTCAGGCAGCGGGTCCAAATCAAACTACGTAGTATAATCCCCGCGTAAATTGTGAAGAAATTCTAACCACACAGGAAAAAGTACGACTTAGACCGGCCACGCAATTTACACCAATGTCAAATGAAGGTCATCGCTTATTTGTTATGTAATAAATTCATTACATAATATTAAAATTAAATAACTACAGAAAACGAGTTAAAAAGCATTTATCTCGAAATGGTTTTCGATTTACTACACATTGCAAAAAAATAGACATCCCCAATTACTAAAATGTTATAAAATGATTTAATAAACCTATTCCTCGAAATGGTTTTGGAATTAGACCACATTGTAAAAAGGTGATCAAGGCCAATTAGAATTTCAAAATCATAAACAAACACCGGCCTATTTCCTTTGTATGTTCAGTAATGCTTTCAGCGTAATGAGGCGTGTCGATATAGTTCAAGGCCGCGAGCTACTCTAGCATGACTGCGCTCAACAACTTTTAGTACTTTCGTTTTCATTGCCATACTATTCTCAAGCCTAGTGTAGAAACGCAAGAAAAATCGTGCAAGTTGCATTACAAAACGCGGCCATATATAGCGAACGAGTTTGAAGCCCGACCAGGAAAATAAAAACCCTCACCATATTGCGGAAAACTAATGGAACTAATTTCTTCAACTGGCAACAGTACCTAACTTTGAAGACGTCATTAATAAAATTATAATAATTTTTATTTCGAAACTCCAGGCTTCAAATGACAAAAAAAAATTAATGTCATCTGCTAATTGCTGTCTAAGTGAGGTGTCGATTGCTCGTGGTGCGTTTCTTGTATATTGTGGGATTTTGTGCGTTAAAATGCCGAAAACTATAAAAGCAATTTACGAAAAGTTATATTCAAGATGACGAAGTATTTGTAGGAGAGAAAGTCTGAAGGATTGGAGTCTATTCATTATTATTATTTAAGCGAAAAAGTTTTTCGGGTGCGCCGGTGGGATTTGAACCCACGTCTCCTGGGCATGCGCCCCAACCTGGGTGTTCTACCAATTGAACCACGTCGCTCCCAACCGACTTCCCCGAAATTTCCTGAAAAACTTTTTCGCTTTTAAATAATAATCTTAGATTCGGTAGGTAAAGAGCCGTACTGCTAATAAAATAAATAATATTTGGAGTCTATTCCTCTAAATAACATCACCGACCTTGTTGTCAACAGGACTGGTAGGTACAGTGTTGCTATAATTATTGTTAATTTAACGCCCCCAGAGCAGGGTTTTTATTTTCCTGGTCGGGCTTTAAAATGGTCAATCGAACGCCGCAATGTAATGCAACTTGCGTGATTTTTCTTGCAGATCTACACTAGGTTTTAATGTTAGAATATATTCACTTTAAAAATAAATAATTAAATTAAAATAAAACAAATATCTAAGGGGGGCTCCCATGGAACAAACGTGATTTTTTGCCGTTTTTATAGATAATGGTACGGAACCCTTCGTCCGCGAGTCCGACTCGCACTTGGCCTGTTTTTTAAACTACCAGTTAATTTTAAACTCACAGATGATGGTGTAGGGGTAAGCACGCAGCACGGAATGCCGAGGACCTGGGTTCGATTCCCAGCCTTGATCTTTTTTCTGGGGTTTTTTCTGTGCATCTATGTTTCAGTTTGTATTTAGTATGAAATATATGGATTTCACGGGATGACCGTAAAAGTAAAAAAATTGAAGTTGAAGAAATAAAAAATACAAAAAGGATACTACCAAACTTGTTAATGACTTTAATTATAAAGTGATTTTGCAAATAATCATTTTTAAAATAGACATTTTTGTTTCATGTAACACTTAGATGTGCTCGCCACCGAATACTGATCTAGAAAAATTGGTTCCTAATCACCGATTAAAAATCATCGTGTGTTCCAGTAAATTAGCTGAAATATGAAGTAATGGTCAGACTACATTCAAAAAATTAAATCCTTAAATACACATGGCTGTGGCTTGCACATTTTCATGCTTGGATTATATTTGTACTAAAGTCACGGACATAGCTCGCAGAATCGCTAAACTTAAGTGGAAGTTGAGTGGGCAGGGCACATCGCTCTTAGAATTGACGCCCGAGGGGGCCGAAAGGCTCTCGAGTGGCGTCCGCAGACCGGAAGACGCAGTTTAGTTAGGCCTCCAACGAGATGGAGCGACGACCTGTTTAAGGTGGCGGGAAAGCATTGGATGTGGATGGCGCAGGGCCGATCTGTCTGACGAGCCTTGGGGGATGCCTATGTTCAGCAGTGGACGTCTTTCGGCTGAAATGACGATGATGATGTTGATTATATTTGTATAAAACATCATGTTTGCGTGCCAACCATTTGCACAAAAATATGCAAGCTACAGGCATAGGCACCCTTGCCTAATTCAAGATAGTATAAGCACAAACTATCACAGGCTCACATTCTCTCTAAATTCTTAGCCTTATCAGGAAAATTCGGTGAAATACGTCGTCCGATTTCCACAGCCTCCATATAAGCCTGCGCCTAGTTGCGCAAGAGCAGATTGTGGAGAAATCTACTTTGTGCAATGTGCCCCCTGACGGTTGTCCAGTTTGAAGCAGCGGAACAAATTGTATCTATGGGTTACTTGGGAAATGCTTGCTGATTTGGCCAATTAAATTGACTGTTGCCCTGTATTTTGGTAAGACCAATAAACAAAACAAAAATTGAGAAATTTATAAGCTCAGTGCTTGTTGTTACCAGAAGTTTATGTTGAGTATCAAATTCTATGGCACCTTATTAATATGACAAAAAGTTAAAAAAAAAGCCACATTATATTACTTTATCTTAGTGTACCTACACCGAATAATACAGAAGACCCAACGAACTTAATGGAGTTGGAACGTGTATTCTGAACATCTGACAACAAAGTCACGTGTGATTGGTCAGACTGAAGACGTTGATTAGTTTGTCACTAATGTCACTAGTCTTCAGTCTGACCACGTGACACACACACACGTACACGGTACACGTGACACGACACACACGACACGACACACACGTGACGTGACTAGGTGACTTTGTTGTCAGATGTTCAGAATACACGTTCCAACTCCATTAAGTTCGTTGGGTATTCTGTTATAGCTATAACGCGACTTGAGCGGCTTATTTCTAACCAATCACACCCGGCCGTTTCCTTCAGTACTAACTCGTTAACTTGAACAGAGTATACTGACCGCAGGATGTGCAGAATGCCCAGTCTTGTGAACGACCGCATTGAAGCCATTGTGGTCGTCGGCGGAGTAAGCCACTGTACGCGTCGACCCATCCGGCTCCACTAGCGAGTAACTGCCTGAGAAGTAACTTGACATTAAAATTAGGACAAAAGAGTTGAAATGCCAAAATATTTCATATAATTAATTTCCATAATAGAATAGAATAGAAATTATTTATTTCTTAGAATATAGTAGATACAGATATTTGTTTATAAATGATTTTTGTTTGTTGGTTTAACACCAATCAACTGACGTACTTTTTATGGGCTGTCAAAACACAATTCTCCCGTAGAGTTTGAATGGCAATAGCAACTTATGACGTGACTTGTTGGCCAACTCAATGAACTAACTATTTGTTTGTTTTATAGCAACAAAAATCTAATTTTGCAGTTAATCGAAAATAAATCTGGTTTTCAGGGCTAAAATAAAACGTTTTTTTTTTTACTAGAGTCGTGTCTTCGAATTATTTTTAATGGCGTCAATATTCCTATTGGAAAATCAACATTCCTATTAAGGAAGTCGTTATTTTAAGCAAAAGTGTTTAAAAAATCGCACAGATACTATTTTTCTATTCATTCATATAAATATCATCAAACAAATTTGTCGTTCTGTTTTGATTATACTAAAACCATTACACACCTTTAACGACATCGCCGTCTCTTTCTTCTTGCTGTGATTTGATGTCTCCCGTGTGTGGATCTTTCACGCCGTAGTTGAACGCGTATTTTGGGTAAGACTGTTGGAAATTATAATGCTATTAGATATTTATTTATTATACAGAGTTTTCTAATAGGAACAATATGAGACCATCCGTTCCACACATCATAATTAGGGGTTTATAATGACTGCTATAAAACATACAGTAATCAGAATTTTTCGTCTGTCTTAATTTCCTTACTTTCATTTGGATGCCAATGATAAGTACCTACATAATAACATGTCAGTCCACATCCACGTCATTTTGAGAAAACAGCTGCTAAAAAATTTTTGAAATGGTTATTCTGTAGGACTCTATATTATTATGTTAGGTTAGGTTTATTTTATAACAATTTTGAATAATTAATTGTTTCTGAGAAAAAATAAATAAACAAAAAGATTAATTATGCATAAAAAGTTTACGCGATTCAACAGTGAATCAATAGCGCCACTAGTGTCTGAATACGGCAGTAACACTCACCACAGGTTCAGCGACGACCGGCGCGTGAAGTACAGGCGCGTGCCCATACACCGCTCCCGGTAAAGCGTACTGCGGGGCCGCCATACCGACGCCTGCGCACGCTAGTACCACTAATACCTACAACACGCACGGACAAAAGTCTTTAAGCAGGCGTTATCCAACATTCGACAACTTTTCATAAGCAAGCATGTGAACAGCCTTATTTTTAACACAGAATCATAATTATTGATCGGAACTCTGGGAGCTAAACCTTAACAAAACTTGTAAAACTGACATTAAGGAGAATTTACAACCAAGAAAATAAGAATATTATTGCCAGATTAGTGTTCAATTTAACTCTATATCGAAATCTCAGATTTTCAGTAGTAATATTAATATTTTCATGTCTGTAAGCACTGTTTCATGCCCGCTTGGCAAGTTTTGTTAAAGTTTAGCTCCCAGAGTTCCGGTCACTGATCATAATGGGATGTTGACACCACCAATCAACTGAAGTAGGTACTTTTTATAAGCTGTCAAAACACAATTCTCCCATAGAGTTTGAATGGCAATAGCAATTTATGACGTCACTTGTTCGCCAACTCAATCAACTAACTATTTATTTGTTTTAAAGCAACAAAAAATCTAATTTTGCAGTTAATCGAAAATTAATCTGGTTCTTAGGGCTAAAATAAAGCGTTTTTTACTGGAGTCGTGTCTTTGAATCATCTTTTAATGGCGTCAACATCCCTATTGTTTTCATTACTTCTTTCTGTCACACGGTATAGGATAAACGTAGAAAGAGATGGTGAATGCGATCGCGAGCATTCGCGCGTTAGATTATAAACGGCCTCTGGTCAATTGGTGTCAAATGTCCCGTGATTATCCATGTCAGTTATTTTGACACCTTATGGAAACTGTGCCGTCGGGTGGTATTCTTTTTTTCTGTTTTTAGTTCAGTTTCTATTTTACTTTTCTTTTAGTTTATATATAAAAAAAAAAACACGGGACAATTCACACCAATTGACCTAGTCTCAAACTAAGCAAAGCTTGTATTATGGGTACTAGACAACGGATAAACATACTTATATAGATAAATACATACTTAAATACATATTAAACATCCATGACTCGAGCACAAACATTCGTATTTTTCACACAAATATCTGCCCCGACCGGGAATCGAACTAAGACCCTCAAACTTCGTAGTCAGGTTCTCTAACAACTAGGCTATCCGGCTGTCAATGTAGTTAAGTTTTATTCATTGTTATTTTTCCTTTTCCTTAATAATTGTATATACATATAGGTTAATTTACTTTTAGTGTTTTTTTATGTTTTATCAGTTACCAAATATAGCCTATTTTAAAACGATAGTTTTTTTTTATAAATTATAAAACACACACGTCAATCTAAAGCTATTAAAAAAAACATTTCGCAACTTACCCACATGATGTCACCTTAGCACTAGCTCTTAGCTCACACGACTCCCGGCTGCGTGCGCCGACGCAGGCTGCTTATAAATAAAGGGCCCCTCCATACTGCACTGCACAGATGCACCCGAATGCACACTTTCGACCAGCTGAATCGAACTTAGAGCTTCAAAGCAACCGGAGACGTCAACTACATCTAATCGCTGTTCTTTCGCTACTCCTTTGTAAAAATAAAGGTGATTCTGGAAACAATCGGGATCAATTCTATACAACTTCGTAAATGTACTAGTAGAGGTACTGTACCTCTGCCATGAGTTACACTAGTTTACAGTGACCGTACTCGCTAGCGACGGCGTAGATGATTTGTATGGAGAATTGTGTACAGCGCCTCTTGTAACACGGCAAACCTCCGTGGTGCGCAACTGGCCGCTTACAGAAAAACAAAATTCTAAATTCTGAACTATTGATTTTCTTTTGTTTTTTTTCACGTCATTGGCTCTACAATTTGGCAAGGCTTATGCCGAAATTTGATTTCCTCACAATATAATTATAATTTATACTCGGTAATAATACTAATTTACCGAGTTGCTTGTATTTTAAAGGGCTGCCGCTATTGCAGGTACTGTAAATATTATTTGTTAAGTTCTTTCTCTGTATTTTCTTATACATAAATTGTGAAACCTAATCCAAGTCTCGTTTAGTTTTCTTTCACTGACCTAGGCACTAAAACGAGACTTGGATGGGTGCTTCAAGCAAGCAGTAAAGCAGGGTATTTCTTCCAGCCCTTCCTTTTCGCTTCTACCTACGAACTTTCTGCTCTACTGCCTCGGAGCAGACCGCCGGTGAAGCCTGAACTCCCTATTGGACGCTCCGAGGCTACTCGAATACCCTGCCCTGCCTTCCCACCTGTCCAGAAAACCTAGGCCAGTGTTTTTTTATTATTTTATTAAAGAGCAGTGCTGACTGGAACAATTTGTACATACATATTTTATACTGTATTATATTTTATTTACCTACTACATAGTCTGTTATTTCTCCGACCGGCTAGCCGGTTACAGTGGCGCCCAAGGGTTGTTTCAGTCAGTACGTGAGTCTTAGCTTTGACTTGGATTAGGTTATGTACATAGCAATTGTAAATACATACATACATATTTGTACATAGCCTAATTTGTTAAGTGTTTTGTTTCTGTGTATATAACTGTTTTATGTGTTTATCGTTAGGAGCTTATGCTTGCTTGCGCATCGATTGTTCGTTTTATTTTCGTGTAAATAGGTATATATCTATAAATTTTGTATATACAACTGGATTTCGAAATGGATTTCAAAGCTGTGTATGTAAATTTGTTAAATAAAAATGAGCTCGCGTATGAAGTGAGCATCAGGCAAGCCAAGCCGCTCAACACGGTCGCGGAACTACGGCGGCAGCTCGTTGACTTGTTGGAGAAATTTAGTGCTGAGGAGTTAACCTCAACTTTTTCAGTTGCCGACGATTGTAGCGGCACTGAAAAATCTCTTTCCTTTGTTGAGGATAAAATTATTCTTTATGAAAGTACACTTGACGCTAAGCTTGTACAGAAAATACAGTCTTTTCTGACTCATATTTATTTACGCCTTCAGCGTATTGATGTATCTGATAATGAGGAATACCGTACTACGTATAAGGACCTTGTTTCGAGATTTAGTGCCTTAAAAATTCGTTTTGACTGTAAAAACAGCATTTCAAGCGAATCTTTAACGTCTTACGCCACAGCAAACTCTGGTACAAGCGCGGACACTAAAATTATTGTGCACTGTGAGCGCGGAGTGACCAGTGAAATTCGTAAGTTCACATATGCGGGAGTCGGTTGTCCACGTGCTTTCATTCAAAAACTAGAAGAGTTTGCTGTGTCTAGAAATTTATCCAAAGACAATTTACTAGCTCATTCGTTCGAGATCTTCACTGACAAGGCTCTACATTGGTATCGAGCGTATAAAGATAGTTTTCATAACTGGGAGAGCTTAAAAACTAAATTGTTTGACGATTTTGATATATTTGACTATGACTACAAACTACTTCGCGAAATCGAGGACCGTACTCAAGGTAGAGACGAGTCGATTGTAGTTTATTTCGCCATTATTTCTGGATTATTTGCTAAACTTTCTTATGTTATGCCTGAATCTGAGAAACTTAAAATTTTATTGAGGAATATCCGTCCTCAATACGATATTATGATAGCTCAGTCTGACGTCCAATCCATAGAGGGTTTGAAGACGGTTTGTAAAAAGTACGAGGCTTGTCTAGACCGTTCTAGAAATTTTAAGGAACCTCCTACTAGCAGTCCTTCTACCTTGACTGAGGACTTTGTATATAAACCTGTAAATAATCATCATGTAAATATTGTTAATACAAACAAACAATTTTGCGTGCGCTGTAGAATAAATGGTCATTCACTGCGCATGTGTACAGAACCGCGTAAGATCGTTTGTTTTAAATGTGGATTAGACGGTTTTCGTAGTTCTGAGTGTCCTACTTGCAACAAACATGTAAATAATAAAACTAAATCTCTTCCAAAAAACGAGTAACTGAGGATCAAGGAACTATTGTAAATAAAGATTGTAAATATTCGCGTAAAGAGTGGGAGGACTGGCTCTCCGTAGTCCGACTTTTTATGTTGTCTTATAAAACTTCTTTGATCCTCTTTGATGACCAAATTGACGGCGAAAGACCATTTGTAAATATTAATGTAAATAATTTGACTCTTTGTGGTTTACTTGACAGTGGCAGTTCTATTACTATTCTGGGTAATAACTCGCATGTAAATTTACTTAGTCAGGGATTTGTGTTAAACTTGTCACACAAAATCACTGTGCGAGCTGCAAATGGACAGCCTGCTCATTCTATTGGCTTTATAGAATTACCTGTGCAGTTTAATGACAAATCTTTCATCATAAACGCACATGTTATTCCTGACATCTCGTCTCATTTCATACTGGGTATCGATTTTTGGAAGAAATTTAATTTGCTGCCAAATTGTTTAAAGAAAGTAGAGCTCAAACGGCCCTCGAACTGTACATCTTTAACTATTAACCATACAACTAAACAGGTTCTTCCTTTTGATGAATTACCTGATAATCAACAGGCTCAGGCTAATAAAATTATATCTCAGTTTCGGGAAGCTTCTACTGAGTCTCTTCCGCTCGGTAGAACACACTTGGTCTCGCACCGCATCGATACCGGTAATCATGAGCCTATTAGGCAGCGGTGCTACCGTCTTTCACCGGAGAAGCAAAAAGTGCTGGTGGAAGAGGTAGATAAAATGCTAGCTTTAGATATTATAGAGCCGTGTGAGAGTCCCTGGTTGAGTCCAGTTCTTGTAACGCCTAAAAAAGACGGTAGTTGGCGGTTTTGTTTGGACAGTAGAAAACTCAACTCAGTTACTAAAAAAGACGCTTATAAACTACCATTCATTAATGAAATTCTTGATAACTTGCGAGACGCTAAATATTTGTCCAGTATAGACATCGCGAAAGCCTTCTGGGAGTTACCTCTTTGTGAACAGGACAGAGACAAGACTGCGTTCTATGTCCCGGGCCGTGGCATGTACAGATTTAAGGTCACACCTTTTGGCCTAACTAACGCTCCCGCTACGCAACAACGTTTAATGGACATGTTATTCACACCTGAGTTTGAAAATCGCGTTTTCTGGTATTTGGACGATATTATTATCATTTCGAATACGTTTGAGGACCATCTTTCTTTACTAACTCGCGTATTAGAGAAACTCAAGTACGCCAGATTAACAATAAATTTCGAGAAGTCTTGTTTCTTTAGACGTGAACTTAAATACCTCGGTTATATCGTCGATCACAAGGGTTTACGTACTGACCCCGAGAAAGTTCGGGCCATACTTGATATCCCAACACCTACTTCTAGACGCGAACTAAAGAAATTCTTAGGTACTGCTAGCTGGTACAGACGTTTTGTACCCAACTTTAGTACATTGGCAGCGCCTCTTAACTTACTTACATCTACCGGTAAAAAAGCGCCACCTTTTAAGTGGAACGAACAGGCTGACGTTGCATTTCAGAACATTAAGCAAGCTTTAGTATCTAGTCCGGTATTAACTTGTCCTGATTTTACTAAGACTTTCTCGGTACACGCCGATGCTTCCAATTATGGGATCGGCGCTATGCTAACTCAGGAAGAAAATGGCATAGATAGACCTATTGCATATTTTAGTCGATCTTTGTCGAAGCAACAGCAAAATTACTCTATCACTGAACGCGAACTATTCAGCGTTATAGTTTCTTTAGAGCACTGGCGTTGTTATTTAGATAATGGACAAAAATTTATTGTATACACAGACCATTCGGCTTTAAAATGGTTCTTAAACTTAGATAACCCGACTGGCAGGCTCGCTCGTTGGAGCGTTCGTTTATCCGCATTTAATTTTGAGATCAGGCACAAAAGGGGTAAGGAACATGTTGTACCTGATGTTTTATCGCGCGCAGTGCCAGTCGATATAGTCTATGTTCAGTCCAATGACGAGTGGTTTAACAAAATGTATAAAGGCTGCCAGGATACTCCTTCCTCATTTCCCGACTTTAAAATTGTAAATAATAATTTGTACAAATTTAAGCGAACTAGCTCTATTCTAACTTCTGAATATGATTGGAAGCTTGTTATTCCAAAGGAAATGAGGAATGATATTATTCAAGAAAATCATGCTCAGCCAACTGCCGGTCACTTCGGTATCTTTAAAACTTACAAAAGGCTATCCCTGCGCTATAGCTGGCCTGGCATGTATAGAGACGTTTGTAAATATATTTCTAATTGCGAGACTTGTTTAGCATACAAGTATCAAAATCATCAAACTCTAGGGTTAATGGGAAAACCAAAGGAGTGCTGTAGACCTTTTCAGTGTTTATCTATTGATTTGGTTGGTCCATTACCTATGACTCGAACTCAAAATCGATTTATTTTGGTTGTGAATTGCTGCTTTTCGAAGTATTGTCTAATATTTCCAATCAAAAAGGCTACGACTAAGATTATTTACAAAATTTTAGAAGAATACGTATTCCTAGTGTATGGTATTCCTCAAACTCTTATTATGGATAATGGTAGCCAGCTGATAAGTCATGAATTGCAGGAACTTTTCTCTAAATATAAAATTCCTCACGTCCATTTCACAGCTAAATATTCTCCACAAATTAATTCTGTCGAACGTTATAACCGTACTTTAATATCTGCGATTAGTTCATTTGTAGAAAATGATCACAGAAATTGGGATGTACATATTTCTGAAATTCAGTTTGCCATGAACTCGAGTGTCAACGAAGTAACGGGCTTCAGCCCTGCGTTGCTGGTGTTTGGGCGCGAGCTCGTTCCGTGCGGGTCGCTGTACGGCGCCGCCGACTCTACTGACGTCGATTACGACGATTTAATATTCGCACCCCGCGATATTTATGCGGAAAATTTAGGCCATTTGTCACCTATTTTTGACAAAGTGCAAGCTGCAATTTGGAATGCACATGTAAAAAACTGTAAATATTATAATTTGAGGCGTAAGCAAGCTGAGTTCAATGAGGGCGATGTTGTTTGGCGTCGCAATTATCAGCTTAGTGACGCTGGTAAATATTTTAGCGCCAAATTGGCACCTAAGTTTGTAAAGTGTACAGTATTGAAGAAATTGTCGCCCCTAGTGTACGAATTGGCTGACCATAATGGTCGTGCTATCGGAAGGTGGCATATTAAAGACTTCAAGTTGTAAATTTTGTAAATTTAGTGTTATTATTTCTTCTTCATTTATTTTTTTTACTTTTACTGAATTTTCCTCCCTCTTCCGTGTTTGGAAAATTCTCCTGGGCGCGCGGGGTACTGTAACACGGCAAACCTCCGTGGTGCGCAACTGGCCGCTTACAGAAAAACAAAATTCTAAATTCTGAACTATTGATTTTCTTTTGTTTTTTTTCACGTCATTGGCTCTACAATTTGGCAAGGCTTATGCCGAAATTTGATTTCCTCACAATATAATTATAATTTATACTCGGTAATAATACTAATTTACCGAGTTGCTTGTATTTTAAAGGGCTGCCGCTATTGCAGGTACTGTAAATATTATTTGTTAAGTTCTTTCTCTGTATTTTCTTATACATAAATTGTGAAACCTAATCCAAGTCTCGTTTAGTTTTCTTTCACTGACCTAGGCACTAAAACGAGACTTGGATGGGTGCTTCAAGCAAGCAGTAAAGCAGGGTATTTCTTCCAGCCCTTCCTTTTCGCTTCTACCTACGAACTTTCTGCTCTACTGCCTCGGAGCAGACCGCCGGTGAAGCCTGAACTCCCTATTGGACGCTCCGAGGCTACTCGAATACCCTGCCCTGCCTTCCCACCTGTCCAGAAAACCTAGGCCAGTGTTTTTTTATTATTTTATTAAAGAGCAGTGCTGACTGGAACAATTTGTACATACATATTTTATACTGTATTATATTTTATTTACCTACTACATAGTCTGTTATTTCTCCGACCGGCTAGCCGGTTACACTCTAGCGGTCACTTACGGAAGTACAATTCTCCATACAAATCATTTACGCCGTCGCTAGCGAGTACGGTCACTGTAAACTAGTGTAACTCATGGTAGAGGTATAGTCGGGGTAAAAAAAGGTTAGTCACTTTTCGACCTTAACTCGTTGATATAGAGTCGAAAAGTGACGAACCTTTTCTTACCCCGACTATACAGAGTCCCTTACGATAACGCACATAGCAGGCGGTCAGACCGCGGCGGTCAAAGCGGAATGCCGCGTTCTAAGAGTTCTTTTGCCACCGAGACAGAGAACGCCGCGTTCACCGCGATGTCTGAAGTTACAAATACAGAAAAACTGATCATATTGTTTATCAAGGGATTCTTCTCGTGTTGTGTTAATTAGGTGGGTTCGATTCCCAGCGTTGGTCTCTTTTTCTGGGTTTTTTCTGTGTATCCATGTTTCACTTTGTATTTAGTATAAAAATATTAATTAGGTACACCCAATTTTTCCTACTTTTTTAGAAGTTTCTAGGCTCCACAAAATCAATGCTTCTTCTTCGAAAGATGAACTTTCTAGCGACATAATGTTACACATACAAAAACATGGAACGCAAGAATTTGACCGCCTCTTGTGTGCGTTGGAACTCTCGAGCGGTCAGAACGCAGAATTCTGAACGCAGAACTCGGAACTCCAGACCGCTCTCTGTCTTCGCGCGCTCGAAGTGTTAGAAAACTTCATTAGGATTAGAAATTATTAGTGTTCATGACACCTCCGGTTTTTCTGGTGCTCTAAGGAATCGAATGATGATTCATATAATTTGTCAACGTCGAGGTTAATTAAATAAATAATATATGTACTCAAGCGCTGGTTTATGGCAAGACTAAGATATTTTTAAAGTTGAAAGGTTAAACTTTGCCCTAAAGGAAAAAGTTACCCGGAAACGTTGACTGGATAATCTAGAGATTGATTAGTAGGTAATCCTTAAAGTCAAAATAATAATGTATTTATTTATTTAATTTTGGCTATAAGAAGTACTTACGAATATCGAAAAATGTACCACAGTTTCGGAAAAACCTCTGTTGGGAAGAATCCTGACCTACTCCGAGATTCGAAAATCTGAGATCGTATCGTACTATCTCGCTCACTTTTGTGTTAAATACTATTAGCGTGAGCGGGAGGGCACGACACGGAAATCAAATTTTACACTTTGTAGTATAGGTAACGCCACCAGAGTTGAGGCCACGCACACAACCACATCTCATGTAATGACAGCGGGATTTTGACGTTGTGTTGTCGTTAAACATTTATAAAGCCTGAATCCTGATTATAAGGCGGCTATCACACTGCTGCCATAATATCCCACAGCGGTATCGAGAGCGACGAAATTCCTCCTCCCTCCTCCCTCGTACGGAGATCCGGAGTTAATGTGTTATAATTATATGTTACTAGCTATT
Organism: Archips xylosteana; assembly: GCA_947563465.1. Taxonomy (NCBI): domain Eukaryota; kingdom Metazoa; phylum Arthropoda; class Insecta; order Lepidoptera; family Tortricidae; genus Archips; species Archips xylosteana. The sequence goes on from OX387346.1 coordinate 16,418,840, forward strand.
GCCCGCGACTCCGTCTACGAAGAATTACTTTTATCGCAATTCCGCGGGAACTATGCAATTTTATGTGATAAAAACTATTCTATGTCCTTCATAGGGTGTCATGCCGTCTTTATATCAAATTTCATCTAAATCGTTTCAGCGGCTTTTTTAAGCGTGAAGAGGTAACAAACAGACAGATACACTATCGCAATTATAATATAGGTATTAGTATGGATGGATATTATGCCATTTTTGTATACAAATCAAGATACTGCAGTCAAAGTAAAAAACCGCAGCACCGCACACAGCTGCAGCCTGCAAGATAATGGTGGTAGTGTGTTAACCACCTAAAGCTTGATGTCCCGGATAGTTACTACAAAGCCGTCATAATCACCAATAACACATCACAAGCACATTTTTTAAATTAACTCTATATTTCAGTTAATTTATTGAATCAGGCGTTACTTTGTGGAGGTCCATATATTAATGAACTGAAACAATTACTTTGCAATTACTGAGCAAAGTAATTGTTTCAATTAGCTATATTTCAGTCACATTACAGCGACCGTGGTCACCAGTAAACAGCGGTAGGTAGTCACAGTATCCTTCGTTTATCAAGGTGAATTTGCTTCAGTATTTTGACTTCTGTATACTACCTTAATGGCATAAGTAGACATAGACTGCTAAAATCATTATCCTTTCTTATATGGCTTTGCCGTAGTCGGTTAAAATGATGATGATGATGATGTCCTCCATGTCGTGTCCAACAAAGGCGAACCTTTAAGCTAACGAGCTTAAATAATAAACGTATTTATGTGCCCGAATATGGCAGGCAAAGCCAAACTTAAAAAGAAATAGCATCTGGATTTCTATCTTGGTGAAGTAAAATATTATTCGAGAGCGTTTAATGAGATCTATATATCAAGGAAATTTGTAATTCAAATATTCCAAAGCTAAAAAATGCCGATTAGCGCGTGTTTCAAACAGCGCTAAATTTTTAAGTTAATCTAATAAATCTAGTTATTAGAGTTTTTCTTAATACTTACTTCGGATAAAATTCAACAGTTTAAAATAATTTTCCAAGTCTAGTCTGAATTTTCGCAACTTGACCGACATATGAGTTATCCGACATGGTTTACGAAACCTGAATAGGGTACACTGGTACCCAATAGTGTCCTTTAGAAAGTAGTCATTTTGCTGTGCAGCTTGCCTTCTTGACACAGTTTCAGTTTGAGTTTGTATAACAGGAACGTTAAATTGCCTTTCGACCATAACAATATCTAACGTCAACAAATCATGTCTTTAGCCATACCTTAAATTATACATTTTAGCTATATTATGATGTAAGAAATAACAAAGAATGATCCCAAATTGTAAATGAGAGAGCCCAAAATACATCCGATTATCCGAGTACTGCACGCCGAAGCTACCGAACAGTGGCAATTAAAATCGATAGCCTTCTTCGACCTTGACATTGCACTCGGCGGACTATATTTCCAAAATTGAAACGCTTTTTAAATGGTTTTCAGTAGGTAAGTTTAAAGGAACAAGGATACAAGGGTATCTCTAGAAGGCCAGGGAAACTACGTTAGGAAAGTATAAATGCATTACGACAAAGATGCAGTTGCAGTACTCCGCACGATAATTATTGGTTGTTTAAATGCATTAACATTGTAGTTTATCAAAAAAATAATACTTACGTCCAAGTTCTTCGTGGTGCATTCTTCTTTGCGATGACGGAGTTTCCAAAAACGCTGGTAGGTAGACTTCAAAAAGAAACGTAGAAGATCCTGGCCTATTCCTGGGCCTATTTGAAAAATGAGCTTTTGTTTCGATTTTGTTTTTTGACATTAAACAATTTTATTTTTCGTAATAACTTTATTTACACACCAGAGCTTTAAATCAGAGAATTACACAGTAGAAAATGTAAATATGCATACTTCATATTTCCTTCAAGTTGAAATTCCCGGTGCACAATGTGGATGCATTCAAGACGTGAGGCTCAACCTAAATTCGTGTCTGGATCAACCAGTATTAGTGCCAGCGTTGCGAGGCCAGTGCTGCTGTTATTTGTTGTTAGAATTACGTTCAGCATCATAAAATAATATTATCCATGTTAAAACAACATGAGTCTGTTTCCATGATTAAGACTCTCGTTATTGCCATCGATTAGAGTCATATCAAAATAGTTTGAATTCTACACATGTTCGTGAAGGGAACGAATCTAAAAGACAACATAACACAATCGTAAACAATCTATATAATATGTAGGTATACAAACAAAATATGTATTGACTCGCTGGACGTAGATTTTCGATCTTGGTTCTAGATTTTTAGTTGGTAAATCTAAATAATAATACAAAATGGAAAGTCCCGACTGACTGAATGTTTCCTCAATGATTTTCCCAGCCCTTGCACCTAGCAAGCTGAAGGTATAAAAATTCCCTTACAAAGTTGGCAAGGATTTATTTTTTCAAACCCAACTCGAGGACTGAGAACACTTTCACGCGGGCCTACACTAGTTTAATATAATTAAGATCAAATTGAAGATTTTCGAGCTTCGTATTATTATTATTATTTTTTGTTTTGTTTTAGCTTTCAGGATATTTAATCTGTTTTGTTTTGTGTTTGTTTTAATTTAATTTTATTTGTTCAGTTTATACTGTGTTAAGTTTGATTCATTGTTATTTTTTCTTAATCTTTGGATCATTAAATATTTATATAAGTGTGTTAATAAACCATAGCAATTGAAGATCGTTAGTAACAGTTGCATTATACGTTGTTATTAGTACAGTTTTTTTCATTAGCAGAGCACACGGGGTCCATGTTCAGAGCTTCGATACCACGGGTGCCCCAAAAGTCCGATGTTTGCACGAATTTTTTTTGTTCCTTCAATACCATTCAGTGTTTTTACGTTCTAAGTGGATTCCAAATCAGTGCTTGGTGACCAAGCAATGGCCCTGCATCGGCATGCTATAAAAAAGATCTATCTGTTATTCAATACCTATGTCAAATAAAATTCTAAGAAAGTAAATGACTGTTATTCGTATCCTGCTATTATTGAATTATCGACAATGGATGTCGATAACGTTAGGTAATGTCTATATGGGTTATGGCAATCTGTCTTGTAAGTTAAACGAGTTATGTCATTATCGTCATCTAATATTATACTTTGTAGGAGGACTACCGATTGCAAAACTGCTTCCTACACGGCGATGGACTTGATAAGTTGCTAAATCGAACAGAGTAGTTGGTCCAAAATATCTACTCTGTAAAGTCCATTTCATCGGAATTTAACAATCGTGTGAGCAAAATATGGTCGACTGCCATGGACGTCAAATACATCTTCCATTCGGTCTTTATCACTAAATTTAAATGGTATTGATTGAATAGGGATCAACTTTTTGTATAATATATATTGAGGCACTTTATTGTTTCATATCATATATTTTGTTTTATTTACATTTCTTTCATATTTACACACCTAAACAGAGAAGCATTAAAGAGGTTTTTGTGTTAATAATTTTACCTGCTGCTAACTGCTTAGCAATTGGATTACGAAAAGATTAAAATTAAATCAAGAAACATAAACTTCAAATACGTAGTTGTTGGCAATACTGGTGATAAAATTTCAACCATTTTTCCTTATTTCTATGTCAACCATTTTTAAATGAAATTATTTCGCTGTCGCTAACTAGAGTACTCTGCTGTTCCAGTGACTCAGTTATCGTATTAAATTCCCCGATGTTCATTGCGCTGTGGTCTCGCTTCTATTGATGTCTGTATTCAACATTTAATTTTCAATACATACTAGTTGTGTAGGTACAAATGATGAAATCCGCGCAAGAACTAAAATCACCGACCGACGTAGCTCGAAGAATCGCCAGACACATTTGGCAATGGGTAGGCCACATTACTCGTAGACCTGATGACCGATGGGGTGAAAATGTTTTCGAACAACGTCCACGGGTCGGTAGATGCAGTTTAGGTAGGCCTCCAACAAGATGGAGCGACAACTTGAGGCCATAATATATTTTCTAACGTGCGGGCGCTCGCCATAATATTCACCGTCTCTTTCTACCCTCATCCCTTTACGGGTGACAGTGAGAAAAAGATGAAAACGATTGTGAACCCAAGTTCTGGTCTCTGATTAAGGTTGCTAGAACGCGTTGGACGCGGATGGCGCACGATCGGTCCGTTTGGCAAACCGTAGGATATGTTCAGTAGTGGACGTGTTTTGGCTGAAATGATAACAAGCTGGTTTTGTTGATTTGATTTGTATTATCATGCAATCCGCATAAATGACCATACAAAATTTTTACTTACAAGGTTAGACAGTGCAGGACAAGTAAAACTGAGGTTAGGCTTGCAAAGTTACGAGCTTTTTAATGATCTTAATTATTATTATTACTATCATAATATTGTCATTAAATCTAACTACTCAGACAAGCATTCCCATTTGGCATGTAGTGAATTTAACCAAGTAGACCGAATGTGTTAATAACTAATAAATAAACAACAAACGACAGCGGTGAATAATCGTGCTGGTTCTGTACCTCTACCATGAGTTACACTAGTTTACAGTGACCGTACTCGCTAGCGACGGCGTAAATGATTTGTATGGAGAATTGTACTTCCGTAAGTGACCGCTAGAGGCGCTGTACACAATTCTCCATACAAATCATTTACGCCGTCGCTAGCGAGTACGGTCACTGTAAACTAGTGTAACTCATGGTAGAGGTACTGATGACAGTTCGTTTAAAGACGAAACACCTATATAATCGAGTTATAATCGAGTAGTATTCGTCAAAGTACTTATGTAGTTACTATATTGTTTTACCGCAATTTTACCAGTTTGACGTAAATAGGTACACGTCTAACAAAGATGCAGCTGTTTCCACGCATTAGAATGTATTGTCATAACATAATTTTATGTAGTTTTATCAAACCCAGCAATGTAAACCTAACAGTCCCTTATTCTCGTCGCTTGATTGACAGCTACAATGTGTTCAGAAGAAAAATGCGAACCGATTTCCATTTCAAGTTTAACAGAACCAATAAATCTACGTGGCATAGGAATGTATAGAGTGGGTCATACACCTAGTTCAGACTATAATTTAATCTGATATAAGGAATAATTAGTTGATAGTTAATCAGTACGTATCATATTTAAGGTGAAGATTTTATATGGAAGTAATTAATGATTTGCAGACATAAGTACATATTCTTAGAACTATTTTACTGATAATCGCTCATATTTAATTAACATTATGTGCACTTTTTTACTTGCACTAACTCATATTTTGTCGATATTGTATGACACAGATTAGAACGATCCGCAAGTAAAATAATTGTCCTACAGTACATATGATAGTAAATAATAAAATATCACGAGACACGGGACGGGACGACCAGATGGCCTAGTGGTTAGAGAACCTGACTACGAAGCTTGAGGTCCCGGGTTCGATTCCCGCGTCGGGGCAGATATTTGTATGAAAAATACGAATATTTGTTCTCGGGTCTTGGGTGTTTAATATGTATTTAAGTATGTATCTATCTATATAAGTATGTTTATCCGTTGCCTAGTACACAAGCTTTGCTTAGCTTACTTTGGGACTAGGTCAATTGGTGTGAATTGTCCCATGATATTAATTTTTTATTTTTTTTTTAATTTTTAATTCACACCAATTGACCTAGTCTCGAACTAAGCAAAACTTGTACTATGGGTACTAGACAACGGATAAACATACTAATATAGATAAATACATACTTAGATACATATTAAACATCCAAGACTCGAGCACAAACATTCGTATTTTCACACAAATATCTGCCCCGACCGGGAATCGAACCCGGGACCTCAAGGACCTCAGGTTCTCTAACAACTACTACGTCTACTAGGCTATCCGGCCGTCTCTTTTATTACTTTATTATCTTATGACTTTATTATCTTCAACCACAACAAAGGCATAACTTAATCAAATGGGCATGTCCACTAAGATCCACCAATCTATGGATACAATTCAATCGACTTCATACCAATAATGGATCCTAGGTGGGCATGCCAATTTATTTTAGTTTTTTAAATATTCTGGATTTTGACTCAATTTGTGTTCCTAAAGTCGTAAATCATTTATTTTTTTCATACCAAGCTGCAAAACAACTAATCTACTACTCTACACTACATCAACTATAGTCTATCTCGAGTTACAAATTGCCGCAAACCTCAGCTCTACAAATGCCGTCCTGTATTTCCGTCAATGAAACAAACTCCCTTCAAAGACATCTGGCAGGTTTACGTGTAATACACAAAGCAACTGTCGAGAGTTACCTTAGGCCATCGGCTCCAAATTTTGGTATGAAGTCGATGCCTTTGCTAATTTTTTTGCACTACATTTTTCTGCCACGTTTGTGTAAAAATACATCCTACACTCATGTCAAAATATCTAAAGTTCCTACAAACTGACACTAAAACAATACTGCCACACAAATACAAATCACATACCCTAGTAAATTATGTTTCATAACCATTGCCGGGTTCGGTTAAATTACGACCAGTTATTATTTATCGACCCCGAATAAATGACGATTCCAATTCATAAGAGTTTATTCAAATTCCATAAGAGTTTGAATCATCAGGTCGTGCATAATTGCCGTTGCCGCACCCAACATTTTCTATCGTATTTTTTTGCAAAGGGAAAAATTACCTTTTGCTATCTCCAGACATAAGTGTTCTGTGATCGCCGTATTAATTGAACAGAAATAGCATTTAAAGTTAGACTAGTGAGATCAAAGACTACGGTTATGCGTGTGCACATCTATTGGACATTGGCCTGCCCCGTAATTTGACATGACATGACCTATAAGACTAACGTTTACCACAAGTCTAATTATTATCTTACAATGTAGAGAACTGACGTATCCAATCTTCTTTTCATTATTTTCTTTTCATTAGTATACAAGCACAGCTACATGGTGCTATCAATGTTAGTTTAAATAAATATTTAATGTAATGGAAGATAGATATGTCATGCTGCTTTATGTGCCGCTCCATTTAACGTTAAAAATTTCAACAACTTCATATACTTATCTAAAGACTCGAACTGTGACGTATATAAAAATATGAAAATAAATATAATAATCCTTGTGAAATAATACTTAAAACTGAACATATGTAAACAATCTGATGCTCGTTAAAATGATTATACAAACATCCTCTAACAAATTGCATGCAGCCGCGAGCAAGAGCTTCGAAAATACCTAAATCCTACAATTTGGAGCACCGCGGTCGAGAGTGCGCCCGCGCCGAGCCCGCCGTACCGACATGGCTGAAAGTGCGTTATTTATTTATTCTTACCATCCTCACTAGCCTGCTACTCACCTTAGTATCAATATAGACACCGATTAGAAGACATCACTTTAAATCTCATTGACACAAGTTCTAAATGCGCTACACGCGCGTCACCAGCCTCATGGATTTCGGTTGCTACGACAAGAACTCCGGCGAAGTGGAGTGCTACCTCGAAATACGTAAATAATTTTCACTAAACGCTTGCAACAGTGATTTAGTAGCTTTCTTATTGTTGTGGAGCATCGCATTGTAATTGATATTTTTAGTTTGAATCGGCTTTTTGGGTTGTGTAAACAGATCGAGCTCTTCTGACAGCAAGTCCGTGTGTCAGCGCAGTCTGGCCCTGTTTGCCGAGTCAAACACTGTTATGAGCATTAATTGTTATAATATTTGGAGTACTTAACCTTAGTGAGTGAATTTAACAGTTGGGATGCGTTCGGAGCTCAGAGCTATGAGTACTAGACGTGACAATGTACCGAGTCGTGAGTACTTAACTGTAGGTACGCTAGTTTATTTATGTGATTATCGAGATCTAATTTATAACGTCTGGACATTTTAGATTGCGATACCGGTACTTCTTGCGCAATCACGATACAAATGCGTAAGTACCCCGCCTAATTATTATAACAGTAACGTGCAATAACAAATACTTTTAGACCTAGGAGTTTCTTAGTACTTACATTAACTGCATCGTTTTTGATAGGTTTAATCGCACTGCTATCGTTACATTTGCCGGCATTAAAGTAGAATATTAAATAATCTTTATTATATTTAAAGACAGTTGCAAAAGTGGCTAGTTTTAAGTTCTGGCTAGTTGTGACTGGCTGGCAAAAATTCAATATTAAATTTCGAAAAACTCAGAGGGATAATATATTATGTGTAAGCGAAAGATGCTCACTGTTTCTCAGGCAGAGGGTTGGGGTTGCGGAACTCCATTGCAGCTCACACATCTGAGATTTCCAAAATGTTGAGGGACGTGGGTTCAAATCCCGTCTCGCACCTCTAAGTTTTTCGGAATTTATGTGCGAAATTACATTTGAAATTTACCATGAGCTTAACGGTGAAGTAAAACATCGTGAGGAAACCTGCACACATCTGCGAAGAAATTCAATGGTGTGTGTGTAATTCCCAATCCACCTACCCCCAGGCCCCCCCACCCCAGGCCTGTGCCCTGCAGTGGGACGTATATAGCTTGGGATGATGATGATGATGAATTATTAAATGTTATTTGTTTCGAAGGTTTTTGTTAAATAAAAAAAATCGTGCGTGCAGCTCCTCCGCGCGGAAGAAGTGAAACTTCGTAATGTGGAAATGAAAATGGCACTTATACGTCAATATGAACCTTATTGCAATAACTTAAAGAACTACATTTACTTATGCATCTATGTGTTTAAATTACTCACTAGATGGCGCTTTTATCAAGTCTCATACAAATTTGCACAGACAGTATGAGTTCTGCATCGCACTGTCGAAGTTTTTAACATCCGTTAGTATACATATATACAATGCGAGATTACTTGCTTCGGCAGTACATATACTAATGCTTTCATACCCCCTCCATGGTAACGTTAAACGTTTAACGCGACCTTGTTGGAAGTCGCATTAGAAGTTTCACTTCAAAAACTTACAGACAATTTAGTCATCTGCATCCACGTTGGGCTTGCGTGGGAGTTAAAGCTCATGCCCATTTTGTAACAGAAGGCACAGCAGCTGTGAGTGAAATGCATAGCCTGACGCTGACGATGACGCCTTATTTGTAAGGGAGAGAAAGGGACGCGTATTGAAAGGGACAATTCAAAATTAGGAAGCTTCCTATATATGAAGCGTTTATTATTTAAACTATTGAAATGAAATACAATTATTGTCATGATCAATTCTTAGTTGTTTATGTACGCCTTACGATAAGTATCCCTTGTGCTCCCCACCTCTCCCCTACAGAATATATCATTATATATATATTCTCTACGAGATCTTGACAACGATTATCTTTAATAAGCTCTTGATATTTGGACGCAACTTAATCCTGCAGAAAATAAGTTTAATATAATTGAGTTGGGCGACTAATGTCTTAATTGAAAAATGACGAGGTATAAAAATAACGATACTGTAATCGACACAGAAACAGTGTTGACGGAGCTCTGCTCACGCGGAGCTCCTTCTTCTTTGTGTCTTTGGGCCTTCGGGCCGATGCAAACTTTACATTAACTAAACCTACCTACATTTCAGTGTCGATTAAAGTTGGGAAAAAACTTAGTAATTTTTTCATGTCGTCATTTTTATACCTAGACTACTACTAGACCTAGTTTTATATTTAGACGACCAAATGGCCTAATGGTTAGAGAACTTGACTATGAAGCTTGAGGTCCCGGGTTCGATTCCCGTGTCGGGGCAGATATTTGTATGAAAATACGAATATTTGTTCTCGGGTCTTGGGTGTTTAATATGTATTTAAGTATGTATCTATCTATATAAGTATGTTTATCCGTTGTCTAGTACCCATAGCACAAGCTTTGCCTAGCTTACTTTGCCTAGCTTACTTTGGGACTAGGTCAATTGGTGTGAATTGTCCCGTGATATTTATTTTATTTATTTTACCTCGTCATTTTTCAATAAAGACGTTAGTTACCCAACGCATATTACCCAACGCATATTTACTATGAATCGTTTAAATCTGTTATTGTACAGAAACCTTAAGGGTGTCTTTCCATAAGAGATGTACTATGCAGCTATGCTGCGAGGATATGAAAGCTACGCTACGAGACTATGTGATCGTTGCTACTAAGCTGTGTAGCCGCTCGAGGAAGATCTATACTCTGTCTTTTTAACAGAGTTAGTACTAGAAAACAGAGAATGCACGTAATTGGTCAGCAATAAGGACGATGCACCGGCACATACGTCCCACTGCAGGGCACATATTTAAATATTATTATCTACTACTTTAAATTACATAATTATGATTAATAGATGAATAAACATGACATGTAATTATTTGAGGTGCCACGAGAAAAATCAAAAAATCATGAGAAATATTACGAATATTCCAACAAACGGCACGTAAGCCGAGCCCGCCATCGACGTGCGATTGTTGACGCCCACTGACAGTTTCTTGTCCCTTTCATTTGCATACAAAAGTGCAACAGAGAGAACGCCTTGCTAACTCTGTTAAATAGACAGGGTACACAGGGTGGAAAGTTGAGATGGGGCAGCAAGGGCAGCTACTAGATCCCTTGCTGCTACGCGAAAATGCTCTTAGGAGACCTTTACTAACTTTTTGAGTGATAATCCACATTCACAGATTTTTGATAAAATGTACAGTCAGCGAGAAAATCGACAGAATTGACTTTTTTTTTAATGCCAATCGGCCCCATTTCTATCAAGGATTAAAACACTCTTTGAGATCAACTGAGGTTAGAGAACTAGAACACCCACAAATCAAAGAAAACTTTTTCCATACAGTTCGTAGGGTAATTAATTACAATGTGAAATTTTCTTTAGCTTAAAGATCATTAAATTGTAGACAACTACAATTTTATTAGGATATTAGAAATGAGAAAAATCGGTATCATTGTAAAAAAAACAACTAGTCCTCATTCTTTTAAGCGGACTTGCACATAAAATTGAATACTGGGTTAAGACACTAACTTTAGTTAAAATGTTCAGTTTTTAGTTGTCTACATACTGTTTAATTTTCTTTAAGTATAAAGGATTCATATTCGTAAAAAAAACAAAATTCGAAACTTTCACTTTGCAAATTACCCTACAAACTGTATGGAAAAAGTTTTCTTTGATTTGTGGGTGTTCTAGTACTCTAACCTCAGTTGGTCTCAAAGAGTGTTTTAATCCTTTATAGAAATGAGACCGATTGGTATTAAAAAAAAAGTCAAATCTGTCGATTTTCTCGCTGACTGTACATTTTATCAAAAATCTGTGAATGTCGATTGTCACCACTCAAAAAGTTAGTAAAGGTCTCCTAAGAGCGTTTTCACGTAGCAGCAAGGGATCTAGTAGCTGCCCTTGCTGCCCCATCTCAACTTTCCACCCTGTAGGTAGAGCACCCATCTACAGCACACAACCATTGCACGCATCTTTCCATATAAAAACAGCTTAGTTGAACCCGTTTCCACCGTCCTCTGTGCACCAACGAATATAATTGGTGAATATAAAATGCACCCATAGCCTTTGGTGGCCTAGTGGTGTGTGGTGACCTATGTCCTCTCAAGCAGAGGGTCGTGGGTTCAAATCCCGGCTTGCACCTTTGAGTTTTTCGGAATTTAAGTGCGAAATTACATTTGAAATTTACCTGCTTTACGGTGATGGAAAATATCGTGAGGAAACCGAAGCAATTCAATGGTGTGTGTGAAGTGGGAACTGCGGCCCAACCCCTCTCATTCTCAGAGAAGGCCTGTGCCCTGCAGTGGGACGTATATAGGCTGGGATGATGATGAAACGTATCCATACCAACGTAGCATAGCACGTCTCTGGTGGAGAGGTACCCTCATGCTTGCCTTTATAGGTAACGCCACCAGAGTTGAGGCCAAGCACACAACCACATCTCATGTAATGACAGCGGGATTTTGACGTTGTGTTGACGTTTAACGACAACACAACGTCAAAATCCCGCTGTCATTACAAGGGATGTGGTTGTGTGCGTGGCCTCAACTCTAGTGGCGTTACCTATACAATAGTTTAACATATATATTTTTACGGCAGCCCATCCAGAAGCCGTGAGCTGCGTGGAAAGATGTGTGACCTTCATGTCACTACTGCTCGTCATCATAACATTCCCTTTTTCGTTGTTCGAGTGCTTTAAGGTAAAGTTCAACCGTCTTTTTATTATTTCGTATTAATTAGCTGGGACCCGAGGCCGTATTATCTAACGCATGGACGCTTGCCTTCGCTTTCACCATCTCTTTCTGACACCATCTTATACCGTTTGACAGAAAGAAATAGTGATTGCAAAAGCAAGCGTCAGCGCGTTAGACAATAAGCCTGCAGATATGATAGTCGTTCGATAAAAAACGTAATAAGTATATATAGTAAGCAATGTACAAATTGCAGAACATTCTAAAAAATGCAGAAAAGTTCTAGGAAGTATGTTTTACTGGATGAAAAGAGAAAATGCAATGAGACCTTCTGACGTTTTAAATAATGCCCATCGATATTTGGTAAAAAGGCAGGAAAGCCGCTAGATCGCTATTGTTGTACTTAGCCAAGTTAGTTTATTAATTAGAAGGGCCTTTCTTATTATGTCGATATTTATAGAAATTATGGAATTTCAAGCCTATCGCCTCTCAAGCAGAGGGTCGTGGGTTCAAATCCCGGCTCGCACCTCTGAGTTTTTCGGAATTTATGTGCGGAAATTCTATTTGAAATTTACCATGAGCTTTACGGTGAAGGAAAACATCGTGAGGAAACCTGCATGCACCTGCGACGAAATTCAATGGTGTTTGTGTGAAGTTCCCAATCCGCACTGGGCCCGCGTGGGAACTACGGCCCAAGCCCTCTCATTCTGAGAGGAGGCCTGTGCCCTGCAGTGGGACGTATATATAGGCTGGGATGATGGGATGATGGAATTTCAAGCTGGTATTGCTATCGAAGTGTTACTTTATTTAAACCTGTCCTTGCAGACAATGCGAACCCTTACTTCATTTTACAAGCTATAACTAACCTATACCTTGTGTTATTTGTGAATGCGTCATATCAAGTGTGGGAACATGACAAAAGTAAAGGGTCTATAAGCCAATACTTTTTAGTCAATTCTGCATTAGCGTGTGGGACGCGAGGCCAAATATCGGCCCACTTAAATAAATCTTAAGTTTGCTGACTCAGAGTCACTAATTATATGTCCACAGGAGAGACAACTTTCCTTTCTTACGCTGTGTATGATCCATAGCAACCACTAGCATTGATATTTTGATATCTTTTATGTTGTGTACATTTTGCCAGGTCGTGCAGGAGTTCGAACGCGCAGTAATATTCCGTCTAGGCCGCCTACGTAAGGGCGGGGCGAGAGGACCAGGGCTGTTCTTTGTGCTGCCTTGCATTGACACGTACAGGAAAGTGGACCTGAGGACTGTGTCATTTGACGTACCTCCTCAAGAGGTTAGTAGGTAACTTCCAAATTAGAAAACTGGTAGAAGTTGATGCTAAATAAGAATTATTCATGGTGATCTATGTTTACCAGTAAAAACTTGGCTTGGCATTTGAAATTTACCCTAAGCTTCATCGTGAGGTGAAATTCCCATCCGCACTGGTCTTGCGTGGGAACTTCTGCCAGTGCCCTCTTATTCTGAGAGGAGGCCGGTGCTCTGCAGTGGATCATATTCAACTGAGATGATGATGATGGAAATCTAGTTAATTGGCAAGCCTTAATACTTCATCAATCTCTTGATTGACTTTGAATTTGGTATACATAAGTTGGTGATTGGGTGAGAATCTAAGTACGGTCAACAAAAAGTACAGCTAGCAAATAATCTTGCATTACAAAAAGTAATTTTTAGGAAAAAATTATTACTTCTTAACAAACCTTTCCCAGAACATCGCGTAAATAGGTAAACACGTCATTGATTTTATTGCCGCGATCTCGTTGGTATGGAACCAGTTAACCCATTTCCTGTGAATTAATTGATAGGCCTATAAACTATCAATCAAAGGTTTACGGCAGACAAACGATCGTTCTTTGGATCCAATTGTCTTGGCCGACTAAGAATAAACGGAAATCTGAATGCCAGTTTTTTCTTATGAATTAAGGTGGCAAACGCGTAGGTTTTCTTATTGACGAGTAAACTTATTTTTGCTTTTGTTGTGTGGAATCAGTGCACTAGTCCGACTCCCATTTGACCGTTTTTCTAGGTCACCATAGTCCTACAAGACGGGTGTGTAGAGTTCCGTACTAACATACATACAAATATTCAGTATTTAGTTTTGATCGACTATTACTCGTTAATTCGTAAAAACTGTAATATATTAATTTCCCTTTTAAATGTCATCATCATCATCATCCCAGCCTATATACGTTCCACTGCAGGGCATAGGCCTCCTCTCAGTATGAGAGGGCTTGGGCCGTAGTTAGTGCAGATTGGGAACTTCACATACACCATTTTTCTTCTCAGGTGGATGCAGGTTTCCTCACGATGTTTTCATTCACCGTAAAGCTCATGGTAAATTACAAATGTAATTTCGCACATAAATTCCGAATAACTCAAAGTTGCGAGCTCGAACTCGAACCCACGCTCCTCTGCTTGAGAGATCATAGGTCAAACCACAAGGCCATCGCGGCTTTTAAATTTACCATAACGAAACTCTATAGGGGTTCCTGTTGGACTACGAAACCTTAAAAATGAACAATAATGCACGAAAGGAAAGTTATATGGCAATTTGACCCTAAATTGCTATAATATTCCTTATTCTTTCTTGTTAGCTCTTTGTATTTCCATTGTCTAAATTCAATCTTTTTTTTATACCTTAAGGTCGCTTAAATTAAATAGGTAGGTCGGTCCGTAAATTAAATAAATAATACTCCAATCCCTTACTTTTTTTGCGAGTTAACTTGATATTCACGGACAATTCATACTGTGCCCACTTTTCTAAACTAGCTTCGTGAACCAAACTTCTGCTAATAAACGGTGAATATCATAAATCGGTGAACGTGCGTTTATTTTGACACGTCGAATATGGCCGCGAGAACGGACGGATCGCAGAGTCGACCTCATTTGTTGTTGGACAGCGGGTAATATAAACCGAGGAATTCAGCAATCCAACCGTTATTGACTCTAGATTCCAAATTCCTCGCGGTACAGTCCTTTAGTAGCTGGTGTTTATAGTATAGCGATGGTTAGAATTAATATTCAAGACATTGCGCAAATATTAGGGATTGAATAGGGTTGCCGTTAATCACACTCGTGCCTAATATAAAACGTTCCCAAAATACCAAATTAATCAAAATGAATAGAATAGTTAGACATTCCACCAAAAAAAATCACTTCGTAATGATTGTGGTGCAACAAGAATCAGATATTTTATGTGGTATAGTACATTGTTGAAGAGGCTGGAAAGTAAGCAATAGATGGACGAGTTTGTTTGAGGGCCGACGCGTAGCGGAGGCCCTCGAAAGTACGAGTCCATCTATTGCACTTTTGGCCGAGACTAAACATTGTGCTTTTCACGACTAATGCGAGGAAATAAAAAACGTTTCTTATAATAAAAATAAATATTTAATTAAAGTTTATGTTAATGTTTGCATGGGGGCAGTTGTTAAAACTCATTGTGATGTTTTTCCCTGGAAAGCTGATTTTAGTGTTCTGCGTCGTTTCAGTCGGTCGGGAACTTAATCAAACATAGTTAGAGTTAATGTGAGCGGCCGTTGCGGCCGCTACGGCCGCTCACATAACTCGAACTATGTTTGATTTAGTCGCCGTCACGACGCGTCGCCGGTCGCCTTACCGGCCTAGTGGCCAGTATCAAAAACCACATAATTAAAAAGTAAAAACCTTAACCTTGCAGGGCTTAAACAGAATAATGCTGTGGCGTTTTTCATACTTAAAAAAATTAAAGCATTTTGTGCATATTATGCGTTTAAGGAAAAAAAACACCTCATTAAAGTCATGAATGACGCATTCTCATTGGTCAATTGAATTTCACATGCAGCAGACGATTACTTTTGATTGGTCGTTTCAGCACGCCGGGAATGAAATTCAGAAATTATCTTTGAAAAAGTCGTATCGTATTATGAAATACCTATACTGATACGACCTGTTTTCGATTAGTGTAACATTGTTGTCGTGTTTGCGCGCCATAAATGAATCAGCTGTTAAATGTACATATATAGGCAGTTTTGTGTACTGGATTTAGGTTATCTATGGCCACATTTTCGAGCAGTGTCGTGAAAAATACTTTGATCAATTATAACTGTAGATCCACAGTCGCGCGCCCGAAAATGTCCGAGCCAAATGAGCGCCACTTTGATAAAAGTGGCCTTCTTTTTTCTCAGTACGTTGCGTGAAATTGTCAAGTTTAGCTGTCAAGTGTCAACCGAAATTCGACTGTAATGAAGTATAGACTAGGTTCAAATTTCTGTGTAGGTGATGATTTTAATTGTTATGCAAACAAATAAAAAAGTTCGGACATTCTTTGAAGGGGATTTTGTTCGGCAATGTGTATCTTCAGTTATAATTGATCAAAGGGTAAATAGGTAATGTAAGTTCCGTTTCGTTAATTTGTTGCCTCAATAAAATTATTCGTTAATTTTAGAATTAGCACGTTTATCAATACCAACAAATAAGTTTGTAGGTATTTACTATTTGTGGCCTGTGTTTAGAAGTCGCGAAATGACATTTCCTGAATTCAAATGTCGTGAGAAAACGGTATAAGCACAGAATAACTAATAGTACTAGGTATAAGGCCACGCCGACGATCTTTAGATTGACTTGAGCCCGTTAGGAAGCTTAAATGACTCGTTTTTTAGGGTTCCGTAAGGGTTTTTTAGGGTACCCAAAGGAAGCCAACGTTACCCTATTACTGAGACTGTGAGACTCCACTGTCTCTCTGTTCGTCCATCTGGTTTGGTCCGTCTGCCTAGTGCCGTCAAGCAGAGGGTCGTGGGTTCAAATCCCGGCTCGCACCTCCGAGTACTTCGGAATTAATGTGCGAAATTACATTTGTAATTACCATGAGCTTTACGGTGAAGGAAAACGTCGTGAGTAAACCTGCGACCTGCGAAGAAATTCAATGGTGTGTGTGAAGTTCCCAATCCGCACCGGGCCCGCGTGGGAACTACGGCCCAAGCCCTTTCATTCTGAGAGGAGGCCTGTGCCCTGGGACGTATTCTAACAATCTTGTGTACTTCCAGGTTTTAACACGGGACTCCGTTACCGTAGCGGTGGATGCTGTTGTATATTACAGAATCAAAGAGCCACTGAATGCTGTCGTCAGGGTGGCTGATTACAGGTAAATCGACACTCTGCCTCATTTATACGCAGTGTTCCTAAAAACAACGCCAAAAGTAAATGGCTGATAGAGCAGCTCAAAGGCTATAAGATTAAGGAAATTTGGCCTTTATGAAATCTTAGTTTTGAGCGTGGTTTAGGAATACTCTACACATTTATCGATGACTAGTCTTTAAACCATTAGATCAGTTAAATTGATATTTTGAAATTCTACTCAATCCCTATGAGAATTCCCAAAACTTACATTATGGCACAGAATATATGTATAATAGTACTAACGTACAGAATGGCCACGCTCCGCCCCGCACCGATTCGAGTTACCCCACCCCTCAAGCGCAGATTGCCGGAAACCGCCGGAAACCAGTCGGTCGGGTGCGCAACGCACACGATGCATGTCGGCCGCACGGCACTAAGTTCGGGAGCAATTATTTTGCGAAATGGTAATATACTGTGCATTATATGGGTGTTTGTCAACAGCCAAATATATGGAAAGGAGTTTACCTAACCTACCTTCTTCCTGTTATAAAGAATGCTTTCTGAAATTATCGCGATTAATACTTGAAATAACTACCTACGAATAATTCGTTTAAGTTTGTAGTCGTATATCTATTGTAATACTTGTAATTGAAAACAATAATGCTTAAATACACAGACAGGCACATTTTAAGTAGGTTTAAATAAAAAGATAACATTAACGATTACATTTATTTGCACATAATCTAAGGCTTAGATTCTAAGCCATACCTACATATGTCATTAGTAGTACTTATTAGTACTAGGTTTTTGCGATGGTCAGCCCTGTGTATCTTACGCACACATTGACGCGTGTACAGACGTCGTCGTGCTTATGTAGATTCAAGAACGCGTATTTTGTACGTCGTGGCCGCCGTGTGACGTATGGCAACGTCATTCTGTGTCCTAAAAAAATTTATGTAATCAAATTTAAATATTAGTAGTAAGTACTTAGTCGTAGCATAATTTATTAAACTTGTTATTTATAAAGCAAGAAAAACGTTACTCACAAATTGAAAGCTATATTTTTATTTATTTAACTACATTACCGGCGCAGGCAGACGAAAATGAAATAATATTTAATTAAACGGACATAAAACTTATGATAACATCAGTGTCTAGACAGCTGTTTCTTTAGGACAAATTCTCCGAATACATTTAACTTTCATAATAAAACGAAATCCTGGCGCTTTTGTTGGATAATTAAATTACTTACGTGTTTTTTCATCACTATGAAAAAACACTGAACAGTGGTTCGATTACTACTCATAATATTTTATCTCATTAATATTTTTTATACAGAATTATTTTATCGTGATTAAAACTGTTTTTTAATTGACGTTGACAAAAATTTTCTCCTACCAGAATATTTTTTCCTTTAAGTAGGTAGGTAATTAAGAGTACATTACTGCAGCGGCCGCGAAATAGGAGATTGCCGACCGAGTAGTTATAGATGGCTGAGTGTTAACGAGGCCATCTAGAGATACGAGGCCGACAATCCCTGTTCGTGGCCAAGGCTTGTATAGAGTTTTCTCAAACATGTATCATCATCATCATCACCATCACCATCACCATCATCATCACCATCACCCATCATCATCACCATCATCACCATCATCATCATCATCAACATCTCATCATCACCATCATCATCATCATCATTATCTCATCATCACCATCACCATCATCATCATCATCACCATCATCATCACACCATCATAATCATCACCACCATCACCATCATCATCACCGCCATCATCAACACCATCACCACCATCAACATCACCATCATCATCACCATCATCATCATCATCTTACCTTACCTTAAATAAGCGTAGTGGCAGAATGTCTTAATGAACCAAAACGCAAATGCTTTTAGTTTTTTTTTAATGGCTAAATGCTATGATGCCATAGACCTATAAACGTCATGGTATGAAACAATAGACGATCACTTTGGTGGCCAAGGCCAGCAATGTTGTATGAAATGAAATTCTATTATTGACCTCTCGTCTAGCCGCACACCACGCCGCGCCTGCATTGTGACACTTCGTGGCGTATTAAGGAACATAACGTCAATATTTCATAGCATGTTTGAGAAAAAGTGTTTGTGTTTTGTTTAAACAGTGCATCGACCCGGCTCCTGGCTGCCACTACTCTGCGGAACGTACTGGGTATGCGCGACTTGGCGCAGCTGCTGTCTGACCGGGAAGCAATCAGCCACATGATGCAGGCCAACTTGGACGAAGCCACCGACCCTTGGGGCGTGGAGGTCGAGAGAGTCGAGATGTGAGAGCTTGCGCTGTAATTTACGTGCCCAAATGCGTGCATGGCAATCACCGTACTAATATTATAAATTCGAAAGTCTACTTTGTTAAATTTGGTATGTTGATAGCGGGACATAATAATATGGAATAACACTTAGGTATTAATTATTTATTAACATTTAGTAGAGACGACCGGATAACCTAGTTGTTAGAGAACCTGACTACGAAGCTTGAGGTCCTGGGTTCGATTCCCGGTCGGGGCAGATATTTGTGTGAATAATAAGAATGTTTGTGCTCGAGTCTTGGGTGTTGAGTATGTATTTATATATAATCCGTTGTGTAGTCCCCATAGTACAAGCTTTGCTTAGTTTGGGACTAGGTCAATTGGTGTGAAAAACTAAAAACCTTTAGAAAAATAATAATAACTAAAACAAATTATGAAAAAGAGTCCCTTTAGGCAAGATTCCGAAGATACTGGCAGCGTTTCCCCTTTGAATAGCAAAACTGTAATTCTGTGTCCGAGGTAGCTACCAGCTCTTCGGTCTACTGTGATGTCGACTAAACTTTTCGTTCTTTCCCTAAATAGCCTCATAGCGCTAGGACCCCACGGACTAAAGGTCTCGACACCGAATGGGACAAAGTCGTATTCGGAGCTTATTTTATCTACTTTTTTCCCGATATTCCTGCCAGATTCATATAAAATCACAAAATCATAACGGCTAAGTCTAGAGATATCGAATTTTGCGTTTGTGTTCCTCATATAATGTAACTAAAGACCACTGCGTAATTTTAGGGAATTCTTATGGGAATTCAGTAAAATCCCGGAGTTTAAATATGATCTAAAGGTATACGCGAGTAAATGCTAGTTCTATATAAAGAGAAAAACTGTGTTTATAATTTGTATGCAGAAGGTAAAATTTAAATTTAATTTTAAATTTGGTTGCCTTCATAAAAAGTTACGCTATTCCAAACTAACATGGATTACTTTTTGACGGAATTGCAGTCAAGCGCTAGTACAGTAGACTCCTCCTATATCTGTACTGCCAACCGTTCATAAATATCTAAACACGATCCTTATGTTATTGTAATAAGGTCTATTTAGGTATAGATATTAACATCTTCTTGCTGCGCACTTGGTTGATTTTTATTATTTGTCGACATACAGTCTATCTCTACTATCATTCCGAGTTTGAGGTTTGAATTTCTGAACGTTGCCATAAAATGAATCCCATCTCTCCCTTTTTGTCTTCTCTGCCATCTAAATCTCTCTTTCAAATGAATTTGCCTTTAGCCCAGTTGCAATGAGCGCTCAATTGACCATTTCAAATTCGTTCGCTTAACAGCCTCGCAATGTATTGCAACTTGGTAGATTTATTTTCAAATCTAAACTCCGCTTTTCTATATCATTAAAAAATTGAAGGCAATCTTTTACACCTCCAACTTCAACTCGTACTGAATATTTCAAAATTTTAATGAACTGATGTCAAAAACTATTACCAGTTAAGTGTTCTCATGTCAAGTAAGTATGTAAACTCATGTTCTCTGTTGATCAAAACAATAAAATAATTTACAAGCACGATACGCTGGTGATTCATATCAAAACTCGTTACTCCTAGTCCAACGTAAACAAACAGAGCTCACTATTATTTATTTGTACTAAAAACACGTACAGTAATCGTATTTTATATAAATCTGGCACTCATTAAGTTGTTGGTGCCAAATTATTCAGTCTCGTATTGAGTGCTGCCAACCGATTGTCTGTCGATAGTTTAATAGCAAAAATACCGATAGTTACGTTCTAGAACTGTTAGTGTCTGTTGGCCTATCGATAGTGAGATAAAACTGCTGATATTTTAGAACAAACATCGGTTGTCTGCGTTGTACGTAAAGGTTAAATCTGTTAAGATGGTCTGAGTTAGAACTCATTCTATTAATAGTTTTGTGTTGTAAATATTACCTCGATCGAGATTCTAGATAGGTATCTGTATTCGCACCTTGTGTAAAAAACCGGCCAAGCTCGAGTCGAACTTACAATTGAAAGTTTCCGTACTATCGTACCTACATTGTTTTTGTTTTATCACTTTTCTTGTTTCACGTAGGAATATATTGTGGATGCGTTAAGATCAAGCATTCTTGTTTAGTAAAAGAAAGAGCAATGATGTAACCCTGTAATAAAATAATGAGGTTCATGAGCAACGACAACGAACCGAAAGAGCAACCGGTGTGGATGCAAGTGGCATATTGTCGTTCATTCTGACATTATAAGAGGGAGACTTTTATTGAACTGTTGACGTCATCAACATCGCCGTCTATTGCTTACCTGGTATATTTTTCTTCATGCATGTAGTTGTTTTTCTGTATTGTTGTGGGTACCTAATGGGGTATGGTATAGCTTCGCAATATACCTACGATAACTGTAACCACATTTATAGCACAATATGATCGTTGAATGAACCCTAATCATTTTTACTTTGTTTGTACTTAATAATCTACAATCACAACCGGGCTTCCGCCCACTGGTTTCCCAACAAATCCCCTCATAGCCAGCCCTGACCACCTGAACCAACACTCGGTTCGGGATTGTGATACAAGGTTTAGTTACCTTGTGCTGTGTGCTTAACATACACTGTTCCTCAAACTTGATTGATTATTATACGGTTCATTCTTGTGATCATATTACTCTACAATAGGCACGAAATTACATAAGGAACGTTTAGGGACTCACCATTGGTTGTTCTTTTACTCACTACACCAACGCACAGTGCAATACGACATACTCTGAATACAAGTTAATGAACTTTTGTTACCAGTCGCGCCTTCGCCATTAATTTTCAAACTAGTCACCGTTGTCCAGTGCAGAAGGATCGCTCACCCTCTCGCACTCAGTATTACCAATACACAAAAATCAATGACAGTTTTAGTTTACTCACCATTCGGTCCAAATCGCGCTTTGCGGCGACAATTGTTTTCTTTGTGATGTATAATGAAGAGTCGTTGTATTGTATTGTACAAGATAATATTGGCTTGTCCAGCAAAGACGTGAGACTGCCGGTGCAGCTGCAGCGAGCGATGGCCGCTGAGGCCGAAGCGGACCGCGAAGCTCGAGCTAAGATCATCGCTGCCGAAGGAGAGATCAAAGCTTCGAAGGCGCTTAAAGAAGCCTCGCTGGTTATGATTGATAACCCTATGGCACTACAGGTTAGTATTAAGGTCGCGGTCGGGACATCGCGCGACGGCTGCAGTGACGAGCGTTTTATCAGTTCATTGCGTGTGCCGTCAGATAACCACTGTGTGGCGAGCGTCTCAGCCGCGCAATGAACGGAGAAAACGCTCGCCGCTGCCGCCGGTCGCGCGATGTCGTGGCCGGGTCATTAGGGTGCTTTCCACCAGAGATGTGCTACGCTACGTTGCTATGGATGTGTCTGATATCCACCAATCATGTTCATTGGTCCACATAGCATAGCACTGGTGGGAACGGGTTCAACTAAGCTATGATTTTTAAATAAATAAATAAATATCACGGGACAATTCACACCAATTGACCTAGTCCCAAAGTAAGCTAAGGAAAGCTTGTGTTATGGGTACTAGGCAACGGATAAACATACATGAATAGATAGATACATACTTAAATACATATTAAACACCCAAGACCCGAGAACAAACATTCGTATTTTTCATACAAATATCTGCCCCGACGCGGGAATCGAACCCGGGACCTCAAGCTTCGTAGTCAGGTTCTCTAACCACTAGGCCATCTGGCCGTCTATTTTTATATGGATAGACGCGTGCCCTGGATGCTATGGCCATGCGTGCTACGGATGCGTGCTACAGATGCGTGCTATGGATGCGTGCTATGGATGGTCGCGAGTCGTATAGCAATGTCCCCCCTCACCGCGCTGCCGCTCCGCGCGCCCACGTAGCGCATCTTCCTCGCACAGCTATAGTATAAATCTTCCCAGGTGAATTTTTCGCTTCGAGCCATTACATGAAATTTGAACCTTAATACTATGACGATACCGTTTGTTTTGAAAGATAAGGGCTCGAAGCGAAAAATTCACCTGGGAAGATTTATACTTTACATAGCTTTGGCATTGGTGGAAACGGTCACACACTTTCGTTGCGTAGCTTTCACATCTTCGCAGCATAGCTGCATAGCACATCTCTGGTGGAAAGGCACTCTTATACGGCGCGGCTCCGAACATGCGCGACCGGTGGTACGGCTACGTTTTGCCTGTTCATCGAGCGGCCGAGACGCTCGCCACCCAGTGGTTACAAAGCAGCGCAGCGCAATGAACAAAAAAAAACAGTATTGTTGAAAATAAAGAAGATGATTTAGATAATCTAGAAAAAGCTAAAAATTAATTGTTTTGTAACTAGAGAACTAGTCGAGCCCTGCCATTTCATACCTACATTGAGGAGGTTGGAAAAAAATTAAAATCTGCCTTTTTGTGGTGGTGTGAAAACTTAACGTCTGTATTAAATATTCTAATGCAACCTTTGCGCCTTCGACAGTTCGATGAATTCATGATGACGATGAATGTTTGGTTGTTGCCGTTGTTGGATTTTTTTATTCAATAAAAGAGATAGATGAAGAAGCTTTACCACAAATTCGAATTCTGTGCGGACAAATGCTTGTGTTAGATAAAATAACTAATCGACGTCCCACCTAGTGATATTAAGGCACTTCCTAAGTAACAACTGCCGGTCAGTGTACTAAAACTAAGTAGGGCTATAACGAGCTGCATAACCCAACCAGTGTAATAAATTGATTTATTACGAATGTTTTGTTCTAGTTGCGGTATCTTCAATCTCTAAACACGATATCCGCTGAGAAGAATTCTACGATAATATTCCCGTTCCCAATGGACTTCCTGAAAACGTTCTTTACGTCACCTGGACCAAGTCATAATATGCAGTTGCCTATTTAAATAAAATTGTAAAGTCATGCAAAAGTAATATATTTGATTTATTTTTATTGAGCCTTCGACCTTGTTGCACAGTATAATGGTTAATATCTTATAGGATATACACATTTTTTTGTTTGCGTTTCTCTTGTGGACATTCCAAAAGTTAAGGGTACACAGCCAAATTGACTTTCTGGTGAACCATAGAAATATAATTTCCCATAGTCCACCTAGGTGAACTAGGTTAAGTGGGTGGACCACAAGCAACAGAGGAATATTGTTTAGTTAAGTTTACATCGGGGTGTAGGACGCCTGGACAACTTTCGGCCTGTTTAATTGGCATTGATCACTTTTTTACAATGTGGTCTAATTCCAAAACCATTTCGAGGAATAGGTTTATTAAATCATTTTATAACATTGTAGTAAAGAAATATTAAATTATCGTCTATATTTTTGCAAAATAATGTTTGACCTTTGTTTGACCTTTCTGTGGGCATTAACTTTGAAATTCTTTGCAACAAGAAAAAAAAAGCCGTCCGTCTAGTTTCTCTATACTATTCTCTGTCACTTCGACGTAGTTATCATCTGTCAGTTTAAGGATACTATTTTGAAAAACATTCTTCGCGTTTTTCATATTTTAATAATGGATTTATACAGGAAGTGTTTCATTCCTACTTGTGGAAATGATTCTGTCAATAGCCCAAACAAATTAATTGTTCGCATTAGAGAAGATTTACAAGAGAAGTGGTGCCGCAAAGTTAATTCAAAGTTTACAAGATGTACTTATTGTTGCGAGGATCATTTTAATGTAAGTATGGATTAAATCCGCCAAAGAACTTTCAAGGGAACACTTCTGACCATTTTATTTGATACGTACAAAAAATACTATAGCCGTAAATCGTTTTTTTTACCTATTCTCTTGGAAGAATCGGCAACTTTAGTGTTATTGTTATTGTAATGTAAAGTGACATTGTCAGATGACAACTAACCATCGATTGTGACACATTTTTTTTGTCATTATGTCTGTGGTTTATACACAGATTCAGCCGCGGCATGTAATTTACGAGAAGACGTATCTCAAATTTTCAATAAATTATAAAAAAATATTGGAGTGATGAATTGCTGAAATATTCAAATTAGTTTCTTAAAATGCTCTATATTTTCGATAAAAAAAATAAAAAGGGGGGTTTAGATAAAATGAACAATCCCAATTGAATATCAAGTTTGTTGACTCCGAGTCCCTTATTTTATGTCCACAGGAGAGACAATTTTTGTTTCTTACGCTCACTGTGTATGACTCATAATATGGACCTCCGTAAGGAAACGCCAGAAATAATATAAGGTATTTGACATCACTTATCAATTGACACACTTTTATGAGCTGCCTAAACGCGTTTCTTCCATAGATTATGTGGCAACACTTTATTTGACTAACTTAAATTACTGTGTTTCAAAACAGTTAGAAGTTTTGTACAGTTAATTGAAATATAATTAGAGTTGAAAGAGTCTTGAAAATTCCGAAATATTGTGGTTTAAACTTCTTAATTTTTTTTTATTTTCTGCGACATGGGTTTGAAAATTTGGTATTAAAAAATATCAGGTTCTGCAGGCTTATTGTCTAATGCTAGGTTTACACGGAGCTTAGTAGCTAATGCTTAGTACTTGTCACTTACACTTGTCAGAAGTGTGTAAACATATTGTACAAGTGCTTACAATACACGCATCTGACAAGTGTAAGTGACAAGTACTAAGCATTAGCTACTAAGCTCCTAACCTAGCATTATGCGCTGACGCTTACTTACGCAATCACTATTTCTTTCTGTCAAGTGGTATAAGATAGTGACAGAAAGAGATGGTGAAAGCGAAGGCAAGCGCCCGCGTGTTAGACAATACGGCCTCTGGTGGTGGTTGCTAAGTGTGACCATTATCAACCTTGTTGATAAGGTTCCTGGTATTAAACAAAGTGTCAAACAATTAAAATAGTACTGGCGCTGACGCTTTACAAAAAGACGAAATATACCTTACTACTTCTAACAAATTGTTACCAAGCTAAGTTAGAGGAGATTAAACTAATTTTACTCGGTTACTACTGTTACCATCCCTCTATTCTTATTAATACTCTAAGCATTGTGTTATGCGAGCTTCATGGTTATAATCTGTCACATTTTGTTTATACTTTATAAGTTGACTTGATGTCGATAGAGATTTACAGTCGCTATGTATCTAGTAATGCAAAACAAATAATCTAGTTTCATTAATTTGGAAAATTGTTTTTTATGATCAAGAAGGACATAGTGTTATATTAATGTCATGAGCACAGTATCAGTGCAAGTACAACCGAAGCCTAAGATAGTTCTAACTGGTAATATAATAACTCTATATCTCATTGAATCACTATTAAAGTATAATCGATTTATTTGGTAAGTATAATTGGAAGCGGTGGAACTTCGTGGAAGGGGTCGTTTTTGCTAACATACACCCAATAGGAGTATTTTTAACCTCATCAGAGTCATCAGAGAGTGAGCAAAACTGTCTCCGTGGTCGCAGAGTAATAGAAAATGTGAAAAAAGGCCATACCTAACTCCTAAACTACGAAAAAACGTGGAACATAATGGGGGTGATTCGGATGCCCCTGGAGTTGCTCTACGTCAGGACTTTCGCTTGACTCTACTTCCTGGGACACCCTGTCTGTGTATTAGATTGTCAAATAATTTATCTTACACAATTACTTTAGGTAGCAAGCTGCTATAAACTAGTCCAAATTGAGGATGGTTTTAAATAAAATGAGGAAAATTTTAGGGTTCATACAGAAAAAAAGTGACCTTATTTTTTTAAGTCAGTTTTATGACTTTATTTAATTTAATAATTCCTAATTCTAAAAAAAGAAGTAGCAGGTACATTTCAAATTGAAAATGCCCGGTTTATGAATATAATGCAATACAAAGTTAGCTGATTTTTATTCTTTTTTGGCAATTTCAGATATTCACAAAGAAGTTCTTAAGGAGAAAGTTCTCCGCATTTTGGCTATATTGCTGATTATTTTATGTCCATTAGTGTTGCTTTGCAGTTTTAAGGTAAGTATTTGTTTATATCAGTAGCAGCGCGTTTGCTCAATGAAATCTAAGATTTTTAAAACGAAAATGTTTTTAAATTACGCCGAAGAAATTCAAATCCGTATCTCTTGGCTATACTCGCCAAGTGTGCTACTAATTGTACCACGAGGCTCCCGACTAACCCATCCGAATTTTTTGGTCGCTTGCATGCTGCAATAGTGGCGTGTGGTGTCATCTATTGTATAGGTAACGCCACCAGAGTTGAGGCCACGCACACAACCACATCTCATGTAATGACAGCGGGATTTTGACGTTGTGTTGTCGTTAAACGTCAACACAACGTCAAAATCCCGCTGTCCTTACATGAGATGTGGTTGTGTGCGTGGCCTCAACTCTGGTGGCGTTACCTATAACTTGCAACAACGCACTTGGCGAGTACAGACGACAGGACACAAAGGGTTATAATTCAGACCGGCGACCCAAAAAAAACGGTTTTTAGGAACTTTGAAGGTAAGTTTAGTCAAGGACACTGAATCACGTACCAGGGCAAACTGATATTCCATTCTGTCAAAGAAATTATCGTGAAATTGGTTGTGAAAAGGTTCTACCCTGGTACGCAAATTACGTCCTCTTATTTCTGAGCTTGTGGTCTCACTTTTAAACTGCTGCCGTTACCGCGTTACGTTATTGACTGACAAATATCCAAACATACAATCATCTAAACATCCAAACATCTTCACAAACTTTCTCATCTTCCTAATTTTATAAACGCGAAAATTTGTATGGATGTCACTTGAGTCTAGCTGAATTCACAAACGCGTCTTGATAAGAGGAATAAAACTACAATTTTTCGTGAGCCAAATTAAAAACATCGCTTGCTACAGGTTGTAAAACAGTACAAGAGAGCGGTAATTCTACGATTCGGGAGAGTGCGTGATGTTTCCCCTGCCGGACCCGGAATTATCTGGACAGTTCCGTGTACTGATTCAGTCATACTAATAGACCTTAGGACTAGGCCCCTGGACATACCCCCACAGCAGGTATGCGCGCGCAATAGTCTTACCTTCAGTGCCGGCGTTACGAGCAAGTAATGTGCAAGAATATGGTGGCGCCCACTATAGGAAATCAAAATCGAGTGCCAGTTTGGCGGTGGAAGCGTCCCACCCTCACCGATCACCCCCTGAAATTTGGCTGTTACCCCATCGCATCCACCCCCCCCCCCCCCCCGCCCCCCTAAAGCCGGCACTGCTTCTTGGTTCGCTGACCACAACTGGATATGCATTTTCCTAAGGTACCTTCCTAAATTAAACAAATGGTCTTAATTTGTACATCAAAAAAATCTTGACTGATTAAATGGATCGTCAACGCCCAACCCAGACTTTCGAACTCAGAAAACTAAAATCCTTCTTAGAGGCTCCCTTTCTAAAGAAATACCAAAAAACGTTGACACACCGTAAACGCAAGGACCACAATACATATTTTAGGCACAGATTTGGAAGTTGCAAGTCAAAAACCTGATGAATGAGTAACATCACTGCGTTTAGTGCGTCAGTGTTTTTGAGTACCGGTATGGTCGATCTTTGATTCCCACAGGATAAGCAATTCTGCTATCGGGATGCTATCGTAATTATGGGGAATTTCAGAAATAGGATGCAACTATATTTTTTCTCCGATTTTAGAAATTTTTGCATGGATCTGCTCAGTAAGCACTATCGATTATACCTATAATGAAGTAAAAAAAATGTCCCCAGTTTTTCATACAAAAATAAGTGTCGATTTTGTTACCTTCAAACACTAATGTATAAATGTGCTACAGTACCTACAGTGCTACTGATTCTGAGTAGATCCATGCAAAAAATTTTAAAATCTGAGAAAAAAGTGCATTGTACCCTATTTCTGAAATTCCCCTTATAAATGTTTCAGATACTTACAAGAGATTTTGTGACAGTAACACTGGACGCTGTGGTGTACTTTCATGTAACGAAGCCAATCCATTGCTTGTTGAATATTCAGTCTCACGAGTAACTTCTTTACTTTCTTATTTTATTACCTATTTAGTTTTCAAAACAGTACAAACAGTTTGCCTTTTGCTTGCTAAGAGGAGACATTTACCCTGCAACGGGACGAATATAGGACGTAGATGATGATAGTCTTGATCGTAGTTTTGCTCTGGCCCCAGTGCCTCAGACTTAGGTCACCTTTACACTATAGGTACGCCCGTCACCAGAGTGCCATGGTGTGCTGTAACGTGATGAGCATGTAGAGTATAAGCAGTTGTAAGTAAAATGTAAGATGCATGTATCACTACTTCGGTGCCACCATCTTGCTCTTGGCGACTGGTGACGGTGAACCGTAACTTACCTTAACTCGCCTTAAAATCTTTTACAGACACGCAACAGAGATGTTAGCCATTTCAATATTGAGAAATATAGTTGGATTACATACGCTGGCAGACTTATTAACTATAAGAGAAATGATAAGCCAAGAAGTCCAGATTGATATCGAAAAGGCAGCAGCTGAATGGGGCGTTCATATCGAACGAGTGGCAATGTATCATATTTTCAGTTACGAAATTAAATAAATCATAGAACCTCGCAACCTAATACATTCACTTTGTATCTGTTACGTACACATTAATTCGTTAGTAATGAGAAATAAATATCACGCCATTCATCCTCCATGAAACTTATTGTTAGTGTGTCAGGCCTACAGATTGAGCACTGATAAAAAAATCCTAATGCTTACAGAAAAAACGTTGTGTTGCCTCAAGAGTTGCAAAGAGCAATGGCTGCTGAAGCAGAAGGTAAAAGGCTGGCAAAAGCCAAAATCATTGAAGCAGAGGGAGAGATCAAAACAGCGGAAAACCTTAAAGAAGCATCAAAAATCATTATGGAGAATCCGCAAATTATGCTCGTACTAAAATATTTCATATAAATCATTGTGATATTCCAATAGCATAGTTAAATGAGCCGATTTGCACTTACGTAATTTGATGGTTTCAGTTAAGATATTTGCAAACTCTGAATTTTATTGCGTCACAGCAAAAAACTTCCATATTCTTTCCGTTTCCTCTTCAAATACCAGATCCAAGTGGATCCACTACTACAACAAGTGTCTAATCTCCCGAAAAATATAACCTCTTTACCGAAACTGTCACGTGAGTATACATTTATCTTTTAATCTGTGCAATATATTCAGTGTCATTCTAACGTCAATTTTAGGTAATTTATTCTTACGACCCATCACTGTGATTTACGGGTTAATTTAAAGTACTTACTTCTAATTACACTACATTGTTTATTCGGAGTTTGTGCATTCTTTATAATGTCTGATATGCGAATTAATGAAGACTCTAAACCTGTTTCTCACTCATCATCACATACGAAAACTCCAGATTTTGGAACAAGTGAAACTTCACCACCGGTCACGCCACCCGCTTCTGTACTATCCACATCACCAACCTGCCCATCACCACCCCTGTTACCATCGTTCTCCACCGATTACCTATCAAGACCACGTTTACAATCCGCCAAAGGTATCATTATGATGCAGTTTATCTTTTAGCCAATTTTGTAAAGCCACACTTCATGCTATTAACATCACTGTCGTTCACACTAGAAATGATATTGTACATCTCTTTCGCTCACGCAAATATTACAGCATATGCGCCAAGTAAAGTCCTAGCATAAGGCTTTGTCTTTGAGTATATTGATTTTAAATTAAATGTTATATTTCAGATGATAATAAAGATAAACTAATAGAGAAGATTTTACTAATTTTATCCATTTTCGTGTTTGTATTAACTTTCCCGTTCTCTCTATTCTGCGTTTTTGTGGTAAGTTGAATAATTTAAATAAGTTTTGTTTAAATTGGACCTTTAATTTTTATAAAAAACTTTATATTTTTTCATGTTTGTTTAGGTGGTACGTCAATTTGAACGAATAGTTATTCTAAGACATGGTAAAGTTCACAAAAATCAAGCGTTCGGCCCAGGACTCATATTCTACCTGCCCTGCATTGACAATGTCAAGTATACAGATCTTAGGATTATTTGCTACACTGTCCCACCACAAGAGGTAAAGGTTTGAAATAGTCTCATACCAAGTTCAGTCCTATATTACTTTCAAAATTGAAGTTATCTATTTTTTCACAGTGTTTGACTAAAGATTCCTTGTCAGTAACCGTACAAGCCGTGATATATTACAGAGTTTTCGATCCATTGTGGGCAATAATCAATGTTTCAAATTTCAAGTAAGTATTTTTTTTTAATTGTTAAATTCTTTGTTCTGCACTTCTTGCTCGTAATACAAGCTTTCGTATTTCAGATTGTCAACTCAGTTTTTAGCAGCAACAATACTTAGAAACACTGTTAGTTCGAGAAAACTGTCGCAGCTTCTCAAGAATAGATCTGATGTTAGCGACTATGTTCTACAACGTATGAAGCGGTTGACACGTGAATGGGGCATCTCTGTAATTAGAACTGAAATGTAAGAACCTATTTATGAAAATTGACTGAGTTTTTTACAGGAACTTCTACACAATGTTTTTTTAATGAAACTTACCAATACGTCACCTGATGTTAAGTGTTACTGCTAAAAGCTCTACCGGCCAAGGGTATCCCTAACAGGAGAGGGTTGCAAATTTTCCAAATGCATTGGATTCTTTGGATGCTATCTTACTACCGACGCCGAGACACACAGCGCAAATACCAATGGTTGGCGACGGGATAAAAGACAGTGGTAACAATCCTCATAGAACTTGTACAAAGTCCTCTGTCCACAAAAAATAAACTCACTTAGGATTATCGTGTTAATTGCATTCGAGAATAAATGCGAGAGTAATTTGATGAAATGCCCACAAAACGGAACCTTTATTGGTAAAAAGCGGGTGTCCGAGAAGATACTTATTTATTGCCGCAACTTCAATTTCTAGTAAAGACATCAGTCTACCGCTACAGCTGCAAAAGGCAATGGCAGCTGAAGCAGAGTCATCAAGATTAGCAAATGCCAAGATCATAGTAGCAAGTTCTGAAATAGCGTCAACCAAGAGTCTGCAGCAAGCTACTATTATGCTCATGGACAACCCATGGTGCATGCAGGTCAGATTCATGTACTATTCATATTATACCTACATGGTGCTGTTGCCCTAAACATCTTCTGTATCCTGGAGAAACTTTGTACTTTACCGGGGAAGAATGTTATACTTACCAACTAAAGGTAGAGCAGTGATCTATTTAGGGGTTATATCTGGTCTAGTGGCCAGGATAGTTTCGTGAACAGCTTAACACTAAATCGAGATATATATTTTTTTAAATTGGCCCAAAATTTGTCATCATCGTAATTTCAAACCTACATGTATAAACATCCTGTGTTGATTAGAAACTTCATACGCACCATTAAATTTACTACGTAGGTGCCTGAAGAAAAATTCAGAGGTACAAGCTCAGATGCAAACTCAAGGTCAAACCACTTGGCCACCATGGCTCCTAAAATAAAACTCTGCATTTTGATTTTAATGTTTTGCCAAAAATTTACATCTTTAAATATTTTTGGTTTCAGTTGAGATATTTGCAATCGCTCCACATGATCGCCGGACCCCAGACTCATACAGTTGTATTTCCATACTCAGTTGATTTGATCAAGAAATTGTTTAGCGATAATAAGTGATAGTGATAAGTCATTCTTAGCGCTTTAAATTTAGAAACAAACATTATTTAGCTCTTAGCAGTGCTCTTAGATATTAATTTGTTTATTTTTTGTGAGTTTGTCAATTTAATTTAAGTTATTGAATACTGAATGTTTTATTGTTAATTTTTGTAATTACGAAACTTCTATAATATTAATTATAACTTTATCTTATCAACTTGGTTCTCGTTTTATTTCATTAGCTCATTTTCTATCTTTCTTTCTTTCGTAATGCGGATTGCTAGTGTGGAATGGGCTTCAGTTGTTTCATTTTCCGGATAAAAAGGTACCATTTAGGGCTATTTAAGACCAGTATTATAGGCTTTACTAAAGAAGTGATCTTCAGCTGAGATAAAGGTCAATCGCTGGTCAGTTTTAACACCTTCCCATTCCAGGTGTCGCAATGTAGAGTCATGAAGATTTTTTCGGGAGTCCGTGCTTCCACTATGGGTTCACATTTTCAAAGTGGAAGCACACTTGGTCGAGTGTGACTGTCTCAAATTATTTTGTACGGGCACAGTGAACGTATTAAATAAAAAAAAGCGACAAACAGCTCTAAATTTACTTATGTTTTATTAAGAGTAATAAAAACAATTAATAAATAGTCAACAATACTAAAACGACAGGTTATTCGATATGACAAGACTAGTATTCTCTGGAGTCATCCTGCTGCTCCTTTGCATGTCCGTAGTGAACCGGCCGCTGCGCTTGACCGCCGGCCTTCTTATGCACCGTCGCCTGCGCAGAAAAACACACAAGGAATATAGCAAACCTGTAATAGTATAGTCTAGTTCAGTGGTTAACCACCTTTTTGTGACTACACAGTAACGAAATTAAACAAATGCTACTCGTTCGTAATTTTATCGTGGGCCAGCTTGTAACTTTGTCTATACGTTCCGATGATAAAATTTAATCTATGTTACTAGCTGATAATATAATTTTCTAAACTTGAAAGTTTTTTTTTAATCGAATCAGTAATTTAAAAGTGTATCCATCACAAAAATGAAACAAACCGAATGCGATCTTTTTTCATATAGTATTAGATTAGAAGTTAAAGTTAAGCTTTACATTAAGTATGGGTTTCCTATTATAGTAGTCAGTTTTTACTTGAAGTTCATTTCTCATTTGATTTGTAATAAGAACAGAAAAAAAACATAAAATTAAAGCGTTACTTTTGGGCTTTTGTTTAGAGTTCCCACACTCCACGATACCACTCCACTTTTCCCACTTGGGATTGCTGACGAACTAGGAAGTTGACAAAATGGGAATGTGGACGAAGTGAACCTAAACGCTTTTGCTGACTATGATATGTATCGATTGCGCACTTCTACATAATTCATAGGTACTAACTTTCAAGTCAATTCGATGACTTGAAAGAAAAAATTGTTTGAACTATTGCAAGTTAGTGTAAATAAAAGCTTGCAAAAAATCTCCTAATTAAATACATACTTACCATATTTTTATACAGTTGCGGACCGCAGGTTGCCAACTACTGCTTTAGTCAGTGACCACGTACCACGTAATGCGTCATTTCTCATTACAAAATTAACATTACACTGCTTTTTGTCGCTGTTCTTACACAGTCCGTAAAGTGACTCTAATGTGTAATAGTTGCGTGCAATGTTTTTTTTGGGAAATCAGGTCTAACTGGATGACTTATGCTTATGGCATACTAGCACGAAACTATTAAGTACCTATGTGTAATTATAGTTTTTTCAAGTGATGGACGTGTGATGTTAATCCGGAATATTGTACTTACATATCTTTTGTGAAGTAATATATATTTTTAAATTCTATACTTTCAGGGCCCTATTTCACCAACGAGACATATGTGTAGTATTTTGTGGTCAACATACGCGTATATTTTGATATAATTTGCATGTAATAATGTGTATAAATAAGTGCGACAATTGTCACGTTGGTGAAATGGCCCCGGGATGACTTCACTTAGTCACAGTAAGGTTGACGCGTACATCGCGTACCTATTAAACGGGAACCCCCTTAATTTTATCTTTACAAAATTAATAAATTTCTTTGCGATGCAAACCGTTATATAATTTTTTTAACTTTTTCTTTTTAAGAGTTACAGCCATTTAAAAGTCTGATTGACAGACGGCGTAGAAAAAAAAACAGAGTTTTACTATTGCACTCGCTCTTGCTTAAATGATCCCAAAATACCAGATTTTTCAAAATACTACGTAACCTATTTATTACAGACCCATTCCTGATGTTCAAATTAAGACATTGCACTAAAAGAATCACTTTCTTGGGTAATCTTCGATTTTGTAATGTGGTGCAACGAGAATCAGGTAAACTAGAAATGTGGTAAATAGGTAATGTAGTATTTTTATAAATCTGGTCACTCCTTTGATACGTCATCCAATTTTTTTTGGCTAAAACGCAGGTAATCCTACTAAACGTTGTGTATCACTAACCTGGAATCCATTCTTAGGGTCAGCGGTGTATCGGACTAGACGGATAGAACCATCAGGTTCGACAAGGGAGTATTCTCCGTGCACTACGTCTCCGTCGCGGGACTCCTTATGATTCTGCAAGTTGCCGGTGTGGGGGTCTTCCACTCCGTACGCGTAGTGATAGTCTGGTTTAGCCTGAAGACAAGGAAAAAACTCTGGTGACCATTGTCTAACGCTCGGGCGCTCGCGATCGCATCTTCTATATCCTTCTACACTCATCCTATAGCCTAAGCTGTGATAGAAAGAAATTGTGAAAACGATCATAATGTCGAGTGCGTTAGATAATAGAGACACAGGTCCTGCAATACCAGTTTATTTTTCATCTCTAACCTTATTAAGTATCTTGATTACGATAAATTATCACCAAGACTCGCATTGCGATCGTGCAACATGCAAACGCCAAAAGTTCGTTTATTCAAACAAAAGTAACAAAGCCGTCGTTACCAAATAGCAAACAATTTTAAAGGAGCTTATTCTGAACACTGGTAAAGTAACATCCCAATAATTGCTGATTTTTTTTTCTCTCGTGCAATTTAGGGGATAAAGGTTTTCATCAAACCCGTGTCTGAAAAACCAACTACAATACAAAAATTCCAGAGGCCGTATTGTCTAACGCTCGCATTCACCATCTCTTTCCACCCTCATCTCATAGCGTGTGACAGAAAGAAATAGTGAAAACTGATTCCAAGTGCGTTAGACAATAAAGCCTCTGGTTTTAATTAAAAGAATCAACTTACCACATAGTCTACAGTCTTCAGGTGAGCGTACTTAGCGGTATCTGGGTGGATTTTGCCCGCGTTGTGATCGTAACCATAGTCCGCATGCTGCTGAGCTGCAATGTTCTCAGCTGCTGGAACTTGCACTTCCACAATCTGGCCACTCACAGGCCCACTAAAACGGTTATACGAATAGCCTCCTGGCTTACCCGAAAGACCCACCGATACTAGAGCTAGGAACGTTGATACCTTGGGATCGAAAAAATACTGATTAGAGTAGGCAAATCGTGACATTATTCACCTGATTTTACTATCACGCTTTCTCGGCAAAAAACGCAACGACCTTTACGGTACTTGGCCATCTTACACAATAACATTGGCAATGAAAATTGAATCCGTGGCGGAGAAAATTTGGCTATAATTGGTGTGAACTAAAAGCTAAAGTTAATTTAATTTGAGCTGGTATTCTACCTTAATTTAATTAGGTAGGTAAGTGGTTTTAGTATTTAAATTTTGAGTTGTTTGTAAATTTGATAGTGTATTTACTTCGACACAAAAACAAAATAAACACTTGTCTCTATCCTTTGAAAATTTACTCAGTTAACCCTTAGATTTATGACGTTTAGAAAACATCAGTTATTAGGTAAATAAATCGTAGGAGGCAATTTCGATTTAAAACTAACAATATCAAACTAGCTGAAAATGTGTAACTTAATGTTTAGTTCGCGTTATAAAGATTATAATATTATAATTAATTGCAATAAAAGTTGGTATCAAAAATTACGCCATATGCATCATAAGGATATGCTGCAAATTCCTACCTACTAGTAAGATATTAGTAGGATAGGTTAACGATCATAACTAAAATTAACCTGTACCTACACACATCTCAATTTAGATTAAGGCATTTTTTTCATTTGTACCTGAAACTTATTATTTGAGACATACGAGACCAGAATGCATTTCTTTTTTTATTTCTTGTTCACTAAATGTGTGTCCTGCACCTGTGTGTAGGTATACCTAGTACTTAGTGATTGTTTTGTCAACGAGTGATTGTTTGATTGATTTGATCGTTTGATGTGAGTGAGTGATGCTTTATTTTTTGTTTTAAACTAGCTACAAATAATTTTTTTATTACTTTTCTCTCAACAAAAATTAATTTGGTACTTAATTTTATCTTGTCCCTATTTTTTCTGGCTCTCGCTTCATCGCAACATACGCGTCTAATTATAAATAAAACATAAGCCAACTTAACTGCTGCCAAAAAAAACATAATTAACTTATCATAATCAAAAATTTAACTTTTTAATTTTCCAAAATTTTCAAAAACACTCCAACAATATTGTTCAAATTTACCTTGAAAAGGAATGCCATTTTGTAAAACCGTGTAGGGCCCGCTGTAAAGATCCTGTGGAACTGACGTCGACTGCACAGGTGCTGTCGTTTTATAGCGACCGTTATCTAAGAAAGAATAGGGGCAATAGTGAACTTGCCTGACCGATTGCGCCAAACTATGAATCAATAATTTTTCAATAACTATTTGGGTACGCAGCCACGCCACAATAGGCTGCGTTTCGTAGATTTGCCAAGTTTTCATTGAGAAGGGCCTGAGATTTCACCGGGCGCGGTAAGGTTAGTGGATATCCTACGGATTTCTTGTTGATCCAATGGATTAAAAATAACTTGATTTAATAACTAAGTTACGTTATTATTATTTTTTTATACAACGGGCATTAGTTTTGCCATAATCACGTCGGATAGTAAGTGAAGATAGTGTGGTGTGGTCTCGGTGTTTATTTTAATTACCTACAAGAAGAATTAAGCAAATTGCAATAATTTTTTATCAGCCCAACAGCCTGCGACACCGTCAATAAAGAATTCGTTTATCGTTATCTCCATACTAAATTTCATCTTAATTGGTTCAGCGGTTTAAGTGTAGTTATACAACGTGGCTTTACTTTCTGGACAAAAACCGAAATCCTGAGTAGAATCCATTCTCAAGAATGTTCTACATTTTTCTCAAAATAAAATTAATACCCCCAAACAGATCAACAATAAGTAGGAACATAGGTACTGTATCAGTTGTTCGCAATGAGTTTTGCGGTTCAGAAGTTGATCAAGTTGAAATACTTAGGTACTCTTTAATTACCATATAGGTATCTAGTGCAGCAGGCTGTTCCAAAGTATTAAATCTAAAATCAGTTCATTTCTCCGTTACTACGGTGGGGTTTGGTGCGAGGTTTTGTACATAGCTTAGAAATACCCTAATCAACACGTCCTATTCATCTATGTCCAGAGGGTGGAGACACATTGTAGAAGTAACAGACAGAGTTAATACTTTCACATTTATAAAACTTATTAGTACCTACCTAAGGATTGGCATCTATATTTCATCGGATTTACAAATAAATCTAGTTCAACTTTATCTTCAAATAAAACCGGCCAAGTGCGAGTCGGACTCGCGCACGAAGGGTTTTATCATTATCTATAAAAACGGCAAAAAAAATCATGTCTATTGTATGGGAGCCCCCTTCAATATTTGTTTTATTTTAATTTAATTATTTATTTTTAAAGTGAATATATAACTAAATCTACCTGTTGCCATTATTAATATCGAGCAAAACCTAGCAAAAAATGACGTTCGTTGTATGGGGATTTATTTTATTCTGTTTTTTAGTAAGTATTTGTTGTTATAGCGGCAACCGAAATACATCATCTGTGAAAATTTTAACTGTCTATTTATCACGGATCATGAGATACAGCCTGGTGACAGACGGACGGACGGACGGACGGACAGCGAAGTCTCAGTAATAGAGTCCCGTTTTTACCCTCTGGGTACGGAACCCTAAAAACGAGTCTACTCTTTTCTCACAGGGCCGGCAACGCATCCATAACTCAACTTGTGTTGTGGGTGTCCATGGGCGGCGGTGATTGCTTTCCATCAGGTGCCTCGTCTGCTCGTTTTCCCTCTATCATAAAAAAGATCTACCCGTGAGATTGACTTTGTAGAAAGGAATAGGTACTGTAAAAATGTTAATGATGTTTGTACAGACAGCAACAGAGGTAGATAAACAGTCAAAGGACTCAAAAAAATATTTTATTATCTTGGCAGTAGAATCATGTGTAGCACATTTTGAGCTCTACGACTGTTTAGGGGCCGTCGAATAATCACGCGAGGCTTAAAAGGGGGGGGAGGGGTTTGACAAAAATCACGAAATATCACAAGGGGCGAAGGGGGGGTCTAGTAAGATATCACGTGTATTTATTTTTTCGTCAAACACATTATAATTTTGATTAAAATGCCATCAAAAACAACCGGCAACCTTTGTGTCTAGACATTTTTATCATGGTCCTTAATTTCAGAATAAAATAAGATTATACTTTATTATTTAAAAGCGAAAAAGCCTTGGGTTCGAATCCCACCGGCGCACCCGAAAAACTTTTTCGCTTTTAAATAATCTTAGATTCGGTGAGCAGCCGTACTGCTAATAAAATAAATAATATTATACTTTATACCTGTATTTAAAGATAATATTCGAAAAATTTTGTGATTCTTTGTAGGTACTAAAAATACACGTGATGTTGGATGGGGGAGGGGGGATAGTCTTAAATCTCACCATATATCACCAATGGGGAGGGGGGGGGGGTTAAAAATGCTAAATAAAAGATCACGTGATTAATGGACGGCCCCTTAGGGGCCATCGTCCATCCATAAATTGCGTCACGTCAATTTTGATCATAGGTTGTAAATAGGTACCTAAATAGTAAACCAAAATCAGTTTATCAGAATTAGAGTAGGTAATTAAGTACTCTAATTCTGATAAGTTGATTTTGGTTTACTATTTACTAACAATTAAAAAAACTAAAAAAACACGCTTTAAAAAAATAAAAATAAAAAATAAAAAAAAAATGTAATAAATTTCAATTCACTTTTCTTATAGTGCAGTACAAATCTTAATAAGCAATTATTATATTGTTATATCCAGATCAAAATTTGTAAACAATTCTAAATATTGATAAAATAAATAATAATAGTTTAAAATATTTTATTGTAAAAAAAGCGTGGGGTGCATGGTGTCAATTGTCAAGGATTATCATTTTGATAACATCTTAAAAAGCACCCCACGCTTTTTTTACAATAAAATATTTTAAACTATTATTATTTATTTTATCAATATTTAGAATTGTTTACAAATTTTGATCTGGATATAACAATATAATAATTGCTTATTAAGATTTGTACTGCACTATAAGAAAAGTGAATTGAAATTTATTACATTTTTTTTTTATTTTTTATTTTTCTTTTAAGGCGTGTTTTTTAGTTTTTTTAAACTATTATTTATTTTCTATTTTTTAGTTGCATT
Organism: Archips xylosteana; assembly: GCA_947563465.1. NCBI lineage: Eukaryota > Metazoa > Arthropoda > Insecta > Lepidoptera > Tortricidae > Archips > Archips xylosteana. The sequence goes on from OX387346.1 coordinate 16,459,585, forward strand.
TTTTCACAGTGAGAGTTTCCATGTGCTAAAAAGAGATTGCATTTTTTTCACAGTGAGAGTTTCCATGTGCTAAAAAGAGACACAAAACGGTTTTTTGCTCGTCTTAAATAGAATCAGTCTATCTTCTATCTATCTATCTATCTATCTACAGCCATTGTCCGTCCACTGTTGGACGTAGGCCTCCCTCATATTGCGCCAAAATTCGCGATCCTGGGCTTCCCAGCTTTTTCAGCGGGCTTTATCAGTCTATCTTATACTTGGTCTTTGGTGCGCGCGCACTGCTCTACACTACTAAACGTAAACCTCTTTCTTTCTAACTTTACCCCCCTCACCTACAACCCCCTAACCCCCCAACATCCCCCAACTCATTTACCCAACCCCCCCAAACCCCTAACCCCAACCCCCACACCCTTACCCCCAACCCTCTAAACCCCCCTTACCCCCCTCCTCATTTTCCAAACCACCAACCACCTAAACCCAACCCCCCTAACCCCGGACCCCCACCCCATTTCCTCAAACTTCCCCCAAACCCCTAACCCCAACCCCCTTACCCCCCAACCCCCTCAAACCCCAACCCCAACCCCCCTTACCCCCTCCCCATTCCCACAACCCCCAACCTCCCTAACCCCCGAACCCCCCAAAACCCCACACCCTTAACCCCAACACCCTAAACCCCCTTCCCCTCCCATTTACCCCCAACCTCCCCCCCTTCCATCTCCATCATCAAACCCTTGTTACCATCTAGGCCTCTTACCCCCTCCCCATTTCCCACAACCCCCAAAATCCCTAACCCCCGAACCCCCCAACACCCCCACCCTATTTCTCCCCAAACCCCCCCACACCCTTACCCCCAACCCTCTAAACCCCCTTACCCCCACCCCCCATTCCCCCCCCCCACCCCGCCACCTACCCCCCTTCTAGATCCATCATCAGACCCTTGTTACCATCTAGGATCAAAGTACTCGTCAAGACAAATCAAACGAGCCCAAACTCGACGGGGTTGTGTAGTTTTATTGTTGAGTGCCTTTGGCCATCTTCCAGCTCCATCATCAGACCCTGGTTACCATCTAGGATCAAAGTGCTTGTCAAGACGAATCAAACGAGCCCAAACTCGACGGGCTCGTGTCATTTTATTGTGGAGTGCCTTTGGCCATCTTCCAGCTCCATCATCAGACCCTGGTTACCATCTGAGATCAAAGTGCTCGTCAAGACGAATCAAACGAGCCCAAACTCGACGGGATTGTGTTGTTTTATTACATAGTTCCTATGGCCACCATCCACCTCCATCATCAGATCAGCTCCATGTTACAATAATATTGCATTGTCATCCAATTTACACATATGTGCAAAATTTCAGCTCAATCGGAAACCGGGAAGTGGGTCAAAATCGCGCCCTAAGGAGTCGGTTACAAACATACAAACATACAAATATACAAACATACAAACATACAGGTGAAGCTAATATATAAAGCGTGTAATAAAGCGTGTAAAAATTGCAACGACAGATAGACGACAATTTATTATTCTTTAACATACCTACTAAATCAAGTAGGTACAGTCAAGGGCATAAATATATGTACGTTACCAAGGCGTCAAAAATATTTATACAACTCTATGCCAATAATAAAAATAAAGTTGGTGTTTGAATATTTTTGACGCGATGGCTGTATAGATATTTATGTCTTCGACTGACTTTCGCCCCGAACACGTAAATCTAGCTTATAAAGACCAAAAAATCACAGTAACGATCTCTATTTCTATGCAAATTTATAATTGCACGGTGTAGTCAATAAAAAAAAGTTAGAACGTCCTACGAAGGTATATGTCCGGGCTCATACCTACCTAATGACTGACTGATAGTACTTTATGTAATAGAATACTATATCTCGATTGGCAAGCTAAACCTGATGATTCAATGATTAATAATCAGTGGGTGCGGTCAATTGTTCGACCTGTTATTGTCGACCGGAATTATAAAGTCCACCACAGACCGTAGCACGGGACTTGCGCGCGACACCGACGCGAGCCCAGCGCGTTGTATAGCACTGAATCATTATACGGAGGCAAACTCCGACGCGGCGCAGCGTGTATGATTCAGTGTTATACAACGCGCTGATCCCGCTCCGTCGGCGTTCAACGCACTCCCCGAGCTGCGGTCTGTGGTAGCATTTAACTTTAACAACAATAATGTAACCTACGGCCTGATAATTGGCAGCAGGAATTATCAAGTCGTGCATTAAGTTACGGTCGTACCTACATTTCGGGTCGACAAAAACATATATTAACCGCAGCCAGATAAGTGACTCCCCGATTCTGTCCGAATATTGTTGTTTTTAGGGTTCTGTATCTCATAAGAAAAAACAGAACCCTTATAGCAGCGGTTCTCAATCTTTTTTGGTGACGGAACCCTTTTGGAAAGCGAAATACTTGACGGAACCCAACAATAAAACAATAGTTTTTAAAAGTGTATTCTTTATTAATAGGCGTCAGAACGGTCGACCAGAGGCAGGTGTTTTGAATTTTTTTTCAAGTCTTGCGGAACCCTTACAGGGGTATCGCGGAACCCTAGGGTTCCGCGGAACACACTTTGAGTATGGCTGCCTTATAGGATCACTTTTTTGTTCGTCCGTCTCCGTCTGTCTGTCAAGACCCTTTACCCCGGGAACGCGTAGAGGTATCGAGTTGAAATTAAACCTCGTTAACACTCAGCCATCTATAACTACTCGGCCGACAATCCCCCATTTCGCGGCCGCTGCAGTAATGTACTATTATATGTCAACACTAATAATCCTGAAAACTATGATTGATACTCGAATTTATGTAGCAGTAAGTAGTTTAAAAGACGTAAATACAAGCATAAATTAAGGCATAAATCATAGTTTTCAGCGTGTTATTAGTGTTGACATATAAAAGATTTTTGAAAATGCCGCCTATTTCAAGGGACACGACTCGATTGACAAACTCTATTAGCGTGACCGGAACGGCGCGATATTCTAGCTTTAAAAGTATCCCTGTGTGTCTGAAATATTTTCTCAGACCTAGATTTCGTAAACCAGAAATTTTTCCAAATACAAAAAAAATCTAAATTTCACATTTTTTCTTAACTTTTTTTTTGCCTTAATACGATTAGGTATCTATTCTGTGCTAATATCACATAACAAAATATAAATAAGTGAAATTGGTAGTTTTACTCGGAGCTTGAACAGCTTTTTATTCATTGTTTTGACATTTGAGATACAGTTATTGAAGGACCTAGAACTATGATAATATAGGACCTGAATAATACACGCCCTAGTAGCTCGTGTACTTATTATCTCTAATCTACAAAGACATGGCATATCTTTTCTTTCTTTTCTTCCGTCAAAATAAAATGGTGAATGAAGAGTGTTAGCATCAACAGTAGAATGAACACTAAATAATGTAATTAATGTATGACCTCATAATTTGAATCCATGTATATACCTATGTAAAAAGGATTAATCTGGCCGTGTATTATTCGGCCGTATTTTCCCAGGAGTGACACACGACAATTAAAGGCCGTACGTACTTTAACCGCACACAGCCAGATAGACAAATAAACGGACGGAGAGGAGAGTCGGAAATGAGGTGTGTTTTGGCGCGTGGATTGGATAGGTTTTGTTAATTAAATATAATATTTTATACTCCAAACGATTGCAGTGTGGATTGCAGATTACTGCTTAATTCTTTGTTTGAATGTTGATTCACAATATGTAGAATAACACTATGTCGAGCCCTGTGAAGAAACGTTTCAAGAAGAGTGAAGTAGACGCTCAAATAGATCTACCGGCTTTGAGAAGGAAGAATTTCGTTACTGCTTGCGAAAAAGTATCCTGTGAGGCCTATTTCAATCGTCAAAAAAGGCTGCAGTTGGTTTATTTCCCAGCTTGCGCTAGAGGTGAATGCAAACATTCTACCAAGGAAGTACGTATACAGTTTGTTTATTTACTATGTATTCCTATCCTACGCCATAAGTACTTAGTTTGTAGCTCAGAAACATTTATCTAAAACCACTTGTAAAATTATAATCGTCTTTGTTTAACACACAACTATAAAAGCTTAATTTAGAAACCTATTCATTTCAGAAAGTGTTTATTAATGTCAACAACACGATGAAGAGAAGTAATGTTACTTATAATAATATTGTCACTTAAGTACTCTACTAATCTAATACCTGGGCGACCGAGCTCCGCTCGGGCTGAAACTCAGTACCAAGGGTTTTCCCAGAGATAAGACCAAGCAAGATCAATTTTTCATCCCCGAAAACCTGAAGCCGTTTCTGAGATTCTGATTACATATACAAGAATTGCTTGTTTATGATGATGTATGGGGACGCCTCGCTGAGTCAGGTGGGCTGTCGATCGTTTTGCACAATCATTCAGCCCATTGCTTGTTTAAAGGTATTAGATTAGATTTGGAAAGAATTATGTATAAAACATCACTGGCCAATCTGCTTGTGCAGTATGTTAGATGGGTCGATCAACTTTTCTTTGTCACTCGTTGCTTTAGTAAGTAACGGTCTCCTGAGTAACTCTTTAAACTGTTAATTTATTTGATTAAAATTTGCCAATCATGCATTTTTGTGGTAGTTTTAAACCTCTTCTACAATGGGTCATATAATAAGCATGTTAGTTAACCCGTCGCGCAATCGGCCACCGTTCACGCAAAATGCCCTACGCCACCAACGATTTTTGGTTCATTCTGTTAATGTACTACATGCTAGAAAAAACGAAATTGTGCTTTTATACGATAATTATATACTGAATGTTATATATCGTTAGAAAGCTGAGATTACACACTACTCACACTAGGTTTCTAAAATATCATTGCTATTTCTAACTCACCTGATAGTAACGAAAATTATGTATTATTGTTTTGTTTCAATTATTTTCACTCTAACCTCAAAACATTTTGCCACATAGCTAAATTTACTGACACATTCCACATTTCCACTACACTATTTTGAACATAATTAGTTTAAGAATTGATTACACACATATTATATTACACACATATTATTATTATATTTGTAGTGGTAGAGCCATGTTGTAGCTAGCCGCTGCATCACGAATGGGCCGGCTCGTCCGGGGCAGTACCACCCTCTCACAGAACACCGGCGTGAAGCAGCAGTAATCCTGCTTGCGTTTCGTACGGTCAGTGAGAGTGCCGGGGGCCCAATACCTCACCCCTTCCCTCTCCCCCTTCCCCTATTCCCTCTCCTTTAGGGCCGACAACGCACTGGCATCGTGTAAAGCGCTGCGGGTGTCTATGGACAGTGGTGTTCATTTAACATCAGGTGACCCACTAGTTCGTTTGTCTGACCTATCTAACATACATAAACACATTAGTTTACCATATTAATACTTTATCACTAATGAACTAAAACAATTACTTTGCTCACCCGCGACCTTACAATAGTAACGTTTATGCAAGAAATGTGTGTGTGTGGTTGGGTTTATGTGATTTGTGTGTGTTCGTACAGTGTGGAGGTGGAGGAACTGCACGAACACACATTTCTTGCATAAACGTAACTATTGTGAGGTCGCGGGTGAGCAAAGTAATTGTTTTAGTTCATTAATATGGACCTCCGCAAAGTAACGCCTGATTCAATAAATTACTTTATCACTACACAAAAACAAATCCGCACAACTCGCACCCGTCACAGATTGTATCGGACTGGTGCAAAATTTGTTTGCCGTTACATTTTTTTTAATTCACCAAAAATTACTTATTTTATTTATTACAGAGATAAATCAAATTTACATAACAATAATATAAGACCATTGTTAAACCAGAGTGGTTTGTCTCGATGCTCCATTCCGCAGTTACTTAAAGTCTACTAACAAAATCATGCAATAGTTACACAAATACCTATTTTACAATCAACGGATGCTTGAATTTTGACCAATAAAAATTATTTTGAGGCAAAAATGTCAACAGACTGGGAAAAATATAGCCAATAGCCATAAAGTTAAATGAAACTACTAAAATAAATTGGCCAATCACGAACAATTCGTTATGCGCCACTGCGGCGCGCGGGACGCTACCGGCCCGAAAAAGTTACGCGCCAGTGCGGCGCGCGGGACGTTCCACGGGTTAATGTGACACAACATTTCTTCTAATCAAACTGTACTACTTTTGTCCCCTCGCTGACGGGACAGAATAACAACAAGAAATAGTTGATCCACCCAGATAAGCACAGATATTCAACTTAGGTTTTACATTTTTATTTTATTTTTTTATAGTTGTCTGGAAGAAGTTGCTTCTGAGCTATAAAACTGCGTATTATCTACACTGCAGTTTTATTATTTTTTAACTTACTAAAGATTTCTGGCATTCAATATAGAATGTTTGGTTGTAAAATCTATGCATATTTGACCTTTAATTTTATGTATTAGAGCTGTATATTTAGGAAATATTGTCATTAGATTGGTTCTGCAATAACTGAGTGAAGACTATAATATTTAACAGTTTTCTGTACATCTTACGTTTGCAAGTGCCACTAGGTCATACTTATAACAAGCACATAGCGTGCAGGGATCACCAATTAGTTTCATGAGCTTATTAAATATACAAAAGTAACAAGAATTTCATATCAATGTAAAAAAATACATTTGTTTGTAATAAATCTATATATTAAACTTATTCCAGATAATGCTCCGAGAGATGCCACCATATGCTGTGGAGTCTTTCAAAATAGAAGTGATCACTGGTATGTGGTATGATGCTTTAGAAGTGTGTCAAATATGCATCAACTATGAACAGTATTTATCTGCTGACGTTTTGAAGGAAATTGTTGAAATAATGATGGTAAGTTACTAATAAACATTATCATTTATTTAAATTATCATTATCATTTTGGTGTTATACTGACATGATACTGTGGAAATTCTTTGATGACTCGCAATCAGTTGCATGGGTGGAGTTCAATAAATTGGATCATGTAAAGCATTAGAAAAACATGGCAAAAACACAATAGAAAATAGTTGGTTTACGGACGATAGTTTAACGTGACAACGTCATAACAAAACAGTTACATTGAGTCATCCTATTTCATGCGTGCAGCCGGCGTACATCGATTTATTAGACGTTGCCACATCAAAAGTTTTGCTAGGACAAAAATTAAAAGTTTAAGGCATTTAATAATATCTTTACCTATGTATACTGTGAAATTCTTTATTGTATTCAAAATACTAGGTTTCCAAACATTTTTATATTTATACAATAATAGACTTGCATTTTGACCACAATCACACCAGATGGAAAATGAAGATGAGGTCTATGATGGAGCACTCTTGCCTAGTAAATGCTCATTCACCCTAGACTTGAATTTAAGGGAATAAGCAGAAAGAAGGCAGTTGAGCGAGGTGCAAGCAAACCCCCAAGCAGTGCAAACTATCGCAACAGCTTAACAAATACGAGGCACTGCAACCAGTATGCGTGCGCTGCACAACTACTCAGACCCTTCCTCCAGAATGGCTACTATAGGCAACAGGCCGGAACACGACGAGTCGCTTGGCGGCCTGGCTCAACCTATAGGGTGGCGGGTGACCAGCCGCGGCCGAAGTCTACCACCAGAGTTGTATCGCTCGTTTAGCACCACCCAGGGGTCACGTGTAAATGTTTAGGTCTCGAGGGTAAACCTACGGACGCGAGCGATTCCGACCCCCAAAACATTATTTTTCCTTAATTCAATCTTTAACATTTGGTCTTATTTCATATTAAAGTAGGTACTATTAAATATTTTTGGTCAGACAATCAGTAGGGCTATCTATGTAAGTATTGATAACCTAATCTTGGATTGATATCTGAAACATTATCTTCCACAATATAATAATTTCACTAATTATCTATTTACAATACAAGACAATGCCATTCTGCTTAACCCTTTGGACAGCCAACAACTTTTTGGGTTATTTTGTACTTATACAAAATTACATAACTTATGGTTGAAACAAAAGACAAAAATTGGCAAATCAAAAATAAATGAAATAGTTACACTACACTGTTAAACCTGAATATATTCCATTATGTAGAATTTATTGGTGGATTAAACAAATTGTAATTGTAAGTGTGGGTAACTGTAATAGCTTGCTGACTTAACCATCATATGATAGAGGAGGCTAAGTTCAACCACAGAATAAGTAATAGTAACATCAGCCAAAAATATGGTCTACCACCTTACGGTTGAAGTTCATTTGCACGTAATAATACAACGAGGTTGATTTTCCCTTGAAATAATATTTTGACAGTGACTAAAGACTTCACTCAGTTGGAAAAGTCAACCTTAGCGATAGTTAGATCTCACAGAAACTTTTGTTAAAACTGATAGACTGCTTTCTTGGCCGACCGTACTACTTAGAGAAGGATCACTCTCGAACAAAAGTCAACTTTAGGTATAAAAATTTGGCTACTCTTACGACCGTTAACTGCTTGCCCGCGAAATTGAAACTTATCGTGTGATACGAGCGTTCATATCCCGTTGGGCAACTCTGAACCGAAACCAAGAGCACTGGGTTCCCACCCGCCAATATTTAGGTAGGTATATAAATCAAGAAAGATAACTGTGTATTAATTCAGTAAACTACCTTTAAACGCAACTGTATCTTTTGTACGGATTATAAGATCGTTTATAACTCATTGTTTCTTGCAAAAATCACAGAAAAATAATTACGCGCGACGCGGCTAGCGTCCGAACCGAATGCCGAGCGACAACCTACAGCCATACGCCTGCCCGGGAAGCGCCGGCCGAACATATACCTAAACTGCGGAGTGAAACCCCCCTGGTTCAACTTAGCCTCCTCTATGATGGTCAAGTCAGCAAGCTTTTACAAAATACCCTCATATAGACAACTTAACTTAGTAAGTTGCATATTTTCGATACCTTGGTTAACACTCATACTAATTATTACAATTAACTGCACATAGAAATTAGCACTGTATGTTCTAGTGTATAGTATGCATTTTTTGAGGTGTCCTGATCTCGTTAAAAGCCCATCTTTCGAACAAAGCCATTGTATTCTATTATGTCCTCAAGTGCATAATCCTCTAGTTTATAATGAACGGAAATATATGATAAAATAGCTCATTGAAATAAAGACTTTATTATTTACAGCAGAGAGTACATTTTAAATGAAACCTTGTTGGCAGATAATATTTTTCGAAATTGAATGTGTCATAGACATGCAGCCAAAACAACCAAAATAAACAAAGTTTAATTTAAAATTAACTCTCTGCTGTAAATAATAAAGTCGTTATTTCAATGAACTATTTCATCTTATATTTACGTTCATTTTAAACTGAAGATTATTCACTTGAGGACATAATAGAATACAATGGCTTTGTTCGAAAGGTGGGCTGTTAACGAGATCGGGACACCTCAAAAAATTCCTACTATACAAAACTACTACTTAATTGTGCAGTTCATTTGTAAATAGTATGAGTGTGAACTAAGGTATCAATTTGATTATTTACTCGTGTGATTTAAAAACATTGAAGAAACAGGTTGTCTATATGAGAGTATTCTCTTACTCGTCATCATTACATTACACACCTTTAACATTTATTTTAGTTTGGTATCAAAAACTTCTTGGATAGTAAATAATATTTTGAAATAAATAAATAAAGATTGCAATAAGTTGAGAACTTCCTCCTTTTTTTTGATGTTGGTTAAAAATATATGATAATTTGATTCATTTTATGTCATTTCAGAATGTGAATGAGGTAACATATACAGACTACACAATAGAAGAGCTAATAGATAAATGTCAACAAGTGCTAGCTTATAACTTTAGCACTCACCCGCCATGTGAAGAGAACGTAAGAAAATGCTATAAAAACTTTCTAATGTCACCAATGGACTTGAGAAAAAACACTTACACAAATAGAGAGAACTATGACTACAACCAGGGATTAGTTAAATACTGCATGAAAAGACTGGCTGATGATATAAATGAAAAGAGCAAGGATGAGCCCATTATCAATAAATATGAAAATATACCGGAAGAAATGAAAGAAGGCGTACAGGGCCTACATTGGGAGAAAGAGAAATTTGACATTTTTGAATTACTACCAAGGCCTGAGAGGATTAAAAGAGTCATGGCTGTCCTGAATAGTGTCATCGAATTGTTGCAATTTGACTTAGCTATATGGCAAGCAAGGTATGATATTATTTATCCTTTTAATATTAATTGAAATTTACAGAGATACAGCCATCTCATTGCTATCCCAATGTTGGAAGAAGACAATACATATTTGAGGATGAGAACCTAACACAAGAGGCATACTAACTTAGCTATAAGCACTGGTAACAATCTTTTTTTATGTTAGTGAAGCCAGACAAACAAACTAGTGGGTCACCTGATGTTAAATGAACACCACTGTCCATAGACACTCGCAGCGCTTTACGCGATACCAGTGCGTTGTCGGCCCTGCAGAAAATTGTACACTCGCCTCTTAAAGGCACCCAGGTTGTAACTCGATGGGAAGACCCCAGCGGGAAGCTCGTTCTAGATTTTGCAACTTCGTGGCAAAAAATACCGCTTAAAACGCACCGTCGAAGACTGCCATTCATCAACACGATGCCGATGAAATGAACGCTTACGACGGGAGGATCTGTAATGGAACCCCGCAGCTGGAAACAGATCTGCAGAAAGAACCTCGAAATTGAAGATGGTGTTTGTGATCACAAACATTTGATGCCCAATATTTTTGAGGAATCCTCTTATCTACCATACGTAAATGCGCATATCTGCACTACATGTAATTTCACAGGAAATAGTTTTAAGTTCGTATTTGTTTTATTTAAGTGAATTTTAAATAAAAATTAGAAACTAGGAAAATTTATCAGATATAAGAAATTGTCCAAAACTAGTTAAGCGGATTTGCAGTATCCCTGATGACATGTCAATATGCAGTTTAACCTTTTCAACGCCAACGACACATATAGGTGTCACAAAGTACAGTGTCAAAGTGACCTTGACACAATGAGGTCTATAATGACTCCCATAAAATTTTTGTTCCGAATTTTTAAGCCCATAACGTTTTCTGTCATAATTTTTCTTCGTCATATTATCGGAAGTCATAATATTAAACAACATAAATTGGAGTTACGATTTTCTTAAGTCATAATTATTGTAAGGAACAATAAGTAAAGTCATGAATGCATCACTGTTCATAATGTTAAAGGTAATAATGTCACTCATAATAATTATTGCATGATCTTTTTTCGCAGGTCATAATTATTTTTAGGCATAACATTACTTTGTAATAAATAACATTCAGTGTCATGGTTGTATGACATTTCATAATATAAAAGGTAATAATCCTTTTCTGTGCTGTCATAAAAAAATACCTAATCGAAGGCTAAGGCGCCTTAGCCTTCTGAACCTAACCTGTCCGAGTCGCTTCTGCCCTGAAAGGTCTTGCTCGCTCGCTGCCAGCAAAATATGCCTTACAATGTTTCTGAATAATTATCGATATTCCTTTAGATGTTATAGATTTCGATGTACATATATGCTTAGTGCATTTTAGGTAATGCAAAATTATGACTGAAAACAATTATTACTTTAAGATATATGCCTTATAATGTTTCTGAATAATCAACGATATTCCGTTAAATTTTATTGATATCAATATTACGACTTTTTAAAGTTATGATCAATAGGATTATGGATCATTGCAGTTAGAACTATTAAGCGATATGCTTTAAAAAAATTTTGACCATCGATATTTATGAGCAAGAATATTATGGACATTGATTTCTGACTTTCAAAATTCGGATAAAAAAGATTATGGGAGAAAAGGGGCTCCCGACACAATGACATAAGATTCAAAGCAGGTTTACGTTTTGTCGAGGCGCGGCGGTGAAAGGGTTAAACAATGTTTTAAATCCACACTAGCTTCGACATCATATAACCTATGTCAAAAAAAAAAGAAAAAATATATAGTAACCTGTTTGTATCATCTTTTACAGGCACACAAGTAAGTTAGGAAGACACATTATGGACTCTAAAAATAAGCCATTGATTGCCCTACTCCTGTGGTCGAGTAACCCACTGACCACTGGCGCTGTAACCGGTAACTGTCACCTGATAATGGAGCTGTTCATTAATATTGTCCAGCTGCAATATCCTGAGGAAGATGTCAGAGTTATGACTGTAAGGAATTGAATACTTAACATACATTTATAGTATCAAAATGATTTGCATTACTTATTATACCATCCCTTTCATGTAAGTTAACTAAATAATTAGTTACTTAGATTAGTTACTTGCAAAAGGGCCAATCATCTATTTTATGTCACATGGTGATATGTACATATGTGATCATCATCATCATCATCATCCCAGCCTATGTACGACCCACTGCATGGCACAGGCCTCCTCTCAGAATGAGAGGGCTTGGACCGTAGTTCCTACGCGGGTCCAGTGCGGATTGGGAACTTGACACACCATTGAATTTCTTCGCAGGTGTATTCCTTCACCTTAAAGCGGTTTACTAATGTTTCGCAAATTTTTTTTCCCAAACTGATTCATTTGGCAAATGTTTATTTTTTCTTAAACTGTAAACTTTTCAGGATTGTTATAAAACAAACCTAACCTAACCTACAGAATAGTCCTGAAATATATCCTGAATAGTTTACAGTTTCAGAAAAAATAAACATTTCGGAAATGAAACATTTGCCAAATGAATCAATTTGGGAAAAATAATTTGCCAAACGGAAGTACACCCCTTAAAGCACATGGTAGATTTCAAATGTAATTTCGCACATACATAAATTCCGAAAAACTCAGAGGTGCGAGCAGGGATTTGAACCCATAACCCTCTGCTTGAGAGGCCATAGGTCAAACTACTAAGCCACCACGGCTTATTTTTAATATTTTACGCTAATTACATATTTGAGACTAATTTTAACAAGAGTCAAGAGGCCCTTATCATATACAGGTTTTTTCTTTTTCAGATGTGGCTGAACACAATGATACAGACTTTTTATATTTGCGAGACTAAGTCAAACAGTGACTATCCAAACTTAGGAAAATATTGTGCAGCATTTGCAATCAAGTTTCATGGAAAAATTAAAAGTGTGTTTAGTATAATTATCTTTTTACAAATAATCATTATCAATAGCTGGATCACTGAGCGATCTGCCTCGCGAGGCTAGCGCATGAGGCATGTTTTGTTCGACACAAGGTTCAAAATCGCGCTAGCTGCCTCGCGAGACAGTTTGCTCAGTGGCGACCCGGCGCTATTGAGAAGAATAAGGTTTAATTTTAATTTCTCTTTGCAGGTCTACCCCGTGATTCAGTGTGCAGTATACTGGAGAGGGTACAACCTTCCTTTATGCAACATTTAATTGGGATGCATGTCACTAAAGATTTTTTAGGCATCAAAGAGGACAATGTGATAAAAATTTTAATTGACTTTGTGAAAAACCATAAATGGGAAGAATATAAAGAATCAGATGAAGAATTACAAATAATGAAAAGTCAATTGTTGCCAGACGGATTAGATAGTATTTTACATTGTCTGGCAAATAAAATGGATGAAAGAATGGTCATTGTTTCAGACTCTGATAACAATAATAATTGTTACCCTAAACTTAAGTTGCCAGAGTACATAGAACCATCTGAACCCGAACAAAACCATGCCGTACATGTCATATATATCACATTTGCGGCTTATTTAGATGCTTATAGTGTACAAAATGTTCAAGATGCTTTAGACAGCTTAAATGAAGAGTTGCTCCGAGGAAATGTCAGTGCTAGGAATGTTCAAATACATCTTCCCGATGCTCACATGTATTCAGTATCAGAAGAATATATAAAGAAATACAGAACAATATATCAAACACTGAAAGAACTTTTAAAAATTTGGCTCGATTTGAAAAGAAAAAAAGACTTCCCAAATATACTGAAAGTTTTTCAGAATTTGTCAATATTTGCATGATAATAAAACTATTCTATATAAACTTTCATGTGTTATCAAGCAGTAACTGTTAAACTAATTGTAAGTTAAACAAATGTTAAGGAAAAAGACAGTTATTCACAAAGTCCATGACATTTCTTTATATCACAAATTGTTAAAAATAAACAAAGAAGTATTTTAAAATGTGTTTTATTATAATCTACCAATATTTTTAATTACATTACTAATATTTAGGCACAAAGTGTCCTCTTGCTTTCTTACTGCGTTTTGCTCTTTCAATATCCACATCAGGATATTCAGCTTTTAGTTTCTCCATACCCATGTCAGGGAATCTTTTCAACAAGTGTTGAACATGGTGGAAATCTCGATTCCTTGCTCTCCGTTTCTCATTTAGCTGTTTCTCTCTATACAGACGATAGAACTTCTTAACTGCCATTGAGTTGATCATCCCATGTTCTAAATAAGATCTAACCCAGCGAGTGTTCATAAACTTTGGTAGAAAGTACTCTGACTTTTCATATTTTTCTGTTAAACCAAAAACATTTACAACATCTGTCACAGGCCTCTCCCCAGTCTCTCCAGTTTCTAATTGGTAGTATGCCACATTACGTTCTCTCACGACAGTTTCAATATTATTCATTGACTCTTGCACCTTATCGATCCTCTCTGGATTGGGAAACAGTCTCACCTTTTCATTGCATGCATGTTCCATTGTATAAAGCATGTTTCGCTCTTTCAAAAGCACATACCATAATTTGTGCAAGTCCGTATTCGACTTTATTCTTAATTCATCCAATTTCCACGCTCTTCCTACTTTTATATTGGTTTCTTTCCAATTTTTTTTCGTATCGAAAAATTCCATTAAATCCTGACGTGCATTTGTTGTGTGAAAGCTCTTCCTGTTAACAACGTTAATACAAGCACTGACAGCATTGTGCGACTGGTGGTATAGAGATACGCTGCTTCTCAAGAAGCTTCGAATCCCTGCAAGATTCATTATTAAAAGTAGAAGGATAAAATAAATCAAATGAACTTTACAGGTTAGACATTTGACATTAGCAATCTGAAAGAGAAGTGACAGGTGAAATGACAGTATTAAGTGATTTTTCAGCTATTAACCAGTATTTTGATTCGGCAAAACTATAATTCCAGCAAAATAAGAAAATACATAATGTGAAACATCACTTTGTTATTTTATATCTTGAAAGTATTATAGTATTATTTATAATCTTTGGCAATTTAACTATAACCAGATGAATTTTATTATAAATAAACAAAAAACTCAATTCGGCTTGCAAAAACCACTTATTCTTTTTTTTAAGCTGTTTGAATGTTGTTTAAAAACACTTTGTTTAAAAAAGGGATATCTATTTAAAACTGTAATAAGGGCATGGACCTACTGTACTACTTATTACTTCCATGAATAAGGGTAATATTATCTTATTTATTAGATAAGATTTAATTTATATCATGTTGTGCTTAAAATATAAGAAAAAATTTAAAGGTTAAAGCCTTTAAAGCCTTAATAACGGGTCGAAACTCGAAACCACATTGAAACTTCGAAAGCTCAGTCGGTTGTACCAAAAAAGCGTTTTCGAACGTAATGTCATGTCATGATTATTTATGGTTATTTTTTTTGTTAGGTAGGACGAAGATGCAGGATGCAATGCAGGATAAAGTGTTTGTGATTTTGTGAAAAGTCGTGTTATTGCTGACTTTCAATCGGAATTATTATATAGATTGTTATTAAGTGCAAGTGCTGTGTTACTTTTGGGGAACTCATATCGTCTGAAGCAAACCAGTCAAAGGTAAGGAACGGAGCATTATTCTTAAAACTTTGGGATCTCATTGACATTCCGGCCTTTTGGCTTTCTGTGACTATATAATTGTATTTGAATTAGGTATAAAAAAAGCTTGGTATTCAATTAAAAGTAGGTAGGAAAAATGGGTAATTTGTGTAAAACAAATATCAAGTCAGTTAATGTTGTTAAAATTATCAAATAATTTATAAAAAGGCTTACAAAGCTGTATTAATATTGATAAGTTATAAATAACCTTTTATCTTAGGTAATATTTTAATAAATTCAACTGAAAATAATCAAAAGCTTGAGAGTAAAACAGTATGATGACTAAACCAGCTACAGTGCAACATTTTAATGTTCCTTGTAAACTTTCTGTCTTGACTTGTCAGATTTCAATAAATTGTCCCGTTTGCTTTTGAATCACATAATGGTGCAATATGGCTATACTATTATTATGATTACCACCATAGCATCCAAATCTAATTTTTGGAAGCATTGTAAACAAATTACATGCAAATTCTTCTTCCTTATTAAATACATAACAAAATTATCAGTAAGTAATATTTCCTTTAACTTTAAGGGAACATTCAACAAATCAAATTAATTTAGTTTTTTAAGATACCTACTAATGTCATAATTCTCATTGTTGAAGAGATAATCAAGAATTAAATTTAATTAATTATGCATGGTAAACCAGTGTAAAAGGTTCTTCATTTATGATGTCAAAGTTACTGTCATTTGATTTGACTGTCATGTTGACACTAAACACAAGAAAAGGAAAAATAAAAACAATTGGGCCAAAAAATTAATTACCATAGTATCTGTCAATGTACAAAATGTCTGTTGAAGTTAGCGGAAGTCACAGAAAATGGGGTGTATAACAGTATTTTTATATTAATTTTGATAAGACAAAAATATAATAAAACTAGCTGTTGGCCGCGACTCCGTCCGCGAAGCATAGGGATAGGTACAAAAAAAATAGCCTTCAACCTATTCTCAAACCTACCAAATATAGAAAAAAAAATATTATAAAAATTGGTTTAGCTGTTTCGGAGGAATTCAATAACAAACACCGTGACATGAGATTTTTATATATTAGAGAAGATAACAAGCCATGTTAAGTCCACTCAGGTCATTAGGATTCTTATTGGTTAGCAGTTAACATTGTAAATGTTTTTTTTACTCCACTAGATCCTTAGCTTTGACGCACACATTTGAGTGCGCGTTTGGCAGCTGCAGTGACGGATGACTTCAAGGAAGAAGGGCTACACGTTAGCCTAAAACATGTTGAGTTAAACTCAGTTTAAGACGTGAGTGATCCGTTTATTTTCACTATGAGTGGTGAGTCTCACGGTAGTTTCATGTTTATGTTAACAAAATGTATTCATGAAATCAGAAAATTAATTTTTTTACAGCTGCTAGCGATTACAGACCTGGGTATTTAATATTCATTTCAACCTGATATCTCCATTCATTTCTGAGAAGAGGGGTATTGACAGACAGACAGACAGACAAATGGACAAAAAAATAATCCTACAGAGTTTCTGTTTTCCATTTGATGTATGAAATCCTAAAAAAGGAGGGATCTGTTGCATCTGAATGCAGTGATAAATGAATTATGTGTACCTATGTGTTTGAACGTTGCTGACTGCTAGGTAGTTTTGTACATTTCTAAACTGCTTAAATTCTTAATCAGAAAAGAACATGTTGAAAATATTTCATATTACTATGACACTAGGACTGTAGAAAATAGCAGATCAGCTGGAAGTAATCCCTTAGGGATAAGTTATCTGCTGTATTACCTCTGTCTGTTATGTATTTTTTTTTTAATTCGGTCATTTGTACGCACTGCATTCCAGGCCTGGGCTGACGCTCGTAGACGCAAAGCTGCGGAATGTCAAGCCTTGAAGAAAGTCTTAAACAAAGCCGCCAAGTCCTGTAAAAAGGTATTGTGAAAGGCTCGCTTTGACCACGTTGGCCGCTTTGGCGCCATACTTGCTTCTTTTCACTCTGGGAAAAAAAGCATTCTGGTCTCCAGCCAAGTCAGTCGAAGCGAACTTTTGCCGCCCGTCGCTTCCGCCACTGCTGAAACCTGATGGGGTCGCGCACTCTGCTAAGAAGAAGGCCGATTTGTTTGCCTCTCTTTTTGCGGAGAATTCACGTCTAGATGCTACACACCAGGCACCTCCAAGCGTACCTCGTTGCGAACATACAATGGGAAAAGTTTGTATTCGCCAGAACGAGGTCCTTAAAGTGCTTCGAGCACTAGACGTAAACAAGGCGAGTGGCCCTGACGGCATTCCAGCCATTGTTTTGCGGACCTGCGCTCCTGAGCTGTCTCCTGTCCTAACACGCCTGTATCGCCTCTCTGAACCAAGGTAGAGTCTCCGAGTCCTGGAAGGTTGCGAATGTCCAGCCTGTACCGAAAAAGGGAAGTCGTGCCAACCCTGCCTAGCTGACTTCCTGCGGGGTAGATCTTTTAGGGTTGTGACCGATGACTGTTCGTCCGATCCTATGGACATTAATGCCGGTGTTCCTCAGGGATCAGTGCTTACTGCCACTCTATTCTTGCTGCACATAAATGACCTGTTGGTATATCCCGGTACTTTAGGATACGCCGATGACAGCACAGTGTCTGAAAGATATTTTTGCGATGCTCGAGCGTGTAGTTCAGATACCAACACTCTCAAAGAGGCTATGATAGGTAATTGGAACCGAACCCTTCAGACAGTGTCCGATTGGGGCGAAGCCAATTAAGTCGGTTTTAATGCCTCTAAAACCCAGGCGAGTTTATTATTAGATTAAAACGGAGTTCTTTTAATCTAACTCCAACCTTCCGAGGTCTGCCTGTACCAATATCTGACCACCTTCAGCTCCTTGGTTTAAACCTCTCGGCTAAACTGTACTTTGGGAGTTACATCGAATTCTTGGCAAAAACCGCTGCGAAAAAGCTTGGTATCCTATTTTTTTTTTTTTTTTTTTTTTTTTTTTATATGTTAGAAAGGCCAGACAAACGAACTAGTGGGTCACCTGATGTTAAATGATCACCACTGACCATAGACACCTGCAGCGCTTGACGCGAAGCCAGTGCGTTGTCGGCCCTTAAGGAGAGGGAATAGGGGAAGGGGGAGAGGGAGGGGGAGAGGGAAGGGGTGAGGTATTGGGCCCCCGGCACTCTCACTGACCGTACGAAACGCAAGCAGGATTACTGCTGCTTCACGCCGGTTTTCTGTGAGAGGGTGGTACTGCCCCGGACGAGCCGGCCCATTCGTGATGCAGCGGCTAGCTACAACATGGCTCTACCACTACTATCCAAGGTTAGGTGATACTTCACTACGGACCAGCTCATTGGTCTTTACCGAGCCCAAGTCCGATCCTGCATGGAGTATTGCCTTATTTACCTATGAGACGGTTCTGCTGAATATCAGCTAGTTGCTTTGGATTCGGTAGCGAGCGTAGAGTCTCTTAGGCGTCGCTTGTGATGCGGATTTTTGTCGCCAGAGCCTTCTTCATCGCAGTAGAGTGGCTTCCCTGTTAGTATTCTACAGGCTACATTTCGGTGAATGTGCTTCGGAACTGCACGACCTTATTCCACCTGCTCCTTTCTTCCACAGGTCGACCAGAAGTAGGTGGGGTCTCCACCCTTACGTTGTCTGTATTCCCAAAATCCGCACAAAGCGTTTTTGCTCTTCCTTCATCAACCGCACAGCTAAGGAGTGGAATTCCCTGCCTGCGACTGTGTTCCCTGAACACTACAATTTGGCCGCTTTCATTCAAGTCTAGGGTGAATGAGCATTTACTAGGCAAGCGTGCTCCATCGTAGGCCTCATCTTCGCTTTCCATCGGGCGTGATTGTGGCCAAACGCACAATAAAAAAAAAAGCTTGTATAAAAAAAAAATAAGACAAGTCTGCCAATGTAGTAGCAACTTCCTCTCCAAACAATCATTCATCATTCAATCATTGTATTGTTCATGAATAAATGTTGAATAGAATTTAATTTAATAAGTAATTAGGAGAAATATAATTAATTTATCTTTATAATCATGCCACTAGTATTATAAATTTGAAAGTTTGTATGGATGGATGTGTGGATGTTTGTTACTCTTTCACACTAAAATGGTTTGACAGATTCTGGTGAAACTTGGCATACAGGTAGTTTATAACCCAGATTAACATATAGCATACTTTTTATCCCGAAAAATTGCGTAGTCCTCGCGGGATAGCGATAAACGAATTCTTTGCAGACGGTGTCGCGGGAAACTTCTAGTATTAAATTCTAGACGTTAATGGGTTCTTTAGTAAAAAAAATGTGTGAAAATTATGAATAGCGAACGAAACACGACACAATTTGTTCAGGAAATTAGTACTCCAGACCAGGCTTACACGTAAATACACAGCCCAACGCTACCAAAGAATGGTAGACACATGTGTATAACATGTGAGCCATGCATGTAGGCTGGCGCGGGTGGGAATGGCAAGCAACCCGATCGTATGTGGCGCGCGGCGTACCTCCAGACAGCTACATGTAGGTAAGTAATTTGTTGCGTGCATTAAGCAAGTTGCGCTCGCTCGTTACGGACCCCGCCAAACAACGTAATGTCTCAATTGGCCACGTCTCCACCTCCTGATAACAACTCTCCCTAAATTATTTCACTCGGCGGCGTTCTCTCGTTAGAGTAATTGAAGCGTTATGAATTCTTGACGCGGACAAACTAGATAGTGATCTATGACACCCGGGATAAAATTATGACGTAAATTATACAAGTGGTACACTCGGAATATTTTTACCTTGTTCGTTGAGCCCGAGCATTCTGATGTTAAGCCTTTCGACATGATAAATGAATGTTTAAACTGACTGCGGAAGAAAACCCCTTATTTATTACTGAAATGCACGAACCGAGCTTTTCACTTGTTTATAAAGCTTTATAATGATTGTGAAGCTTGTTTTGTGCGCTCCACTCTATAAAATAGTTAATGAGTGTTAAAGGTTGAATTCCAGAAGATCCAAAGCAATAACGAGAAGAACTTAGTAAGACCACGAAACTTAGCCAGCAAATTATAAATTCGAAACTCGATTTGTCGTTGAATTATTGCCGCATAATTTATTACTCGGCCACGAGCTTGGAATTAATGTCACGTCCCCTTTACCATAACAGTTGTCGGGCAAGTAGGTGCTTACACTGGATCTTCGCATTGAATCGTTGATTAAATCAGGCGCCGTCGGCTTTGTTTCACGAAACGCGCATTATCTCGCTGGCTTGTCACTCACACTCGACCCTCTGTGACGGCGGACAACCTAGGCAATCAATGGGGATTTCTGTATACACTACACCGGTACTCATTTACGTCAATTGCAGTAATGCGGGACGACGTTACGCCCCTGATGTGGTTGAAGTTGTACCCGCGATAAATAAGCTCGGACTTCATTACGATCTGATTGTTAAGCATGTTCACACTCACGCGATATTGCTGTTTGCGCCGTTGCCGCAATAATTGTCCGAAATAAACAAAAGAAAATGAATATAAATTAGGGGTCATTTCATTACTTAACTTACCTCGTGTGTATACTGCACTGATTTGGATGTAAACCAACCTCCACCAAAACAGTAATTTAGTTTTTCTGCTATAAATCTCATCAAAAGGGAGTTTTGAATCCTAAACATACAGATATGAATAAGAGCTAATCATTTCGGTTCTCAAACGCTACCAATTTATCCTTCGACCTTCAGCGCTTTTGAATAATTAAATCAAAACTTCACAAATTTCGTTTCGTTTGTCTTTCTGCTTGTTTTGATCTATCCCTCTATGTTACCTTTTTAATCCTATCTCGAAATATGAGTAGTAAAACGATTAATTCTACTTAATATTCGTATTTAGCAGTCGAAGTAGCGGAATTACCATTGGTAACTTTAGAGCACACTTCCTATACAATGGTGTCTAAGTATTTACTGTTACGTGTTATGGCACTATTTTGATCAGGCGTACCGAGTTTGACTGATGATCAGACAGTCCGTGTATATGAAACAGCGGATGCACATGTTGACGAGCAAATAAATAGTTATTCGTGTATGTACCTACGCAGATTTATGCCTGTGATACGCAGATCTATTGGTGCGTTGATTAAATTGGACGCTTTGTACTGCGACGAGGGCACGCTTTATCTTGCACGGTTGTCACTTGCGTTCGGACGTATCCTGGTTTCCGGTGCATCCGCGCCAATGCATACACTTTTTATTGTTAATATGCTTTAGTTTAGTACATTCAATGTAATCAAAGCTTGGATGGAAGTCGAATTTGACCAGCTTAGTGTGAATTGAACAGAAATTTGGAAAGTATTTGTGCATTGAAGACTATTTTTTTTTGTGAATAAATTATTACCTAGCTTTAAAAGCCACTCCTAACCAATGGCAAGACCTTGTCCGCCACTGCAATGAAAGCTCAGTGTTATTCAAATCTAAATTCACATAGCTCTTAGTCTAAGCCCCCGCTTGATATTCAAAGTTTAAGCAATGAAAACGCTAACTTCGAAATGAAAATACTTTCTACGATTTTACGTCTGATTAACTGTTATTGAGCCCGTAACAAATTTCGGTACCATTATTTGGAAATCGAGAAGCAATATTATTAACGAAAACGTAAATACATTGCCTTTTCCAGAAATATAACTGCTCTGTTGAAAAGTTTGCTTTGTTGGAAACCTTTTAACGAGGATGAAGATGCTAAACTTTTGTAACTATTAGACAACAATCTAACTTGGCAATCAAAGAGAGACTTCGGAATAATATGAAAAATAATTTCTTCGAGATATTATGATGCGAACTTTGCTTTCTTTGAAAATTGGATGGAAATTTCTTATGCTCACACCTGAACTCAACAGCTTTGTTACGTTAACACAACAATAAACACTCTAGACAAGAAAAAATTTCAGAATGTTGAAATATATTTTTTTTTATTAAATAAATAATTAGCGAGTCAAATTCACGGCGTTTAGGTAGAGTTGGCCATATTGACCATGTATCGACTACTGAAGTAACATTACAACATCATTAAAGGATTTGACGTAGGTACTACCTATTGTTTGTAAATTCGAACAAATTATCATGAACTATCGTATAAAGATTGCTTTGCCTTTGAGTCTCGTGTTGCTAGGCGACGTATGGTACCTATGAATGGCACGTTTGTTACTTTAGAAGTCTGTCATTTGTAAACCAATTTGAAAAATTGTTTTTTCTTCGGAAACGAAATACTTCCAACTAGGTCCAATTGTTACCATAGTCAGGCCCTGATGAGTATGAGTGGATTCCGGGAATTCAAATATTGTAGAAATATTTAGTGATTTGGGCATATTTTGTAGTAACTCGTCATGTATTTGCTCTTGGAGATGGGTCATTATCCGAGCGTTTCAACTCCCTCACTTTCGTGGTCACGTTTTCTACGAATTGGCTGTAGATTTTGATGGCTTTTTTGGTTATTTATTAGAGGACCTGTACTTCTACCACATAATTAAAAACTGTTTCAGAATCTTTTGCCTTTTCTACAACAAAGTGTGCACGAAAGTGATTCGGAACAAACGCTCGAATAATGACCCAGATCATCTCTTAGTAATGTCGAACTGATAAGGAGGATTACAGTTGGCCACCAGAACTACTCAATAACAAGTACAACTGACGAGCAAAAATAAAGGGTCGGTTACAAAAATGACGATAACTACAAAACCCGCTGTGATAGCTTCTTCGAGTAAAATGAGTTTAGTAAAGAGTTTTATTCTCAATTAAACTTTTTCTTGTTTAAGAATAACACTCTAAACTCATTTTACTCGAAGAAGCTATCACAGCGGGTTTTGTAGTTATCGTCATTTTTGTAACCGACCCTTTATTTTTGCTCGTCAGTGTATTTCGCAGGTTACGATTGGAGTATTATACAGGGTGTTAGGTAATGAGTGGATAATCCTTGAACTACGGATAGAGGGCACTTAGGACGTTATAATAAAGCTAATATAGGTTTAGTAAAAGTGGCACGGTTTTCGAGATATTTGGACTTTTAGGTTTTTTTTCGAAAATGAACACCAATGTTTTGATCATAGCACCATTTTAAGCAATTTTTTTTTTTAATTTTTATTTTTGCTCAATATTCTTGAATACTTGTGTTATCAGATAGGCATCACCATTTTTGTGAGACTACATTGGATTTTTAATAAAAAAATCGCATACTTAATTTTAGCGTTTTCAATCGTACTTTGATCGAACTTTCTGCTCTCATGGTGAAAAAAAAAAACATTACCGTCTAGTTGCCAATAAGCTTAAAAAAATGCTAATTTATTAACAATTTAAAAATAGTAATTACCTTTTGAATTTAAAATCAAAATGCCAAGATAATAAAAAAAAGACACGCTCACCCACATTTTTCCCAGTGTACTTTTTGTATCCCGGGCGTAGAATCCAAAACTTTTTCTTGCAAAAATAACATTACTGGCCACTAATTTAAATGCCATTTATTCCAAATTTAAAAAAAAACATGCCGAGCTCTTTGTTTTTTTTTTTATTTTGATTTTGAATATCGGTATTATTGCGTAATTAATGGCGAGTTGAGAGTTTTAATGTGTTAAGGTTGTTGTGTTTTTTTTTTTTTTAGTTTAATATTGTTTCGAACACAATACACACCGACAGAATATGCTCAAATGCATTACATTTATGGTGAGTACCAAGGCAACGCGAGTGCTGCTGCAATGTTGTACACTGAACGCTACCCAAACAGACGCCATCCCGATTACCGGATCTTTCCTCGGATCCATAACGCGTACAGTGCAGGCAGTGTTCTTGGCCAGGGTGTAGGAGGAAATAGCGAGGGCACACCGAGGGAGCGAGACCATGAAAATGTTCTAGATTAAATTTAATAGCGGCAAAGCCTTCTTTGTCCATGCGGGAAATAGTAAATATTCTTGGACTGACAACGTGGAAAGGGCATGCAACTCTTAAAATTGCACACTTTTCATTTCCAACGTGTTTAAGTCCTATGTTTGTGTAGCGTTCAGCGTACAAAATTGCAGCTTAGCGTTGCCTTGGCACTCACCATAAATGTAATGCATTATTTGAGCATATTCTGTCGGTGTGTATTATATATATATTAAGGGACAATCTTACACAAATCGACCTAGTCCCAAACTAAGCAAAGCTTGTACTATGGGTACTAGACGACGATAAACATACTTATATAGATAAATAAATACTTAAATACATAGAAAACATCCATAACTCAGGAACAAATATTCGTGCTCATCACACAAATAAATGCCCTTACCGGGATTTAAACCCAGGACCTCTTGCTTCGTAGGCAGGGTCACTACCAACTAGGCTAAAGCGGTCGTTAAATTAGGCGGCGGGGGCGGTGTATTGTGTTCAAAACAATATTAAACTAAAAAAAAACAACACGACAACCTTAACACATCTAAACACTCAATTCACCATTAATTACGCAATAATACCGATATTCAAAATCAAATTTAAAAAAACAAAGAGCAGTCAGCATGTTTTTTTAAATTTGGAATAAATGGCATTTAAATTAGTGGTTAGTAATGTTATTTTTGCAAGAAAAAGTTTTGGATTCTACGCCCGGGATACAAAAAGTACACTGGGAAAAATGTGGGTGAGCGTGTCTTTTTTTTATTATCTTGGCATTTTGATTTTAAATTCAAAAGGTAATTACTATTTTTAAATTGTTAATAAATTAGCATTTTTTAAGCTTATTGGCAACTAGACGGTAATGTTTTTTTTTTTTCACCATGAGAGCAGAAAGTTCGATCAAAGTACGATTGAAAACGCTAAAATTAAGTATGCGATTTTTTTATTAAAAATCCAATGTAGTCTCACAAAAATGGTGATGCCTATCTGATAACACAAGTATTCAAGAATATTGAGCAAAAATAAAAATTGAAAAAAAAATTGCTTAAAATGGTGCTATGATCAAAACATTGAACAAGGGTGTTCATTTTCGAAAAAAACCTAAAAGTCCAAATATCTCGAAAACCGTGCCACTTTTACTAAACCTATATTAGCTTTATTATAACGTCCTAAGTGCCCTCTATCCGTAGTTCAAGGATTATCCACTCATTACCTAACATTCTATACCTACTATTCTCTGTCACTTCGACGTAGTTATCATCTGTCAGTTTAAGGATACTATTTTGAAAAACATTCTTCGCGTTTTTTATATTTTAATAATGGATTTATACAGGAAGTGTTTCATTCCTACTTGTGGAAATGATTCTGTCAATAGCCCAAACAAATTAATTGTTCGTATTAGATAAGATGTACAAGGGAAGTGGTGCCGCAAATTTAATTCAAAGTTTACAAGATGTACTTATTTTTGCGAGGATCATTTTAATGTAAGTATGGATTAAATCCGCCAAAGAACTTTCAAGGGAACACTTCTGACCATTTTATTTTATACGTACAAAAATACTATAGCCGTAAATCGTTTTTTTACCTATTCTCTTGGAAGAATCGGCAACTTTAGTGTTATTGTTATTGTAATGTAAAGTGACATTGTGAGATGACAATTAACCATCGATTGTGACACTTTTTTTTGTCATCATGTCTGTGGTTTATACACAGATTCAGCCGCGGCATGTAATTTACGAGAAGTTGTATCTCAAATTTTCAATAAATTATAAAAAAATATTGGATTGATGACTTGCTGAAATATTCAAATTAGTTTCTTAAAATTCTCTATATTTTCGATAAAAAAAATAAAAAGGGGGGGGTTAGAAAAAATGAACAATCCCAAATCTGCTAGCTGGTACTGAGGCACCGACTTCAAACAGATAGAAATGTTAAGGAAATTAACTAAATTTAAACAAACATGAAGAACCGACAGTTAAGGTCGGGTTAACCAGCCGAATGCAATATTTGTAACTGACTTTCACGCATCGCATAATCGACATGTATTTTAGTTAAGTCGCATGATAAATTATTATGCGACTAAACTTAAGAGTTCGTGGATTTTTATTTTTCTAGTATAGTAGAAAGTTATGTTCGTGGTTTTTGGAGTATTGTTTAAAATTTTGATCAACGAGCAACGAACTGAATTGGCGCTATAAAACACTTCGAGTATTAAGTAAAACGATTTTCGTCTATTACTTTAAATAAATTAAGTTGTCAAATTATAAGTGAAATAATGACGGAATGTTTCAAATGCAAATTCCATGAGATATTCAATGAGAAAGACTTAAATAGAAACCCATTTAAGCGTATTCTGTGACTCTTGAGTGGCGTTTTTCAAAGGACCAAAGATCAAAGCTATTGAAGCGAATAAATAAAAAGGAGATACCCTATTTCTTTGCGCATGCTAAAGGTTATTTTCTATTTAGCCCACCGTTTTCAATTTTGCAGATTCAATTCCATGTGTAAACACGTAGCAATTAATTTTAAAGGGCGATAAAGTGGAAGCACTTTTTAAACCAGAGTGGCTCATTGTTTGTGCGCAAAATGGGATAACTGAGTTTTGAGAAAATATTTGGTCTGGCTGTTAAGTGCCCCGCTTTCAGGCGACGCATATTTTCTAAATCACGCTTTCATAATTAAGTTCTGCCTCAAAAGTGTTCAGAATTTATTATTATTTTCCTGTATTATCCTGTTTACTTGAGGTCTGTGCAGCATACAAAGTACGCGGTACCGCTTGTAGCTTTACCTGTTTTACAGCCGCCTGTCTAACATAAACCCTCCTTGGAAATATTTTTATGACTTCAGGTGTTAGTCATGATTTATTCGCTTCGACCAAGCCGACGGCTAGACTTAAGGTTGCGTTATTTAAAGATGGATATCGTATCGTTTTCTTGATTCTACTTCTGTGTATAAATGAGTATCATTTTTTTTTATGTTAGAGAGGCCAGACAAACGAACTAGTGGGTCACCTGATGTTAAATGATCACCACTGTCCATAGACACCCGCAGCACTTTACGCGATACCAGTGCGTTGTCGGCCCTAAAAGGGAGAGGAAAAAGGAAAGGGAATAGAGGAGGGGGAGAGGTATTGGGCCCCCGGCGCTCTCACTGACCGTACGAAACACAGCAGGATTGTAAGCAATCTTAATCTATTAGCTTGAAAAGCGTCTCAATATTTACTTAGCAATCCTAGCTTAGTTTACCCATTCCTCAACCATTTTAAAATGCTTACACACCCTACACAGCTCAGTAAATGTATAAAAGTCGTTTAGCACCAGGTTTATATACAGACAGGTTAGTAGTGGTAGAGCCATGTTGTAGCTAGCCGCTGCATCACGAATGGGCCGGCTCGTCCGGGGCAGTACCACCCTCTCACAGAACACCGGCGTGAAGCAGCAGTACTCCTGCTGCGTTTCGTACGGTCAGTGAGAGCGCCGGGGGCCCAATACCTCTACCCCTCCCTCTCCTCTATTCCCCCTCCTTTTCAAAGGCTGACAACAGATCAGTGACTCTCTTTGAGTTGTTGATATTTACGGGCGGTGGTGATCATTTTCCATCAGATGACCCGCTTGCTCGTTTGCCTCCCTCTCATATATTTTTTTTTTTTATTAGCCTATACAGTGTCCCACTGCTGGGCAAAGGCCTCCCCTTTCTTCTTCCACTCATCCCTGGCTTTTGCAAAGTCCGGCTGGAATCGCTCCAAATCGTCCCGCCGCCTCCTTTTAGGCCTACCTCTGCTCCGGTACCCGTCGTTTGGAACCCAATCAGTAGTGAGTTTGGCCCAGCGATCCGGATGCATCCGGCAGACATGACCTGCCCAGTCCCACTTGAGTTTGGCGGTCTTTGTCCCCACATCAACAATTCGGGTTTTGGAGCGCAGTTCAGTGTTTCTGATTCTATCAGCTCTTCGAACACCTAGGATACTGCGCTCCATAGCCCGCTGGCAAACCTTGAGTTTGGACTTCTGGGCCTCAGTCAAAGACCAGGTCTGGGCACCGTAAGTTAGGATGGGCAGAATGCACATGTCAACGAGCTTGCGTTTTAAGGCTAGGGGAAGTTTACCCTTCATTAGTGCTTTCATGGACCAGTAGCTCCTCCAGGCATTTTCGATTCGTTTGTCGACTTCTTTGCCTTGTCGGTTTTCGAAGGAGACTATCTGGCCCAAATAAGTATACTCGTTGACATATTACACATCACATGCCCATCTACCATTACCCTACGTTTGATGCTATTCGTCATCAACTTAGTCTTTGACCGATTCATCGTAAGTCCAACTTCAAGGCTTGCTGTGCTTAGTTCTTGAAGCATTCCTTGTATTTCGATTGCCGATGTTGAAAAGAGAACGATGTCATCAGCAAAACGAAGATTTGTCAACTTCTTGCTTCCGACATCGATTCCCTTGTTTTGCCAAGAGACCGCCAATATCCTGAACACTTCTTCGAGGCAACTGGTAAACAGTTTGGGGGAAAGTGGGTCACCCTGTTTTACTCCTTTTTCCACTGCAAACGAAGGGCCGGGATTATGGAGTTTTATGCTGGCTGTGCTATTACGATAGATTAGGCCAATGAGCTCCACATAGGTTGAATCTATCTGTTGACTGCGCAGTGCGGATAACATTGCACAATGCTTGACACTGTCGAAAGCCTTGCTGTAGTCAACGAATGCCAGATAAAGTGGCCTATTGAACTCATTGGCCTTTTCCATCACTTGATTTAGAGCATGTAGATGGTCGGTCGTGGAGAACGAGGGTCGGAAGCCAGCCTGTTCAGGTGGTTGGTGCAAGTCTAGTTGTGGAGAGATACGGTTTTGCAGAATCTTAGTAAAGAGCTTGTACAAGTGAGATACCAAACTAATTGGCCTGTGATTGTTAATATCTGTTTTGTCACCCTTTTTGTGCAATAAGATGATATTAGAATGACAAAGAGTTTGGGGATTTGAGCCAGTCTGTAGTATGGAATAGAATAGATTTGAAATATGTGGCAACAAAGTATCTTTGCCTATTCGCAAGGCTTCTGTCGTAATCCCATCACCTCCAGAGGCCGTATTGTCTAACGCTTTTGGCGCTTGCCTTCGCTTTCACTATCTCTTTCTGTCAACGTTTTATACCGTTTGACAGAAAGAGATAGCGATTGCGAAGGCAAGCGTCAAAAACGTTAGACAATAAGCCTACAGGGCTCCGTTGGTACGGCATGCTTTTTAAGGCATTACTGATCTCGTGTTCCGTTATTGGAGGGATTTTATCAGAACAGTGGAAGTTGGTATTATCAGTACTACGGGATGGATCACAGTACAATAATTTGTAAAAGTTTGAGGCAATCTGTGTGACTTTATCTCTGTTGGAGTGTTTTACGCCCTCTCATATAAAAAAAAAGGTTTACGTAAAACATTGATATTTTTGTTTGTTTAATGAACATTACTGGAGTAACCCGTCTCTCACACCATGAAAAAATTAAAAACCGGTCAAGTGCGAATCGGACTCGCGCACGAAGGGTTCCGTACCATTATTAATAAAAACGGCAAAAAAATCAGGTTTGTTCTATGGGAGCCCCCCTTAAATATTTGTTTATTTTAATTAAATTATTTATTTTTTAGGTATATACTTAACTAAATATTCTGTGAACATTTCAAGCGTCTACCTGTTGCCGTTATCAATATCGAGCAAAAACGAGCAAAAAAATCACGTTTGTTGTATGGGAGCCCCCTTGAATATTTATTTTATTCTGATTTTTAGTATTTGTTGTTATAGCGGCAACCGAAATTCACCATCTACGAAAATTTCAACTGTCTAGCTATCACCGGTCATGAGATACAGCTTGGTGACAAACGGATAGCGGAGCCTCAGTAATAGGGTCCTGTTTTTACCCTTTGGGTACGGAACCCTGAAAACAAAAGAACACTAATCTCATTAATCACTTTTATGAAATACCTATTAGCCGTGGTGGCCTAGTGGTTGGTCTCTCAAATAGAGGGTCGGGAAGTTTTTGGAACTTTACCATAAGCTTTAAAGTGAAGGAAAGCATTGTAAAGAAACCTGCACACACCTGAGAAGAAACCCAATAGTGCGTGTGATGTGAAGTTCCCAATCCGCAGTGGGCCCGCGTGGGAACTACGGCCCAAGCCCTCTCATTCTGAGAGGAAGCCGGTGTCCCGCAGTGAGACGTATATAGGCTGGAATGATGATGATGATTACCTGTGTTAGTTAGGATTGGTTCTGTTCACGTCTCCAAAATTTTGCCGAGTATCATATAAAGCTGGTTCGTGTAAAAATATCCAGTTTATTTTTATAAAAATCCGTATATAAATCCGTAACTCACCGCTATTTAAATGAGCAGGGTCTCCTGTCTATCCAGTGAGCCGCAGATTAAGTCCTCGTAGCCAAATCATCCGTAACGCTGCTCGTTGCCATAATGCATGCCATTCTGACGGTTACTTTCGCCGCACTCAACACGCCTGAGCACCGCCATTTGCATGTTTCGCGTTTTACAGGTGTTCCGTTACCCTTGCTTAAACCGTAGCCTCGAGCTTTACTCGATTAATTCTAATCATTTTCTTGATTTTTATAAACTCCCGCTTTGTATTTGAAAACAAAATTACCTCCCTATTTTGGTTAAGAAATTCTATTGACTAGAGACCATGGGTAAACCACAAAAAGTGGCCTTTTGACGGTCGGTGACCACTCCTGGTTTTATTCTGCCAAGTTTATCAAATAATGCAAAGCAAGAAATGCAAATAATGTGGGCCTCGTTGCAATTCTCGCATTTGATCATATCCAGAAGTGGTCAAAAAGTGGGCCCTTCGTAGATAACACTGATAAGATTGACTTACACACAGTACGTGAAATAAATTATTCTGTCTCTATACGTGACGCGCTAAATTGTCTATTTGAATTTGCCAAGATTGTTTTACAAGCTACGTTTACATTCCAAATGTTATGGAAACACGGTGCGTGGAATATTTTTAAACTGTAATATTTTTTGAATACATTTTTCAACGGCGCTCCAATTACTTTGTTTATTAAATCAGCGTTGATAAGTGGTACGCGTGCACAGCGTCATTGTTGTTGTAATTGTCCCGACGCTTTATTCCAGGGAGGTCACACGTTATCTAAAAACAGCTGTCGAGCGCACACGACCTACAATGGACTCGTTTATATCCGCGCCGTGTAATATTGTTTGTAATTTAAAATATCTGGTGTGTTGGCGGCATTATTTTCCCGCTCAATTGTGGAGTTATCCAAGGTATTGTTGCGTTGATTAGATCAGGGCAGCTTTGTTCCGGAGATAATGGTTGACGCTAGTACGCCGCCGCTTGGCCGCAGTCTCGCACGCGACTGATTTGCAACTCTGCTGTGGCTGAAACGTACCTGCTTCAGTGTGACCAGAACAACCGCAGTTGCATACCAATTGCCTATGTTATTTTACTATATTTCTGGCTGAAATTATTGCTTGGCCTCTAACTCGCGTTTTGATATTATATTCCAGTGTTTTGCAGTGTGACGCTCTAACGTTGGTTAGGGGAAAACACTTTCACCATCGACATTCCATCGGGTATTTAGATCGAATAGGTAACAATAACATACTCCACTGTGATGTTTTGCTGTCTGTGGGTATATTTTATATTTTTATTTCATGTTATAACAAGTTACCTAGGTACTTTTAGGTATTTCATATAGTTAATTATCATCCTAGTTACAAAAACAGCTTTTCCGTCAAGGTCTATGGACAACAACGATCGTCCTATTGTAGTTGAAGGGCCATTTTAATTTTTTATTCCCCCGAACGTGATTTCTTTTCAAGCACCTCCCCACTCGAAGATGCTCAACAAAACCGGCAAAAATGGAGGATACGCCTGAGGAGTCGCTAACAATACGCTAATGCCTTATGTTTGCGCTGACTGCCTTCTCCGCCGACAAACTCTATTATCACGGCTGCCCTCTGTTCGCTGAATTGGCTAAATGTTTTGTGCCTCCGAAAAAATATTGCAGATGACAGTAAAATTGTTAAAGGTCGACCTCTTACCTTGTAATGTCAAACTTTCAGTTGGAGGCATTGATATGATTTATTTCGTAAACCTGAGTTTTCACAGTAAACACTTGAAGACTTTAGAAGCAAGCATTAAAAATCTAATGAGAATTCAATTCCCCACCCTCTAGAAGTCAATCTCTAAATGACTTTATTTCTGTCTTGAAAGCAGTTATTATTTGCCTGTTCATAAAATTGCTGCCGAAAAAGTTCAATTTATGCTAATCTGTAAATTATGCCAATTATGCCACGGATTTCGTGTACCAATGTCATACCATAATTTTCTAATCAGTTCCATGTAACGGTTTCGGCTGTTATCGATCATTACTAAAAGCGGTTCACACAAATGTTTAGCCTACTATCGCATCAATAATGGCGCTGAAATTCGTGATGGATTACGTGTGATACACGAAGAGCGCGTTCTCTACACGGTGTGTAAAGTAGGTGATGTGTGCATATCAGGAGGGCGTGTCGATCAATCACTGGCGCGGATGGACGCCCGACAGGCCATTAGGAAAGCACCGGCAGGGCCCAGGTGCCGGCTGGTCCGTTCGTCACCTCGCCACCTGACCACCTCGCCGCCTAGCCGGCTCGACACCTCCCCACGCCGCACGAATGGCCCTGCCCTTGTCGTCTTCAATCAACCGACCAACAGCCCGCATGATTCATAACACACTGGCACGCTACGTTTGTTTGTGAATTTACACTTAGTGCCGCAACAGCCTTTTTGACGCTTGAGTGAAGTCTGTCCTAAGCCCAACAACGTTTTGTTGATAAAAACAGATTTTTATTTTATTTTGCACGAAACTATTTTCTGACCCAATTACTAGTTTGTTATATGTATTAACCTAGGGTCTATTTAAAGCCGCGATAGGCTGATGGTTTGACCTATGGCCTCTCAAGCAGAGGCTCCAAACTCTCTCAAAACCTGCAGTGGTACGCATAAAGGCTGGGATGACGTGAATTTAAATCGAATTAAATTTAATCATCCCATACCAATATAAATAAAATCTCCGTCAAATGCAATAAACTTTCGCTCCGTTTACGCGACATTACCTGAATGATTACCTGCATGCGAGCGGTTTCCCATGCCCGGTGCAGAGCCCCGCCGCGATAAGATGGATCGCGTGGCAATAAAACGACTACAGCCGCAGCCAACTGCGATTGCGACATATGCCATATCTGTTAACCTGCTGCCGGCAGCCTGGCATCGTACAGCAGAACGATTCGAAGCTCGCGTCGCAACTTTCCGCATCTCCAATGGTGGTTAGGTATAATGCGAATTCCTGCAATCAACTTTGGCTTCAACAAAACTTATCTGCAGACGCTTAAGGAAAGTCACCTGTTTTGTAAACTGAAATAAGTGTATTTCTGTTCAATTAAAGTATTGTTTGATGTTTCATCACATCAAACTACCAACGTCAAGTCCCACACACAAGTATCTGAAGGTAAAATCAATAACAACGTATGGTTTGTTTTATTTTTTGTTTTTCAAAGAAGTAATTTTTACTAATAATTTGATTTTTTTGGTAATAGTCAAGTTTAGTTTTTTTTCGAAATTTTTGTTCATCACTCATCTTTAGGTATTCAACTTTGCGCATTTTAGTGACGTTACGTAAGAACTATCAAGACTCCTTCCCACCTATAATAACCTATAAGAAAAAATAATACGTGACCGCCCCCCTTCCCCCCCTTTAAATCGTCTTACGTTATAAGTTATATATGAATGGTGCCATGGAGACTTGGAGACCCCACTCAATTTTTAATTTTATTTTTGTTATTTGGTGTTGTAGCGGCAATAAAAATACACATAAATTACCTCTATAAATTTTAAATTGTCTATTTATTACGGTTCTTAGGATGTAGCCCTGTGACGTAATCCCTTTGGATACGAAATCTTGAAAATGAAGACAAGGAATCAAATGGCATAGAAATTAATAGCGGCTATAACTCTCTTGAGTTTATATCTATTACGCTTCTGGAAAACAATGAGGTATACGAACGGACACGTGGTTACCGCACGCCGCCATAATAGACTGAGTCCATTAATTAGGCCTACATGTTTCATCGTAATGGACATCGGGTGACGCCTCCTGTACAGTAGCGCCCATTATAATTGATGGTCCGACAACTGTTCGGGCTTCGCTCCACCTTGTTACTCCTAAAACTGTTTTTTGTCATGTTTGCTAACGTGAAAGTTTGGCATGGGTTTTATGTTGTTAATGTTCTGTTGTACAGTAAAATAGGTACCTCAAAGTTATACTGAGGTTCTCGATGTGAGCTGAGGCCGGTCGGAAATATTGCAGCTCAAGCAAGTAACTTTCCTTTGATATTTAATTGGCCCTGCCCCTCAAGATCCACTAGAGCTCACGATCCTACATATTTTCTTGCTAGTTTATATTTCAGACTTATTTTCTGTTGTAAGCACGCAGCTCAAAGGTACTTATGTTGAGAAAATAAGTGGGTACCCCTACAATATGGATAATATGGACATCAGCAAAAATTGTCCTTAGACTGCGAATACTGCGATCCAGTGATTTAAGCTGACAATGGACTACGAAATTGTTTGAACTTTATTCCTGTTGTATCTTTCATTATCGTCATTTAATTTTCAGCCACAAGACGTCTACTGCTGAACATAGGCTTCCCCTAAGGTTCGCTAAACAGACCGGTCCAGCGCTATCCGCATCCAACGTGTTCCCGCAACCTTAACTAAGTCGTCGCTCCATTTTGTTTAAGGTCTACATACAATTTTCTATCTTAACAGGGTCGATTCTCTATCTGGGGAGTTTTTTTTCCTTGTCAGTTGGGGACACCAAGTCATCTATTCCAGGGGTTTTAAATTTACCTGGAGTTTCGTGAGACGGTGTGCTGAGGTATCAACCCGCATATCTAGAGTTACACGCATTACAACATAATGAAATGACGATCTGTAAAGGGAGGGATGTGATGTCTATTCTTTTTCTGTATGTCTCGAACACTCCTGTTCAACCACAGAACCACTTTTATTGACGACTAGCGGTTATCCTCTGTTTCCGCATAAGCACAGACCTATTTACCTCAGCTTGGAGGTCACTATTGCGATAGGGCTCGGTGTGCCACACACGTGCTCCCTGTACCACCGTGCGGCGTGTTTGAGATAAGCCGAGAGCGTCGAATGCCTTTTGTGGCTTGCAGTAGACAATAACGCATAGCAAAGCAAAGGGGTACCTATTTATAGTCTTTCCTAAAGTGGCTTTGGGCTTAAAACCACATAATTTCATAATACCTCATTCACTAATACCCCTAATTTTCAAATTGTCATGGGCTCATAATACATAAAATTTCAAATTGTCTCGTTCTTAAAATTTAGAATTTTAGGTATTCTGAGCCAATGGCAATAAAATTAGGGGTATTAGTGAATAAGGTATTATGAAATTTAGTGGTTTTAAGCCCAACGCCTAAAGTGCAAGACCGTAAAACGTATATGTATTGACTATCTGGCGACTAACGAATTAAGATCTGTTTAAGTCTGATAGTTTTAGCTTCAATTTGAATAGACAGCTTAGGTACTCACGTATCTGTAGTCGAGATGTATATGTTTTCGGTAAACTATAGGCGATCGAGCTTTGGCTAGGGGTAAAATTCGAAAATACGCGTTTTCCCAGAAACAAAACAGATTAGATCGATTGAAAACAAAATTCATCGAAATCGTTAGTGCCGTTTTAAATTAATCGCCGAATGTGTTGCTTAGCGCGAGACATGTCAGGCATTTCTTGACTGCAAAAACGTGAGTGACCCTATGTATGTAATTTTTATAAATAGTCTCACGGTATTTTTATATCATAGATTATAATCAATAACAATTCTAATTAGCGTAGCAAGCCATTCGTAAAGCTTATGAGTTGCAACGGCGTGAGGACGGGACTGCCGATATTTACCGACCACGCTCTCGTGCAAAGTTCCACGCGTATCAAACGGTAAGGGTACATACTTTTCCAGCTAATTAGGTACAAGAAATTTCCTTAAATGCCCAACCCTCCAATCCGAGCGATTCTGTGTTAAACCGTAATTAGGAATTTGAGAGAAATCTTTATAGTCAATTTGTATTGTTGGTGTAAGGTAAGCGCTCCAATTTATATCCATATTTATTAGGAGGCGTACCTTTCGCTGGATGGCGAATGCGCCGAAGGAGCCATTAGCCGCAGTGCGATAACGGCTAAAATTGAAATGGAGGGTTCTGCTGATATTTTATTCCGATCCTTAGACGGCGACATCATTTAAATAAATATTTGGCACAAAATCTCCTCAGGGCTTGGATTTCAGCCGCCCCTTTTTCAACTTTCTTGAAAGTCGTCTTTATTTTAACAGCAACGGAGTTAATGTAAAAGGGACCATTTTCGTTTGATTCGCTTAGAAATGTTTTTTTAGGTTTCCAGGATAAGCTTTTGTTATTATTAGGGTTTGGCTGAATTTTGATGGCGTGTTATGAAACGTGAGAGTGAGAGAGGGAGTCTGTGATAGCGTAAGGGCTTTCAGTCATGAAGTGATCGCGTTAGATGCTTCATGAATGGACCGAGAATTTCTATAATATTTAAAGCACAATAGAAAGTGGAAAGGAGTGGGCGAGGCGAGAACAGTGCGGTACGCGTATACCTAGGCATTGTTCGAGGCGACGATGTCGGAAGACCTTTGTTCTAGCAGGGCAAGGCACGACGTCGCGCCGGCTGTCGGGCGTTACTTTATCTTATTACACGTGTCGCTTGCGGTCTAACGAAGCTGCCCACCGCAATTGTTCCACCTTCTGAATTAATGTGACTTGCCTTATAATGGCCAGGACCGGAGCCTAACCGTAACTATTGTGTTAACAATGTGGGCACAGTGAAGACAATCTCGCGTATCAGATGAATGTCTAACAATGCCACAATAACTTCTTTGGTTTTGCACACAGCTTACTCTGTAACACTTGTCTTTGTTGTTATATACTAATGAGTTCCTCGCTACGTATACAGATGCACAAATCGTATTCTAAACTAAGTTGGCCGTATCCGGTGTCGCTTGGGTGATATTAATAATTAATTATGATATTTAATATTTTACAGGTTGAATATACCAAAATTTTCTTTCACGAAAACCTTGTCTTGATAAGGAAAAAAATAAATTAAAGACAAATACTTACGTCTCGTGTAATATTCAGAGCAGGCAGGGTGGCAGAGGCCATAATTGCCGAACAATATACTATTTTATACCTAAGAAAGATAATCAGATAAGTTATTTATTAAGACATTTACGTGTGCATTCCAGGTCGATTTTTTTGTGTTTGTTTTAAGGAAAAGGCAGCGGTAGTTACATAATAGACCCTCGAGCTATATTCTACAACAGACTTGAACGTTTCTTCACGGTAACGTTTATTGCTTTGTTTTACCATTATTTTAAGAGAGAGAACTTTCATCCTCTTCGGGAATAACTACATCTAAGTTTTATTTAGGTCGCGATGTAATGTTTGCCTCAGGGAGCGTCGAAACTCACGATCAGTTCTGTCAAGTTTTTGTGTTATCCATATCAGAGTTGAACTCGGTGTTTTAAGTTTCGGTCGAACCTTTTGAAATCGATGGCTGTGCCTGTTGCAGGCAACGGCTGTTATGTCGCAGTAATCTGTGCGAGAGGGAGGGGGAGGGCATTACCGGCCTCTAACGGCTATGGAACAACAGTGCTAAATTACCTTTCGTTTAGACCAGGATAGCAGCAGCTGGCTCTGCAAAGCTGCAGCCTTGTGGTAATGATGCTCTGCCATATAGGCTCGTTTGATAACAATATACTCTATTGTTTATGTTTTTGAACCGAAAAAGATCTATCAAATCTTAATATTATGCTCAATTTCGTGTAATAATTGAAGACATGAGTGCATGAAGGGGGTATGTCACAAAAACATTACTTCGAGTAAATCGCAGTTAAAGGTTTTTACGTTGTAATTTTGTTTCTAAATTGAATAGGGTATTGTTACTTTTATAAAAATCAACCAAATAGCCTGATCTATTGAGTTTTATGATAAATGCTTTTAAAAAACATTTTTTTTATAAAAAAAAGTACATAACCCCTTCTTTCTCCTTTAAGCTGTTCTGCAAAGAAAAGAAGTTAAATAAATGAAAGTGTTTATTGTAACAAAATTTATTGATTTAGTAGAATTTCTTCGTAAAAATACCTGCATTCAGAGTTTATAAATTTCAGCTGATCCCTATAATGTTTTCTTTTTTTTTTGGATATCGGATATGTCAGAATAAGAGAAAATAAAAGTTTGTCTCATAACACGGATAAAGGAGCTAAGTGCGTACATGACACTTTCATCTGTTACATTCACTAGCAAACTGGTAACCACTTTTAGAGTCATGTGCCCTTAGCACCTTCATTCACGAAGAACTTAACTTATTCTTGTACATAGGTCCTTCATACACTGGGTTTAAAGCTGTTATAGCTTAAAAACATGAGAACTGATAGCGTCCGGTGTTGCATTATGACTTAGAACCTTCATTTATGGCATAAAACCGAAAATGAAAAAATGCGACATACCCCCTTCATCCACTCACGTCTTCAATTTATTTTATATTTTTGAACGGTTTCCATCAAAGTGATAGACGGATAATTTCTTCAATGTAACAGAACGGAATGCTCTTTTATACATTCGAACCAAGTGAACAAAGTCGCGGGAATAGCTAGTTTCACTATAAGATGAACGTTCTTGCTGCACCTGCTTCCTTAATTAATCGTCCCGCAGTCTCACAAGTTACTCTCATTTAGTAAGAAAATTAATTTCGGTCTACGTATCTCACCTCTACATACTAGTACATACCTACTGATAAATTTACGATAGCTTACCTATAATACCTAAATATATCGTACCTAATTAAAATACATTGTTCACCGAATATATTATACCGAATATATTTTTACCCGGATGTCGGTTATTTAAACAATTGTATGTATAGTTCAGTTATACAGTCGAATAATTTGAGTCAAAAATATTTTAGTCCAGTCCAACCTTTGATAAATTCTAAAAAAAAATTCTGTGCTATATATATGCAGATAACTTAGGTGAATTCCTATTATACTTAACTAGCTTTTGCCCGCGGCTTCGCTCGCGTGTACCAAGAGTATTCCAAAGAACCAAGATATCAAGCAAGCAAGCATACAGGCAAGCATGCAAGCATGCCAGCAAGCATGCAAGCAAGATGCAAGCAAGCATGCATGCACGCAAGCAAGCAAGCGTGCAAGAAAGCGTGCAAGTAAGCGTGCAAGCAAGCGTGCAAGTAAGCGTGCAAGCAAGCGTGCAAGCAAGCCCGACTACTGGTAGATACGGTCCTTTACAGTATTTCTTTATATTTTTGTACAATGTTTTTCGCTAATTCGGAAGCGGGCACTAAAATAACCAGGCTTGTTAATAATATAAAACCTATTATTACTATCCCCTGTCCTGCATTAGGTATAATTCAATGTTTTCTTACCTTCTGCAGAAACTTGAGTAACTGGAAGCGATATGTACCTACTAAGCATTGATATTATACATATTATATATAGTATTTTGTTAAAGTGTTGTGTGACCTAACCGTTAAAAAGTTATACCTTCCATCATCAGCTCATCTGAATAACCTGAAATAATACAACTATCGGACTATACGTACCTGTAATATTTAAAAAAATATCCTCAACTCCTAACCGTTAAGGAATTTTACCTTCCATCATCAGCTTATCAACATGAGATGATGTCTACCAGACGCAAACACTTAAATAGCTTGAGAAAATATATGAAAAACGTAATGTGTGTCTACAAAATTTGAGGGTTGCCCTTGATTTCCCTGAGATCCCGTCATCAGATCCTGATTTGGTGACAATGGGACCATCTTAGGAGTACCTATATTATATTCTTACGAATAAAAAAATAATTTTCATAATCGGTTCACAATTGACCGAGAAATCTGCTGAAAATGCTTTCTTAATGCTCTCCTACACTCCCCAAGGAACCCACTTGCCAAATTTCAGCTTTGTATGACCAGTAAAACGAAAAATCCCTTTTTTCCCGTTCCCGTGGGAATTTTGGAAAGTCCTCTCTCAATGCTCCTCTGCACTGTTCAAACAACCTACATGCCGAATTTCAGCTTTCTGCGACCAGTAAAACGAAAAATCCCGTTTTTCCCGTTCCCGGGGGAATTTTGGAAAGTCCTCTCTCAATGCTTCTCTACACTCCCCACGCAACCTACATGCCGAATTTCAGCTTTATACGACCAGTAAAATGAAAGATCCCGTTTTCTCCCGTTCCCATGGGAATTTTGGAAAGTCCTCTCTCAATCCTCTTCTACACTCCCCAAGCAACCTACATGTCGAATTTCAGCTTTCTACGACCAGTAAAACGAAAAATCCCGTGTTTTCCTTATCCCGTGGGAATTTCCGAAAATCCTTAAAACAGTTTTTTACTGTTATAATTATCTACTTTTAAATAATTTATTGAATCAGGCGTTACTTTGCGGAGGTCCATATTAATGAACTAAAACAATTACTTTGTTCGAAACGCGTCAGTGTAGCTTGGTGGTGGTGATGGTTGTGTTTGTGTGATTTGTGTGTGTTCGTACAGTGTGGAGGTGGAGGAACTGCATGAACACACATTTCTTGCATAAACGTAACTATTGTAAGGTCGCGGGTGAGCAAAGTAATTGTTTTAGTTCATTTATCTACTTTTATGTCAAACTTGAAGAGTCTAGTCATTATAGTTCATAGGATCCCGTTGAACTGAATATATAAATCCCGTTTTTTCCTTATCCCGTGGGAATTTTGAAAAATCCTGAAATTAATGTTTTTACTAATATAATACCTACTTGTGTATCAAATTTGAAGAGTCTAGTTATTATAGTTACTGAGATAGGGTCACTCGGAATCGAATTTATAAATCCCGTTTTTTCCCGTTCCCGTGGGAATTCCCAAAAATCAAGTCCAAAATTCAAGTCTCTAGATCCAGTGGTTTGGACTGTGCGTTGATATATCAACAGTCATTTAGTTTATTTAGAAATTTCAACCCCATCGCACCCCATCCATGGAGATGGTATTTTACGTCCGCCACGTCGGATTTTAAAACCGTTGTTGTTTTCATAACCAGCGACCCGATAAACCATAGAAACAACACCCATGTTGATTTTCAGACTTTGTTACCCCTTTCCCCCCTTTTAGGGGTTGAATTCTCAAAAAACCTGAAACACGTGTTTACTCATTTACCATTAGGAGTACTTCTGTGAAGTTTCGAATAAAATAGTCGAACTAATCTTGTTTCCCCATACAAACTTTGGACCCCCTTTTCACCCCCTTTGGGAGTGAATTTTGAAAAATCCTTTCTTAGTGCACCCCTAGACCTTTTAAGGAACCTACATACCAAATTTGGAATCTCTAGGCCCAGTGGTTTGAGCTGTGCGTTGATATGTCAGTCAGTCAGCCAGTCAGTCAGTCAGTTTCTTCTTTGATATATATAGACTAGCTTTTGCCCGCGGCTTCGCTCGCGTGTACCATGAGTATTCCAAAGAAGCAAGCATACAGGCAAGCAAGCAAGCAGGTCCACAATTGACCAAGAAATCGGTGAACATACCTACATAAAAAAATACATAAGGTGGAATGCATAACCTCCTCCTTTTTTAGAAGTCGGTTAAAGAGCCCTTTGCGGCCTATTTACAGTATAAACTTACAATACTTATACTTACTACTTATTTTAGCTTTTTACAACCAGTAAAACGCAAAATCCCGTTTTTTCCCGTTCCCGTAAGAATTTCGGGAAATGTTTTCTTAATGCTCCCCTACACTCCCCAAGGAACTCACCTGCCAAATTT
This sequence comes from Archips xylosteana, assembly GCA_947563465.1. NCBI lineage: Eukaryota > Metazoa > Arthropoda > Insecta > Lepidoptera > Tortricidae > Archips > Archips xylosteana. Next base: position 16,502,131 of record OX387346.1, read on the forward strand.
CAGCTTTCTATGACCAGTAAAACGAAAGATCCCGTTTTTCCCGTTCCCGTGGGAATTTTGGAAAGTCCTCTCTCAGTGCTACTCTACACTCCCCAAACAACCTACATGCTGAATTTCAGCTTTCTACGGCCAGTAAAACATAAAGTCCCGTTTTTTCCCGTTCCAGTGGGAATTTTGGAAATCCCTCTCTTAATCCTCCTCAACACTCCCCAAGGAACCCACTTGCCAAATTTCAGCATTCTATGACCAGTAAAACGAAAAATCCCGTTTTTCCCTTTCCCGTGGGAACTTTGAAAAGTCCTCTCTCAATGCTCCTCTACACTCCCCAAAAAACCTACATGCCGAGTTTCAGCTTTCTACGACCAGTAAAACAAAAAGTCCCGTTTTTTCCCGTTCCCGTGGGAATTTTGGAAAGCCCTCTCTCAATCCTCCTCTACACTCCCTAAGCAACCTACATGCCGAAATTTAGCTTTCTACAACCAGTAAAACGAAAAATCCCGTTTTTTCCCGTACCCGTGGGAATTTTTGAAAACCCTCTCTTAATTCTCCTCTACACTCTCCATGCAACCTACATGCCAAATTTCAGCTTTCTATGACCAGTAAAACGAAAAGTCCCGTTTTTTCCCGTTCCCGTGGGAATTTTGGAAAGTCCTCTCTCAATGCTCCTCTACACGCCCGCAACCTACATGCCGAATTTCAACTTTCTACGACCAGTTAAACGAAAAATCCCGTTTTTCCCGTTCCCGTGGGAATTTTGGAAAGTCCTCTCTTAATGCTCCTCTAAACTCCCCGAGCAACCTACATGCCGAATTTCAACTTTCTACGACCAGTAAGACGAAAAATCCCGTTTTTTCCCGTTCCCGTGGGAATTTTGAAAAGTCCTCTCTCAATGCTCCTCTACACTCCCCAAGCAACCTACATGCCGAATTTCAACTTTCTACGACCAGTAGAACGAAAAATCCCGTTTTTTCCCGTTCCCGTGGGAATTTTGGAAAGTCTTCTCTCAAGGCTCCTCTATACTCCCCAAGCAACCTACATGCCGAATTTCAGCTTTCTACGACCAGAAAACGAAAAATCTCGTTTTTTCCTTATCCCGTGGGAATTTCCGAAAATCCTTGAAACAGTTTTTCACTATTATAATTTGATACACAAGTAGGTATTACAATAATGAAAACATCGATTTCAGGATTTTTCAAAATTCCCACGGGATAAGAAAAAAACCGGATTTATATATTCAGTTCAACGGAATCCTATGAACCATAATTACTAGACTCTTCAAATTTGGCATAGAAGTATCTAGTAATTATGGTTCATAGGATTCCGTTGAACTGAATATATAAATCCGGTTTTTTTCTTATCCCGTGGGAATTTTGAAAAATCCTGATTGTAATATTTTAACTAATGTAATACCTATTTGTATGACGGAGAAGGAGGTCTCTCTTGCTGGATATCACTCATATTGTCAAACACAGTAATCTTAAATAACAGTTTTAATTGTCTTTCACTGTGGGCTTCTTATTAATTACACTATAAGCTACTGTAAATGTCTTAATTATCAATAACTACTGTAAACTAATTATTCTAATGGACACTACGAAACGTAAGACAGTTCCTCGGTATGCGTCTGTCGCATGCTCGCTCCAATGCTTCACTGTCCCGAGACTCTGCCGAAGCAACACTTATGGCTGTCATATTGTGTTACTTGCGCTTGTAGTTCCATGGTCTATGGCTACACTCCGACCGCCATGGTCTATAGCTATACTCCGACACGGCCATCCTGCGAGACACACGTCCTCGTGTGTTTACTCTGCAAAAGAAACAATTTCTCCAAAGTATTATCCGCTCGGCCAACTCTGACCCATTGAGGTAAACAATAGTTTCCTCATATAATCGTTTTAGATCACAACTTGACATTTTATTTCTCTTTCAGACTGAGTCTGACTTTTCAAAGACGCATTGACAAACATTTTCACATTGAAACACATTGTATTTCACATCATGTACTAAAACACATTACTATAATGTAAACGTTTTGCATTCTCAACTCTATGGCTTCTCTTTTTTTTTCACTAGCAGTTCTCAAACTGCCATCTCTCGCAATCTCCTCGAGATCACCACACTTTCGCAATCTCCTCGAGATCACCACACTTTCGCAATCTCCTCGAGATCACCACACTTTCACAATCTCCCTCGAGACTGTACCACCTTACGATTTCCTCGTATTCACTCTCCACCATGGTAACCGCGCACCGCGTACTCACGGACTACAGATGTAGATACCGATTTCTCTTAAGCTACGGCTACGGAATACCACTGGTGCAAACACACATCGCAAAGAATGCAAAGCTATTCTATCATCTCGGAACCTGATTGTTCCCTTTCAACAAAACTCTGTTCAATATTAAGTTCGTCAATGTCTCTTTGATCACTAGGCATTATTTTCAGTCTATCGTGTGCATATTTGTAAGTGCGCTTAGAATTTAAAGCCTGTAAAGTATATCGATCACCATCTAAAATTTCTATCTCCTCGAAAGGTCCACGATATTTAGAATCCAACTTTGTTTGATTCCTTTCCTCATTTTCTATTAATACGAAATCACCTATAGAGAATTTATTAAGTCTTGTTTTATTTTTGTCAAATCTACGCGTTTCTTATCTAGATTGCATTATATCTGAGTCTGTTGTAGTTCAGGAATATTTCGTGACAAGAAATCTACGTGAGCCATATCTTTGCCAGAATTGTAAACAGTATCAAAATCAAATGACTGTAAGAATTCCCACCAACGGTGAACACGTGGTGTTAAGTCGATCTTTTTTTTTTTTGTACACTTCAATGAGTTACAGTCCGTTACGACTGTAAATTTACGGCCACTTAAGTAGTGTCGAAATTGTTTGATTGCGTTGACAACAGCGAGTGTTTCGAGTTCATTCATAAGAATGGTTCTTTGACTCCACCGCCGAAGTTCGTTTACTGTAATAAGAGACTACGTGGCGTTTGCCGCCTTTGACTTGAAAGAGTATTGCGCCGTACCCTTCAGCACTGGCGTCAGTATGTAATTCTATAGAAAGCTGGGGGTCAAATATCATGAGAATCGGCTCTTTGATAAGAATCGAGATAACATTCTAAAGTATTTGTTCATGACACAATGAACACTGAAAAGGAACTTTTTCTGAAGTCAAGTTTTAGAGTGGTTCCATAATTTGGGAGAATTTAGGAATGAAATTGGCTCTCAGTACTAACTCATTAATTTTCTTTCGCATTGATTCACATTCGTCTGGAGTCAGTCTGTATGGTCGTCTCTGTATTGTTTTGTTACTATCAATTAATCGAATTTGAAGTTCACCTGTATTTACTCTTGTTTTGACATTTCTGTAGTGAAATAAGCTGAAAAAAATTTCTAGTATAGACTGCAGTTCATTTCTATACTGTGCAGATGGTACGTCCGTATCGATATCATAACAATTCAACTCTTTAGAAGTTAAGCTATTCACGTGTATGCTTTCCTTTGTTATCGTAACCTGAGACTCTGATAAACCAACTACAAAGCTCTTTGTAAAAATTTCTTCCTCAACATTATGTTGCTACGCATATAGACATCCGGCAAGACAATAAAATCTCTATAGAATATTCGTTTACAGTAAAATTACATCACCTTTTATATCAAGTTTTCGGTAGGGGACTGCACCATGCACATGTCCACGCGCCGCTCGGCGTGTCCAGCTGCGCTGCTCCGTGCTGAGCTGACGGTGCTGCCGCTGGCGCCGCCGCCACTGTTGCCGCTGCTACTGCTGCTGTCGTTTCGGCATCGTGACGCGATGTGACCCGCCACACCGCATTTAAAACATCTTATGGAGTCGGTTGCTGTTGTGTGATAGATTCCTCCTCGCTTGGCTGTAGTCGAAGTCGATGATGTTGATGAAATTATCTTCTTATCCGTTGCCTTCAATCGGCATTCTGCCAGTTTGTGTCCAATTTTTCCACAATTGTAACATTTTGTCATATTGGGCTGAGTTAATCGCATCTGTTTAGTGTCTGGTTTGTTTTTGTCGTGCGTATCTTCAGCCTTTTGTTTTCTGTATGAAAACGCTTGTAGCTCTTTCTGCAAGCTTTGGCGCGTAGTAATTTCAGTTGTGAACGCCATACGTTGTAGTCGAGTGTCCATTCGAGCCAAATGTGATAAAACTGTAGAAATTATGATTTGCTCAGAACTCACATTCTTCCATTGAGAAGTTAAAGATGATATCAGCCGGTTCGCGTAAGCAGCATAGCTTTCGTTTTCGTTTGGCTTATCGTTATTTAAGTTGATGAGAGTAGCGGTAAGTGTTTCGGAAGCTACAAACCTCTCAAGAAATATGTCCTTGAATTGTTCCCACGTTATGCCGGGATAAGTGACGCGAGCAAACCAAGTAGATGCCGCTCCTTTCAAGGCCTTACTTATGGCTATTATAAGTTGGCTTCCTTTAAGTGGGCAGTCACTGAAGCATAAATCAGCCGTAATGCGCCATGATTTAGCGTCTGCGTCGCGTTTATCGGGATCAAACTCTGGCAGCGTGATGTGTGTACTCACATGTGGTGTCCTCAGCGTATGGATAAGTGCACGCATCTGCTCACTCTGTACTTTAAACATTAATCGCCACCGAGAGTCATTCTGATTATCTTCCAATGAAGTTAATTCTGGAACAGATCCCACTTCTGATGACGGAGAAGGAGGTCTCTCTTGCTGGATATCACTCATATTGTCAAACACAGTAATCTTAAATAACAGTTTTAATTGTCTTTCACTGTGGGCTTCTTATTAATTACACTATAAGCTACTGTAAATGTCTTAATTATCAATAACTACTGTAAACTAATTATTCTAATGGACACTACGAAACGTAAGACAGTTCCTCGGTATGCGTCTGTCGCATGCTCGCTCCAATGCTTCACTGTCCCGAGACTCTGCCGAAGCAACACTTATGGCTGTCATATTGTGTTACTTGCGCTTGTAGTTCCATGGTCTATGGCTACACTCCGACCGCCATGGTCTATAGCTATACTCCGACATGTATATCAAATTTGAAGAGTCTAGTTATTATAGTTACTGAGATAGGGTCACTCGGAATCGAATATATAAATCCCGTTTTTTCCCGTTCCCGTGGGAATTTTGGAAATTCCTCTCTCAATGCTCCTCTACACTCCCCAAGCAACCTTCATGCCGAATTTCAGCTTTCTACGACCAGTAAAACGAAATATCCCGTTATTTCTTTATCCCGTGGGAATTTCCAAAAATCCTTAAAACTGTTTTTTACTATTACAATTACCTACTTCTATGCCAAATTTGAAGAGTCTAGTAATTATAGTTCATAGGATTCCGTTGAACTGAATATATAAATCCCGTTTATTCCTTATCCCGTGAGAATTTTGAAAAATCCTGAAATCGATGTTTTCATTATTGTAATACCTACTTGTGTATCAAATTTGAAGAGTCTAGTTATTATAGTTACTGAGATACGGTCACTCGGAATCGAATCTATAAATCCCGTTTTATCCCGTTCCCGTGGGAATTCCCGAAAATCCTTCCTTAGTGGATGCCTACATTGTATAAGGAATCTATGTGCAAAATTTCAAGTCTCTAGGTCCAGTGGTTTGGGCTGTGCGTTGATATATCAACAGTCAGTCAGTCAGTCAGTCAGTTTAGAATTTTATATATATAGATAGTCGTATCTTATGAATTTTATGGTCGCAACGCGTCACATAGAACCTGCTCCTACGCATTTGGCTGTGATAAGATAAACTTAGTTTTGTTTGTGTTTCCGGCGAACAAACGCAAATGCAGATTTTGTACCAGTTAGATTAATGGAAATATATTTGCATCATCTACGTCAATTTCAATACGTAACACTGGATATTCAATGGCACGATGAATTCTATTTGTTTACTAAAACCAGTATGTCGTAGAAAGTTAACGCAATTATATATTTTTTAACTTCTGTACAGGATACAATCAAAGCTATTTTTATTGACCCAAATTAAATCTCGAAGCCAAATAAACAGTAGGTACCGCTCTTTGTTATTTTGTTGTTCGCGGCACGATTGAGAAAAATCTCAGAGAGTACCCAGAGCAAGAATTAAAACGCCCCGGGAAAAATTAATCTAGTGTCCCGGACCGACAAATATTGTTGTTTGGTCGGTCCGGGGGCTATAAGTAATCTCGGCACGTTATGCAGTCCGTCGGGCGGTTTATTGGAAAAGTGGATCCGCGCTGACTCGGTTCCGCCGCGCCGACTGCCGGCGTCTCCCAAATATTCGCTAAACGCCTCGTTGACGCGACATTGATCGCCGTGGCTTCCTACTCATTAGATATGCAGTTGAAAACAAATCGTTTAGAAAAAAAATTAAGTACTTGGATATCGTAATAGACGCGGACGGAAGATGGAGGGATGAAGATGGGGAGATGACCTAGATTCTAGGTGCTTATCACCCGGTATGGCAAAGCTCACGTTTGATAGGTAAGAGTGGGGCAAAAAAGGAGATAGCCTTTGTCCAGTAGAGGGCAAAAATATTGACAATTGACTGCCCCGCTAAGACATTTAAAACACGACCGAGGTACCGGTTTCTCCAACAATATTTTGATCTCAGTGCTTATTGCTTCTCTGGCTTTCTGACTAACTCGTTGACTCCGTCATTGCATCCCGCTCTCATTATCTGGTCTTGCACCAAACCTTAAACATAACAAAAAAAACTGTAGAAACTAAATGGCAAGAGTTTTAAAATAGTCTTGCTAAAAGAATTGAAGTGAACACTCGGCTATTCGAGGAAGTTGTCCATTAAAATTTATTCAGTTGGAGCCATTTGAGCACTGCACTTAAGATCTGTATTTTACTGAAACTTTTGTATTTAGGTATTATCCGGAAGTACCTGTTAGCAACTTGGCTTTATCTTTCCTGACAATTTCACTTAACGCTGGTCACTTTTTTCTCCCGTCTGAAATGTTATTTACCTTCGCGACGTCTTATTTTCAGAGATCATTTTGTTTCTATAGAATTGTTGAGGTTTTTTGGAACTGACTAATGAAAATATAAAATATTAGGAGTTATAAGGTTTAGGTACTACTGATTGAGTTACACGGGTGTCGTGATTTTACCCAGTCAAGCAGTTTAATTTCTCTCTGTATTCAAGCTGCCGTTCGTTTTGGGACAATTAATTTATTTAATAAATTCTTAGAGGCCACGGTGCGCCGCCTGTCTTCACTCCGCTTCGCTGTTATAAATTTATATCACCGGACGTGTTCAGAATTTATGCGCAGACAAGACTTTACCCGCGGTTTCGGTCGCGTGAACCATTAGTCTGGCAGTTGAATTAGAATTCCGGGGGTTTCCTAAAGCCTCATCAGAATTCCCGAAAATTAGATAGTATATTTACGTTGTGTGAAAGAAGACATGTGCGTAATTTAGTATTTCTAGACTTATCCGTTGAGATTTTGGGGTTTTATATGCGTACATTCCGATCCCATGGGAAAATAGGAATAAAAAATAGCTTATAAATGAATCATACACAGCGTAAGAAATAAAAGTGGTCTCTCCTGTGGACTTACGTTTAATAAATTAGCGACTCCGTGTCAGGAACCTTAAGATTTATTTAAATGGGCCGAAAATTGGTCAGACATCTCACGCACCGATGTAGACTTAACTAAAAAATATTGGCTAATAGACTCTTAGCTTTTGCCATCTCAACAGAAGAGACGCGAACAGAAAAATGTGTATGACCCAAATGGTTATTTCCGATATTCGCAAGAAAACACCGCATCCAAAACGTTTGAGCTGTTTTAGAGCGAAAAAGTAACAAACATTCACACAACACTCACAAACCTTCGCATTTATAATTATAATATAAATAGGATAGTAGTATGTGTTTTCTTGGCGTGCGTCCTTGCAGACGCAGGCAACGGCGCATGTCGCAGGCGCCAACACCAGATGTGACTCCTTCATACCTACCTTTCCTATTATTTACCAACAACGGTACGTAATCTAATTAGATTTAAATACAGAAACGACTGGTTTTGCTTACTTACTACTTAATTAAAACATGTTTCACGTCACGTTCTGAACGAATATGCAGGGCTTAATAAACCGAAACGTATCCGACCGCGAATTATAATCACAGTAAGATAATTTAGATCTCAGATTCAAACACGAGTGTTTGTGGCTTTACATTGTGCCTAGTTAAATTCGTACTTTCATTAATATTCAAGATACGCTTTGGGATAAAACAAAGTGCGCGCACTAACGTAAGAAGGGTATTAGGGCGAGGTCTCCTTGACGCAACGAAATATTATGGTCTTTTAGACTCGAGACATTGTTTCGCATGTTCTTGGTAAAGCTCCTCATGAAAATAGTGGCAGTAAATAAAAACATTGTTTTAAGACGAAGCATTAATTAGGGTTCCGTACCCAAAGGATGCAAACGATGCCGTCCGTCTGTCACAGGGCTCTATCTCTTGAACCGTAATATTGTTTAGAGACTTGAAATTTTGCATCGGTTATGTATTACTGCGGCCGCTATAATAACAAATCAGTACTAAAAATAAAATAAATTTAAAAATTATTAGGGTCATAATTAATATTGGCGCAAATGGAATGTTATTTATCCAAGGAACTGGGATAAATCTTTCTATTTTGGCCGCATACGAATTTGTGTAGTGGGCGGAGCTAGCGTGAAAAATAATTTCGGGCGCCTCGTCTTGATAGCAAACCTAATTTATTTTAAGCCAGCAATACGAATTGGTTACTTAAAACTGGGTTGTTATCAGCCAGGGGTTATTTTCCGAGGTGATTCGACTCACAGGTAGGCACTGCAGCAGACAGCGGTTATGACGGCAGCCGTCGCTTTGTCCCCCTCAGCCATTGTGCCTCCTGTCCAGTACCGATGTCACTCCCTGGTTAGTTTTAATTAAGTCCGCTTTGACTGTTCATTTCCGACCGTACTGGCAAAAGCGTATTAAAACACCGTAGTGAATTTCAAATGAACAATCTCTGATACAGTTTGCTAATGAAAGGGTTCGCTTAAAGGTCTCTTATTTACTAAAAAGTCTGATTATTTTAAGTTGCTCTTTTCTTGTGACGCATTTAATTTGCCAATTCACCTCCTTATTTATCGAAAGTAGGTCTTCACAATCCGCAGTCTCTACTTAATTATCTGCTACTCATATTACTCGGTCTGTATTTCCCAGAGGTAACTTCTCGTCGATATTCCTCGATAGATATTCTTTCTGTCATACCTTACTTTTTAATTCTGTTGGGTTGGTTTCGTTTATTGACTCAATGCCCAGTGATCGGCGTAATCTATTACAATTTCCCTTTAATCTGCTCCTAAGTGACATTGTTACGTAGTTAACGCTGAATTAATAATGAGAGACGTTAAAACCTTAAATTAATTCAGTATATCGGCGTGGAAAGTGGTGGAGACATTTAACTTGGGCTTTGAAGGAACCGAGATGTAATTAAAATAAATATTTGGCACGAAATCCGGGTCGCGGCGGTTAAGTAGAGACGTTCGCACCCTTTGAACAACTTCGTGTTTATGTTTGCTCAGTACACAAATATAACTGAGATTCTGTTTTAATCTAACTGAACTTTTCTATCGTGATTTTTCCATGTTATTTTAGTTTCGCATGAGGTCCGGGGGAGTCCTCCAAATTGCCTATTAATTTTGCTGGCGATCATAACTCAAACTATTTGGTCCCAGCGGTTAATCCCTAATTCAAGGTGCCATCCTAAAACAAATAAATCAGATGATAAATGTGTATACAAGACATTGTTGTGGCAATTACAGGGTCTATTTGAATTCATAGAGCGCACGCATAGTTAACTACCAGTCGCAGACGCTATTTGATTGCACATTAGCAACCTAACTCGATGCCAAGTCACGACTAATGGCACAACAACACTTGACTACCATGTAACGGAATTACTAAGCGCATTCGTATTATATTTCACTGCATTGTTGTTCTACTGAAGATATCGAAAGTGTTTGTGTACTTCACTACACATGTATAAACAAAATAAGTATAGCTAACTATTTCTTTATAGTACATCCGGAAATTCAATCATACCTTTACACTCAGATGTATTCCCGAGGCGAAATATCCAATTTTTTCTTTAATTTAATAGTGGTAGATTTTTCGACGTTCATAGGAACATCAGTTGATGCCTAAATTGAATAAAGAATTTTGACTTTGACTTTTTACTTTGACATTGAATCATTTAGTAGTACGTAAAGCATACAGTGTCTCAATGCCTGATTTCTTATTTTATTTTATTACTTATATATCATTTTGCTATTTGAATTATTTTGCCGCTAGTGTCCCAATATTTATGCCGTCAAGAGTTGGGAATAAACATACTTAAATACTTTTCCCATCAAAACATGGATATTATGTCGTCTGCTTGCGTTACGTCAGCGCCTTTCCTGGAATGTTTTGAGACAGGAAATATATTTCCCGGCTGACATTTGTGTAGCTCTAAGTTGATAGGTAGGTAAGTGGAAACGTCCAAATTTTTTTTTTTTATAATATAATAACATGATAAAATCTAAGAAAAATGTTAAAAGAAACACGGATTTTTCATTTGAACGAGACATCTAGTAGTAACGGGTTCAGTTTTTTTTCAATTATTAAAGAATGGCGTAACGCATAAATCATGTTTTTAATGTTGCCTAATAAATAATTTCCAAACCCGTAAATAAATAATGTATCTCGAACAATAGGGATGTTGACACCACCAATCAACTGACGTACTTTTTATGAGCTGTCAAAACACAATTCTCCCATAGAGTTTGAATGGCAATAGCAACTTATTTATAACGTCACTTGTTCGACAACTCAATCAACTAACTATTTATTTGTTTTAAAGCAACATAAAAACTAATTTTGCAGTTAATCGAAAATTAATCTGGTTCTTAGGGCTAAAATAAAGCGTTTTTCAACTGGAGTCGTGTCTTCGAATTGTTTTTTAATAGCGTCAACTCAACATCCCTATTACCTATAGCGAAAAAAATCGAAAGACGTAAAACATACTTTGGAATTCAATACGATCCCAACAGCGCATAGTACGTGACGAAACTCCTTTAGAATCTACGATCCCAAAAAGAAGCCTTTCCGTGATTGCATTTTATTTCCTTCTTATTTTGATCGTCTCAAAGGTCGCCGTCATTAATCGCTTTATAAGAGCGGAAGTGCAAAGTGGATCGTACGAGCAAACTCGAGAGCGCCTCCTTCAACCCTGAATTCATTATTGTCTCCCAACTGAGGATGCGCTTCAAAGAAACTGCTGACTGCCTCTCCGCCGACCTGCACGACGGTTCAATGGCTTATTGCGTTTCCGACATCTCCGTTTATTGATATTTGGCTCAGTTCTACTACTGCAACGTTTAATTAGAAATGTACCTACTAAGCCATTCGAAGAAATTGATGAATTATTAGATTAGCTAGTGATAGTTTTGATCTCTTCTCTCGAAAATTTAATTTTTAGATGATACCGCTTGAACCAAAATTAATTTAAGCCTGTAATTTAGACCGTCAAATAAGTTGGACACAGATTTCACACGTTTTACACATGTTTATATAAACATATTATTGTAAAAAAGGAACAAACACAATCGACATACATTGGGATGCGTGTACAAATTCCTGTATTTCTTAAAAATCTTTTCCTCAGTTTGCTAAAATCATACTAAAAGCGACATTATGTTCCGATGACTCGACGAGGACAATAATTGAGATTGACACGCTTTCACGACATTACAAAGGCACTTTGACTGTGTCAGGAATTATGCCGTCTCATAATAATACTTATTATATCGAATATTGCTTTATGCAATTAAATTTACTGATTACTGGATACCAAGAAACCAAATCAGTGTCAACTGTGCCCTGTGTGAATTATATATCTACTTTGGAAGACGATATTCTTATCTGGAAGAGATACAAAAAATTATAAATGACAACATAACGCTGATTACCGTTTTGTTTATTTTGGATTATTATAAAAAAAAAAAAAAAAAAAAAAAAAAAAAAATAGTTTATTAAAAGAAAACCTTAATAACATACACTAAATATCCAGTGGCCCCACACTAGGCTATGCCTGTCACGTGGAGGCCTGATTCGGTATAACAATAAATTGACAAAATTAGGAAAAAAATTACAATATAAGTATAACCGGTTACAAAAAGCCACAGATAAGGTTTTTAGAAACTAGGTCGCAAAATTAAAGAGATAAGACTAAGCAAGAATGAATGGGCGAGTTTATTTTGAGTACGTGTGTGTGAGTGAGTGTGTAGTGTGCGTGTGTGTGTCAGTGTATCCGATTGTATGTAGTTGTGAGGGAAATGTATGTATGTAAGGAAGGCTAGAGAATTAGGTAACATTACAACAATTAAGATACGATTTTTAACAGTTCTTCGGTTTGATTATAGTTAAGACTCATCAACCAGCTTACAATCTTAGATCTTGCTTCGCGTGGAGTGTTTTCCGCCATCATGCAGACCTTCACCACCTTATATAAAAGGATGCAAAAAATTTGGAAGACGCCTAGCGAAAGCGGTTTTTGTGCGCGGAATGGGTATTTTAAAAACTCGTTTACGGATCAGGGCGGGATACTCCACCGACTGAATCACTTCTTTATGCGTGTGAGCTGCCACTCGCAGAATCATCAACTTCCTCACACTAAGGACGTCCGCAGCCTTATAAAGAGCGATCGTTGGGAAACGCCGGGCCGGCCATTATTATGTTCAGAAAATTCGTTCAACTTATATATTTTGAATAACATCATGGCATTTAAACATGCAATAGGATCCCGATGACAATTTAGGTACGAAAGCCTAAAAATTAAAAGTACCTATGAGTCATTGGATTCCATTGGTTATTTATAATAGCATTTGTGCATGCAGTTGAAGATTGACCAATACAAATTATTCATTAGCTACATATTTAATTTGTGATTCATTTGAGAAGGTATATTATACTAAGTATAGTATAATTAAGTATAATATACCTTCACAGATGAATCACAAATTAAAGATGTAGCTAGTGAATAATTTGTATTGGTCAATCTTCAACTGCATGCACTAATCCTATAAATAACCAATGGAATCCAATGACTCATAGGTACTTTTCATTTTTAGGCTTTCGTACCTAAATTGTCATCGGGATCCTATTTCTAAGCCTATCTATGATCCGTCATAGGTACACTAGGCAGACACCTAAAGTATTCATAGATTAATGTGTACACATAGCCATATTGTAATGCCTACAACGTACGTATGTACCTATGTGGATACCTGAAACGTTTTTTTGGTTAGGTGGCATAGAACGCACTTGGTTGGTTTTTATATCTGTGATCACATGCGCATTGGAAGAACATCACAATGACTGCATAAAGTTTAATTATGTTTTAAATAAGATGTGGAATAAAATGTTGATAGTCGAATTATTACTATGAAAATAATACGGAAAACAATACGCCTATAATAATATGCGTCCCAAATGCTATGATTACATAAATTAAACCTAGGTAAAAGGTAAAGGCTAGGTATAAGGGTAGGTACAGGTACATTTGATCTCTAATTGCTAGTGGCGAGGCGTTTGTCCAAAAACAAATAATCATGGGGCGATTGACCTAGTGGCAAGCTAAGCAAAGTTGTACGTACTATGTATGTGTACTAGACAATGGATGAACATACTCATATTAAACACCCAATACTCAAGCACAAACATTCGTATCTCTCATGCAAATATCTGCCGCGACCGGGGATCGAACTCGGGACTTCACGTCGCGTAGTCAGGTTTTCTAACCAGTAAGCTATTCGGTCATCAAACCGCGGCATTGACCAGCGAAGTCGAGCGTGATTATTACTAGCAGACTAAATCTAATTCTGTTAGACGTTAATGCCACTGGCTATAATAATAGACACGGGATTAAATTATTAGTTTGTGTTTAGAGCAGTGATAAAGTACGGGCATGAGGGCTGGCGCGGCGGGAGCGAGCGGAGCGCCGGGCGACGGCTGACGCCCGGCGCTTGGCAGCACCGGACACTTGAGACGCTGGCGGCCGCCCAACGCGCTTTATCTTAATGCACTCGCCTGTCCTCTCCCCTCACAGAACCCATAACTCGCTTTTCCACTCCGCAATTGTTTCAGTTATACGACGACGCGTCGTTAGCGCGACATTTGATACCACCCCCGCTCTTTTACGACCGACGCTCACCCAGCCGTCGCAAAATACCCAAATAAACTAACCTACCTAATTCTACGGATATACCGACACTTTTACTTAACTTTTCGCAAAATTTGTGCCGGGAACGTGGCCGCATTGGCGAAGAGTACAGGAATTTAATTCGGGTGTAGCTCCGCCCCGGGACTGACGGCTTGTGACATCCTGCGACGTCGCTCGACGATTTTTCGCCACATTTTATGTAACAAAGAGAATTTTATTGTATCCACGAAATTCTAGCAATAAAACGTTCGCTGTATCAGAGCATTAAAAGAATTTGCGCTGTAACACGTGAATGGCGTTCAAATGTTTTGAAATACAGTTCGTTTGAAAAGAGAGTAGGATTTTGTTGTTGTAGGAAAAGTAAAAATACTCGAGTAAGTCTTTGAAATAGAACTCTAGCAGACGCAAGTGTAATACTTAGTGCAGCATTAACGTGGCGAAAACGGTACCAAAATATATAATCGGAATTCAAACAAGTGTGTGGAAAAATATAAACTACCATACCAATGCTTTGATGATGCGGCAAATTCGGATGCGGGTGAAATTTGTTACATTGTGATAGATAAAGTAAATTTAAAAAAAATCAGGATTTATCAGTTCATTATAATTGCAATTTACTTCGCTAAAAATTTTATAACTATTTCAGAGATACATTTCAGACACACCTTACTAGTTCTAATAATATTCAGTATAGAACAAACTTATGGGAATTTTCTCCGCAGGAAACACCTGTTACTGCCTTTGGCTTTTACTTAGTTCTGTTCGCTTGGGAATAAGACAGATATTATTGTAGAAATTCGTCTTCTTGAAGAACATTCATTGCTGCCCGGAGTCTGGCACTCGTGATTAAATTTTAGCTATCTCAAATAATAGTACATATAATGTTTTATATAAAAGCTAATCATAATAAAAAGTAATTGATTAATGAGCAATATTTTCATACACCCCTCTTCTTCTATACCTACAGTATTCGAAAACAAAATAGACACACACAGTCTAATAACTAGTTAGTACGCGGAGCACGAATTACAAAAACGTCTCGAGCTCGATAATAAGTTCCGAGCTCAAATCCTGCTAAGACTAGTGTGTTTCGGTTTCGGCGGCATCGATATTGGAATGGAAGCACGTTCCATTCCGTGGCGGATATAAGGCGCGCGTTACGGTCCCATCCGACCGACGATGGTGCAGCGGCGGCATCGTTGGCTACGATTTCCGTGTTTTACGCCTCCGTGTCACTTTATTTCCATGTTTCCCATGTTCGTAACAGACATAAAACGCCCCTCACCCCTATAGATGCGCCAAAACGAATATCGAAACAACTACACCACGCTATTCGTTTTTCGATGGCCGACCTGTCACAATTTCCTTCCCCAAATTATTGAAGGCAGGCACGTTCTACCGTGGCAGGTTGTTTACAGCCGAATCAAGCTAAACGACAGCCAGCGAAGATTTGATTTCTACCCGGCGAACTTTATGCGAACAGGAACAGACTTCTCGGTAGCTTTGCAGTGTTTTATTGAATTAACAAATTATTGTTCCGTCTGGTATATCCATTATTTGAGAAACTTACTTTATAATTTTATAATCAAGACACGGCCATGTGTAAGGCAAACTTTGAAAAAAAAAACTGAGCGTCACTGCAGATTGTATATTCACATGATCCCTTTCAAGCGCTTTTTCACACCCCTGTTACTTTTTTCTCGGCATAACTATGAAACTGATTTTCGACTAATTAATGAGGTCTATGGTCTCACAACCCAGTACAAAAATCAAAGTTCTACCGTTATCTTTATTATAATAGCTCATTTTATACTGACTCTCCTACCTGTCAAAACGTATTGGGTATTTCCCGGTAACCCAGAGCCTTGAAATTTGGTACTAAGGTAGTTTATTTTATTTTATTCACGTTCATTTATTTATTGCATATCAGTCGCATTACAAACATGGATGCAATTATAAATATAGGTAACGCCACCAGAGTTGAGGCCACGCACACAACCACATCTCATGTAATGACAGCGGGATTTTGACGTTGTGTTGTCGTTAAACGTCAATCCCGCTGTCATTACATGAGATGTGGTTGTGTGCGTGGCCTCAACTCTGGTGGCGTTACCTCTACTTACATGTGACGCCTGGTTAGGTTAGGACAGCAATAGCAGGTTGGCCTAACTACCAGTGAATTTATAAGAAATATTTTAGTAGGATTAATTTGACCGTTAACTGTCAGTGC
The DNA here is from genome assembly GCA_947563465.1 of Archips xylosteana. Classification (NCBI taxonomy): domain Eukaryota; kingdom Metazoa; phylum Arthropoda; class Insecta; order Lepidoptera; family Tortricidae; genus Archips; species Archips xylosteana. The sequence goes on from OX387346.1 coordinate 16,518,613, forward strand.
TTAACTTGGCATCTTTTCTGATATATCACTGTTTTAAGTTAGTATCTGTTAGGGTTCTGTACCTCAAAAGGAAAAACCGGAACCCTTATAGGATCACTTTGTTGTCCGTTCGTCCGTCTGTCTGTCATGCCCCTTTATCTCGGGAACGGGTAGAGGCCTTGAGTTAACCCTTTATAAGGCCCCATTTATTGGAGCATACTACCACAGAATCAAAAGCAGCTATCGAATGCATACCTGACAAACTATATTTTTAAAGCTAGTCGTATTTTCAATAATTACAATGGAAATTGTGATGTATAGTGTAATCAATAAAGTTGAAATTCTAACTCAAAGCATGTGGTCGCTAAATCGCCTTTGCCTTATAAAGGGTTAAAATTAAAACCATACATATACTCAAATTTACAGCCCCTTGAAGCTATGACGAAATCAACCTTCAGTTAACTTCAAAAAAAAAGATACGGCCGTTTATGCCGCAAAAAACGTATTTTTGAGTTTCTCAAGGGAATCAATTATAGGGTATTTTATTTTCCGTTGAGCTAGGCTAGAACTATGAAATTCGTCAAGAAATACCGTCTTATGCTCAAGTATAGGAAAAAATCTGAAACTATTAAAAAATTGTTATTTTGTAAGGGGTGCCGACTATATTTTGAAATACCGTTATCTTTATTTAGAAATTTGTACGGAACCCTTGGTGCGTGAGTCCGACTCTCTCTTGGCCGGGTTTTTACATTTATGTTATTGGTAGGATTTCAATTACATAATAGACAATCTTGGAGGCCAAACATTTATTTACATATAATGTTTCAATGGTTTAAAATAAATAATAATAATGTGTATGCTTCCTATGTGCTAATGTTATGTATCAACTAACAGTGACATCTTTATTGTTTGCTGGTTAATGTTCGATATAAAGTTTGTTAGATCTAAGGAAACTTGCCGAAATAAACAGTAAAACCTATTATACCTTACCTGAAACATTATTGCATAAGCCTTTCTTTTAAGCGACGTTCTTTTTTTAAAATACAGCCGTAGTAGAGCCTAAAAAAACAACTTGAAGTTGTGTAACTCTGCTTGAGTATATGCTAAGAGCCCAACAGGTTAGAGCCGAGCGGGCGGGCTTGACAAAGCCTGCTGAGCAAACAGGGAGTAACGCTGAGTAAATATTAGGTTCCTAGGTAGTAGGCGCTAATGCATGCCGACCTCTAAGGCGCTGGCTATTCTATTTAAAGTCCTTACACCGACTCCCGAGGATCTGCAATACCCTTGTCACTGCCATGCGCAGGTAAATTTGATAATAGGTGTTTGTGTTGTCGAGTAACTATTTCCATTCGTGGTAGAGTGGACCCGAGCTAACGTTTAAACCCAAAGCAAACTTTGAAAGAGAATTTCTAGTAATGACCAAATCAGCTTAATATCCATAGCTACGACGTTGCCCTTTTTAACGGGACGGATGATTCGTTAATGATGGCACGTCCCATTTATATCTTGGCTATTTCCTTAATGTGGAAATTGTTATGACGGCTGACGTATTACCCTCCGAATCAGCTACTTTTACAAGTTTTGGAAACTAATCAAAGTAATGTGTTTTATTTCTCCTTGTTTGTCGCATTGGGATGGTAGAGTATATCGGGTGCAATGGGGTGACAAAAAATTACAAGAAGATTAAAATCCAAATTTGAATCATCTCCTAAAAATTACTGATTTTGAGCCTGCATTGTTCTTGTTCTATAACATCGTGCATTTTTGGTATAAAACAACGAGTAAGAGTTGAATGTTGTGAATTAAACTTTGGCTGTGTCAATATGAACATTTTGTAGTGTAAGCAAAGCAATAAGCTCGAGATAGCTATCAGTAAACGCCAACAAAATTTTCAAGTATCTGTTTATGTAAGTAAATAAGCAAACAGCTGACGGCTTCGTTTGCAATGCTCGTTGATCTTGTAATAAACTTTTCATCTCAAATCAAAATTTAGAGCGCGTCATCCCCGCTTAATTGTAACAGAAGGTGATCATGAAGTAAAAAAATCTTTTTGATAAAATAGCACTGGTTACTGAATATTCAGCCGTTCACAACAATGAACTGATTTACTATTTTAGGATTCAGCGTGCGTCCGCGCTGTTCGGCCGACTCGCTTTTCCGCCACGCGGAAAAAGGACCTCATCCATACCGATACGGGCCTAAAATACGAAAAACGTACAATTTCCCCTTTATTATCGCAGCTTATCATTACATGCGATGGAGCACTTCAATTTCACGTAAACGGTGCATAAAATTCTAGCCGTATATAACGACGCAGGGGAACGGGCTGTCTGATCTAAGGGTTGTGTTTTCGCGTGTAAGTGAGTTGCGTTTACGATGATATAATGAGTGATACAGTTTATAATTCTCTATAATAAAGTGGGCAAGAGCGCTCGGCGCTAAACCCGTAATATTTGCATACAGAATGAGATTTGTCATCCCGCGTTTGGTTGTGGGCGGAGAGTCGGGGAGGCTTACTTGAACGAATTTTATTTACCGTGCGCACGTGACGGACTCCTTTCGCGAGACGCAGCCGGCGTTCAACCGCTCGTTTGTCACCAGAAATTACCCAGTGCCTGAGACATTTACTCACTCCAAATATTTAATAATGTAACCTGAACCCGTCCCGACGTCTCTCCTTGTAACTTGTAACACAACTCTTGATACGGATTGATGGAGCCAATTAATTTTGCGCAAAACATGATTTATTAAAAAGTGCCATAGCTCTTTAATTGCTATTCTGTTTCAGGAGCAACTTCTTGCTTCCTGGTGGAACTCGGATTTGTAAAAAATATCCTATTTATGTTTTCCACCTATATGAATCAAAAAAGTAACTCTTCGTTTGTTTGTTCCGAACTTCCACATTTCATTTCCGGGCGTAATTAAACCCGCTCTGGTGTCTGTTTTTGGGGTTCCATATGTCTGTGACTTGCGATGATGTCCTGAATATTAAACAAATAGATAAAAAATATCCAAACGCAATCAACATTGAAAGTTATAAAAAAAGCTCTACTTAAATACAGAAATAACCCAAAACACAGTACAGACGCAACTGAACTAGAAATTTTGTTTAAAATTTTATTTATATGGGAACCTCGTGAATCGACGTAGCATGCTCGCGCTTGTCTGGTTTTCATGGAGTAGCATATAGGTACAACCTGCGAATGTAACTGTTCTGAGCTCAATCCAGAATGGACCGGAATGTTAAGTTATACAAATAAAGGTATATTACGAGTATGTATCAGCTTGTACACTACTAGAAAGGAACTACCTAGTTTTTCAGTCTAAACAACATACAAGCTGACCTTTATTAAAAGCACGGAAATACATAGAATATAGTTTCGTAGCTAAAAACTTTAAATTGATTAACCACTATTAATTTTTTGTTCGCTTAAATTGTTTTTCAGGTTCATGTGCTGATAATGGGATGTTAAAACTTAGTTGCAAATTATTTGATGTGTGTTAAAATAGCCTTTTTAGAGTGAGGCCGAAATTCCATTTACGAGAGACGTCGGGGACCGCAAATTGGATTCCCTTGGGATGGACGGGCCTAAATAATGCCGCTTCGACGCTAGAGCCTTTTTAATTTGTGTGAAAATTTTGAATGTAACAGATTCGTCCTCCGAATGTTGAATGAGACCGTCGTTTGCCGACTCCTGTCTTTAATTCAAGTATTTTTAAAAGACTTCCGCTTTATAAGAACATTTTCAATTAAACGTTGAATTAGTTAGTGAACTTTCTGCTGCTGAATATTATTTGAACTGTTATAGTTTAGGTAGTGAACTGCAAAATCCGTTTTAACTTACGATGCGCTAAGCTCATTCCAATAGTATTTTATTTCGAAGATAGCATGTTTCAGATGGAAATTAAGTATAAATATTGAAATAAGCAGTTCTTGGTATGGTCGTGTTTATGTAAATAGAACAAAATTATTAACTACGTCACATCATACTCAATAGATAAAAACTTTTTTCATCAAATCAAAAATTTATTCGTCTACAATTGACAAAACATCTTTCGTACAAATCGAAGAGCATTTAAAGTAATGTGGTATTCAGACTTGACAATTTTAGTATCAAACTATACTAGAGCTTGTCTAATTTAAAATGACGCGCCCCACCACCGCATTTACGCACAGGATTTGAAACTCAATTTAAGCTACAATAGAGAAATGTTTCTCTTGGCAGATGTGCGTAAATGCGGTGGTTGGGCGCGCGTCATTTTAAATTCGACAAGCTCTACATATGTTAAGCACCAAACGCACTGAAAGCGATAGTGGGGCGGCGCGGTGCCGGTGACAATTGTAATATTCTAACTTGTATGAACGGTTGTGCGGTACCATACCGCGAACTGGTTCATATTTTGCATTTGGAGCTTTATACTGTTACAAACCGATAGCTAAAAGAAGTACGAACATTTTAAACTACGTGAGCGATGGGGTGATCAATTGAAAGTTTTGAGTGGGAAGCATAATAACCCAAGCCGTGCCAAGCCGTGGTGGTCTAGTGGTTTGACCCATGGCCTCCCAAGCAGAGGGTCGTGGATTTGAGCCTAGGCTCGCACCTCTTAGTTTTTCGGAATTTATAATTAATAATTTATCTGCGAACTTTACGGTGAAGGAAAAAATCCTGAGGAAACCTGCACACACCTGAGAAGAAATTCAATGGTGTGTGTGAAGTTCCCAATACGCACTGGGCCCACGTGGGAACTACGGCCCAAGCTCTCTTTATCTGAGAGGAGGCCTGAGCCCTGCAGTGAGTGAATGAGTGGCATACATGACCCAAGAAACTTTTTCAATATTTTTCAGCATATTTAAATTCCAAAACCTCGCTTTCTCTGAAACAAAAGATTTGTTTGCAAGCTTTTATCTTGATGGAAATACAAGTAACAGTTAAAGCAAAACGTTATTGCCGCGAGTCAATTGTCTGTTCCAACAGGCAGACGTAGGCGGAATAGCAAATGTTAAGGCGCCTATTGGTACCATTATAGCTTGGGACTTGGGAAAAGTCGCATGTGGGGTACTTACCATTCGATTACCTTTTTATTACGATGAGCACGGAAACGTTTCGCATACAAACGGCTATTTAACGCTCTGTAATAAAATGAATAATCCCTAAAATTAAATAGAATTAACTGATAACACCTTTCAATAGTAGCAATGCCATTCATTAAACCTATCACTCCGCCAATTGGAACCTCTATTCAGTACATTAGCGATCTAAATAACACGTACGTTGACCATTTTCTTTACATTCATATCTCAGTTGAAACCGCGACTAACGATGTGGTTTAAACGTCTATGTGCAAAGGCTTCACAACAGGCTGCGTATATATGAAATGGGAGATGATAATCCGTTTGCAAACGTGTCAGCTGAATGGGCAGCTCAATTTCGACCCTGTAATTAAGGAGTCACCTGCGTGAACAACTCACTCGCCGTAATTGAAGCTTTCAACTTGGGTCGAGTTATGTCGACCCGCCAGGGAGACTGCGGTTTGTGAGTCAAATTTCACGCAGATAATAGGACCTCTATAACTGCACAACTTGTGAGCTAAGCCACTTATCTACTTGCTTTAATTAAAACCGAGAATAAGCTAAGCAAGCTTATATTATTATTATAAACACTAACGCACCTTATTTTATTAGCTAATTCCAGCTTCAATGCTCGGATGCAAAAAGTTTTATAGGTCACCTGGATCTAACAGCAGATAGTAAGCTGTGAGCCTGTGATCGGCAGCGTTGGTTAGATAGAGCAATAGTTGCATTTGTAAAATGATGTTCGCAATGGCGCTTGTGTAGGGCACGGCAGCGAAGCGCCACGCCGGGCTTCCAGCCCACTTGGAGGCCCGCCAACATCCACTGTTTGTTTATAACATTAAAACGTTTAATGTCGCCGAACCTCTTTCAGTTTAAATGCCCTGAATTTTTATAAGCCGTACCAGTTGTAAGCGCATTGAAGATTTTGTACTAGTTTTCTGACCGGCTCTCGTGTCTGTGCAAGTATTAAGAGCAATCTTGGCTGGTCTGTTTAGTTTATCTTTCTGATATGCTTTATTTTTAACCGCACTTTGAAGTTTGCTGTCTTGTTGTAGTTAGTATTTGATTCGATTTGTTTGTCTGAACCTTTTTTTTTGTTTCTGCACTTAAAGAAGTCGAAAGCGAAGCATTTTCTTTTGGTTCAAAAACGAGCAAGTCAAACATTGGTGAATCAAATTTTGTTTGTTTGATTATGTCCATTTGTAAGATGAGACTATATGATTTCACTAGATAACTTTGATAACTTACACGTTTGTTTTGTGCCGGCATTCCTAGTATATATCCGTATTTTTCCGTATTTAAATAGGACTCTGAAACATCTGGTTTTGATGAACTGAATACTTCGCATTCAGGTTGGCGGCACTTGAAAGCGTGCCAGATTATTTTAAGGTTTCTACTGATACAACCACGTGTACGTGGGAAGAGAAAAGATGTAAATATAGGTATATTCGATAATTCAATCAATGACACCTTTATTTGTAAACCTTAAATATGTGTTTTGTAGTAATTTAGAGTTTCCTTAGTGCGAAAATATGTTATTCAACAACTTAACCGCTCAATAATCTGATGTCTCTCGTTATATTTTTCACCGGACTGTCGAAGGAGGGTTATGGTTTTCGAGCGTAGGTATGTATTTATGTATATACATGTACTAGCGGCCCGGTACGTGCTTCGCTACGTATAAAGTGAAATATTAAAAAAAAAAATTGGAACATCAAATTCATTTATCCAATCTATCTATCTATCTAATACCTTTAAACGAGCAATTCTTGTATATATGTATATATATATGTATATATATATCATCAGGATCTCGGAAACGGCTCCAACGATTTCGATGAAATTTGGTGTGTGGGGGTTTTCGGGGATGAAAAACTGATCTAGCTATGTTTCATTTTCAGAAAATCGCTTTTACTCGTGTTTTCCGGCTATTTTTGTTTGCATTAGAATATAAAGCTAAATTTCGCCCACTTCGAGCAGATCATAATGGCACATTAGAAATCGGGTGGTCGCGGATCCAGCCGACCTCGGTTCGAATCCATGTTTTTTTTCAACATTTTTAGTTTTTTTTTATGTTTATTTTTCATGAGAAAACGTCAAGTTTCTTCTTTTGTGAGAAAAAGTTACTTTTTTGTTAGAAAAAGTATTATAGGGAACGTGCAGTAACTATAGGCGGCAGCACTAATGCGACAGAAGAGACACTATGCGGACAGTAAAACAAACTTATCAAGGTAAAACATTCAAATTGATGGCACCCTTATGGCACCAGTTGGCAGCACCGTCTATGTGCACGTTCCCTATTGGGAGCACAGAACAGGAAAAGCCGGTTGTCTGTAAAGTCGGTTTACGGACGATAGTTTAACGTGACTCACCCCCCCCCCCCCCCCCTCCGGTGTTTTTGTCAAATATCTTGAAAACGGTGCATCCTACGGCAAAATCAATGAAATTTTCATCCCCCCTTTAATACCCCCGCGCTCCCTCCCCGCATCCCCTCCCCCCCTCTCACCCCCCACCCCCCACCCCTCCGGTGTATATAATCAGGATCTCGGAAACGGTTCCAACGATTTCGATGAAATTTGGTATTTGGGGGTTTTCGGGGATGAAAAATTGATCTAGCTTGGTCTTATCTCTGGGAAAACGCTTGGTACCGAGTTTCTACCCGAGCAGAGCTCGGTCGCCCAGGTACTTCCTTATTTATTCAAACAAAAAAATATTTTATTAATTTCTAGCTATTTAAAACTTAATCCAAAACATTTGGATAAACAATATTTTTTGTTTTTTTTTTCATTTTGAGCATGAATAAACAAACGGCTGGGGGTACCGACTCTGGAATAGGCAACATAAAGTTGGCCATGTGAAAACATGATTCCTCCAAATTCACACCACAAACGTTAAGTGTTTGCCCTTGGGCCTTGTTGATGGACATCGCAAATGATAAACGCACAGGATATTGTAATCGTTTGAATTCAAATGGCATATCAGTTGGAATCGAGGGATACGCGGTATCAAACAAACTTCTCCTTTCGATTTAGCAGTTAAGATCGTAGATTCAATCAAATTTTTCACTGCCAATCTGGTTAATCAATTACACATTTTTGGTGGATTAATATTTCGCAATAATATAATCAAAGAACCAACTTTCAGATTCAAGCAATGCGGTGGCATACCAGCCGGTTCCAATGAATCAATTTAATCGAAGCACGTCCAAAATGAAATGATCGCATGAATGACATAACAACATGCTCTTACTGTCAACACTGAAAAAAGTTTCAATTTGACTGCACAATCCCCATCTGAAAAAAGTTCAATTTGACAGCAAAATCCCCATTAACAAAATGGTCCGCCATTTATTGAATTCATTTGTTACATAAAATGTAATAAATGAAGAACCGCTCTACCGATTTTGTGCAAACTTCACATAAACCATCTACTAAATAGTCCGAACAAAGCCTAAAAATTTGGTTTGGATAGGTGAGCCCGTTCTTGAGTTATAAAATTACAACGAAAAGTGGCATTCATTTTTATATATATAGATGTATGTATCATTCTTTGGCACGCCCTGCAGCCTAAACGATTTTGAAGTGTGAGGTGCCATTAGATTCGTCTCAGTTCCGCGAGTGACATAGGATTAATATTTTCCCGAAATTCCCATGGGAAAGGGAATTATACAGGCGGTTTTTTTCATCTAGTATTCAAATAAGTTCTGTTACTGCTGTCATTAAAATTTTCGGTGGTTTTTAAATCCTCTTGCGTTTAAGTATTTGAAACGATATATATAGAGTTCTGGTCAAAACCAGCTTCGTAATATTGCAAGATGGAACGGAATAGTTGGCTCTCGGAATCGGTTTCACTTTCACGTCGTTCTCACTTAATCCGCGTGGCTACACCGCTACGCGTGGATGGGTTTTATTGCAGTTTTTCTTTTATTTTTTTTGTCTCAATTAAATTTAAAACTACTTTATTTTCACTATATGACAATTTATTAATTTAAACGTAAGTAGACAGGTATTAATTGTTCTCTGGTATAGTTTCACATTCTTACTTTCACGTAATATTTATAATAACCAACCAACGCTTGATAAAAAGTATAAGCTGCAAACGCGGTTAAACAAAGGTTAACGAAGGCCCTGAAATTTTAATTAACTTACGAGTACTTATGCATATTTTCGTGGGATTAAAAATCATGACAAAGTAATTTGCCAGCCGTGTTAATTAAATGATTAAAATCTAAACTGTTACACGTTTTTATGAACCAATTTAATGCAGAAACGTACGAGTTATTAAACTGATCGAAACTAAGAAATGTTTGCGCGGGCCATCAGCGGGCGCGTCATTCCTGGAATAGCTGTGATAATGAACCGAGGTGGCTAGTGTTCCCGGTACCGGGGGACGGCTAGTGACGGGCAAAACCCGTACCTACTAAAGTGATATTTTTCACGCCATTTACAAATATTGATGTTTCAATTTAGACGCTCGTTACGTTTCAAATTACTTTGTTTCGGGGAACTCGCTCACGCAGCAAAGCCTATTTTGACCTGCTTATGATTTTTTCTTGATTTTACTGTGCACAGAATTTGCCGCCGGAATAATTTTACTTCCTTTTGTAATAATTTACATTTTAGTGCCGTATTTAGGTTTATGACGAACGATAATATAATCGGCTAAGACGAGACGTAAAATAATTACTACCTCATTATTTAAGCAACAGCTTGTAAGATAAAACTTATCTGTGTTATATTATTTTTACTACTAAAACTCTTATTGCCATAATTAAGAGGGAATTTTATTATGATGGGTATTAAAAATACTGCTCCCGATTCCACAATGGGAACAGTTAACAATATCGTTTTATCGTCTTGCTTTTATCGATTTTTCTTCGTCGCGTCTACTGGAATGATGGTGAACTAATAAGTTAAGGACTAATTAGTCTTTGTCGATTAACAGTGTGCCGCTACTGTTAATGCGACAAGGACTAAGAGCAGAGCATGTACAGACTTCAACTACTTTGGGCTTCTATTCAATTCTAAGTCCAGGTGATATTGCATCTCAGAAAATGAGCTCTAAGTCGAGAACGAGATGCAAATATCTTTTGTACGCTGCTACTTGACTTTCTTCAAGGATTGTAACGAAGGCCTTAGCGGAGCAAGAGCTTCGCCTCCGCGGAGGTGGAAGTTAAAGTGGGAGTAGAAAAAATATAAATTTATGATTTTCAAGGTACTTATAGAAAGTCAAAATGTATATATTTAAAAATAGGTATATAACATAGTAGTACACTTTTTACTAGAGCTAGTAGGTCATCACTAATAATCAAAATTAAGAAGAGGATAATTGTATTTCACAAACAGCAGTTTTGCGGCTTTAAAAAAAAAATCTCCATCACAACTCCGCAAAAATTTCATAGAGGCAGAGGTACAATTTGTTGCAGAAGTTCCGCAGTTACGGAGGCGGAGGCGAAGTTGCCTTAAATCCTACTTTCTATCTAAAAAAAGATTATATGTGATTGACATGCTACAACTAACAGTCACGGGATCACGTGGAACAAATTTTACTGAATAAATAGCTATGTAGTATGGAATCTGAGCGCATTGTTACCTACATCATCTAGTACCTAGGGGCCATCCATAAATTACGTACGTCACACATTTAGGGGGAGGGGGGGGGGGGTCAAGCGATCTGTGACACTAGAACAAAATAATGGCGATTTTCATAGTAATAAGTGTGACAGGGGGAGGGGGGGGAGGGTCCAAATTGATCGAAATGGGTGTGACGTAATTTATGGATGGCCCCCTACCACATTAGGACAAGTATAGGCCCTTAACCACTTCAAAATGATTGATAAAAACCAAATCGGTCCGAATCCCATTGGCGGAATCCGGCATTTAGTGGAAAAATGTATTCCCAATTCGAAATACGACATAATATTCTAATACCCTCTTCGTTTTCGCCTTTTTGCAACTCTTAACAAACAATCAAGATTGCGAGTAGATCGAAGTAAAATGTATCGCTATTGTTTAGCCGTGCGCTGTAACTCTGGACATACTAGTCACAGTATGCGGAGACTGTAAAGCGTCTTTTGGTCTATTTCTAAGAGGATAGTAGAAAAAGAAACGCTTAGATGGAACCAGCACTTGTTCTGGTATACTTACTGACCGGCATAGAATAATTAAAGGTTCAGATTAATTAGTCAGTCTGGTCTTTGATTCGTCCATCACTAGAGACGGCGACTCTGCACTCCCAATGGAAACGAACTTTGATTTAGTTTAGACGCGACAATCCGTTTGGAGCGCGTTATAATACGGTACGAATCCAATTATTGTTATTCTACTTAGTGGATTGCGGCGGTAACTTTTATTGCTTATACCTACGCCTTAAAATGGTTTAGGCCACTCTGGGGGCTTGGCCTGGTTTTCCTGAATTGTACATTGCATGCAATCGTTTAAAATGTCGGGTGACAGAATACTTTTAGGTTTTTGGTTCTTTTTGTGTAAGCTTCGAAATAATAATTACAACAACCGAGTAAAAGATGCTAGTAACGCTTACATTTCATTTACCCAAATCCACTTTTTAGCAAATTTGAAGCCTGTTGTAGCGCAAAATAACTCTGTTAGCACATTCTTGGAAATCTCAAACATTTAACATTTAAATAAACGGGCCACTTTCTCTGTTAAAATTTAATATCACAGTAATTAATAGTTATTACAATTATTTTGATCCTGCATAATTATGGTACTTACCTAACCAATCCATATTATTATTATAAATTCGAAGGTGTGTGTCTGTCTGTCTGTCTGCCTGCCTGCCTGCCTGCCTGTCTGTCTGTTACCTTTTTACCTTTAAACTGCTGAACCGCTGCTGCTGCTGAATTTAATGAAATTCGGTAGAGAAATAGTTTGAGTCACGGGAAAGGACATTAGGATAGTTTTTATCCCGGAAAATTGAATAAATCCCGCTGAAGAGCGATAAACGAATTCTTCGCAGAGGGAGTCGCGGGCAACAGCTAGTATTGAATAAAATAAAACTCTTTTTGACGGCGCTGTCGTATGAGCCAGTTTTCATCTTTCTCGTTTTTTAATGTTTCCATGTTCATTCTTTTATTTATTTGTTACGCCTCAGGCGAAGTGATAAAATCTCACAAAAGGGGTAAGATCCGTTTCTCCCTTTTAACACATCTGCCAGCGAGGCTGGCTGCAGAACAAGTGCGGCCCGTCGCCCCCAGCCGTCATCTGTGCCCTCACTGCGGATCCTTTTGCACATTTATGAAAAAACTTTTGTCTACATTTTTGGAATTGTCTTGTAGACTCTGCCTGGTCACATTTATTCTGCCTTTACAAATGCAACTTTTTGTTTCGTATTACACAAAAACATGTACGACCTAATTCACTTATTACATTTTTGATGATACTTACAAAGTTTTGCTCTCGCAAATTGAATATTTTACCAGAGCTTGTTTGCTTAGTTTTATATAGGTCAAAGCTATTTTGTTTTTCGGAGATACATCGGCCTTCTTAATATTAGAATTTTAGTATTAAAATAAAGTACCTTACCTAGTACAGTTTGAAACCTTAGTTTTACAAGTCGCGCCTGGACAGTAAATACGTGGTAAATACCTAACTTTGGGCACAAACTTTTTATGTAGTTTTGTGAGATAGACATAATAAAGTTTAAAAATGGTAACCTGTACAAATGTTAACTTGCTAGCGTTCTTTCTTCAGAACCGACGTGACACTGCTACGCTGCACTTTTATGAAAAAAGTTTTTCTCGTTGCTGTCCACGGCGACCCAGCCTTTTAGAATATCTAGTTCGACATTATATAACCAAGTTCATTTGACTACGTTGCATGTAGTTACATGTTTACGCCAGAAAATGAATATTAAGAAATCATTTGTGCACGTACCTACTTTGCATTTGAAGAGGTAGGCATTTACCTTTTTACTTCGATCGGATTCTGTCCCATGGGAACAAAATTTGAGCTCAGTCTAGACAGTATTTTCTACGTAATTGTCAAAATATAGGTATAGTTTCAATACGCTGTCAAAATATACAATAAACTTCATGTAGCAACGATTCTCTGATCAAATGCCTCAACATACGCTAAACCATCTTACGACGGAGGAAACGCTTGTTTTCTACAAAGCATCCATAAGTAGCATTTATGTATGCTTCTAACTTCAGCGATTCGCAGTAAAAAGTTGTTGCGAGAATACTTAGCTTAAGTACGTGAGTACTCTTATACGTACTTTCAGCCGTCGGAGTTTACAGAGGCAGATATGTACGTATATGTAAAGGTAAATATCTGTGGCATGGCTTTACTGTTCCATTCGTGGAGCTGCAAGATTCACCCGGCGAGCTACGCTGACTGAGCCGCTTATTGGCCGCTCACGGAACGCGCCGTGGCTTATGCACCGGCGGCTGGACTCTCGCCTTGCCCTATCTATTTGCGCAGACCTCTCTTAGACATATCCTCTATTCAAAATTTCGTACTTCGCATAACAGTATAACTCAGTCCCACAGAAGTTATTTTAAAAATATACATCAGACAGGAACGAATTGGAATTGTGTTCAGCTCTTCCAAGACGACGGATTATTGTCATATTTTAAAAGGTACTGCATTATTTAAAATCCTTTGTTTAAAGTCAGCTTTCCGTCGTCTGCCGCAATATCTGCAATGCCTGCGATGTTTTTACTTACTATTATTATAATAGGTATACAGGAAAATAGATCATGACAGTAAATAATCGTGTCATGTCATGTTGCCGTCTAATAACGCGATGTGAAATCCATGTTAAGCTAATCCGTTCGTTCTATCAATACAACGCTACGACGATCGTTTGACATGAAATGGCTATACTTACTGTAGGTACATACATGCCGTTATGGTTAGTATAGTTCAACCTGTCTGGGAATGATACGTTTTGTTCTAAATCCTTTTCACGAGAAGAGAAAACAGCTTATTCAGTAGTTGATTTATGTGAAGGCTTGTCGACAGGAAGGACGATTTGAATAGAGCATCCCGGTAGCCGTGTCGAACCTGAAAGCTTTTCATAAACGAACCAACAGTGGCTTCACCTCAATGAAATGCGGCTAAAAGCCACCCGTTGTTACTTGTTACTGAAGAAACTTTATACTTTGTGGAATTGTGACGCGATGAAGCGCTCTCGCTATTATGTGACTTGCAACAAACAAAATAATTAAAAGCTTTACCTTGCGTGGAAACTTGCCTCTTAAGTCATCCAAGTTGAATTCCTGGGTAAAAGGAAATTGTGCACTGAACTTTTTTAATATCGTGTTTTAAACTTACCAAAAATTTACAAATTCAAAACGCAGCTATGTTAATGCAATTAAAAAAACTCAAAAGAAAAGATAAATAAAAGCTCAAATCGTAAAGTAAATAATTACTCACTTCCTATTTATAAGTCTGTTAAAATTGCGTTCACTGAACAACTAATGTTTATTTATTTATTAAACTAATGCATAAATTCCGGCTCTCATCGAAAGTGCATCAATATTCTTGGCAGAATTTGAAGAGTGAGATGGTATACGTCTGTTGCTAATAGGGAAGAGCGAGAGTTTGTTTATTCACGGCAAGTCGCGTGCGTGGCGCCCGGGCGTCGCGAGGTTGCGTGTGCGCGGCACGCGACTAACATAACGTAGGTGCCAAGTAGTGCCAACACTACACTCCACAACTAAAGACCTTTCTAGGTTTACCATTATTAAAGGTTTCCACTGCTGAGACAATCTCGACAGAATATCAACTTCATGCGAGCATTCATGAAACAGTTACCTATTCATGCTGCTTTGGAAACTTGACGCGTGTTGGAGAAAAATGTTAGGTACTACATTTTATATAGACTAGATTAATACTATTTCCGAGAATTACTATGTTGAAATTCGGTGTAAGTTGAAAGTATTTTGGATAAAGTAATAACTTAATAACTCCTTTTCCTGCGCAGTCCCCGAGCGTTTTTTCCTGTAGCTTTCAAGTAATTTGCAAATTACTTTACGCGAAGCTGTTAAGTCTGGGCTAGTACGTTGAATATTAAAAGGCAAATTCAAATAAATTTAGTCGCAAAGTTTTTTTTATAGCGACATTTATTCCACTAGAAACCAAAATTAAGAACTTTTAATCAATGATTTACCATCTAAAGCAGTCCTATTCCGAGGTTCTCTAGTTAAATTGTACCTACCTATGTCTAAAATTGCCGTTCTCATGTGTATCTTATCTAATTACCTACCTTGAACGCGGACATAGATTGATGACGTTATTTAATTCTCTTTGTGCTCCAAACGATTCTCATCAAAACAGATCGTCCCCTAATTATCATTTCCTATATCATATCAACTCCACCCACGCTATAGACATGCACAAAATATTAAGGATATTAAACAAGCAAGCGATCATAGGGATATCACGTCTCAACCTTTAGCCGGGCCCATACATTAATTAGGAGGGATTATCGTCCGTCACACCTATTACCGGCGGCCGGTTCACCGACCCGCCGATTACAACCACAATCCTTCTCTACGGACCTCTCATAATTTGTCTGATCATCCGAATCAGTGCCAATTCAGACGGCTTAGCATTAAGTGAAAAATGCTTTTATCACGAGTTCATAATTCCTCAGTTTCAAAGAAAAATAACTGCAAATCATTTTATGAGCTCGATCGATTTGAAAACAACAAGCTTTCTACATTTGAATACACCACGAGAAAAACATTGAATGTCACTTTTTTGTGAAACTAATCTTTTACTGCCACCAATAAAGCGATAGATAGTATTAAAAGGTCAGTTTCACAAAAAAATTGACATTCATTCTAGTTCCCGTTGAGTCTTCATTTACTAACGTTACGTAAATTATTAAGTGTTCTACAATGGTTAAATAATTATACGGTTTCCGAGCTTTAAGTAAATAAATGGATGACCCGAAACGAGCCTATTATTGTATTTGATAGAAAACATCGAATAACGCAACGCAATAGCGAAATCGCGGCGCAAGCGAACGTGAGTGTACCATTAATAAAAGGGAACAAATCCTCCGTGCAAGACAAAGGAGCCAGCATCAATATTTATTGGCGTGCTTAGTATTAATCGGGTTGGATCGTGAGCTGTATCGCGACTGCGACGGCGAGCGTCGAATGGATGGACTGTCGCGGTCGGAGCGCGCCTAATTTTTCCTTAGCGAATAAATTTTCAGGCACCGTAGCGCGTAGAGTTCGGTCGTAGCGCCTAGCGCCCGCCCTGCCTTGCAGCCGAGCAGTCTGCCCGTTGCGATATCGCCGGCGACTATCAGCGTTCAGCGCACAACGACCGACCAGTGTACCCTCAGCCGCCGCCGAGGTCGGATGTGTCGCTTCACGCGATCTCATTCACGACTTCGCGTACGAAATGTGTGACAATAATAAGTGTTGCTTCCTCTTTGTTATTTAATATTTTCGTGTACAGACTTATACTACATGATATTATAGGACTTGTAAGCTTTATCTGATTAGCGTCTAATGTGTAAATCGAACTGAAAATAACTGCTTCATACTTTTATTTCTGCGAACGTGCATGCCGTGACACCAGCGAAAGGGGTAAGATTTTTAATAATTCTGTTTTTCCGTGTCACTGCGTTCACCCTGTTTTTTGGATTTCCCCAGAGAACTCGTTGCTTAATGTGGAAATAACGAAATATCTACCTTACTGTAGAATTGGAAAAACAACATTCTTAGAGACTTTCATTTCTTACGGTATTACATATTTCGTCAAAATAAATGGACGTGAACTCGGGATAAGTACTTATCCCTACTTAACTTCTGTCAGAATCCGAATACTTATTAATTCGTAAATTGTGTCCTTGCGACCGCAACCACCCCCAATAACCCCTGCAACATTAATTCCAATTAAACCGGCGGTTTTAATCGCTAGTCAGCGGTTGTCGAGTGCTCTCTATAGTATTTAATGCTGTTATTGTACCAGAGAGTTCATTTGAATACCATTAATGATATACTGACCTATGGACGACTGATACGCAAACACACCACGTATCGCAACAAACAGTCTAACACATTGTAAACTCTAAAGTATGCTACTAAGTATGTTCTCGGATAAAGTTTATTTCTTACATTACACTTAATTTACTGTTGCAACTGTTTCCACTTCTCGCAGCGACTCGACTACGTATTTCGCAGCTATAAAAATCACCCGCGAAAACTGCAGCCCACATTTTCGTTTCGGTATCTCGTAATAAATCAACTTTAATAACGGCAGCAATAAAAATATTTTGTAAGAGATCACGTTTATTTCAGTGTAAGTTTACTCAGTAGAACCTTTTTTAAAAAACTGCTTGGGATTTTTAAAGAAGAAGACCATTCAACAAGCAATTCTTGAATATTTATTATTTCGTTGATCTCGGAAACGACTCCAAAGATTTTGAGGAAATTTGCTATTTGATCTTATCTCTGGGAAACCGAGTGTGTTTGAGCTTTGACCCCAACGAAATTTGGTCGCCCAGGTACTAAACCGTTGTTAGTAGTACTTACTTCCCAAAATAAGAAACCGAGTTGTTCGGGACTAATGTCTACTGATACTTGCTTCTGATAATAAACCAATTTGTATACTATTTAGACTTCGCAGGAGTTAATTTTTCATTTCAATTAAGCCAATAAAAGGGAATAGACTGCTGATGGTTAGCTACATTTATTAATGTAAATTACAAATAGTTACTAACATTCGGTAGCCTAATGGGTTAACCCTTTACCAAGGCCGCGAAAAACCAGCGTGTTTTAATAAGTTATTTATATAGTTTTGCAACCATTTAGCATGTTTTGTTCAAAATGTATTTACAAAAGTCGGATATGTTCGTGTAAACCAGAAAATAATGTGTGGGATACGATATTCCTATTGCCAGTCTGAGTAATGAACTGTCACATTCAATTCAGTGTAATTATATTCTTGATCAGGCAAAGGGTGATATGTCTCCCACATGGTATACTTATTGTATATACCATAGTCTGGTTTCAACTCCAAGTATCCTACAAAACATTATCAATCCTTGAAAAAATTATTTCAACACAATAGCAATTTTATTACTTATTGACACGACAAGACAATCAACTGGGCTGTGGACAGAATAGTTCCCACATAATCAAACTCTAACAAAGCATTGGGATAGTGTCATCCCACATCCTAATTCTGGTCATACTACAAAATGCATGATTATTTACCAAAGTATAGAATTACATTACCTTACAACACTCAAAATCTACAAAATATAAAAAAAAATTCGGGCCTATCTGCTTTTATTTCGCTGAAATTAAGTTAAGTAGGTATTCATATTTTGTCAAAAATCGCTGAAATTACTGGTCAAGTGAATTCAAACGGCTGCCAAAGATTCATTATAGGATTTAGCTGTGTTCTGTGAATGAAGATCATGAAATCATATTTTCATGGATTGATATAATGTTTTGTAGGAGATTTGGTGTTGAAACCGGACTATGGTAAACGAAATATTAGTATGTGGGAGACATGCCTTAACCTGGTAAAGGGTTAATGCCAAAAATTTGGCTACATTACGTGAGACGTGCATGAACTTCTAGGGTTAAAAATACCACTAAAAGTTAATTAGTGCGCTCTTTTATTCGTACAATTTACCTAGATATATATACATACAGGGTGTCCCGTAAGTAGTACGGCAAACGGAAATGGGAGGTAGGTGGGCAGGTCATCTACCAAATATCAAAATAGGCTCATCTACCAAATAAATTTGTAGGGTACTTAATACTTTGTATGAAGAATTTTTTTCTGTTTTTTTTTTTTTTGATAAGCTATTTATCATTTTTGAATGTCCAAATGGACATGTTTTTAAGCTAGTAAGCTAAACAGTGGTCATGTATTTTTTTTTCACTGAGATCAAATCTTGATCAAAGTTTAGAAGAAGAAGCAAAATTTAAAATGAAATAAATAAAAAAACTGCAATAGTTTTTTAAAAATGTTTTTTTTTTGCATCTGATAACACAATTAATCAAGATTATATTTCAATAAAAATAAATGCAAAATATAATTATAATTCGGAATATCACAACTCAAAATCTTAATGCGGGTGTACATTTTTCAAAACATCAGAAAAATTGAAATTTCTCGAAAACGGTGCGACTTTTACTGAGGTCATTTTTTGATGTTTGGTAGATGACCTGCCCACCTATCTCCCATTTCCGTTTGTCGTACTACTTACGGGACACCTTGGTATATTAAGTGCAGCTTATAAAAAAGTCGCATCGGATACTATTGCATTCAAGAAAATAGTAAAAAATTTCTTGAGGCGAGCGCAGCGCGTTGCTCTGCCATTTAAGATGAGAAATGGGCAGCAATGCAGTTGCGACGCCAAAGGCCACGGCGCGGCTGGCACACCACTTATGAGAAACGTCCACTGAAAACTAAAGTCAGCTTTATTAGCAAGATATGAGGGAAAGCTAATATTTAAATTTATTCGTTTTTTATATATTTCAGAATCACTTTCTTTCACTCTTGTGACAAAAATTGATTAAGGCCAAAAACGGCACGTAGATTGTTCTGAAACATTTTCTGAAGATGCTCGTTTAGATACATACAAATTAACACTTCATTTCGTAAATAACTCGAAATAAAATATGGCAAATGAAAGAATGCACCTAATAGGTACCTGTTGTTGAACGAGGCTCCTCCTTATCTCTTAGAATTAATTAACTAGTACTACTGATATATATTTTGCTTTTCACAGATATAACACGAACTTTTTTTAAATAAACCCTCCTATTTGGTTTAAAACGTACTTACGAGTATTATGCCGTTCGTTAACGTTCGTTACCTAACCAAAGCAGTTGTGCTAATTATTATGCCATTGACCATGAAAACTTCATTGTTTTGACCTCAATCCTTTGATGCGTGCAACTGATTAATAAACGTATTATATGCACTGGATATTGTTTCTCGACAATACGCTACGGTTTATCTAGTTTATTTTTAATCCGCTTCTTTTGCTTGCTTAGTCTTTTGGTGCACATCCTTTGGTAGTTTTTAGCCAAAATCACTGGGGATTTTAGTGAAATGTCATCTAAGTAAATTATGCCCATATGCTGATTCTCTCAGTGTTTCTCATTTTTTTCATATGCCTGAATCATCTTGGGAATCCGGATCAACGTCATCTTCCATTGTTGTAGCGAAGCAGAAATATAATTACCATCGTGTACCTTATAAATACAAATCGTGATCTATTTGAACCTACAAACAGGGAGGTTACAAAGGAACACGTAGTTTATCTATTGTGTAATATTGACACGATAATAATGAACAGGTAACAAAAAATATCGGTTGGCCGGCGATCGCCGCTGCGCGCCGCCCCCCAGATACTGGGAAATAGCTTCCGCTGATAAATTGTTCCGACCGGCGGAAACAAACTCAATGTCTGTAAAAGCCAATGGACACTTCGGATCTAAGGGAGAAATTACTCGAAAAATTGCTTCGGAAGAGATCCCTGTGGTAGCGTTATTGAAAAAAGGTCGGCTTGATTGATATTCGAACTTTACACATTGAAAACGCTGAAATGCAGACGCGTTTCGGTGTTTCGTCTCTGACAAAAAAAGATTGACTCGATTTGTTCCTGTCCGTTTCGCAATAAACTCGACGAAGGATATTTTTAACTAGGGATTTATCTTTTCGCCGAGTCTGTAATCGTTCTAATTTCATCTATCTAAATTGGGATTTAGAATGTTTAAATGGTTAATTAATGGATTATGTAAATGGCTTGATGGGACGTGCCTCTCTACTATTTCGCATTATAATGGCCGACTGTGATGGTTGCCCGTTTTATAAATTGCTGAAGTTACTGTTTCCTTTATTTAATCATTATTAAATTTAATGTCTTGGAAAATGTTATAATTTTATACAGCGAGCCTACCCTGTTACTCAGGTTAAGATTAGCGTAAAATCAAAATTTCGAGGGATAGTACCTAAGTTATTTACATTTTAATAGCGTAGCAACAGTAACGCGTGTGATTCCCGCTGTGACAAGTATTTTAGAGGTGGGGCTACCGCCTCAATCCCATCAGGTCATCTGTCGCGCACCTACCTCCCCGTTTTTGACTAATTTTATTTTGCATGAATACCTACAATAAGCTCCGAGAAAATCTTCTTTCAGTTTGAAATACAACAGTTGTTCCAAACGGAGCTATCATACCTAACAAAAATTTAATTACCTTCCTCAACCTTTAGGGGCTTTTGAGCGAGACCCATTGTACTTCAAATAAAACGTCGCGCGCACTGCTGACGACCGTCACGAGAGAGCTCACTGTGATAGATGATATTCGAGAACAATTAATCTTGGCCAAAATATGCGGACGATTTGCGAGCGAGTGGCCGGGCCTAATGGTCGGGAGGATTATCACGCGGCCGCGGCCCGGCTCTGCGGGCCCGCCGTCATTAGCGAAAAATACCGTCCTCGACGCTGCGATGCTAACACCCACCTACTACAAAACGAGCCCCTTTTTAAACTCTGCCACCGGTATTAACTGGAAAGCTGATTGTAGAGAAAAAAGGGCCAAGATCGCATGCATTAAAAGATGCTCAAAGAAGCAATAATGTGGTGACACACACCCCATATATCATGCGAGGGTTTCATAAAGGCGGGCGGTGCGGTGGCGGCAAGCGCTCGGACACTGAAGGCGTTGTTATGCGACGGCGCTGTCCTCGGATAATGTCTTGCATAAATTTACTCTAATCGTGTAAAGCCAGTGCCACTCGCATAATTTTGTAGAAGCAAGCGATGCACTTTGTAATATTGCCGTTGTGATTACACTAAATTACACTTTGTTTTAAAACGGCATGTTCCTGTTTTATTATTTTAGTCTTTTATCGTACGGAGTTTGTCTTGTCAGTAAATAGGTAACATTTTAGCGTTTATTAGTTACCTGTTTGTGCAGCTGCCTTTGTGCGAGTTTGCGTTATTGCTCACGGCAGTCGAAAACAAGGCTTTGATTGTCCTATCGATTTGATTGCGATTTCGCCGGTAATTGCAGTAGCACACAATGTTGAGGTCGTTTTGTTCACTGGAGTAATACATTTTTGTATCTGAAACAGCAATTAGGTAAGGTGTCGTCTTTATTAATAATATAAAATGGGGTTCCCTTGAAAGAAAGACGGTCAGCGGCTGGCGGAAGGCATACGGCGAGTCGGGGCGCCCGATGCAAATTAGTGGAATCACAATTAGAGCTCGATTGTAGTTCGTCCTGCAGCTCGCATTTAGCAAATGAAACAACCAGGTAAGATATTCAGCAAAATAAATTAGGTAGCGGCGTGCTTTGTTTTCATTCCCTACTCTGTTTCTACATATAAAGCGCAATAAAATGTAGATTTTGTAAGTGCACGTTGTTAATGGAACGACGAGATTCTACAAGGAAATAACATGTATGAATTCTCCCGGGAGCGGATATGTAGTACTATTTGTATAGCAAACAAAATGTCGTGGGGGTTGACAGATGATGTTTTGGGGCAATTAATCTTGACCAAATATGCGGGAGCCGCGGTCTTCGCTCGTGCCCTAATGACGCTACGGCGACTCTGCCGCCCCCACCCCCCGGTCCACAAAACACTACATCACCCCTTTGTCTAATAAAATTATAAAACGATTATTATTCTCCTAAATTGAACCATGTGTGACTTGATGGGATGACAGACAATTGTTATTGCGATGTTTAATTAGCGGCAATACCTTATCGTTATACGATTAAGTGAACTATTAATAATACCTAAGCGCGTTCGTATCGCATAGCTAATTAGGGCAATTGAATTAGATATTGCATTTTGCTTTAGTGATTGTAATTATTTACATAGGATTGATAGATTATCAATAAATTGCTGTACCAATGCTCTTGCATTACACATTCACATTAATCTCTTTCCTAGCATCATTGGTACCTACTTAATTATTAGGCAGATAATTAATTCATCGTTAAAATCTGTAATAGTGCAATAGTTTAGATCGCTTATAGTAGAATCATATCGGCAGACTAGTGAATGGTAATTCTGTCATAAGTCGCTTTATTGACCTCGTCGAAATTATTTTACCGAATATGAAAAACATTCAATTGAGTTTATTGAATTTTACATTTTTTTTTTTTAGTTTTTAATCAATTAACTCACAATTCCTGGGCAACAGTTATAGCAAGTACATGTGAGATTGCAGTAAAATATACGTTTTTAGGGTTCCGTACCCAAAGGGTAAAAACGGGACCCTACTACTGAGACTTTGCTTTCCGTCCGTCCGTCCGCCCGCTCGTCTGTCACCAGGCTGTATCTCATGAACTGTGATAGCTTGGAATTAACAGTTCTTTGGAATTTTCATAGATAATGGTATTTCGGTTGCCGCTTTAACAACAAATAGGTACTAAAAAACAGAATATAATAAATATTTATGGGGTCTCCCATACAACAAACGTGATTTTTTTTGCTCGTTTTTGCTTGATATTGATAACGGCAACAGGTAGACGCTTGAAATATTCACAGAATATATTTAGTTATAAGTGAATACTTTAAAAATAAATAATTAAATTAAAATAAAACAAATATTTAAGGGGGGGCTCCCATACAACAAACGTGACTTTTTTGCCGTTTTTATAGATAATGGTACGGAACCCTTCGTGCGCGAGCCCGACTCGCACTTGGCCGGTTTTTTATAACTACTTATATTTTTAGCAAACTTTTGTATCCATACAAAAAAGACTAATCTTAAGCAGTTTTCCAACTAACTACTTAAGTACTTACACACCTACCGCGGGGACGATCTGCTGCGATCGAAATTTCAGTAGGTTGTCACAAACGCGCGCCGACACGCACGTTCATTCGTGTTCCACGGAAAAAATTTGCCGCCTGGACAGGCGGCAAATTTTAATATGACTATGCTAAAATTAATAGCTAATATAACAATTTGGGAGTTGGTATCGTGCTGTCCCTCTTACTCTTCTATAAAAAGCTATAAGCGTGAGCGGGATGGCACGATGCGAAGTTCGAAAATTGACCTTCGTATCTAGTATAACGCTAGGGTACTGTGAGCATGGCAATGTGTTCTGCGCATTACAATAAAATATCCTTTTTGTTAGGATTCCAGAGCTAAAATGGCAAAAACGGAACCCTTTCAGTTTCGCCATGACCGTCTGTCCCTTTGTCCGTCCGTGGCTTAGCTTAGGGGATATTAGTGCTAGAAAGTTTGCATGGATATAATATATAGCAATTATTATCCCGACAAAATGGTAAAACCACATGTAGAATTTTTTTTTATCCAAACTGCCAGTCCTTGTCACTGTCGGCACGCACACATTCTTAAGTAGACGGAGTAGTATAATCTGTGGCTATAATCGCGGTAAGTACCAAGATTTTGTACGGGATGCAGTATCTGTTACGAAGTAACTATTAAGTAATCTGTGGTAATAGGGTTTGCTTCAGTTACGTTTAACAGGATACAATTTTATCATTACATCAAATGTTATAGTGAATTTCAATATTGTAATCTATTCTATCCGCGCGCGTTATTTCCTCACCAGTTTAAACATAGCTTGTATTTATAACCCAGTTTGCTTGTTCACTACTCGGTGTGTTTTTGCATTAAATTGTGATGCTTGACAACATTTTGGCACTTACCTAAATATCTAAAACCTTGTACCTATTCCCTTATCAGGGTCTGCAGCAAAGCGTAAATTATAATTATTGAATAAGAAAAAAATTAACAGAAGGCATTTTATTTTATTTAGTACTTAACCAGTCATTTCGTGAAAAAACCATGATAAAATATTAGATACAGTTTGGCCTATGGACTATCTCACAGCGGATCTCACCCTTCTAAATTTTTCAAAATTTACCTCGTGTTTACCCAAAAGGTGATGGAAAAGATCTTGTGTCCATCTACGAATATCTGCGAAGTTATTCAATGTTGTGTTTGAAGTTTATAATCCGCGATGAGCCTGCGTGAGAACTACAGCCCATGCCTCATTCTCTTTCTGATGACTGCTCGGTGTCCAACTGTGGCATTTAGGTTCATAGGCCGGAAATGATGATGAACAGTCAAACTAACTGACAATACCATCAAAAAACACTAAGGTCACCGGTGGAATGTAAAATCGGGGTAAGAACAAAGTTGCTTTGATTGCACAAGTTTTTTTTTAATTACTGTCATGATTAGTAAATATCACTGTCACTACAAACCATTAGTTCGCACGAGGTTTATTAATTTCATAATGGACCAAATTAACAAACAGCGCATAATTATGACTGACATATAATGAATGTCCCCTAACTCCGTATTATTGGGCCCTGTTCATATTTGTGCGCGCACACGCAACGCGCTAACGAACGCAAAGCTCTTCCTGTACGCTTAGTATAAGTTTTACCTCACCAAAATACTTCTCGATCGCGTTTACGTAAAAAATTCAATTACTAGGGAAACATGGACAGCGTCTCCGCGCGCGCGCTTCCATGTTTCCATAGAATTGAAATTTTTACGTAAACGCGATCGAGAAGTATTGAAGTGAAGGAAAACTTATACTAAGCATACTGCATGCGTAAATTTGATCACTCGTAACTCGGCTGTACACAGCTTTAGAGGCGTGATCCGCACATTATTGGAGTTTGACGTACGGAGCATTATTATGCGGGCTCCTAAACCGGCGAAGCGAGGTGTGGTGAACGAGCAAAGTTATATTAAGTTGGCCCATCCTTGTCAACGTCTTGAAAGGATGCCTTTTCAAAACAAATAATTCACTATCTCCCAACAATATAGTTGCGTGACGAATTTCCAAAACACGGTAAGTTCACGAAACTCGTTATCCATAAATCATGTTTCGAGCTCCAATTTGGGTCCAAAGACTCATTTGTCGCCCCTCTAAACTTCATGACAAACAAAAACAATTGGCATTGTTGAAATCAAACAACGAAACAAGTAAATATATTGTCTTCAAATCATACAAGTCCAATTTCATCCACTTCCAGTGATCGGATTGGCTTGAAATTTGATTTGTCATGCAAGCAGAATCAGCAAAATAACGTGTATTTTTTTTAACAATAAACTTTAAATTGTCATTTTTCGCACATAATACAGAGTTATCTGAACGTTATATTGCGGTCAAACTAAAATATTAACTGGGTAGGCGGCCAAGGATTACCCTGGATAACCTAAAATTGCGTTACAAAACGTTAGTGTAATAAATATTAACAAAGAACAGACGTTATTTGGGAAATGCGAGAAACACCAAAGCGGAGCACGGAGAATGAAAAATAGAATGTATGGGATTGTGTGAAATGTGATTTATTTTCTCATTACAACGGCCTCTATACGAGAGACGATAAATCACCAGAGGATATAAAGTAATAATTACTTTGACCTCGAGTCTTAGTTTATTAGTGTTTGTACGTATATAATAACAGCTAATAACTGACTTCGTATCACACATAATCATTTACACTGTATTATTGTGTTTTTTATTGTATCTGGCATTAGCATCTTTGAATATGTATTATGGAAAAATGATATTTCATCTCATCACACTTACTCGTAAACAATGTCATAACATACTAGCTAGTTATCTTGGGTGTCGGGCCCTAAAAAACCTCACAGGCCTTTTTCGCTATTACAGTCCAAGGGCTGTAATGGCTTTTTTTATTTATGATTGATGGCACTGCATACGCATAGTTCCTCATATAGTTTATTTAAATTCAAGCAAAAAGGTTATGAACTAAACTCAAAATGAAAACTTTTGTGTTAAAATTCGTTCACACAGAATGTTATTGCAATTTAATTATACTTATTTTGTTTTCAATATTATAGAAATAATTTTAATTAACACATTTAGAAAGATTTTGTTTCAACTCTGCAATTATTTATTTAAATATGTTTCACGGGTGGTACGCTGATTACGGAATTCGATTTAGAAAGGCCTGTTTTCGACTTTGGGGTTCTAATAGTTTCGTTCGTAATTTGTTACCACCCTCAAGAGACAATGTACTATTTCTTGTGGAACTGGAAAAAAAATCATCTTTGTTCTTCCACTTATCTAATATTCTAGCTTTTGCCGCGACTCGGTCCGCGTGGAATTAGTAATTTGGGCAGCTTATTTTTTTATCCAATTTGCTTTTTCATCAATTATGGATCTCCTTAGTTTCCTCGATATAAGAAAAATTACCCCCCCCCCCCCCCCCGTTCCCGTACGTTCGTGTCACGGTGTTTGTTATCAAACTCGTCGAATTTTATGATTTTTTTTGTCTATATTTGGTATTATAATTGTGGACACAGCCTCTTAAATTTATGTAATGCAGATTGCAGCCGCATATACAGATATCTATTAGTGTAGTAATCAAAACGTTATTAAATGGCTGTTTCCGTGTTAAACAAGAGCCTATAGATATTAACATTTAAGTAAATGATTGACACCTGTTTGTAAGGCCTTAATGGCCGCTTAGTTATGTACTTATGATTATTTTCACATTTATAAGCAGAAATCGGACAAATTGGCGTGATTAATTGCTCGCAATAATGTGGATATAACTCGAAAAATAATTAATGAACTAATAATTTAATTACTTTTTGAAATTAGATTTGAATTCCCGGAGATAATAATTTACATTATTATGCATAGGTACAATGGCAATGGCAGTGGTTGTCGTTTACGTATTTTTATAATTAAGAAGTTTTCTAGTCAATATATACGATCTATAAATATAAAACCTACGTGGATTTAATTTTTCTTACAAAAAAACTACATTTAATTTATTATTGGTGCCTATACCGGAACCAATAATAAATTAAATGATGGCATTTTGTTTACTGGAAAACAATATTTAATAAATCAACATTATAACAAATCTTTGTGTTTATTGAGTAGGGATCAAAATTAAATCTTTGGTATTAAATTAATTAAATGATTAATCATTTAAATATTTTTGGAGTTATGTCCACATTATTGCCAGTAAAGACGCCCATTTATCCGATCTCTGTTTATAAGAGAGGATGGATTCGAAGTCAGTACCGTCTCTGGAGCATTTGTTATAACCCTTTTTTTCTTTCAGGCGTCGCACGGTTACCTACTTCGTTCCTGATAAATTATTACTTGGAAAAGTTTTCGCATTCACCCTGTAATCAATTTTATAGGACCGTAAAGAGTTTGCTCACATTGTGATGTCAGTTTTATGGGTTATATTGGGTATTTGTTTGAGTTCATTTCTATTTGGAGCTTTTCAACTCGCGTTAAAGTTCAGACTCAGGCCTACTGTCTACAGAGGCGTCTGTATTGACTCGCATTTGTCATTTTACGCTTGATTAAAGGCTTCGTAAAAATAAGCGCCACTTTTTGAGCGGCGGCAACTTTGCTCTCGCCTTGCATCATACTTATGTGCAAGTACCTACAAGCATATAATGATGAATACACGTCTTTGCAGCTACTTCTCTGAATGAGTTATCGGCAGCAGCGTAACCTAGACGAACGGAATTGTTTTACTGGGTCGCCTCGATAAGCCAGGCTTCCTGACCACTCCAATAGCCGATATCGGTTGAGACGTCGGACAGACGTTATCTCGCCCATTCACAACAACTTGATGAATTCATTTAAACAATATTCTTGGTTCGTGTTTTGTGATTAGCTTTGTGTGTAAGCTAATTACCAAAACAAATCGGTTTACTTTATAATTTGATATTTATTATAGAAGCGATTGTCTCAAGTACCTTATAATGTTTAAAATATTTGAGTGACTTTTAACGGACTTTTGCTGAAACCTATCTTAAAATTACATTTGAAATTTACCTATCATCATTCATTAAACAGAAGGCCATTAGAAGATTCAAAATGAAGATTGAGCCTTAATGAATCGAGTCCAATGTTAAATCCGTGTTTTAACTTGATGACGCAGGCTATCAAACAAAAGTCACCTTAAAAGGTTTTTAAGCTACCGTAGGATAATTGCTTCTATAAAAGGGTCCCTTCTAATTTCGTTCAGTCCATCTAGCCGTGCGTCAATCACGGCCCCTAGCACCTTCAATTTACCACCTATCGGAAATCGGAATGAAATTTTACACGCCGCCCCTGAACACGATTGATGCGACAGCAAAGGGAAAGTTTTTCCTGCCATACATTACATTTTAACAAGATAGCTACATTATCCTGCGTTCTCATTCTAATTAAACTCGTCACAAAATAAAAGGCCTGTTTTGACATTTGTCTTCGCGACGTAACTAGAGATGTAACCATACGACTCGGTACTCGATACTCACGATAAATCGATTCAAGTTTGCATGAGTATTTGATCGATTTGAATATGTATTGTAAAGTGCATTGGATTAAAGTTCTGATTAGAAAATTTAACTTAAACTGATATTGTAGGTATTTTGAAATTTTACAATGTTACGAAAAGTCAATTTTCATTCATTTAATATTTTTGTTACAATAACATTCACGCAATCACAAAAAAAAGTTATTTGGCCTAAACACTAGTATTTAAATGAATAAAACCGGCCAAGTGCGCGTCGGCCTTAAAAAAATATCTTGATCGATTTATTTTTTTCCTTGACCGATTATTAATATACAGGGTTATTTGTAATTCACTGACATCCTCTTAACCCTGAATTCCTATCACCCAAACAAATGTTTTTTGTTCTACGACTTTTTAAAATGAAGCACTTTTTTCCCATACAAATACACAGAGTATTGTAAAAATAAGAGGAAATCTCAAATTTTCAAAACGTTATTACACCAAAAATATTAAGTTATGACAAAAGCCGTAAAACAAAAAACGTTTGTTTAAGTGGTAGGAGTTTAGGGTTAAAAGGATGCTAGTGAATTACAAATAACCCTGTATAGTCTGTGGACAATATGAAAAAATCGTTATGCACAGCACACCTTATAAATAATAATACCTTCAGAACATTTCGATCGGTAAAAAATAGAGAACTTCATGGGCGTGAATTGTCAAAACGGGCCTTATATTTTGTGACGAGTTTTTAGGCAGTTTGAAGGAGCATTCGTAGCTATAGCTACGCCGTAGAGGTGCTACGAATAAGAAAACGTTACCCACACTTGCGTCGTAGAGGCGTGACTATTGCTTGCTACGTATCCTTAAAATTAAATATCGCCAATAACTCTTTTTAACCCCCGACATAAAAAGAGGGGTGTTATAAGTTTGACCGCTATGTGTGTGTGTATGTCTGTGGCATCTTAGCTCTTAAACGGGTGAACCGATTTGGATGCGGTTTTTTTTAATAGAAAGCAGGTTTCTTGGCGATGGTTCTTAGATATGTTTCATGAAAATCGGTTCAGCCGTTTCAATGTTATCCGCTCTTTTGTTAGCTGCGGAAGGGATCTTAGAGACGCATTATGGGCATTGACTTAATGTTCAAACGTCATAAGAGTGACATAATTGCGTAGGGGGTTTTTAAAATTTTTCAATTTATAGTTATACGATATAATAATAGAAATAAAATATCTTACAAATAAAAAATTAATGACATGAAATACGGCACACATTTTTGTCGATTTGCTACCCATAAAAATGTTATAGAGTAACGTTACAAATACTTGCGTGGGAAAAATTCTACTAAAATTTTATAGCTGCTTCAATCTGGTGCAGGTCGTTATTACATACTAGTAAAACAAGCTTCCAAAGTAACTAACTGGATAGATTCCAAATTTTCTAACAAGAGTATGCAGCCGAAGTAATGTCGTAAGTGCTAACCTCCTTCGCAAAGATTAAATTTAAGCCAGAAAAACTTAGCATAAAACTTTTGTAATAATGTGGTAGATTCACAGCGTGTCCAAAAATGTAGAGCCTTATTAAAAATACCATTTAACTTGTAATAATGGGCTGGACACATATTTACTAGGGGACCATTAGAGTAGCTACGTAATTAATTCATCTTCCCTGGACTTCTATACAATTTAAATTATTTGTATTTGTTTTAATTCAAATTCAAAAATATTTATTTCGGATATATGATACATTTAATAATTATTCAATCTTCGTATAAAAATCCGCTTACATCAGCGTAGCTGGAAAGTAAAATACGAATATGTCCCTAGCGCAAACACAATATTGCCGGAAAATATATTTCACGCGCTCCTCATAATCCATTTCAAACTCTAGGAAATACTTGAACGGGTAAACTAAATTTCTATATTTAATATCCTTGAGTCAAATACGAGCGCTGCTTTATATACTTACTACGCTTTGAGTGAAATTTCTCCAATACTTTATACTCAATAGAAACAACCGGCTTAGAAAGTATGGGTCAGTTATTTTCAATTTCATCACTAAAGAACAGCCGAGAGGCTCTCCCAAATTCTAACCGATTCTGTCGGAATCCAAAAATGCGCCTAGGGAGGCGGCAGTCGGAATTAACCTTTCCAACAGTCCCGCAGATTAGTAGCCCAGTTACGGCTGCGGCCGGGTCATCTACTAGTTAATATTCAAAGGGTCGTACCATCTCGGATTCCAGACGCGTTTCCTTCCCACCAACGCTCCGCCCTGAACGAACTTCGAGCCGTACTTTTAGCTGTCAAATAGATTACTGAGCACCCACAGCGTAATTGTCTTGTTTGCGTTATAACTCAACTCATCATTGTGTACTTACGTATGTATAGTCGGAAAAACCTAATCGCTGCCACCGTGGAATCGTTTCAGTTTTTTCACCTGTACACTTTTATCTCCAAGGCACACCACAACGAAATTAGATTAGTTACAAAAAATTTCCTTTAGCCAATATTGTTCCTTTAATACATTGGAGAATAAAAAGAAAGTGAAAAAATCGTCTAGTGTATATTCATCACCTTTAATAGTTTTGTCGCACAAAAGAATTGTTTCCTAATATAACTTCATCGTTCAAACATAATTAAATCCATCAAGGAAAATTATTTACGTTCGAACGACTCCCAGCCCTTAACCTTAACCTTTCACATTCATGCCTTAATTACAAGGATGTGGTGAAACACAGATCGGAAACAAAAAGGTTTCACAGTTGCCCGAATTGGGTTTCGCATTCATCACTTAACTTTTTAATCAAATTTAATTCAGAAATTTGAGGATCTCTCCTCTAATTTCACGGTTGAATGGATTTGTTTTGGGGCTGCAAAGAAGTGTTTCAATGTAAGCCCTTCATTCAAATAACTCGGAGGTCGGATTTATAGGAGCGGACGACTGAAGTGTTCACGGCTCACCAAACTCCGAGTCCAGGATCCCATATGACAAATTGATATCAATAAAATATCATTTCCAAATTACTGGATTGATGTAATAAAATGAAACATAGCTACTAAAATAAAAATGTACTTATAATTTAACGACGTACTTTGTCGATAAATGCTTAACTCGCTTTCCGTTAAAATATCCTTTTATATCTTACACACCTTAATTTTTATTGTCCATTGGCAGTAAAATTACTAAGGATAATTATGAAATTTGTAATAAAACGATATCTAGATGTATGTTAATTATGTCTTCGTCTCTACATATTCGCGGCGCGCAGGCTTATTCTGATCGTATGCTTTGCTTTTCACTGCTTGATTCTTAGAAATGGTCCATCATCCAACTTTCTAGTCAACGACGTAAGTAATTAATTGAATATTCATGCACTGGAATTGCTTCGAGTTTAGTTGCTTATGTAGAGAGAGAGAAGATTGACGTTCGCAAACATTACTGTGTAAACTTTGGTGGAACCCTAAAAAACTCCGCGGCCAACGCGATGAGGGAAAAACCCAAGTAA
The DNA here is from genome assembly GCA_947563465.1 of Archips xylosteana. Taxonomy (NCBI): domain Eukaryota; kingdom Metazoa; phylum Arthropoda; class Insecta; order Lepidoptera; family Tortricidae; genus Archips; species Archips xylosteana. The sequence continues at coordinate 16,551,407 of OX387346.1, forward strand.
ATAACATCAAAGGTAATGGAAGTTATCCGCATATTTCGATACAGGCCATTGTGTGTGTATCCGTTTTCCAATCTTTTATGACATTAGTCTTTTTCCCGTTTAACGGCCCATTAAAATACGCGCCGCGTATGAAACCTAAAATTTTATCTTTGTATTTTTATCAATATTGGATCGATTAACGCGGGTGTGGTCGTTGTGACAGCGAGCACATACACGATATAACGCGAATAACGGAATTGTATTGTCTATGTAGACGGAGAAGTAGGTATATCGGTTTCCAGGATTTTCGACATCACATCACTCAAAAATACTCTACCACTCGAAAGCGAAGAAAGATTGTGCTGAATTTTAAATAATGTACTAATAAAGAAATAAAACATTACATATATTAGGTGAAACAATAATTTGAGCGGTAGTTTTGTACCAATACATAACTTTTTATCAATTTGGAATAATAAGTATATCCGATAGATGTGATTTCAAAAATCGGTCCCCAGGGCGCAATTTATAGTCCGGTTTTTAACTGATTTCAAAAAAAAAGAGGAGGTTCTATGTTCGACTGTATGTCTTTTTTTTAACAGTGGTTACAGAGTGCTGTACGTACGACGTTTATTAAACTCAATTTGTCCATCAACTATTTCCACGCACATAAAGTGTGCTGTTATGAGTTAAAATTAAGTTGCTGTTGTTAAAATGTGAGGATGTTAATATAGTCGACCTTATTATGACTGTTCTTCCTACATCAGAAAAAAAATAAGGCTAATCACAGACAGTCACATCTTAATATCTATACCTATAAAACAGTACCGTGACTGACTGACTGACTGACTGAATGACTGACTGACTGACAGACAACGCACAGCCTAAACTACTGGGGTTAGAGACTTGAAATTTGGCACACATGTACCTTGAGTATTGTAGAGGTGCACTAAGGAAGGATTTTTCGAAATTCCCACGGGATAGGGATCTCAACTTTCTTTGTTTATTTGTTTGTAGCGGAATCTCTGAAACTGTTGCGCCGATTTTAAAAATTCTTTCAGAATTAAAAAGCTACACTATCCTTGATTGACATAGGTTACTTTTTATTCGGGTAAATGCAAATTTCCCACGGGATAGAAATAAATTAACTCAATTTCGAGGCTGATTTTAAAAATCTTACACATTATGTGATATGACTATCCCCGTTTGACAAAGGCTACTTTTTATTCGGGAAAATTCAAAATTCCCACGGGATAGAAAAATTGGAAATCAATCTTTGAGGCTGATTTTAAAAATTCTTTCACCAATAGTAAGCTACAATATCCTTGATTGACACAGTGTACTTTTTTCCGGGAAAATGCAAAATTCCCACGGGATAGAAATAAGTAAATTCAACTTTGGCACTGATTTTAAAAATTCTTTCATATAATACTAGCGGCCCGGTACGTGCTTCGCTACGTATAAAGTGAAATATAAAAAAATTTCATTGGAACATCAATTTGACAGCAAAATCCCCATTAACAAAATGATCCGCCATTTATTGAATTTATTTGTTACAAAAAATGTGATAAATGAAGAACCGCTCTACCGATTTTGTGCAAAATTCACATAAACCATCTACTAAATAGTCCGAACAAAGCCTAAACATTTGGATTGGATAGGTGAGCCCGTTCTTGAGTTATAAAATTACAACGAAAAGTGGCATTGATTTTTATATATATAGATGATATGACTATCCCCAATTGACATAGGCTACATTTTCTTCGGGAAAATACAAAATTCCCACGGGATAGAAAAATTTTAATTCAACTTTGGGGCTGATTTTAAAAATTCGTTTACCAATAGTAAGCTACAGTGTCCCTGTTTGACATAGGGTACTTTTCTCCGGGAAAATTCAAAATTCCCACGGGATAGAAATAAGTAAATTCAACTTCGACACTAATTTTAAAAATTATTTCATATGTTATTACATGACTATCCCCAATTGACAAAGGCTACTTTTTCTTTGGGAAAATTCAAAATTCCCGCGGGTTAGAAAAAACTGAATTCAACTTTGGGGCTAATTTTAAAAAATATTTTACAATTTGAAAGCTACAATAAATATCCTTGATTGACATAGGCTACTTTTCTACGGGAAAATGCAAAATTCCCACGGGATAGAAATAAGTGAATTGAACGTGGGGGCTGATTTTTAAAATTATTTCAGTAATAAAAAGCTACACTGTCTCTGATTTTCAAAATGTTTTGACAGTTAGTATTTCTATTCCGCGGTACCTATGCTGTACTTTGCACTTTCCCGGGTTAGAATGTTGTTGTTTCAATCAGGCCTCCTCCCAGAACGAGAGTACCTAGGCCGTAGTTCCCACTTGGGCCCAGTGTGATTTGTACAGTGCGGGTGTATACCATTAAATTTCTTCTCAGGTGTGTGCAGTTTTTCTCGCGATGTTTTCCTTCACTGTAAAGCTCATGGTAAACTTCAAACGTAATTTAGCACACGAATTCGCAATAAATGCCCGGGCTCAAACCCTTTGCTTAAGAGACCATAGGTCAAACCTCTAGGCCACCGCGGCTTACCGGCTTTAGAATTCACTTATTCAAATTCCGCGGGAACTTTACATTTTCCTGGCATTATCCTATGTGTTAATCCACGTAATAAACTACCTGTGTTTCAAATTTCATGCAAACATCTCTAACGTTATTGTCTTCGCGTACGAAGTCGCGGGCAAAAGCTAGTCAGTCGTATAAATGACATTAAACCATAGTATGGTAAAGGAATTTATTGGTCGACTATAAAACGCAAGTTCCTGTCGTGTCTTAGCGTTCAATGAAGTCATACAGATTCCACACAAAGCGATTTTTAGGTAACTTTCGATATTTTCACGCAATGCCATGAGCTACTTAAATATACAATTAGGGTGCGCTTCCTTTAAGGCGAAGCACAGCAGTGACGTACAGAGAATCGACCAATCATATAATCATATGTCCTATCCAAATATTGCTCGCTTATCGTTGTTGTTCTTCTGAATTGCAGAGATTTGCTAACGTTAATTATTCTGATAGGTAACTAAAGCGCTCGCGCCTAAAAAAGTACCACGTTCCCAAAATACCACATTTTTTCAAAATACCACATAATTTATTTACTTATTTAATTATTTATTTATTTATTTTGAGACCCTGGGTCCTTGGGGTCCTGGCGCACACACCTTAATTAAGGAAATACAAAAGCGTCTGGTCGACACCACTGGAGACCAAAGGGCTGGCAGCTATCTCTCTCAACGAATCGCCATCGCCATTCAACGAGGTAATGCTGCCAGCCTTTTGGGTACGATGCCACGGGGGCCTTTTTTAGACTTAGTTTAGTAGTTTTTAAGTTAGATATTTAGTTTATAGTTTTAAATTTAGTTTGTAATATTTAGTTTATAGTTTAGTTTTATTCATTGTTATTTTTTCTTACTTGTTTTATTTTTAGTAACGTAGTAAATATAATAGATGGTACACGGCAAAAAAAAAAAAAAAAAAAAAAAAATTATTTACCAAATTTTTAGCTTACCAGATTCTCGTTTGCATCAGATAACAACATCGAGGGTTACTCAAGGAACTGATTTTTTTTGGTTGAATGTCTTATTTTGGACATCTATTTGTTTATTTGTATGTATGTATTTAATTTTGTGAACGTCGTATTTTAGACAAAGCGAACTAAAGGAGCATTGTTTTATTTACGTGTGCAATACCAATAAGTGAGACAGCTTTTACAGCTTACAACGACTGTACCTACCTAATTGATTACTGATTCGATAGATAAATGACGGTACGCAGTTCTCCATTTACAGTTAAAACATTTTATATGGGGGTATCGCTGATAGGACGTTAAATTAAGTGAACCTTACTCCTAATGGAGCTCCGCTATTACCATTAGCTTCCATAAACTTTACTTTTCAGTATTATTAATCGAGTATTTTATTCTTGTTTACATAAATACAATGAGAGCTTTTTATAGACTTACGAAATATCTATTGAGAACTGTGTAAAAATAATTTGATGAGGCAATTCGTAGTTGTGATAGAAAAGCTATTTTATTAGGTTAAAGCGATTATATTATAACGTACCACTGTGAGTATACTTCTCATCAAAGAGGTCTGGAAGATTCGTATACATATGTGTAGATTTACAAATAACTAGCTACCGCCCGCGACTCCGTCTGCGAAGGATTTTATTTCCTTCTCAGTGTCTCGAAACTATCTCTGTAATTAATTTTAACCCCTAACTTGATAGCGTATCCGATAACACACATTATTTAATACCACCTTTTTGTTTTATTTTTTTAGATGTAACATTTTTAGGAGTTCTAATTTAAGACTGGGTTAAGAAAGTTTGCCAATTTTAGGGATTACTTATATTCAATTTTTTCAACTGCTTACGTTCCTTTTTGTTCTCCGCTTGTCTGGATCAAATTGTGCCACCAATTCTTTGATATTATCTGTCCATCTTTCAACTTGTCTGGTTTTTCCCATCCCGCGTTACTTATCTATAATTATAGGTCTATAACAGTCGTGTAGGCTCGTACCCTGTCAAAGGTAACATATAAACGTTAAGTTTTCCGTTGTTGCAGGCAATACAGATGAGCGCGCCAACGGACAGCGCCGGCCGATCTCCTAGACGGATGCCGTGAGCTCGACCACTGGGGGCTCGCCGTCGCCGTGATGAGCACAACCCGCCATAATGCGTCGGCGGCCATTTTAAACCGGAGACTGCGCTGGTCACCACGAGATGGCCATCAACCGCTGCGCCCGCGCACCACAACCTCCCGCGCAATCGCGCTCTGGTATACTTCCACAACACTATGAAATGTGGAAACACGGCAAGTGGCGACAGAAAACGTCACCACCAAGGACAAACGCAGCCGTTAGGGTCCCCAGATAGATCGTTGGACAAATTTTTACAGTGTAATAGAGGCCTAAGTGTTACTGTTCTGTGTAAATATAGTGTGTGTAGGTGTTAAGCATGGGTGGTGATAGGGGCGCGCGCGCGCCTCTGCTGGAAAGCGGCGAGTATGCGCACGCGCACAAAAGTTCGGCTCCGCGCTGCTGCTTCTGGATGGCGAGCCACGTCAACGTGAGGAAATGCGTCGCCGGCGTCATGCTGCTATCCGTCCTCACAATATTCTTCTACACGTATTACGTCACGGCTCCTTTAACCAGGTAACTATAAATGGGTCATTTAAAAAAAACATAATTAAAGGCTTTATTAAAACAAAAGTTAATTAATTTCTTTGTGTAACTAAAGTTAGTCCTAACTTTCGTTACACAAAGGGCTTGATTAGGTATATGTCATGATTTTATTTTCATTAAGCCTTTAATGTTTGTACATTTTTTATAAAGGATCCTAATGTATTTGTCATTCTGTCTTATCTTTAGTTGAATATTTTCGTAATTTATTAAAAGTTCTGTTCCTTTTATCTACGTATTTTACAACTACGATTTTCCTTGTGCTTTCGTTAAAACACGGAAGTAATTACTTACCGTTTCCCCTAACAATTTATTAACTTCTATTTTTGGAAACTACGTGTAGTTGCGTGACGAAACCATCGCACAGCAAAGACGTATTCCTCGTGCACCCTGTCAAGATTTTCTCCATTCCTATATTTAGACGGTAACAGCAGACTATGCTGTTAAAATATACAACAGACGTGTAACAAGAACGAACCTTGTTTTGGCAAGCCTGGTGCCAATGGTGCTTCGAGCCTTATTAATATTTGATGGCATCGAGAGAGCGAAGCGTGATAGAGCTCTGATCGGGTCGATGGGGAACTTTAGTTCGGGCCTGAGCACTGGGACGTTTAATGGCCACTTTATTTTCTAAGCTATCTCTGCAATGCAGAAATAGTTTACCGTCTAAAAGGACAACAATTTAAAACTCTATTGTTCTAAATCCAATCCATACTAATATTATAAATGTGAACATGTGTTTGTTTGTCCTTCTTTCACTACGAAACTGAGCGACGGATCGTAGTGATTTTTTGTATAGACATAGTTGAAGGGCTGGAGGGTGACATAGGCTAATTTTTACCACGGGAAAATATCTCATTCCCACGTGAAAACACGTTCTAATCTACGTCAGCCAGGGCGAAGCCGCGGGCATCAGCAGGTAATATTATAAGTGCAATAGTTTCTGAATAAATACGTGCGTGTGAGCTTGTGTCTGTGAGTTTTTAACCATTCTCGCTAAAATGGCTGGACGGATTTAGATGAAATCTTATAATTATGTAGATAGCTGGACCTCTGAAATAACTCAGGCTAATTTTTATCCCGATATTTCCACTGGAACCGAACCATGTAAGTGCCGAAATCTTAAACGCTAAGTTTAGAAACGACATTTTGGGAGGGTGTTCTTCATACAACATAAATAAAGATCACGATTTATTTTCTTGCATAATCCCAGAATTTTACTTCAAACACCAAAGCGAAGAAGCAAACAAAAGCAAATATAGCGAATAGCAAGCGAAGTCGCGGGCTGAAAGTAGTTAAGTATTAAGTCTAATTTATGATGTAATATTTACGCACCAGGCTACGAGTATATTCAGATTACACGGACTCGCGCCAATTTTAAAGCGTGAAAAAAAAACAAATTCTGCCTGTCCAACGGTTAATATTAAATATTGAAGCCACTTGAATAATGACGGGGAAGCTGCCCGAACATAATTAATTACTCTAGTTTAAATTATGCGTCATTCGCACAGGATCCAATTTACTTTCGTGGCTTATTCGAATTAATATGGAATTATCGACCCGATCAGTGCACATCGTCTGCTGAGGGATTAGTGGTGAATAATTTGTATTGTGCGGTCAGTAAATAATACGTGACGTTAATCCAGCTGTAGTGGAAATTGAAAATGCATTTAAAATACATTGGTCTACCTAATAGCCGCAGAATGTGAACCATTAGAATTGATACGCCATAATTTTACAAAATTCTTATATGTAGCTTTTAAATGACACCGTGATCTTCGTTGACGTTGCATGAAGAATAACCGTGCAAAATTTTACTTGTGTAAATCCTGATGTTGTAGGAACATCCTCTGTTCACTACTGGCCGTAGGCCTCCTTCATATTGCGCCAACACTCTCAATCCTCTGCATGCATATCAAATGTTTATTTAAATACGTCCAATTGATTTAACAAACTCACAGAGAATCACACATGCACACACCTACACACACAGTCACAAACCTTCGTATTTTTAATATAATATTGTAGGACGTGTAGCAAAAATAGTCGTGGTAATATTCGATTCTCGATCTTGTTTCCGCGTGGAGCACGGTACTTCGTTAATAATGTAGTGAACATGCGCTCCCAATGCCCTTGTGTCGATGTCGCCTATACTGGACTCGGCACTTACACGGCCCCTATTGGGAACTTGTTACAAACTACACCTATTTCCGACATTATTTCTTTTAATGGCCTTTTTATGGAACTGCTAAGGGTTATTTACAGCAGTGTTCATTATTACAAGCTTTTATTTAACCTGCAATGTTTGTTTGTATTTTTATTAAATTCAATTCTTGCAAGTCGCTTTCTAGCTACTTCTAGTGATCACATGGACTAGAAATTTGGCAAGGTTATTTAACTTGAATCCCATTGCAAGTGCAATCAGTACAAAGCTTTTATCAGAGTTGAACCAAAACTTATTGTTGTATTTTCTACCGTCGTATGAAGACTCATAAGAAACTATTAAATATAATGCTAATAATGATGAAAATAGTAAAAATAAGAAATCTTAAAGAAAATTGCTCACTGGCGTTGATGAAAAATAACTTTTTGACTTATCGTCTGACGTGTAACTTATCTATCGAAATGGAAAGTCCAGCAACGTAAGAAGCGTTAAATAGCATTCCTGCAGTATCGCCACGAACACCTGCTGAATTCCGACATGCAACCGACGACGGTCGCGACTATTCGGCGCTGCATTTATCGCTTCTATGCATCCATGATATCACATAATCGCAAAATAATTGCGAGAGTCACGCAGCTAGAAGATACGATCATAATATAGCCATTCGAAAAACTAAACAATATTTTTACCAACATTGAATTTCATAAATCTGTTTGAACATGAACAAGCTCAAGCTTTGTAGCCACCTGCATGTCAGATATGGTAAAATGTTTTCGTTTTCGTAAAGTTTCTCCTTATTCTTATCTCCTTTGTGTTAGTCGGAACTCACGGTGGAAACGTACAGAAAACTCCCATTTTACGAGTCCTTTCCGCCCAGCGGGTAACAGGGTAGGGACGTGTGAAACCAAAGGCTTTGGAAACAAACGTTTTACTGCCGTTTAGTTCCAAGTACTTTTGTTTTTGAAACGATAACGATTGTTATGCATAAAATTGGCAGTTAATACAGGAAATTGCCCCGGGGAAGAATTAAAGGCGTTTAACTTTGTGCCAGGCGTCCTTGTCGCCCTTTGTTTGGCAGCTTTTCACAGCTATTAGGACGACGAGCCGAATATTTCCAAGTAATTTATAGCGTGATTTTATGTAATTAGGGCGGATGTCGTATAGCTAGGACGAATTTTATTTTATCGGCTTAAAATTACTCTCCAAGATGAGGGGCAGAGGCGGCAAGTTTTGCCGAGTCTGTTGAATTTATAGCGAAACTTGTGTTCTGGCTAATTAATGGAAGCTGCTCCGCTAAGGCGCAGTAAGAATTCGTTGATTTAAAGGCGTACTTATTGTTTTATCGCCAGGAGTACTCCAAACTCCTGTTAACTCTTTCTGTTCGCACCACGAAAACGCTTACGGGGTTAAAAGAGTCGAACTTTAATATTTGCAACTTTTTTTGGGCTAACTTATTGGTTTCACCGTGTATTTGATGAATTGATGTAAAAATATTTTTTAGTAAACTAAGAAACAAGGATGGCATCAAATTAGGTACATTGTGGTAGCTAGAGTTAATCAGAGCAGACCGCCTTTATGTTTCTTTTCAGGTCGTCGTTAAAGTTTCCTCCCAGTTGATTCAGACGAGCCTTTCATTAAAGCAAAGAGGCCGCAAGCCTCGGCCACGGCAGGCCTCCGCCATGCCGCCGCACCGCCTCTTAGGATAAATATTTCCACAAATTCCGCCTTTATTTATTTTACGCTATTCAGATAAACCTTAATGGCGCTTTGATGTGGCTCAAACTTGGAACATAGCCTTTATGTTTGGCAGTCTTTGATTGATTTTCTTCAAAATTTTGAACTGAATCTGCTTCGCGGGTAATCTATATAACGGAACGAAATTTTAATGAAATTAACTGATTTTAAAGGCAAGAGACACATAAAAATAACTGCGATTTTGTGCAATAAACAAAACAAAAATATGATCACGATTACATTGTCCAACAGAGAAATCGGGAGTTAGACAAAATGTTTGGTTTGTAGATAAACGGAATATTTGATCTGAACGTGTTTCGCCGCAACGCAGAAAGTACCTAACTTAACTACCGCCGTCCGCGCGTCCGTCCCGTGGATTATTAATATTTCCTGCAGAAATCCTTGCAATATTTTCTTTCAATGTAAAAAAAAGTTTCCAAGCTAATCACTGTTCAATCGTGTTCTCTTAGTACGAGTATCACGATACTCAAAAAGAGGCACCAGCACAGTTATTGTCATTATTAGTTAACTAAGTTACTGAATAAATTATTTTTCATTTTCATTTTTCATTTTCAATCACGAAAATGACTCCTGCATTTATCCACACAGGCTCAAACCCGGAAACTCATACTATTTTGGCTGGAATAATCCAGCCACCACTTCAGCAAACATGTTACAAACAACTACATATATCCTCTTTTATTTAAATTAGTTGTTCCTCACCTTTTTATAATTATAACTTTAGCCAATAATCACCAGATTTCACTGAGCATGAAATGAACAAATCGGACATCCTCATTTTCTACCCAGTGGACAAGCCACAAGTTAACACTTCACTCTACGTCCACTAATTTTGCATAATTTTGTTGACGTTTCATAAAGTGACAGTCCTAATAAACAGAGGGTCCGCAGTGGTCTAATTTTACTATAATTTAGCTTGATTCGCTTTCGTTTCGATGTATGCAACCATGCGAAACTTAGCGCACGTGTAAAAGGTACCTACTCGTATAACGATCTGCTAAATTACGCACAGACGATGTCACTGGGACGCTAACATTATCAATAGTATCAGCGCAGTTAATCAGTTGATGCTTTATGTACAACCAAGTATATATTTTATCGCTTGGGTCTCGTCTGCTGTCACTTCTTCACATTAATGGCGGCACCAAATCCATATAGCGCGTCTCGCCCTCAAACGTAGCAGTTTAGCGAGAATATTTATGTAATGGTACCTACCTAAGTTGTAATTAAATTTATAAATAAATTTTAAAAATATATATCCACTGCGGATGGTTCCAAAAACTAGCACGGCTAAACGAACGTGATAGCCTTACACTTCAGTCTACGCGTGACGACAGTGGTTATAATGTAACCGTAAAGTCGAGCTGATTCTAAGAATACGTAATTAAACCCCGATACTAAAATAAAAACATTTACTATCGGACGTTTCCGTCCATAGACACACAGTAGGTATGGTAATATGTAATTAATAATGGTATGGTAATAAAAGAAAAAGGTATAATGTGTTAGTGACAATTATTCTTATCACCTTATCTAAGTATAATGAGTGAAAATCGCGAAAGTTCAAAACATTATAAGCAAAATAATGGTTCGTATTACGGCAATACTACTTGACACAAACCACAATATGTTACCTACAGTATTGTTTAATGTCAAAAAGTCCATGTTTTTTTTTTTGACGATTTTGACGGTATCACAGGCATCATCGTAACATAGCTACCATCATAATGTAGAGACTGACGTACACGGCAAAACAGAGTAAAATCATTCTGTTTTCTTATCTCTAAATTCCAAAACGTACTGAAAACGTGGCGCCTACACGAGTTCGGTGTATTTGCGCTTTAAGCTCTCCTTCGTTGCGTCAATTTCTGTAACACTAGTGTTTGTTAACAGTCTAGTATGGCGCGACCGAATACCCCGGCCGCTGTCGCAATGTTCTCTTCTGGCGTCGCAACAACAAGCGGCGCGGGACCACCGATCAGATGCGCGCCTGCGCATCGATGCCAAAGTGCTGGTCATCGTCGAATCTGCCTACTCGCGGTTGGGACGCGACATTGCCGAACTGCTTGTCGCCAACCGCATTCGGTAAGTACCTCCACCACTTTACACAGTAGGTTAAGTGCACTATACAATATGACACACCACGCAGCGCTGAGATGACTTTCTCTACAAACTTACTGCTACACTCACACGTCGTCTATCTATCTCATTGAGAATATAAGTAGAAACTAAAATTCAGGTACACAGGACGCTTCGACCAACACACCACATTTTGTACTTTTTTAGTGATGAATTCTTAGAATATCGAGTTGAATGTCTGCATGTTGGTTGTGACCATATGGAGAGACAACGTCATCCGGCTGAGTAATGTTTGTTAGCTGATTAATATTGAAACGTCTTGTTCTGTTTTCGAAGATGCTCTAAAATTTAAATCACGAATAAAACAAACTAAAGTTCAGAAGCCTAAAAAGGCAAGAAGGTCGACCGACCAACCGCTCGATTTGTAACTTTCTTAAAGTAATTAGTCCAAATTAGTATTTTCGTATACAAAGTTTTTAAGTAAAGTATCGAACTGAGACCTGTAAACTTATTTCCACTCGGTCCAAAAATGTTAAAGAAAGAAATGAGTTTAAAATAAAAGTATCACCAAAATATATTGTACAAATATTAGCGAGGCCCGCTTCGTCGGTGACTATTATGGGTCGAATGTTTGCCGCTTGTGTTTGTTTTATTTCCCTGTTCGTGCCCGAGGCGATCGGTTCTGCTTGTTGACAGCTAATATGCGGAAGACTTGACGTACACCGCCGCGTAAAAGAAAAAGTAGGGAGGGAAGTGCCCGCCTATATTTACTTCAATACTAATAGCCCTTTACCCCCATCTGTCCCAGACGCTCCCCGAAGATGTCATGTGCGACTTTTTGCTCGCGTTGTGCAAAAATCAGTTTTCTCCCAAGTCTGAGCACGCTAGTCAAGCGCAGGCGTGTTTATGAAGTGTTTGACAGCTTAGGAATTAGTTAGCCTTATGCTCGAGATGTATCATCGACTTGGAGTGTAATCGATTTTTTATTTTATAAGTATAGTACCTGGGCATTTCCAATAAAAAGCGTACCCTTTACTTTTTTAAATGAGGAAATTTTGGAGTTTTGTTATTCAGAATCAAAAACGCTGATTTTGATGATTTAATAAAATGTCCCTAATTTTCCATACAATTTTTTGTGTTAGTTTTGTGACGAGCCACATAAACTGTATGAAAAAAAGACACAAAACCGACTCAAAAAATAAGGACACTTTTTCGTTTGTGGAAATAAATAAAAATCCCAAAATGTCTTCATAACAAAAAAGTAAAGGGTACACTTTACATTGAAAATACCCACTTACGACTGAAGTGCTTGTCATTATTCATTTGTTTGATAAGTTTATAGATAACAAAGGGGTAATCAAACACTTTATTAAAATCTGTGTAAACAGATAAAAATTTTGGTTCTGGGAATACCTGAAACAAAAGTGAACTGTTTAGCTTCAATTCAGATTTAACAAAAAACTAAATTGAACGAAAATGTTTTTCATCAATCATCAGAATGCTTTTTTACCTATCCAATTAAAACTCCAAATGATTCGGCGAAATACCAGAAATAGCGCCTAAATCAATGTAGCGCATGAAATATTGAATTTAATAGTAATAGTAGTGTAGTAGTAGTTTGGTAATTTGAGAGAAGTATTGGTGCGACAAATGGAAAATTTATCGACATTACTGTAATTATTATGGACTACCTACCAAAGAAACTCTATCTCTTTTATATTCTATACTAGCGACCCGCTCCGGCTTCGCACGGGTGCAATTATGCATGTATTATACATTATAAACCTTCCTCTTGAATCACTCTTATCTATTAAAAAAAACCGCATCAAAATCCGTTGCGTAGTTTTAAGAGTGAGTTCCCTGACCTTGAGAATTTATTTTTCGTACGCACATTGACAGTTTTCACTTACACAGAACCATTTTGCGTGATACGCTATACAGCCGTCAGCTAAGGGTGGAGTCCCAGTGTAAGTACTTACAAGGGAACATTAAAGAGTCGTCTTCCGATTTTGTACAAATGTAATCTACATTATTTTGATGAGTTTCGATATTCAAACTATTACTAATCAGCACTTTAATAACATCAAAAAAATATAAACATCGAAAATGTCTTTATTCAAAATTACTATTATTGTTGACCTAAAATGAACTGAAAGAATCACATTGCTGACCCGCGACCTTAAGATACTTACGTTTATGCAAGAAAAGCAAAATAAATGTATATGCTTATGCAGCTTAGTAAACGGTTGCGATACTTAATCTGAAGATGAGCTCTGGTTGAGTTCGAAACTCAACCAGAGCTCGTGTAGTTTAGTGGTGGTGATAGTTGGGTTTATGTGATTTGTGTGTGTTCGTACAGTGTGGAGGTGGAGGAACTGCATGAACACGTATTTTTTGCATAAACGTAATTACTATAAGGTCGTGGGTGAGCAAAGAAGTTGTTTCAATTCATTGATATGGACCTCCAAAAGGTAACGCCTGATTCAATAAATTATTGTTGACCTGTCCGTGTATTTACAATTCCAATTCCAAATCTCGTAGATGAGATCTAGTGCGCAGTTATTGCCAAGTCATCATCATCATCTTCATTTCAGCCGAAAAACGTCCACTGCTTAACATAGGCCTCCCCAAGGTTCGCTAAACAGATTGGTCCCGTGCCATCCGCATCCAACGCGACCCCGCAACCTTAACCAGGTCGTCTTCCATCTTGTTGGAGGCCTACCTCACTGCCTCTTCCGGTCCGTGGACGCCACTTGAGAAACTTTTTTGTCCCATCGGCCATCAGTTCTACGAGTGATGTGCCCTGCCCATTGCCACTTGAGTCTGGAGATTCTTCGAGCTACGGTGACTTTTGTTCTTGCGCGGATTTTATAATTTCTAATGCGATCCCGCAGAGAAACTCCGAACATAGCCCTCTCCATCGCCCTCTGAGTGACTTTGAGCTTTCTTATGAGGCCCATCATTAGCGGCCACGTCTCAGTGCTATAAGTCAGCACTGGCAACACAGACTGGTCAAAGACTTTTGACTTGAGACATTGCGGTATATTAGCTGACAAGATATTGCGAAGCTTCCCTAACGCTGCCCAGCCGAGTCTAATTCGTCGATTGACCTCTTTCTCGAAGTTAAACCCACTAATTGGATTGTACTTATATACCAAGTAGTTATAGTCGTCAACAACTTCGAGCGTAGAGTCTTCAATTATGACAGGAAATGGTACAACATGGGCGTTCGACATGGCATTCGTCTTGTCTATGTTCAATTAAAGTCCAACTCGCTCGGAGATCGTCCCGAAGTTAGAAAGCATCGCACTTAGGGCGAACGTGAGTGATGTATTTCGCCATTTACATTGATGCCTCGCCCTTCCCAGTCAGGAGTCTTGAAAGCATCCTTCAGCTCCAGTGCAGCGGTGAACAGTATTGGAAAAAGAACATCTCCTCTCCTTGTCTGACTCCCCGCTGCAATAAAATAGGCTTCGACATCTGGTCCTGAAGTCGGACGGATATTGTGGCGCTATTATATAGACACTTCAACACTTCGATGTAATGTAGTGTATCAGTAGTCTACTTGGCACCGTTGGAGGACTGCAGTGCAGCCCAAGTCTCGATCGAATCGAAGGTTTTCTCATAGTCTATAAATGTCAGGCAAAGGGGGCGTTTATACTCCTCGGTTTTCTGTATAACCTGCTGCAACGCATGTATGTATGTGGTCTACGGTGCTAAAGCCCTTTCAGAATCCTGCTTGTTCATCATCATCATCATCATCAGCCTATGTTCGTCCACTGCTGGACATAAGCCTCTCCCATGGCACGCCACTGAGCACGATCCTCGGCCACTCTCATCCATCTCTTTCCAGCCGCCTTGCGAAGATCATCGCTCCACGAGTCTGAGGACGTCCCACGCTACGTTTGCTGATCCGTGGTCTCCACTCAAGAACTCGTCTACCCCAACGGTACTGCTTGTTCAGGAGGCTGGAAGTCGTCTAACCTGCGTGCGAGACGATTCGATTGTTTATAAAGTACAACACGCATTTAATTAAAAAGTTGACATTGTCTTGATACAGACATCAAATAAATAGTATAAAGATATAAGATTTAACAATATTCTTATAATCAATCAGGTGCAATGTGAGTTTGACAAAGACGAAAGAACTTTCCTATCGACAAAAAGGACATTAGTAAAGAAGATGGCACAAGATATTCTGTTACACACTTATTTTTAATTTTTCGTTTTTTTACACATACCGAATTTCAAGTCGATCCGATCACAAGAAGCGGGTTAAATAAAGCTTGCAAGATTTGACCTAAGCTAACAGGGCAATTTAAATAAAAGCTTGTAAAAACGTGTTAAAAACACACATAATTATATACGACGATTGCAATAATTACAAATAAAAGCTTGTAATTATTAAGAAAACTTACTTACCTTAGTAAAAGTCTGTCCTCTTTGACAGCTGAAATCGAACAGTTGGGATCCACCCTTACCCTACCACAGGAGTAGTATTTTGTGCGAGTGTGTGCGTGCGCGGCTACAAACGGAGCGTGCGCTCTCGTTGGATTCCTTGACAGCACTGAATATTTTTCGGCCGCGATCGCTATTTAAAAATCGAATTACGGGAAATGTTCGCTCCATAGTAAAAAGTATGTAAAACGGCAAACATTTTTGCGTAAAAAATTGATAATGTTTAGATGCATATCATCATTATAGAGATTATATTTAGCCTAAAATGAAACGGTGATAATATTTTTCATACTTTTGTGTTACGATTCAACCAAAGAGATTTTCATGAATTTGTTTCATTATTATCTAAAAAGCGTAAATAGAAAATGACGATTTCGATGTTTTTGAAAGAATTTGGGATTTTATTTCTCGGAAATTAATTATTATTTTAAAAATGTAGCGCGATGAAGCTGTAGATACATCTATTAAGTTTCTAAAATATTTTTTGTAGTATTAATATACGGTGAATTTCGTGGCATTATTGCAAACCGCAAACATCTTTCAAGCGTTTTTTGGGGACTCACCCCTTAAAGATCTAAGCATACATAGGGACAGACAGCGGAAAGCGACTTTGTTTTATACTATGTAGTGATTTAAGTGATTTAGCTCTCCTGATTTTTCCAAGTTTTTCCTATCGTACTACATAGAATCGTTTTTTAGATTATAGCCGCATTGATTGATTGATTGTATATTTAAGCACTCCTTTAAAAAGTGTCAAAATTTCAAAACATGTTACATTCACTGTTACAAAAGAATAAAGATTTGTGTATGCTTATGTGTGTGTGCTTACGCCTACATACCGTCGTGTCCATTAGTGCACATTTGCTCGGTCGCTATTTAACCATCACTTCCGCGGGGGTCGGCAAATACCCGCCACAAAATTGCCGCTACCTTAATACTACACAGCAGTATCTATTATTGAGCGGGTATATATTTGTTTTTATTAGTCAAATTCAAAGCACTAGAGATAAATTAATGCACTCATAACACTTGAATTTTAGAACGGATGAATAAAACTGAAGCGCAAGTTTCATTTGAGAGAAACTCAAGATTAGAGTAGAAGCTACTTAAAGATTAAGCTTTAAGCTCCACGAGGTTAACTTAGAACTGGGTGCTGCATCTTCCCCAGGCGCCTGAATAAATAGTGGTGAGATAAGCGAAGCTAGAGCTGGTCGCTAGTTAAATATGAAGCTGTAAACAGATATAAAGGTGACGGCTGAGTGCGATGCAAGCAGCGGAGTCGCGGCGCGTTACGTGGCGTGGCGCGGGCGGCGCAAGTTATCTTACGGCAAGTCGTTGCGGTGTCAGTTAGTTAGTTAGTAGTGCCATTAGAGCAGCCTCGCGGCACTCCGCCCCCTATCTCACCGCCTCGCTCTCCATTAGTGCTCGTTTATGTCAAAACGACTTAATTACTTCACGGGAAATTCACAGTTTCCTTTAATTATCACATCAATCCGCCGTTTCATCACATACGCTCGAGCTTGTTTTGTTGGTCGCTCGGCGACTCTCCGGTCCTTCTGTTGTGACGGAGACGTTTATTACTCCCTGATGTCGTAAAATTCATTTTATTGCAAGTGCGAACGTTTTAACTCGTAATTCCCATGTCAACACTCATTATATATTATGTGCGGACCCTTACTCGGACAATTAAAGTCGTACGTACCGATCAATTTAATATTGCAACATTGTTTTTGGAATTGTAAGAGGATTGTAATCTAAAATAACGGCACAAAGATAAAAATATCTCGATGCAAACATAAACAGAAGGAGGCATGACAAACTTTGCCTTAATTTTAACAGCCGCTGGCAGTTGTGTCAGTCGTTAGCTTAGTTAGTACGTCCTTGCCGCCATTAGAGCGACTTGCGGCGGTTCGCCTCCTTATCGCGACGTTTCGAGCTCTTCCAACTTCTTGTATGCAACGTCGCGCCAAAGACCAACGTACGCGGTATAAACATTTTCTCCGCGAAAAATCTCTTGATGGGACCATTCTAAATAATGACACAGAAAATATCTCCGTCTAAATTAACTTTACTACGAAACTAATGCTCATTATGGGGAGGGCAAAACTGGTCAACCTTGAGGCTAATGACTGTGATACTTTAAGCGGAACCGTAACATTTTGGAACATAAATTTGTGGCAAAGTGTTTCTGTACAATAAGCGGCGACAGGACAAGATAAATAGCCTCATTAGGCCGTTTCATGACAAAAAACACTCGGAGATATTGATTTGAATTGAAGTTTCCAAGTATCCATCGACGCCATCGACGGCACCGGCGGCGGCGCGCGGCAGGCTACGGCGGAGCACCCGGGCGCCAGCGGCCGCTTTACGATAACTGCTGCTATCTCGAGGGGCGGCAGGTCGCCGGGGGCACCGTGACATTGCCCCCCTTTAATTGAACTCACTCGCGCTCCCTTATCACGAATTAGCCCTCGTCGCGTTCGGTTCACAGCTAAAGTAGGCCGTTTCGCGCGCTCTAATTTGAACCGAGCGCTCTCTCATTTAATGGCAGGACACTAATTAAGGTAATTAGAAATATATTAACCGTGCTCTAAGGGGAAGCGCTGCATTGCTCACGTAGTATTAGGGCGTAAACGAGACAATTTGTACGGATGAACGATTTAAAAACAAATTTGAAATCTGCAATCGACAGTTGCATTGATGCTCCAGCTACTCGAATACAAGTATTTTGTTATGCACAAAGTTGCCAGCGAGTGGCCGTACATTAGAGAGCCAGGGGCGGGGTGGGCCGGCATGAGTTAGGTAAATGCTATTTGCAAGTTGCCGTTCGCCTTAGCCTCCTCTGTACTGTAGTGCTCTCCGGTTGCCAAATTGAAACGGGCCTTAACTTGAGCAAAATGAACGGTCGTTGCGCGGTACTTTCATGCCAGTTACTTCCATTTTCTTCTCAGCGGTGGTTGCTTTTTCCTACTTCCGAAGTAGGCTGACCTCTATTCAAATAAGGCCATTGAGATTCATCAATATTAACGTAGAACACGTATGCCTAATGGCTGCTTTATTTTTAATAGAAAATAAGCGACCGCTCCGATACTGAATATTTAAACTGCTATTATATTGCAAATCAACTTCGATCTACTGCGCCATTTGAAAAGGGTAGGTCATCGTGGAAGCTATTAAAATTGTACAATTCCATGACAAGGGTTGACCATCATTGCTTTGTTAATAGTATCTGTCTGAGCTGTTGGTTTGAATTTCGAATACTGCTTTTGTAGTGGTCTTGTGATACCGGGCTGGGTTTCTGTTTGACAGTTAGATGTAACTGATTTATTGTTTAGTACTGAAACGGGAATTTAGGGGCAAACCCTTCCAATCAATTAAGTATTTGTACATAGTTTGTAATAGAGTCCTGTACCTGTAGTCATCGACTAAATAGGGATTACTAATGTTTGGCAACAACTGTTTACCAAAGTATCACATCGCAAACTTTTTTTCCCAAATTTTTATTTGGCAAAAACTCAATTGTCAAAACTACTTATCGCAATTTTACAGTCAGCAAACCTCTTTTTTGGCAAGTGATTGTTTAGCAAATAATTACATGGTCATGTTCTATTTTCCCAAATTTTTTTTGGCAGATGTATCGTTTGGCATTACATACCAATCCCACAACATTGCATGGCATACGGTTTATATCCCAATATGTGTAGTGCGTAGGATAAAAATGAATAATACTGGTATTGTGAATTACGGCGGGATAAAGTGACGAAGTGTATTGTATCTATGACTACTAAATTAAAGCATGGAAAACATTCAATGTCATGGTTGTATGACATTTCATAATAGGTAATAATCCTTTTCTGTGCTGTCATAAAAAAAAACCTATTACCTAACATCGAAGGCTAAGGCGGGAGCTACGCTACGCTTCGCTCCCGCCTTAGCCTTCTGAACCTAACCTGTCCGAGTCGCTTCTGCCCTGAAAGGTCTTGCTCGCTCGCTTCGCTCGCTCGCTGCCAGCGATATGCCTAACAATGTTACCTACTATTGTATATTTGCAACAAAATATTGCATGGAAACAGGGGTCACCAATTATTTCCGCCATTTGTTTGTTTTATACTTGAAATTCCTGTATAGATCCCTACTATTGTATTTCTGCAACAGTAAGTAACTTTTGCTATATGTTGAGCATGGGAGTGACAATTTTTTTTGGCATATAATTTATGACAAAATAAAACATTTGCTTAATAAAATCTTGACGAAGTGAAACTTTGCCAAAATATGATGATTTGACCAAATGAATAAAATGCGAAATGTAACTTTGCTAAACATTCGTTTGGAAAATGAAACTATTGCGATAAGTTATTTGGGAAATCATATTTGGGAAAAATAATTTGCCAAACGGCAGTACACCACTAAATAGACATATTTTAGACCGTCCAAAACCTTGAAATGCTTGTATTAAATTTTAATAATGTAGAGTGGACTCAAATATCCATTACAAGTCGGTATTGGGAAATGAAGCCAAGCATATTCAAGAGGTTTCCGTCTCAGTTTCGGCCCTTTGCTTACTCGGTATTCCAACCTCACTAAAAAAATATCGATAGGAATGGTATGTTTACGTCTACCGGTTCATTAGCTTAGGTATGACTGATGAAAACGTAACATGTGACCTTACAAATCAAAAGGGATTCTCCATGCAGTAATTACTCTTGAGTTTTGACCCTTTTCATTTCCCGTATTCGACCTCTCGTACCTCTTCCTTCCTACTCTCTGGTATTCGTATTTTTTTTAACCCAAAAATATCTCTCCAGATACAGTCGCCATCATAAATATAGAGTTGTCTAAGGAGCGCATAGAAACAGCTGAACACGACCGTATTGTTAATCGCGTAATTGTATTTTCCGATTTTTCACCACCAAGACAGTTCTGTCTGAGGTTCATTAAGGCGATTGTACAACAGAGATTGCCTTTTAATAGAACGAAAATTTGGACCTGCCCTATGGGCGTCTGGCGGCATATGTTGACAAATTAGCGCCTTGTCAGTTTAACATCATTAATGTACTGCCACATCGGCAAAGATGTTAAACCTGAAAGGTACTAATTTGTTGACATATTTATGTAGATGAGTTTAAGTACACTCTAAAGATGCACCCAAATAATAATTACAGACGCTATGGGATAATATATCTGTGTATAAGTTACACTTTTTTTGAGATATATTAAGGAGGGTCGAAAATGGATGCTGGATGGTGACACTCTTCAATGGCTATCAGTAAAACCTTCGTGTTTGGGCTAGCTAATGTGATTCGTTTTGACAAGATAAAGTTACAATTTACAATTACACTTAGTAGAGCTTGTCTAGTTTGAAATGACGCGCCCCACCACCGCGTTTGCGCACGGGATTTGCAGCTCAATTTGAGCTAAAATAGAGTCTATTGTAGCTTGAATTGAGTTTCGAATCCTGTGCGTAAGTGCGGTGGTGGGGCGGGAAATTTTAAAGTAGACAAGCTATAACTTAGTATTATTTTAAAGCTAACAATAAGTTAGATATGTCGTCTTTCGATCGTACTTATCCTATATTGGTCTCAATGGGTATGGGTGAGTAATGACAATGACTCAAATACTATGTTTGGTTTCAAACTTAGTACTACCTATCTTCTAACTGTGTACCTACCGT
This sequence comes from Archips xylosteana, assembly GCA_947563465.1. NCBI lineage: Eukaryota > Metazoa > Arthropoda > Insecta > Lepidoptera > Tortricidae > Archips > Archips xylosteana. Next base: position 16,572,738 of record OX387346.1, read on the forward strand.
GTTCAGAAATGAAATTTAAGTAATTTAAATCGCTCGACTAACCAAATCTTCCTGCGCCTAATTTCAAGAAGCACGGCATACATGCCCTACTTTTTATAATCAGTTAATTTTCCACGAACTTGTTCTTACCGACAACGTCTTACTTAATAGAGGTAATTTCTTTCACTCGCAAGCTATAGAATGAAGCCCTTCGTTCAAGATTGTTGTATATATATAAATAAACAACATTTGTATTTTTTTCATAGAAATATCTGCCCTGACCGTGGATCGAATTCAGGACATCATGCTTCTAACTAGTAGGATATCCGGTCATCTAATATCGAAAAAATTAATGATAAATGATATCCAATGTTTGTCCACAGGTACAAGGTGGAAGTAGCGGGCAAAAGCCTGCCAGTGCTCACCACTTTGGACAAGGGCCGCTACGGTGTTATCGTATTCGAGTCCCTATCAAAATACGCAAACATGGACAAGTGGAACAGGGAACTGCTCGACAAGTACTGCCGGGAGTACTCTGTCGGTGTGGTGGGATTCGCCACGCCCGGAGAGGAGACCCTGGTCGGAGCCCAGCTGAAAGGGTTCCCGTTGTTCATGCATACCAATCTTAGGCTTAAGGTAAGACTTTTAGTATTGAGGTATATACAAAGAAAACCCTTGAGTAACGAACTCATCACAGCACAGCTCAAACCCTTGAACCTAGAAAGCTGAAATCGTGTAGTCTTTTTAGACAGTAAACTCAGTAGACAAAGTTAAAACGAACGAAGTTCAAACATGAATTTAATAATCATTTAAATAGACGTCTGATGATTTGTTGACACCTTTTTCAATGCCATTTTGTCGACCTTGTAACGCGAGGATGCGTGACAGTACTGAATTAAGGAAAATTGTAGTTGCGTTCCAAGAAAATTGGATTTAATGAGGGTTTCTGTGACAAGCTGAGGTCCGTTTCACAACTTTGACTTTTGTGGCAAGCTTAAGATTGTTTTATGTATATTTAAATGAGCCAATCGCAAGCAAGAATGTAACGTCAAATGGACCTTACGATTCTAGCGCCATCTAGCGATATTCCTCCTGTCAGAAAACCCTCATTGATATTTACATTTAAAAGCTAACTTAAAAGTTTTGACAAGTATCGTACCTGTACCGTCCCTTTGCTATGACTATACCAAACCCTAAGATTCAATACTACACTTTGTGTTAAAGAAGGTAAAACCATTACGACCTGTATGTACCAGCAATGTGAGAGAAAAGGCCCGCGGGTTTTATTTAGGCCATCGCAGCCAAGTTAGCCTGCTTCTTAGGGCTCTTTACATGCAAGTGCGAGGAAAAATAACTAAATCCTCACCAACTCTGAAATTCATAGAATTTCGAATAAGACACGGACAATAAAGACCTAACTCCCAGTGATTCCTATCGCTGTTACTTACTACTTGCCGCGATATGCAAATGAAATGGAAGCATTACCATAATAAGAACTCTTTCTAATGGAGAACATCACTCCGGGTTGAAATTCACGCTTTCTTGAATATTAGGACTTAATCTAGGGGATTTTTTTTACTATGATAAAGCTTTGCAAGTATGTTGGCGACCGTAATTCTTTATATTACTGTGTGTAAATGTTACTAGTGACAAAAAGGGGGAAAAAAAAGTTGTTGATTTATTTTCTGGATCTTCCCATGGATGGATTTCGGTCCATGTCACTAATGTCGGAGTATTAACAAGGTATTAAGAATGCGGAAAATATTTATCACACACCTGCGAAATAAAATAAAATGAATTTATTTCGCTGGAACAAAGAAAAAGTAGTTGAACGGTGCGCGAGAAGTTCCCAATCTTGCAGCTGAAACCCTTTCGTTCCGAGAGGAAGTATATTCCCAGCAGTAGAGCATACCTACACTACACATATAAGCCGAAGATGATGATGACAATTCATTTAGGTACCTACCATGCGAGTATTATGTCGGGCGACCAAGTAAGTGCTTTACCATGCTTAAGGACAGTTTCTACATCAGAATAAAAACAATAAGGCCGATAGTCTCATTGACTTGTAAGTGAAAATAGCCTTTGATGTAAGCCGTACAGCTGACATTGAACCTTGAGGTGGTAAAGGAATTACTTGGTCGACTACACACAGCACAGTTTTTGTTGAAGTTACTGTATTGTACAGGATGCGACGTTGAACCCAGCGTCACCAGTGCTCCGGCTGGCGCGTGCTGGCGAAACGGCGTGGGGCGCGCTGCCCGGCGACCACTGGACTGTCTTCCGGGCCAACAGCTCCACATATGAACCAGTGGCGTGGGCACTGCGGCAGAATGAATACGCCGCTAATGGTAAGAAACAAGAGAATATTCCTAGGTATATTTTTTTTTAACAGACAGATTGTCTGATTATTGGGTTAATCAACATTTTTGTGTTGTTTACTCTGTCCCCGGCTGTCCAAGTGGCACTTCATACTGTTTCATAGAAAAATGCTTAGGTTGTCCAAGGGACAAAATTTGTGTAACCATAGCAACGGGTGGCACTAAAAAGTTAATTCACCCTACTACAATGCAACTAAAAGGTTAGGACTACGCGGTGAATTTACGCTTGTAGAATTTTCCACAGTGAATAGTAGAAGTGAATGAGCGGTTTAAGAACTCAATCTATACGTGATTCTGATGTGTGCAGATTATTATAGACTCCACTACAACTGTTCATTCACTTCTGCTGCTGATTGTACAAACAGCTTCGACGAACCAGTGGAGTGGACACTGGCAGAACGAGTATTCTGCTACAGATTGGAAATTATTGGTCACAAAAAATTTTCAACAACTGGATTGACGAACTGAACATACGCCCTAGACAATACTCCTAAGTGGGTGATAAGTTATAAACTGAGATCGTAGATTTTGTAGCATTTTTGGTGCGATGACGTCAAATGACACACGACAGTGACCTAAGGTTGTCGATGTGTATAATATGATTGACGTTTAAAATAATGTAATATTATATTGTTGTCGTTGAAAATAAAACGCTAAATTTTTTACTTAATCTTTTGATTAACAACATTTTGTTTTTATTATATATTTTTTAATGTTTCTCGTCAAAACATGTTTCAATCGTTTCATTTTTTTAGCACAATAAATATCGAAGAATTTTCCTTAATAAAAAACTGTGCTTACTTAACAGTTTCTCCATTGTGTTCAATCAGTTAATAATTTTTGCCTATTTTCACACACAAAATCAACGCAACTGTTTTTTAGCACTTGACGGGACGTCATTGAAGATATCAAATGATTTCTATATGGACTGCCATTACGCATTATACTGTCAATGGAAATATACAGCAGAAAAGTTAATATATCAATTTCTAATCATAAATAATAACTATAACCTCAGATAAGGATTTATTGCAACACATTTTCTCATAATAGTGAATTAACCCTTCATTTCATAATGCATATTGGGTTGGGCTTTACATGTTCTAAGAATATTTTCTGCATTTTCGATTTCTACTGCACACCTCAAAAAACACAAACAATACAGAATACAGAACATAAAACTTAATAAAATAGAGGTAGATAACAGGCGTTCTTCAAGACGAGAACCATCTCTACATTATTAATTTTTAAGTCATTACTTTGTTTTAAATACCTTTGATTTTATTTGATCCTTGGTTCAAACAATTTAATATTGGGCACACTAATTTAATTTGGTTACTGACAACCCTAGCACTGCACCAAAAATGCTACAAAATCTACGATCACTGGTTATAAACTAAACTAAATTGTAGTGTGTACTTGAGTGTAGAGACCAGCAAGAAAAATCGTGGAAGTTGCTTTCCATTACGGCGCTCTGTTGGCCACTTTAATCTCGTTCGCTTTGCAGCATTGCAATGTAAAGCAACTTGCACGGTTTTTACTGATCTAAACTGAGCTTAGGAGTGTTAACGCTAGTATGCGTCAGGTTTATAGGCACAGAAGCATAATTTGCAAAAGGTATCTTAAATCCCGATTAAAATTGTTAACATTATTAGGCACACCTCGATATTTACAATTAAAACATGACCCGTGCTACGCATATTATGACGCGTGTGTCTGCGTTAAAAAATATTAATTATAAATAGGTTCTATGTTAAAAATGTTTTTCGTTTCATGTGAAGGTATGTTTGTCAGCTTACCAAGCAAAAGGGTCGCGAAATAAAATATTACGCGAAATTTCAATGTTTGTCCTGGATCTTTGTTTTTGAAACTTCCTCTTTTCCATATTGCCAGCGTTTCCTGAAACAACTTTTGTTTCCACGAACCTTTGCACTGTGTTATTTAAAGGCAATGCGCCCAAATGTTTGTGTAATGTTATCAGCTGACTCGTATATTCTCATTGTGTTACGTATGTACGAGGGATTAAAGTCATAACGGGATCAATACACACGCGCGCCGTTCCCCCGTGCAAATAAAACGTGTTAAATATTCACCATTTGTTCCGTTTCGACCGAAATATAATCTTTGGAAACGTACAAATTGTTTTTATCTATTAAACCTGTTACTTTTGGACTGAATTAAAATGTCCTTCATAAAACGGAGTATTTTTTATACGGATCTCGTATATTTATCAATTTTTATGTTAAGAGCTGTGAGTACGCAATCCCCTTGATAATAGAGTAATCGAAAATCCATATTTTGTATACAGCAAATAAAGTTACAAACCTAAATGTGACGTATTTTACTGGATCATTAAACGGGATGGATCCCGGAATAGCTGCAAGCAAAGCCGTAGGTACCGTTTGACTAAATGAAGTAACTTCGACCACGCCGCGTTACCCCATAAGCACTAGAAGTTCGGCGTCGGTACGGTACCAATGGTAAGTGCTGGCAAATTTGGCTAATCCTTTGCATTGATACAGATAATGTTTTCCTTAGATACCAGAGGTTTATGTAAATCCAATGACAATGCAAATACATGGTATTTGCTATCACAAAATGTATACAAAAAAATTCGCCTACTTGTTAAGCAAATGAACGCCCCTGTAAAATATTTGCACCTGATTTTTTTTTATATGGCGGCTAAAATGTGCTGATATATTTATCCAATTCTTGACAACTTTTACAAAAGGGTATTCAGTTGAATTTATAATACTGGCTGAAATATACCGGATTTATTTTGTGGTATATTGTACATATTTAAAGTGTAATGCGTGAACCAGCTGAGAGATATTCATTTCTCTTTCTCTCTCTGCCAGTGTCTGCGAATTTTAAATACTTTTCTTAAATTTCTTGACCACGGCACGTAATTCAGAGGACGCCGATTGAATTCAAATGTTTCATTGTTTCAGCCAAAATTATATAAAGAAAAAAAAATAACTACAAAAAAAATTAACTGCTATCGGGCCACCTTTACAATTTTCAATTAACTTATTTGTGATTTAAAAAAACGGGGCAACTAAGTTGAACTCGTGCACTGAAAATTCCATACACATATAAAAGCAATTTAATTAATTCCTTAATTCTATGTTACCTGGAAGTATTCTATAGGTTTCGAATCCCACCGTTCTAGTATGAAAGTAGGTACCCTTTAAAATGGTTGCATCTTTTACTGCGCTGTTTTTTTAAAGTTAGTCATTTAATTTTTTCACAGCTCGTAGGGACTGCGCAGACCTGAGTATTTGATATTAATTTTAACTTGATACCACATTACAGATTGAAAAAAAAATCTTGACAGACAGACGGTTTAAAAAGCGATCATAAAAATAAATAAATATCACGGGACAATAAAGAGAGTCATATAGAGGGGCAAATGTATCCTTTAGAGGTATAGAACCTTAAGAACCGATAGAATATTCAGCAGCATCACGTAACCACCGTTATTTTTCGCAGAAGAACGTCTGCCACTGGCGACGGCGATGCAAGACCACGGCCGTCTGGATGGTATCCAGCGCGTGTTGTTCGGCTCTGGGCTGCAGTTCTGGCTCCATCGGCTTCTGTTCCTGGACGCCCTGAGCTACCTCAGCCACGGCCAACTCAGCCTCAGCCTCGAACGGTGGATACTCGTTGACATCGATGACATCTTCGTCGGCGAAAGAGGTAACACACATTAAATACTACGCTATACTTCGTTTATTTTACCATCAAAAAAAGGGTTAACGATCTTGAAGAGTCTTTTTATTGAAAAACACCTTTTACTTTCAACCAATCGGCACACTAAACGTTTCTCTTCTGAATGAGGCATCATCACTGACACGATTATTGAAGTGTTGACTTACGACGCCGAAAAACAAAGTTACGAAACTATTGTATTGGGACTAAAGCAATAGTTACAAACACGTTTGTTACTAGTGACACCCGCCCGAAATACGAGAAATACCAACCGATGGCTATTTATTTGTAAAATAAAGGAAAGTATTATTTGTCATAGTCACATGTAAATGGATAAATACTTACTTGAAACATTTTTTTATATTCGCCCCTGGAGAATTTTAACAAAGTTGTTTACCACAGCCACTGGAAAGTACTGTGTTTATCGATCACTTCCATACAGAGCCCAAGTTCAATTCCAAGAATGTTTACTACGTGTAAGTTTTACAGTTTTCTTAGTGGTAAACATGCTTGGCTTCCTCCTTGTAACTTCTTCAATAAATTTACGTAACTTAATCGTTCGATACCAAAAGTAAATTGAACTAGACCTTCACTATTCTAAATTATTACTATAGTCCTTTTCATATAGCTTGGGTTCGGTGACATTTTGTTTTTTTCCATTCCACGCCTTGAATGTTTCAGGCCAATTACTTTACAAGAAAATATACTTGAATCCCGAAAGAATAAAAAAAATATATATATCTCCACAGCTTAAAATATTTCGTAATAATAAACACATATCACTTCAAAATATGTATATCGCCGGCCCCGGAGAACAAAATGATAACCACCATTATCTTAGTTTTATTTTTATGCCATATTTGGAATCCGTAGGTGCCAATGCACCAGCTCAATTTTTTTCGTAATTTTTGTACGGTAAATGACAAAATTGAAACATAATACAATACTATTCAATTTTTTTATTTATATACCTTGTAACTAGAATAAAAGTGTGCAATAATTTTATCATAAAATACTGAAAGCTCATCGCATGACAAACATCTATATTATTATGTTCTCGTCAAAATTAGATCGCTAAGTAATGATATGCGCAGTTATCTTTTTATTCTCGTCGCAAACCGCTAAATACTGTTCGTGCAATGGCGCTCACCAAAATTACGCATTTGAAACGGAACTCTAAAACGTCTTGCCATATCCTTTTGTCACATTGCACGGGTCGAATGTAAATTGCAATGGTCTATATCGACATGTCAAGTGCTAAGGGTACGTGGCAATGTTTATTTACAATAACAAACTGCCTCTCAATGTGATCTCAAACCGGCTCGCGAAAACATTGTGTCGGCTTTTTAGTGTTCGATTTCTAAAACCATATAATTATTGGTGTGATTGGAGTATAAGTGAAGTGAGTGACAATGAACAAACAAAGGACATCGCGTTTAATGAATATTATGAATAAACTGCGACGGACAAAAATGTAGTGACTACGAATCATATATATGATTTAAGACAAATATCTAGAGAAAAAAAAATATTGCGATGAAAATGATTCTGAACTGAACCAAGATTTCTCACCAGATGTGTCTGAATATTTGCCTAGCCCAGAGAGATTTCAAAATTTACAGCGCAGTAAGAGTTCTTCAAGCATTGGAGGAGACTCAGATTATTTAGAAAACGCCTCTCAAAATACAATAAGCACTCCATCAAATATATCGAACATTTTCCTCGTATTGAATTCTGTGAATTTTATAGCATCACCTTCAATCGTTTGTCAACAACTTAAGGGAACTCCAGAAACAAACACTAATTGTTCTATTGATTTGACACCAACCTCAACACATGAATGTATAGGACCCTCTCATAAGAATTCAAAACGATGTCTGAGTCAAATATTCCTTAACGACGCTCAGCCGTCAACATCGTCTAATTCTATAGGTATTTTTGATAACCGAGAACAAGAACTAGCGTCGCCTTTTGACGGTAATGATTTAGATGAAACATTACAGAGGAATAGTAATTGTAGCAGTGTACTCTCAGATAAAACGATTATCGGTAATTCAAACATGACGTATAGACCTGCCCACCAGAGTCCTGGCCCTCAGAGTCCTCCCTGTCACAGTTTTGGCAATGAGAGCCCGGTTCACCAAAGTCCTGTCCGTTGCAGTCCTGCCCATCAGAGTTCCGATCAGAGTTCAGCCCATCAAACTCTTGTCAATCATATTCCTGAGCAGTACACTCCCAACCATCAAAGTCTTGACCCTCAGAGATCTGCCCGTCACAGTCTTGACGGTGAGAGCTTGGTTCACCAAAGTCCTGTTCGTCGCAGTTCTGCCCATCAGAGTCCCGATCAGAGTCCAGTCCATCAAACTCCTGCCCATCATAGTCCAGAGCAGTACTCTCCCAGCCACCAGTGTCCTAACCCTCAGACTCCTGCCTGTCACAGTATTGACAATGAGAGTCCGTTTCACCAAAGTCCTGTCCGTCGCAGTCCTGCCCATTAGAGTGCCGATTACAGTCCACATTAAACTCTTGCCCATCATAGTCTTGAGCAGTACACTCCCAGCCACCAAAGTCCTGACCTTCAGAGTCCTATCCATCACAGTCTTGACAACGATGGCCAGAGTGAGGGAGACTCTGTGCACGCCAACATTGAAAGAGAATTAAAAAATAGAGTCGTGTACACCCCGGACCAGATGTACGCAATCATTATGAACGCGAAAGTCAACGGAGAAAAGTACAACGTTAAAGAAATGCTTCAAAATGAGTTTTATAACATAAAAGAACTAATAAATAATAAAAATTGGGTCAAAAATGAAGTAGGGCAAAAGTATCATGGACAAAGATAATGGAAGTGAGAGTCGCTTGCTCACAGCCCTCAATTTTACAGTATAAATATGATTTTGATTCTGGATATTCTCTAATGAACATAGAACCTGTCCAAAAAACAAAAAGCAAGCGGGGAACCAAGACAAACAGCAGTTCCTTAGTCAACCCAAATCCTGCCTCCGATTTTGAACATGCCACTCAGAATATATTGAGAACTCCGTCAACTATTTCAAATATTTCGCTTATTTTGAATGCAGCAGATTTCATAGCATCACCTTCACCGACAGTCGGTGGAAATAACAAGATTTGTACTTCTGATTTGACACCAACTTCAAAGCATGCGTTGAATGAATCTTCATTGCAGCGGTCATCAAAACGATGTCTAAATCAAATATTCCAGAACTGCAACCAGCCCTCGACCTTTGATGATTACGAAGGTGACAAGCACAAAGAACAAACAAGGACCCTTGATGCTACTGATTTTGACGAAACTCTACAACCAGAAAATAATACAGAAAGTATCTTAACGGACGAAACGATGATCAGCAATGAAAGCACAACAACGATTCAAAGTCAACCGATAATAATAAATAATAAAATAATGAAAGTCAGTGTTTCTTCTGCAGAGCCGTCAATTTTAAAATACAAATTTTAATATGACATCGATTCTGAATATTTCCGAATAAACACAAGAGTCAATCCAAAAATTAAGAAGCATGCGAGGTACCAGACAGACACTTAAATCTATAGTCAGCCCAAGCCCTGTCCTTGAAACCGAACTACCAGACCAGTATTATACACCCAGCTCTTGCCAATTATATTATACGACGACCTGATTAGCTTTTGTAAGGCAGGTGATATTCCAAGCTACTATCATGCTTTTTATGAGTCCTTGACTTATGTAAAGAACTCTGAAATGAATAATGATGATGAAGATGATGATCAAGAATAAGAATCAAGTAATAAGTACCTAATAAATTGTATTGTTTTAGTTTTTTTCGAGATGCTGTTAATTTTAACCTAATAATTGAAATAAAGCCAAAGTTGTTTACCATGTTATTGTTTCATTGCAATACCAGATAAATTACATTATCATAAAACAAATTTCACAATATTAACGAGAATAAGATGATATGTAACTATTATTTTTATTATTCGAACCGTAAAAATAGTATAATAAAATGATAAAACAACCATACAATACGTATTTTAAACCCTTGAAAAAGCGGGAATAAAATGATAATCGACTTTATAAATCACAGATGATGATCGATTTCCACTAACTTCTAATTTTTTAAATAACTCCTTTATAATATGTATTATATAAGTGACACTAAAAAAAGAAGAATTCTTAAAAAATTAGCTTTCCGTAACGCTGACTATCATCAGTTTACGTCCACTTGTTTAGAAGTAATTGGCAAAAATGTGTTTTTTAATTTTCCTGAAAAGTTACGTTTTTGCGATTATCATTTTATTCGCCGGAGGCGGCGATATTATTATAAAATAAAACTAAAAAGATAAATTTTAAAACTTCGTGTAAAACGGAACTCAATTTCAATTCCGTTCCGTTTTACACGATGAATGTTGACGCGATTAAAATTTATCTTTTTAGTTTTATAAAATAATAATATATGTTGAAGTGATATGTGTTTATTATTACGAAATATTTTAAGCTTTGGAGATAGATATTTTTTTGTAAAGTATTGGCCTGAAACATTCAAGGCGTGGAATGGAAAAAAAACAAATGTCACCGAACCCAAGCTATATGAAAAGGACTATAGTTCACTTCACTCATTACATTACTCGAACAAAAATTGTATTGATAGTATAAGTAAACTTTATGACTATGTACAGCTTATATTACGCTGCTGGTGTCGCTGCTATTAATGTTCATTCCAAATTACCTCAGGTATGAATTCATAGTCGAAAACTCGAGCGTTAAATTGTATCGTTACATTTTCCCTCTCATATTACTTGAGTTTTATTAATACTACCAAATTGTTTACGGATCAATGTATTCCACTGAAACCGCGCTCGTCAAAGGATACTAATTGCACGGATAATTCTCGTGCATTTCGAGTGTAATTGGAAATTTTGAGAGCTTAAAGCATTATTTAACACTTGTTTAACTTTAAAGTTTGATTTCCTTGTTTAATATTCAGTGATGAATCCGTTGTCGCTACTTCATATTTTTACGTGAACTGATTTGTTTTAGTAAGGAATATTTTTTCTGAAACATATCATTATTACACATTCTTCCAAACATTTCACGGGGTGTTTCTCATTATAATCCCGCATTAAAATAACAAAGACTGGCTATAAAGGCAGAGCATGCATGGCTAGTTAGAATGTTTTTGTCCGCCCTAAAGCCGCTCCATTGCGTATTATTCGAAGGAATACGTTCATAATTCTCAACATCTAACGTCTTACGTGCAACGCTGCCTTGCCGTATCGAGCGAAACGTTTCATTAGATATTCTCGGTCTAGGGCGAATTTAATATTCGTATGGTTATTTGAACTCGATAATACGACTGGCTGCAGTTGACTTTGTTACACGCTTGGATTCCTATTTCCGGTAACGTACGTACGATTCGTGTTTGGTTGGATAATCTGTAACGGTTTGCGGATCTCTAATTCTCCGAATTTATAATTTTTTGAGTCCCGCCCTAAATCGTACATGACATACTCATTCAGAAAATCAATTTCAGTAACTTTCTGTAGCAAACGTAATAGTACATTACTGCAGAGACCAGTAAGTAAGCCATCCTGGACGAGTAGAAGTTTGATGGCCGAACCGCCAGGTGAGGCCAGCAATGATACGAGGCCAGGATGGCGATTACTGGGCGAAGCTTGTATAGTGCTTTTCTCAAAAATGAAACAAGTTGATAAAAATAAAATAAAAGTACACGTTGAAAAAATAAAGAAAATCTACGACCCGCCATTAGCTACTCACTCGCTAACCTATGTCTAGCTATGGTATGATTGTTTTTTTTAAAGGTACCGGGCGGCGATGTTTATATAGATATCTTAGTGTTGCCGGATAATCGATTATCAATTAATCGATTATTTTCCTCCTAAATAATCTAGATATCGATTATCCGATACTAAGATTCATACAATTATATCGATTATAATCGATTATAATCGGTCAAGTACCCGATATAATCGATTATCGATTATATCTACATAATCGATTTAATCGATTATATTCGATATAATTGTATGAATCTTAGTATCGATTATATCGATATAATCGATTTAATCGATACATCGATTGAATAATCAATATTTAGATTATTTGTGCGCCGCAATTATAATCGACGATTAATCGATTCACCAACAATTGTCCGGCAACACTAAGTTATCTGCCAACTTTAAATTACAAACGTCATTTTCTTAATTTTGAAACATTTGAAACACGAAAATTGTAATTACAACAACATAAATTAGTGAAAAATGTTCCAGTTATTTAATCAGAGAACTCACATTTGCATACATCCTCTTACGTGTGAACTTTTTTAATAGTTTCAGTTTTTCACAGACGTAGAGCACGGGTTCCAAATTTAAACACTAGATATGTAATGGAATTTCATACTTACTTCCTGGCAGCTCGAGATTACTTCCTGGCAGCTAGCAGCTAGTCTCCAGGATGCGTTACTTTCTATGACGTTTTTGATGACGTAATGGCAACATTTCATACCATTTTTGAGAAAATCAATTAACGTATAGGATACGTTGTTTCTTGCTTCAGTAATAGTATGTTTTTTGTAATAATATAAATCCTAATCTAGGTACTATCTTCTTTTGTGAATAAACGAATTATTCATTCTTCATTCATTCTATAAGTAAAATATAAAGCACGAGTAAAATGTAATAAAAATGAATCGTCAAATGTGTCGCTAAGCTCAAAACTCGAGTTACCGATTTCATTCATCTTTTTTTTCAGAGATTTCTAATACTTTGTACCTAGAAGGTCCCTGCTGAAAAAACATCATTTTAGAAGTGACCTTATCTCTGTGACTGTAGCTGTAGCTATTATAGAGACTTGATACTTGGCAGATAGCATCTTTTAGGATCGTAGATTGCAGTGAGAAGGGATTTTTGGAATTACAAATAGTTGTAGGCTGATTTTCTAACGCTTCTGACGCTTGCCTTCGCAATTACTCTTTCTTTCTGTCAAACGGTATAAAATGATAACAGAAAAAGATAGTGAAAGCGAAGGCAAGCGTCAGAAGCGTTAGACAATACGGCCTCAGGTTAATATACATGTTTTTTAAATATGAAAATTTATGTATTATTAAAATGTCTGCCGGTATTGACATTCGAGTACAGTCAACGTCATAATTAAGTGATCACTTATGTAACTTGTCGCTTTCAGTCGTTACATAATTAAGTATGGCTTTTCAAACACAACGTTAAAGTGACAATGTACAAAAGTGATCACTATTTATGACGTTGATCCTACTATTAATATTTTGAACGTACAGGTACCCGTTTGCATGAGGAAGACGTGGCCGCGCTAATGGCGTCCCAAGCTGCCCTCCAGCGGCTGGTTCCCGGATTCCGGTTCAACCTCGGCTTCAGCGCCAAGTATTACCACCACGGAACGCCGCTCGAGAATCGGGGGGACGATTCGCTGCTCAAGAACAGGGAACACTTTAACTGGTAAGTTGCTAAAAACTGAGGTGATTTGAACGCTAGACTTGGTAGGGATGGTTATTTTTCCTTGTGAAATTATTTTAGATCAAAACTGGCGCCCTTATAATATTGCCTTATTTTTAGGATTCCAGAGCCAAAATGGCAAGAATGAAACCCTTATAGTTTCGCCATGTCTGTCTGTCCATGTGTCTACCTAATATTTTACTACTTTATCGGAGTAATTGTCAGGGCATTTAATTAAATAGTGATTATATTATTTTACAGATTCAATGATATAGTAAAACTTAATATCCGTTCACAATCTTGGGACCAAATGTATATTTTTAAAAACATAACATTTAAAGAAACAGTTAATAGGTCTATATTGGTTAATCGGGTTGGCTAGAGCTGCACCGTCGTTGAAGCCAATGTTGTCGTTGTTAATTTTAATTTGTGTCATGTTGTTATTCATCATCATCATCATCATTTCAGCCGAAAGACGTCTACTGCTGAACATAGGCCTCCCCCAAGGCTCGCCAAAACAAGTTTTTATTACATTGTCAAAAATTTTAATTTATTATTTTTTAACGTGCGGCCAATAATTGTATAAGATAAAAGTTCTGTATTTTTTTTATTTTCGTGACTTATGTACGATTATGATAGTGGTAGGCAGTAGGCAGTAGGCATGTAATATAGGTAGGTAGGTACTGAATAGAGAATTGATAAATATAATTTAGATTAAAGTGAAAAGTGCATGACGCGTTTACTTATTATTATGTAAATACTTAAGTAATGTGAGTATAAAACCTTATGTTTGCATATAAATTTGCGCTTGGAAATTTCTTTTATCGGTAAGAAATAGTTGAAATGCCTGTGCATTCCGGCCATGCCTTGGTTTAGAACAAATGAGGTCGCTTGAATGAAATGGCGTAGGCAATATTTCTGAACGATAAAATACCTCTTTACAAGTGAAGGCTTGAAAAATGCTGCCATCCTCCGAGAACGTAGTAAGCTTTATGTTTATAGTTTTGCATCGTTTTCATTTTGTTATGTAAGGAACTGAATCATCATTCCAACCTATTTACGTACCACTGTTATGTTACGATGAAGGAAAACATGGGAAGAAACCTGCACACATCTGAGAAGAAGTTAAATGGTGTATGTTAGTTCCCGATTCGCACTAGACGGGGGAACTATGGCCCAAGCCCTCTCATTCTGGCAGGAGGTCTGTGCCCTGCAGTTGGACGTATATAGGCTAAAATGATGATGATGATGTAAAATTATTTTTGTTCACCATTTTTTAAATTAGCCTCTATTATCATCTTTCATTAGCCAGAGTCTATGTGTATCCTATGTCTCAATCCAGATCTTTGTCTTTTTGTACGCCAAGTTTCATTTAAATCCATTCAGCCGTTATTTATTTATTTATTGCGTGATTGAGTAATCTATACATATAATAAATCTGTAACAAGTCGGTGTCTGTACATGGAAGATACTTGAGAAAAACTGTCACTAGGTCTATTTACTAGCGCAATAGAACCCAAAACAATGTTTTTTAGAATTATTGTCTGTTTGTCTGTGCGTTTGTGCGCGCTAATCTCAGAAACGGCTTAACCTAGAAGGATGCGGTTTTTACTGATATGTTGGTATTTTCTTGGATTAACATTTAGTGTTTGTTTCATTTGAATCGGTTCACAAATAAGAAAGATAAGTCTATTTTAAGAATTTATGGAACAGTTTTTAGAAGTAGTGACTTGGGAGTAGGTATGGTGGTCAATGTGAACGCGGGTGTGCGGGGGGGGTCCGGTGGAGGGTCGGTGAGGGGGGGGGGGGGTTGCGGGGGGTGCGGTGGGGGGTAATTTTTTTATATCGAGGAACTAAGGAGAGCCATAATTGATGAAAAAGCAAATTGGATAAAAAAAATAAGCTGCCCAAATTACTAATTCCACGCGGACGGAGTCGCGGGCAAAAGCTAGTTGAGTAATAAACATCCAATTATTTTCCTAACCTTTCTCATTTATAATATTAATGGGATAGGTTTCTTGGTGTAAATCATAAAGAAAAGAACATTTGAATGACCTTATGCTTATGATTATTGAACATTATTCATACCAATTAGTTTCAAAAAATACAGGTGAAATTAAGGTGTAAATTTGCATGAATTAATTTTCTATACTTAAGCTTATATTAAGCTCAGCATGATACGGTATTTTTTATCGTAAATGTTTTATGTTATTTTTATTGGTTTCTTTTTCGAACTGTTATGACTGGAACATCGCATCAAAACACGTCATCACTAGAAAATTAACACATAGATAGATATACTGTTTATATTGAATACCACACGCAAATAAAGAACTAGTGTTTATTTATTATTAAACAAAAAACATAAGAAGATAAGACCTTGTTCGAGCTTTTAGCTTAGGTAATATGCGCCTTAGTAGGGTAGTAGATAATCAAAGCTAGATCTCTGCTAATAAAGATATTTTATTAGTGGGTATTTCACTTTTTTTGTTTGACAGACACACTATACGATTGTAGCAAACATGCGGGCGCGTGCATTTTTGTCCCATACTGATGAACAATCAACATACAGCTCGCCTAGTGGTCAGAAAATTTCTCATACTGTAAACACTAGTACTACCCTCAGAAGTATACCGTTAACGCGCTACCAACCGAACGGGACCCGTACGTATTGTTCGCAAATAAAACAATAGCGTAATACAAAAGTTCAAACAAGTTCGGAACTACGGCAAAAACTCGCTGCCTGACTAAACTAAACCTAGCATGTGACACTTTGGCGTCACTGCGGTCATTTTGATTTATCGTCGCTAACTTTTCAGCAAGCACAAAAACCTTATTTATTTCTCACAGAGTGGTTTACGCTGACCGCGGGTTGGCCGCAAAAAGTTCTCAACAATTTGTTTAGCTATATTTTGTACTATTAACTCGAGTTTTAAGGTCATTATCGTTTTTGCCCTTGGAAAAAAGTTTCAATGGTTATTAGACCGTTTAATATGACATTTAAATTTGCTTTTGCAACGCAAACGTATCTATTTTGCGTGACTTGGCCTTACTACTTCGCGGAGAAGCAAATAAGTATTCCATTTAGTTTTAACATGGCACTCCGCAATGTAACGCCTGAATTTATACAAGACGTATGTTATATCGGTTGTTTGGTCGAACCTTCAGTTCCATGAGACGCATAATACGCCGATTCACTTTGCATAAGCTAATTTTCTATGAAACGTATTGCCTATTTAATTTAATTTTCCTTGAAATACTTTAACGGATAGGTACAGTCTAGTGTAAAAATATGGGTGCACACAACTTGCTCATGAATATGTCCCATAGCTCTTATGTCGTTGAATTAAGGGATAGGTATAACGATGGGAGGATTAAATCGATACTTATTTTTGCACTTGACCGTACAAGCAAAGAAAAGATTTAGGCAACACTGTCTCTTTCCGAAAACAAACGGCGGATGAAGTATTGATTTCTTCAATGCCAAATGTTTTACTTTAAAGCCGTGCGATCCACATGCTTAGGTCACAATATTAAAACAAACGGCGGATGAAGCATTGATTTCTTCAGTGTCAAATGTTTTACTTTAAAGCCGTGCGATCCACATGCTTAGGTCACAATATTAAAACAAACGGCGGATGAAGCATTGATTTCTTCAGTGTCAAATTTTTTACTTTAAAGCCGTGCGATCCACATGCTTAGGTCACAATAAAACAAACGGCGGATGAAGCATTGATTTCTTCAGTGTCAAATGTTTTACTTTAAAGCCGTGCGATCCACATGCTTAGGTCACAATAAAACAAACGGCGGATGAAGCATTGATTTCTTCAGTGTCAAATGTTTTACTTTAAAGCCGTGCGATCCACATGCTTAGGTCACAATATTAAAACAAACGGCGGATGAAGCATTGATTTCTTCAGTGTCAAATGTTTTACTTTAAAGCCGTGCGATCCACATGCTTAGGTCACAATAAAACAAACGGCGGATGAAGCATTGATTTCTTCAGTGTCAAATGTTTTACTTTAAAGCCGTGCGATCCACATGCTTAGGTCACAATATTAAAACAAACGGCGGATGAAGCATTGATTTCTTCAGTGTCAAATGTTTTACTTTAAAGCCGTGCGATCCACATGCTTAGGTCACAATATTGGTTATTTCACTTTTTCCATGTATAATAAAATATGGTGCATTGTTTGAAATCACTTAATAGATGATTAATCAATAAATGCAAAATGAGCAGCTGAGTGGATAATGACATGCAAATTTTTATTTAGTTCGTAAACTGACGCGTTTTGGATTTGGTAAGATTTTGGACCCATGGACCCTTATAGACCACAGCATAATCATTTAGAGAGAGTACACAACAATTATGTTTAAATTCTGAACAAGCAAACCGTGCGACATCATTAACTATTCTAACTGCTAATCAACGCTTTATTATAGTAGAAACATAGAAACATGTACTTATTTCTGATTACACAATCCACAATTACACGTAATTAAGTCACAAACTTGGTTAGTAATTACGACCAAAGGCTAATTATCACCTATCCTCTTAACACGTGTTAGTTTTCCACTATATCGGAATTAGTGTCTTCATTTGTATTTAAGAAATAGGCGTTTTAATTATTGGCCAGCGATATTAAACGTGAGTTGCTGGAATAAAACTTTAAAAATCACAATGATGTAATACTAGCTAGACCCTTTAAATGAGTCCTCGCCAATCGTCGTCCTTTGTCGTCATTCCTCCAACCCCTGTACCGCGCGGGTGAGGACTCACTTAAACGGTTTAGCTATAACACACTATTTTCATAATAAAATTAAAAACCTAACTAAACAAATGTCCTGAATATTAAAGACTCAGGGTTGCTTGTACACCATTTCGCATGCAGATTCGTGCTAATTCTAAATAAGACGCTTCACTTTGAAGACTTCATGCAAGAAACATAGTACGTAGCCAAAGGCTGTCGACAGGACAAGGATGTAAATCCGCTCTTGTTGCGTACATTTCGCTTATGTAAAAATAAATAAATAAAAAATAAATATCACGGGACAATTCACACCAATTGACCTAGTCCCAAAGTAAGCTAAGCAAAGCTTGTGTTATGGGTACTAGGCAACGGATAAATATACTTATATAGATAGACATATACTTAAATACATATTAAACACCCAAACCCGAGAACAAACATTCGTATTTTTTTATACAAATATCTGCCCCGACACGGGAATCGAACCCGGGACCTCAAGCTTCGTAGTCAGGTTCTCTAACCACTAGGCCATCTGGTCGTTAAACCATGTACAATACTATTATATGTATGTTGTACCATGTAAAATACTATTTTTTGTGTTCTGGCGTTAAAGATCATAATAATATTTCGAGGAGTAAAAAGTGAAGGAGGTTTGTGTTACGTACAATATACTATAATAAATGTGAGGGTAGATTTTCTTACTACATTTTCATGATTACTTTTGTAATTTTTATCGTGCAATATTCATCCAAATACGAGCAGCGCCACTTCAACTTGATTGAGACGCAAAGAAAGCAATAAACCAACAAACGTTCACACCTTATCTTGGGTAATAATACTATAAGCGCGTAACTTTTGAGAATATTTTGGCTATATGCATGCTTCTCGCAGAAACCTCTCGTAATTTTCCATGACATGCGGGACGCAGATAGTTAATACCCTAAATTTTATTAACTTGTAGGGATACCTTTTGTCCCGAAATTTTTTATAGTTAAATAGCGATAAACAAAATCTTCGTAGGCGAAGTCGCGGTCAACGGCTAGATACTTCATAATATAAATAAGAATAGATTTCAATTCCCAACAAAATAGCTAATTTTTATTTGGCAAAGAAAACTTTTGTAGAAGCTCAGTAGAGTCACTTTTATAATCATGATTTCTTACTAAAATCGTAATGGTTTCCATTTTACCATTTGCTCAACCATGTTACTGTTCTTATTGTCAACAGGTTTTGCCACATGTGGAACCACCAGCAGCCCCATCTCTACAACAACGTGTCACAATTGGAAGCAGAAATGATGCTGAACAAGCAATTCGCGGTAGCCCACGGCATCCCGACCAACTCCTGCTACTCCGTGTCACCGCACCATTCGGGGGTGTATCCTGTTCATGAACCCCTTTATGAGGCTTGGAGGAAAGTCTGGGATGTGAAAGTCACGAGCACTGAAGAATATCCCCACCTAAGACCAGCTAGGTAAGTTGTGTACTTATATTTTTTGGACTTCGATCGTTTGTTTGCTCGAAATCTTACCAACATTACTAACGTAGAAATTTCTGATGGTACTCTTTCAAAAAAAAACTTTTAATCTGATTTTGATATAACTATTTAAAGTTTGTAACCTGGATTAACACATAGGAAACCTACTTTCTACCTTGGAAAGTTGCATAGTTCTCGCAGAATATTGATGCCAAGTTAATTAGGGGTGTGTAGAAAATGTTGAGCACCACAACCGCTCATCCATTTATGCTGCTGACTGTATAGAAACAGAATAAATGCTAGCTTTTACAGTCTTTCATTTACATCAATGATGATTCTATTCTCACCTAAGATGTAAAATTGGTTAGTGCTTTGTAACATTTCAACCGCTGTTTTTCGTGTGTTACGAAAATCTAAGGATGATATCCATAGACTAAAACCAATTGCAAATCTGCGACCACACACCACACCAATAAAGTGGTGAGATTTATAGTTAACTGTGGGAACACTTTAGATTTTTACACGGCAGTAGAAACGCTTTAGAGGCCCACCTAATTATACATAAATCTTCCAATATGCTAACAGTGTTCATATTACTAAAAGCGCTGGTAAATATCATAAAAAATAAACTGTATCAAATTGACGAGAGGTTATCATTACTCTCAGCATGTATGATATCATCACTAAAAAAACCCACTCGTAGCGTCGGGATAAATTGGTAAGTCCATGTGACCTCTATATGCCGACAAATAGCGCGCTTACGCAAAATCGTCCGACTTGATAAACGCTGCCGAGAGCTGAGTCATTGAATTTATATTGCGTAAACAACGAACGAGGGGTGGCGTAAGTATAAGATGCCAATGTGACTGCATGATAAAGCATATGGAATACTCACTGCCAATTACTTGGAAAAAGTTCATTGTGTAGCAGTTATAAATATATAGGCAACTTGTTGTTTCAACCCTTCATTTAAAGTATACACTATGGTTCTCTATCATTTGCCCGAATTTCATATGCCAATGTGTCCTTTTTCTTTTATCATAAAGTTATTTATTAATGAAACAGTATTTAGAATTGTTATTAAAGTAAGCTTACGTAACCTAATGTATTATATTTTTAAAAAAATACAATGCAGATAATCCTGAAAACAGCGCAGTTTCATTATATTTCATGGCACACGTTGGTGTGACTAGTGAAATGACCAGTACCTCTACCATGAGTTACACTAGTTTACAGTGACCGTACTCGCTAGCGACGGCGTAAATGATTTGTATGGAGAATTGTACTTCCGTAAGTGACCGCTAGAGGCGCTGTACACAATTCTCCATACAAATCATTTACGCCGTCGCTAGCGAGTACGGTCACTGTAAACTAGTGTAACTCATGGTAGAGGAACGGTTAGATCAATTTACCAGAATCGTTATTTCCTAGTAACAAAATTTCCATTCGCATTTTTTCCCAGATGCTTTTTTTCTCACTATGGTTTTTTACTGAAGCTTATTTTCAAAGTAGCGTTTTTTCTCAATTTGAATTGACACAGACACAGTGTCGACGGAGCTCCTCGCGCGGAACCTCTTCCGTGTGTTTTTTACAGTTTTTACCCTTCGGGCCGATGCAAACTTAACATAACCTAAACCTACCATGTTTCTGTGTCTATTGAAATTGAGAAAAAACGCGATTGTTTAAATGAATTTCAGTAAAAAACCATAGTGAGACAAAAAGCATCTGGGCAAAAATGCGAATGGGAAATTTTGCTTCTGCAAAATAACGATTCTGGTAAATTGATCTAACCCGACAGTGAAATTATACTATACCTTCATATTTTTTAATTAGTATTTTTTTTTTAATGAGTCGCCAGAGGGGCCAAAGACGCGAAGTCTTTGCTGTTTTTTTACTTTAGGGTAGGAAGAGTGACTTGTGCTCGGGAAAAATCCCTTCGGACGAACTGGGAATGGAGGGCCTAGACAGTGTCCGACTTGCACGGACTAAAAAACCCGGTCACAAGTCCCCTTCTCTATTGATTAATTATTAATACAAAAAACGTATGCTTTATATTTTGAGGAGGGGAGGGGTAGGAAGGGGACTTATTCTACCCACAGTGTCCTGCCTCAGCCATTTGCTGGAAGGCCGGGAGAGGAGCATGCATTCTCCCGCTGGGCACTGGGGGGTGCATAGGTCGGTCTTTTATGTTTTTACCCGTTGGTTTATTCCTTGACCGACCCTCGCCCGTAATTCTCGCCGTTTAATTAGTATTTATGCTTTACTTGATAAATAAAAAAATTAAAACAATTACCAATAAACAGAGACTCGAATTTAAATTTTTTTCAATCCGTAGTAAAACCCAAAAATACACACGACTGTTTATGCATTTTGTTTATAACAGCAGTTTGAATGATTTACATCATTCATTCGACATTGCTTTGTTGTGTAACATTTGCTATTTATTATTCCCCCCAAACACAAAGTCGTTGTATAAAAGAGATGTTGAGTGCTGCGACATCCCTTTTATTTTCCGCTGATACCGCTAAACCTTTAACCCTTGTTAGTGTGTCTGGGCTTACGTTTAATATTATATTTTGATACAAAAGGTAATCTTACCAGCCTTTTTGCCTAAAAAAATATCATGTTTAACATATTTTATTACGGAGATAGATCCAGCTAAGCAGCGAACTCATTTGAAAACATTAGGCATTTGCGCACGACGCACTCCCAGCCGCAGTCTAGCTTCTAACTTATTAAAATACTACATATTTATTTGTATACTTAGTCGACCAAGAAACTCCTTTACCATCCTAAGGTTCTATGTCATTTGTATAGCTTAAAACATCAAAGACTATTTTCACTTACAAATCAATGTGACAATCAGCCTTATTGTGTTTATTCTGATGTAGAAACTGTAATTTAAAAAAGTTAAGCACTTACTTGGTCCACTATACTTACTGCGCTGGATTCAAAGGTATTTTGCATTTATAAATGTCAGTTAGTGAATGCCCGTTGGTGTGAAAAAATGAATGAGACAGAACAGACGTTGCAACTAGCATTCCTGCTTTCCCTACTCTATTATTAGCTTACTAAGATAGGATGCATTAAACAACAAAGCTAGTCGCGGAATATCATGCAATCCGTCCCGGTGAAAATTAACAACGAAAGAAAGAAAACCGGCCAAGTGCGAGTCGGACTCGCGCACGAAGGGTTTCGTACAATTATCTACAAATATCACTTTTGTTGTATGGGAGCCCCCCTTAAATATTTTTTTATTTTAATTTAATGATTTATTTTTAAAGTCAATACATAATTAAATATTGTGTGAATATTTCAAGCTTCTACCTGTTGCCGTTATCATATATCAAATCAAGCAAAAACGAGCAAAAAAATCACGTTTGTTGTATGGGAGCCCCCTTAAATATTTATTTTATTCCATTTTTTAGTATTTGTTGTTATAGCGGCAACCGAAATACATCATCTGTAAAAATTTCAACTCTCTAGCTATCACGGTTCCCGAATTCAGCCTGGTGACAGACGGACGGACGGACGGACGGACAGCGGAGCCTCAGTAATAGGGTTTCCGTTTTTACCCTTTGGGTACGGAACCCTAAAAACATTCGTGACGTAACAAGTACGGTATGGGTAATACGTCCTAGCTAAGGAATATCCTTGCTATCAATGCGAAACTAACTGTCTGTCAGTTTGTCTGTCTGTTACCATTACCACTACGCTTAAACCGCTGCGCCGATTTAGATGGAATTTGGTATAGAGATAGTTAGAGACCCTGGAAAGGACTCAAATCTTACTCAATAATTATTTATGCTAAGCCCGTAGGCCTTATTACCCTGGTACGAATGAAATTTTTAATTTCATCTTTGTTGATAGTAAAAGTTTCTTTTTTTATTTATGATAAAATGCCCTTTAATAATTTTAATTAATTTAAGCTTGAGGTTAATTTTCATTCTATTACAATTATTCTTCAGTTAGGCCTTATAAGCCCATAGATTTTATAACCCACAGGTATAGTCAAAGTCATAAATATTAGGCGCCAAAAATATCTGTACAACTCTATGCCACTAATCTTAAAGTTGGTGTTTGAATATATTCGACGCGATGTCTGTACCTTTTAGTTACAACAAAAACTGAAGAAAAAAATAGGAAAAAATATAACGACACCTTACGTCTTACCGTTAGGACCACATAACCATCCCAGCCTATACACGTTTTAGTGCAGGGTACAGGCCTTCTCTCAGAATGAGAGGGCTTTGGCCGTAATACCAACGAAGGCCCAGTTCGGATTAGGAACTTAAACGGTTGGGAGCTCATGAAATATTACAATTACCAACACAAAAACCTTTGCTTTTATGCTTTATCAGACAAGTGCCACTTCCCTCTTAAACGTCCATAACTAATCAGTTTTCTTCTTGTGCAGGTTACGTCGCGGCTTCCGTCACCGCGGGGTGATGGTACTCCCCCGTCAGACGTGCGGGCTGTTCACGCACACTCTGCTTCTGGAGCGTTACCCGGGAGGGCGGCAACGTCTCGACCGCTCCATCCAAGGCGGGGAGCTGTTCCAGACTGTTATTAACAACCCTGTGAGTAACTTCTGCGTAACCAACTCTGAGTGGCATTAGGAAACCAAGAGTAACTTTATTATGTCGACGAAAACCTCGTGTGTAGCTTTCATACCCCGTAGTATTTTTATATTACGGTCATATACAGCGAAAAAAACAAAAGATGTCTCTCCTGTAGACATATAACTATAAATTAAAATTTTTAAAAACCCCCAACGCAATTTGGTCGCAAATATGTTTGAAGACAAAGTAAATGCCCATTATTGCCCATTATGCGTCTAAGATCCCTTCCGCAGCTGACAAAAGAGCTTATAACTTTGAAACGGCTGAACCGATTTTTGATGAAACATGTCTAAGAACCATCGCCAAGAAACCAGCTTTTAAATAAAAAAAAACCGCATCCTAATCGATTCACCCGTTTTAGAGATATAGTGCCACAGACAGTCACACAGACAGACAAACAGATACACACACACACATAGCGGTCAAACTTATAACTCCCCTCTTTTTGTGTCGGGGGTTAAAAATTAGCGTCTCCGTGTCAGCAAACTTAACATTTATTTAAATGGGCCGAAAGCTGGCCAGGCGTCCCATTCGCTAATGTAGACTTGACTAATAATATTGGCTATAGACCCTTAACTTTTACCATGTCCACAGGAGAGACGCGTACAAAAAATGTGCATGACCCACTAACGTTATTATCGACAAGTGAGATTTTGAAAACGTCAAATAAACCTTTGATACTCTAAAAATGCCCTGCAATGGGACGCATATCGACTAGGATGACGATGAGATGACTCTGAAAATGATATTAATTTCAACTACTGTTGTGAGACAGTCAAACGTTTGTATACTTTTTTGCTACTAACAAAAACCTACATGTATTTGAGGCGATGGCTGTATCCATATTTATGTCCTCGACTTTGCCTAGCTTTCAGGGTCTCTAATTGGGATCTATAAATATTGAAAGTCATAGTCATAACACTCATAATGTAGTAGTAATGTTTGACGTACTGATTATTTGTTCTGCATCGTTTTTAAGTAAACCTAACCTATCTCATAGAGTTCTACAGGATGGCCACTTAAGAATCCCTGAAAATTTTACGGCTTTATAGTAAAAAGAATTACGACAAACAGGGAGCCGTTCTCGTTCGTCGAACTTTTAGTATAAATTCATCATTTGCCAGAAATTATCATTTCGAATAACTCTTTTTTTCTCAGAAACCATTAATTATTCAGGAATTTCGAAATGATTATTCTGTAGGACTTTATAGGTTAGGTTAGGTTTGTTTTATAACAATAGGGTAGTGTCCTGGGTAAAAAAAACACTATTACAATTAGTCCGACATTTAAATTATCAAAAAATATTGAACACATTTTTTTTCTTTTGTCAATTGAACAAAAAACGACAAAGATAAAGCGCGACAAAGTTCGGGAGTGGGGGCTCGTGACGTCACGGTTCGCTAAAAAGTGTAGCGAATCGTGACGTCACGCGGAACTTCAACATACAATATCTCCGTCATTTTTTGTTCAATTGACAAAAGAAAAAATACGTGTCCAATATTTTTTGATAATTTAAATGACGAACTAATTAGATTTTTTTAGGAAACTAGCCTATTCCGTACAATTAATGGATTCAGAGCAAAAATAGTTATGCGAAATGATAATTTCTGACAAATGATAAATTCGGACAATAGTTCTTATGACGATTATTACACACCCCGACTAATAATCATTATGACAAACTTTATATGACTTACAATTTTATGTATCGTGAATGGGACCCAGTCTTTATACCTGGTTAAAATAATACCTTACCAAAAGTATTTATTCTTATTTCAACAACCCAGAGAGTATCGTCAATGTTCGATTATGCTCCTCCAACGGACTGACATGCACGTTCCTGAAGGTAATAGTATTGTTTTGGTGCAATATTTACTTTTTAGTATTCATCGAACGAGTAACACGTAGCTGCTTTCAGAACGAGCAAAAGCTCAATAAACCCTGTAAAAGCTCAATAAATCTAGTTTCTGTACAGTCTCGCTGTAAATCAAACCGATTACTCTTCGTCTGATTACTAGGTTATGCCGAAACTAAGTCTAACTTTGACCGAAAGTCATTCGACCAGTAAAGTTGTCCATTAGTTTTCGGATTTGCGGAAGAGCATTTGAAACCAATTAGTGCTGAATTAAGTGGTTGAATCTTTTGAGAAAAATCTAGTCTTTGACCAAATTATAGCCAATGCTGGTGACTACCTTTTAGGCTACCGAAGCGTAACGAATATAATATTTCTGGAACAGAAAATATTCTGCGTTTCACAGACGCAGAAAGAAAATTTCAAATTAAGCAAAATGTCAAAGTAGAAATACACACGAGCTAACGATGCTAAGACTAGCTGTATAAAATGTTATTCCCAGCCTTTAGGTATAATTTCACTTCGTTGAAGCGTAATGAAATTTTTGTCGACCGTTTCACCCACACCTTAATTCGCCCTAATAAGGCGGCATAAACCGGTGATACCATCGTATGAATGAAACGATGACACAAGAAGCGTCAATATAAATAACAAAGTGCGCGTGGCAGTCATTCTGATTTTACTGTCGGCCGTATCGTTCGCGTAAACATTATTACTATCACATGGCTGACATAAGAGCTGTTATCTTTATTTTGACCGGCGACACATGTTGATGCCGTATTACTGTCGCATTTATGAACTCACACGGTTGAATGGAGCAATTTTTACGCTTATCGACTTTGTTATTCTTACTTGTTATTCTCTCAGCGATTTTTGATAAATTGATTACATCTTAACCTTAATGGTTCGCTTGATGTAGTTTTTCTTTGGAACCACTCTACTCTGCTACTTTGTTTTTTAACGAGCAGCTCTCGATCTCTCCCACTCATGTCAGCTCATGTCGAGGAAGCCGATTCATTACCCAGATACATCTTTTACCAATATTCAAAAGTATTTATTCGAGGAAACTTGTTTATTGCGTTGAATTTCTTGATAATTGTATAGCTTTTTTGCCTTTGTGCGTAGTGTGGAATCAATAATATTATTATAATAACATACCAATTACTGTTTTAGTACCCATCTCCAATTGGGATATCCCAATTTTTGACAACGTATAATAAATCGAAAACCGTTTGGAGAAATAGGCTTTGTGAATCGTTTTCAGAAATCAGATTCCAAAAATATGATAAACTGAATTAAATAAAGAAGATTTAAGTAATGACCTTCATTTGACCCCTGCTGTGAATCGTCACATAGGCAGATATAAAGCAGGTCTACACTCTAAAGCAAATTGACAGTTTGAAATGTTGCTGTCCTGCTTATAATAGCAAAGAGTGACAAAGACTGAACTTTAATCACATGATGCGCACCTGGCTTTAAACAGTTGTCATTTATCATAAAGACCGAAATGTACACAATACTCGCAATGTATTTTTACAAATTGAATTATTAAATTACTATGTTACAAGTAAATATGAAAGAATTTAAATATCAGATTTTAATAAAAAATATCTATTTACTATCACACCATTAAACAAACAGGAATAATCGAAGCTAAAAGAAGAGAAATAAATAAAACTATTTGTCACGGTTCATTTAGGACCCTAAGCCGTGCTTGTATTCTTGACAGTGACAAGACAAATCAGTAGTGCCACAGATTATGTTATGTACGGCTTGAATTTTTGTAGGCAATGGAACGTGGCTCTCTCACTGTGACGTCATCCAACGTATTTCTTAAAAAAATTATAAAGAATTAAATACTCAACCAAATTCAAAATCGATGAAAATGGTATCTTGAAATATCCTATTCTTTCAAAAAAAAAAAAAACTATTGGTTATTTTTTTGGTGCATCCCAATTTAGTTGCGTTACATATGAGTCGATAAATATCAAACTCCATATTATTATATCCGCAATAAATTACATGGAGATATGATCCTTATAATGATGAAAATAATATTCAGTTATACAAAAATAAATTCTAGGAAGATGTCAGTGTGTATATCCCACAGAACTATTAATAAGTGGAATAGAAAATATCACACGACCACAGACATTTACTATGAGAAATGAACGGGCAGTAGACAAACATCACATCTCACTAAACAATACACAACTAAAATAAAAACTAAAAATCAAAATTGTATAAACAGATAAA
Organism: Archips xylosteana; assembly: GCA_947563465.1. Lineage (NCBI taxonomy): Eukaryota > Metazoa > Arthropoda > Insecta > Lepidoptera > Tortricidae > Archips > Archips xylosteana. The sequence continues at coordinate 16,601,251 of OX387346.1, forward strand.
ACGATGTTTTGACAACTTATACGTTAAAAAGTACCTATGTCAACTGATTGATATTGTCAACTATACAATTGTGATTATGCATTTGTCAACAGATAAACATATTTATGACGCACATGTCAAACTACGGGAACGACCGGCTCGCGCTGTACACGTTCGAGTCTGTGGTGAAATTCCTGAGATGCTGGACGAACGTTCGGCTCGCGTCCGCGCCGCCGCTCGCGCTCGCCGACAAGTATTTCCAGCTGCGACCTGACGAGCTGAGCCCGCTGTGGGGGGTGAGTACACACCCTTACACATTACTTTTTATTTTTTAGGACTCCGTATCTCTGAAGGAAAAACGGATCCCTTCCAGGATCACTTTGTGTCCGTCTGTCTATCAAAAATGTTTTTCTCATGAACGCATGGCAGTATCAAGTTGAAAATAGCATCTAAACATTAAGTCTGCAGTCCCTTGAAGCTTTAAAAAATCAAGCTTCTGAGTCAACGCACCAAAGATACGGCCATTTGAGCTTATTTTCTAACATTTCACAGAGGAATCAAAACCTCTCTACCTAGAATCATAAAATTTGGCCTGAAGAGGAGGTCTTAAATAAATAAATAAATATCACGGGACAATTCACACCAATTGACCTAGTCCCAAAGTAAGCTGGGCAAAGCTTGTGTTATGGGTACTAGGCAATGGATAAACATACTTATATAGATAGATACATACTTAAATACATTAAACACCCAAGACCCGAGAACAAACATTCGTATTATTCATACAAATATCTGCCCCGACACGGGAATCGAACCTGGGACCTCAAGCTTCATAGTCAGGGTCTCTAACCACTAGGCCATCTGGTCGTCTAAATGCTGGTCTTGCAGCATAATAAGGTAAAGGTAAAAATCCGCAAATCATTAATTTGTTGCTCCATCACAAAAAAAAATGCGATAACCAACTAACTATTTACATACAAGTTTGTACGGAACCCTCGGTGCGCGAGTCCGACTTGCATGACCGGTTTTTTTATTTAATCCTGATCAACGCACTGGGAACTACAGCCCAAGCTCTCTAAGATTACTGACCAGCGATTAACCTTTCTCACACGAGAGGCTACTACGAAATTCGAAAGTTAAAGTTAGTATCGTGCCATCCCTTTCACTCTTATACTATTAGCGTGAACGGAACGGCACGGAATTTCGTAGTATAAAGCCTGATGATAAATGCTAATTAGGTTCAAGATATAGCTCACTATTAACAGAACGCTATATGGTCAGGTCTATCAACCTATGTAGTCATTTTGCGACCTGGACAACCTGAGATCAACCCAACGGAAGATACCGATCACTTTTGAAATTATATATAAACTAAATTCAACGATGTTTTTGATAGATATACCTAAGGGATATTTTTATTGTGCTTTTCTGTAATTACTCTCGCAACGTCGACACCATCAAAGTCTCAAACGGTTAGACATCTTATACCAGGCGCTATCCGAAATATCCTAACTGAATGATTTCTTTCTGAAAAGCTATGTTTATATAAAGCGAGTTACCTACAGTCAAACTGCGTAAATATATAACATACATACATACATGCACAGATACATCACTGAGCCATTCGAACGTGCTAATACTACTAGATACCCCAAACACTTGAACTGTATGTCGACTAGAGTTGCGGTGGAGTGCCCGCCTCTGAATAACGTGTTCATGAAATTAAGCTCTTTGTGTCGGTAAGTCCTTTACCTCCACTAACATCTAGGCTTAAAACTAGGCACGCTTTACTCCAAAATCACAAAGCGAATATTAATGTCATAGCTAAATTAATAACGTACTAGAGTCTCATCTCATGCATATTATTATCCGAATACAACGGCACCGACGTTTCCGCAATATCCTGTAAATAAATTGTCTCAACCTGCTTGTTCATTTCCTGTACGGTTCCGTGTTCAGCTTCTGAGGCGGCGAGAGCTATCGATGTGTCGTAATTGCTGTCTTTGCCGTGGCGTACCTGCGAAGCTTTCAAACGGATATCGGATATCGAGCATTACGGTATCAACTCCATTAACGAAAGCAGAACGTGAGGCGTCTTGAGAAGCGCTGTGTAAATTGTTTTGTACTTTTTAACCCCCGACACAAAAAGAGGGGTGGTATAAGTTTGACCGCTATGTGTGTGTGTGTGTGTGTGTCTGTCTGTCTGTCTGTGGCATCATAGCTCTTAAACGGGTGAACCGAATTGTATGCGGGTTTTTTTATTAGAAAGCAGGTTTCTTGGCGATGGTTCTTAGATAAGTTTCATCAAAATCGGTTCAGCCGTCCCAAAGTTATCAGCCCTTTTGTTAGCTGCGGAAGGGATCTTAGACGCATAATGGGCATTGACTTAATTTTCAAACATACGTATGACATACTTGCGTTGGGGGTTTTTAAAATTTTTAATTTTTAGTTATTAAAGACTACCTGCAGCCTCGGAAGCGTAGGTCAATCATTAATAGTCAATAATAATTACGTTACAATAAAATTGTATGAAAAATGTTTCAATAGAACAAGTCTTGCTGGTGGTTGGACCACATACAGGGTCCGTCTGAATAGTTCTTTATCACCATTTTACCCGTTAAGCTGCCGCAAACAGCAGTTTACACACTGTCATTTATTTGGTTGCGTTGTCTATGGGCCTTATTTTCCACTTACCATCAAGTGGGCTGCGAGCTCGTCTGCCTACTTAATATAGCAGAAATAAAGTCCAATATCTATTCACTTTGCTCATAAAACTAAGTAGAAACCTTTTAAGTTCTCAAATTATTATTATCAAAAGCTTGTCAAAAGCTCTTAAGGTCACGCTCAGTTATTTAGAAGTCTAATGTAGAAAATGTGTTACTTTTATAATAATGTATCTTTTGTTCAAAGTATGTTAATAAAAACCGGTATAGTTTATTCCAAAAACCTATCACATTAAAATAATCGATTCCTGACACAGTGTGACTCGATTATTCCTGAAGCACAGAAGGCAGCCCCATTTTAATATTCCGAGCACTATACATGATTATTCTTACGTTAAATATTACAGGATGGTATCGGAGCCGTTTCGGCGTATGAATCAATATGTATTACGGGCGCAGTCTGTAGTCTAATCTCTCATCCGCCTTTCCGCTTCGCCGCTGATAGAGGGCTCGAAAATCGCAAAAAAACTTGGAAATATGTTTGGGCTCGCGATGGGTGATATATAAAAGTTTATTTTATGATTTATTACCTTCACTCGCAGTTGGAGTAGGTTTTGAATTACCTCCGGCGTTGTATCTGGATTTATTGCAATGCACACAATTTTTTTAGACAGGGAGATTGGTTTGGTTTCTGAGATGAGGACGAAACATGCGTGATAAGTGATTTTTGTGGCTTAGTTAGGTTACCTAGGTCAAATTTTTGCAGTTTTTACCTAGTAAGAATGCAAACACACACACACACGCACACTTCAATATTCTGATCTTTATCGTACGCTGCAGACATGCAGAGCACAGAAAATAAAGCTACTGACTTAAACTCAATAGAATAAATATATATTTATTTAGCAACTAAAGAAGAACAAGAAGGGTTTATTAAGTTAAAGTTTTCGTTTTCGTGTTCAGTTTGAGCTTTACTGACTTTACTATTTAGGATCCGAGCGTCCCCTATGACGGCTCCCTGTATTCGACTCCATGGCCTCGGTGCACGGAACCACCCAGCCCTCTGATAGCCACTGATGATTATCCCGTAAATGATAAAAACTTGGGATGAAATAAGTTCTTCCAGGCTTATCGACATCTTTGCGGCTTACAGTTCACCATAGATGAGTCCACTAATAGTGGCGTGGCATCGTAACAACTTGATTCCTTCCGGCATTGGTGAATATACCAATAGGCTGAGTAGGCTGGAGCCTAATGTGGCAAATTTGGCTATTTTTTTTATTTTAGGAAAATAAAATGCAAATATTTTATACACGGAAAAAAGAAGTCTTGAAATTTTAACAATATTTTAATATACCGAATATTCCAACGTCTGTATATGGATTTTACTAAGCGCTTTGTAAAGTATACTTTTGTGAATATGAATTTTTAAAATATTCCAATAGCGTTGCAGAGGTTAGTAGGGGCGGCTAAAATTGAATAGCCTACTGGCGGCGAATGTGTAAATCCGCCACTGCCCACCGGGCTGTCTAAATTTTTTACGTGACGTCAATGATGATAAATATGGCAAGGGTTGTGTACACTGTAACTGCGAAGTGTTGCTTCCGAAGTCAATAGTCATACCTAACTGGCGCTTCTCTCATTTTGTTTAAAATGTTCACTCTACGCCACCGATAGATAGAAAATGAGTGAGTACCTTGGTAACGAGAAACGATGAAATTTCAATCAAATTATCTAATATATAATAATCTCGTGGCACTGTGTTTGTTATCGAACTCCTCCGAAATGGCTCGACCGATTTTTATGAAACTTTTTTCTCCGTATTCGGTAGGTCTGAGAATAGGTCGTACGCTATATTATTCGCAGACGGAGTCGCGGGTAACACCTAGTAGTTTTATACAAATAGATAGGCACCTATACTGTTTAGTTCACAGGAACTTCAAGACCATACAAACTAACATAAAACTGTGCGTTTCAACAAAACATTATTCATTCACGTCGATTCGCGTGGGCTTAATATTTCCGGAATTGAGGAAATAAAATAAAAATTAATAATTCATATAAACAAAATTGTTCAGTGCATGAAAGCGAAATGTTTTATTATCACTGTAAATATTTTACGCTGGCCTTTGTTGGAAACGCAGCACAACACATGTTGATTGAAATCGCATATACATTGGCTCGACGCCTGTAAATGTTATGCCTAATGGAACACTTTTTATTCTTTATGTTATTCGCGAATCGTGAAAAATCGTACGCGTATTCATACTTACCTACCACACCAAAAAACGGAATGTTGATACTTTCATTATACGTAAACGAAAACACATCAATACTACAGCGGAGTGGCATATTCGACTCCGAGTAAATTTGCCTTGCAAAAACAATATTTATGGCGCATGTTTTAATATTTTAGCGGCCTGCGAGATATGTAAAGTATCGCTGAAATATGAAGAGGATATTCCACGTATGTTTGACATTTGAAATGTGATAGTTCATCTTTTTGCTCAAGCTATAAATTTAAAGTCCGCATATTGTAGGTATTAGGAATATGCATTGAATCGTGTTTTTAGAGATAGCATCCAACCATTTGTTTTAACAGACAAATTTTCGGCACTCGTGCAAATATTTGGATACAAAAAGTAAATATTGGTCTGGAGGCTGGAGCGCAGAGCCATCGCGCATTGTTAGTGGTGTATACGGGTTCATGTAGCTAGCCCAGTTTGTAGCTTGAATATGACGCGTTTCGAACCGTGTCATTTGTCGGTACTATGGGAAAATTTAGAGAACAAGTTCATGAGCTAGATACACAGCACTTCAACACTACGTTAGCAGGCCATAGTCTTGTCATCATCATTTCAGCCGAAAGACGTCCACTGCTGAACATAGGTCTCCCCCAAGGCTCGCCAAACAGATCGGTCCCGTGCCATCCGCATCCAACGTGATCCCGCAACCTTAACCAGGTCATCGCTCCATCTTGTATTGTCTTGTATTCCAAGTGAAAACGAAATGCGTATCCTATGAATAGTAAAAGCCTAGTGCTTCTTTTGATGTAATATTTATTACGGTATTGCTACAGAGGCTGTTTCTCAACGTATTCGTGGCATTGCCTCAGATACGAAAGAAATATTGCTACTTTTTCGTGCCGTTTCAATGTTCTAATTCTAAAGTCTCTTATATTTAAACAAATTCAATTCGACGACAACCCGCTTATTCATGCTATTTGCTTCGTAAGTAGATTCCGTTCGTCTTTATGTCGCAAATCCTGTTGAAATTCCTTTTAAATTCCAACACATTAATGTCGATCGGATTTGAGTTCAATCGTCTACGAATTATAATCTTTATGTGGACGATTTTCATTTAAGAACGTTTTGTATCGAAAACAGATTCCAGTTTAAACGTAATTTGTTTCGACTTGGTGAATTTACTCGCCATTTCTTTTATAATCATAAGATTGAAACAAATCTCATTTCTTTCGGTCTAGTAATGCTTTATACATTTTTATTACGTGGGATCAGGCACTGCTTTCATAAAATCTGTTTCTTTGTTGTCTCAATATTTGATTTTCGTCTTTTGAAAGTGTTCACATGTTATACGATTTCAGACTTTAAAACGCATATATACCTACTAGATATATCGTTAAAATTCTTCGCTCCATAGGTTCAGAAGAGACCAGACATGGCAAATAAACGTGAATAAAAAGCACAATCACTAAACCTCCTCCTTTTTAAAAGTTATTAAATACATAATGTATTGTTATAGAATCCGTGTGACGACATCCGCCACAAGCGCATCTGGTCGAAGAACAAATGGTGCGGCACGCTGCCCAAAGTATTGGTCATCGGGCCCCAAAAGACTGGCAGCACGGCGCTGTATACCTTCCTGGCTATGCATCCCTCACTCGTGCCCAACCTGCCAAGCCCAACCACCTACGAGGAACTGCAGTTTTTCAATAACAACAACTACATGAAAGGATTGGACTGGTGAGTTTTTTAATCTACACTATTATAGCTTTTGGCGCACGTTCGAAGATGTTATATTTATATATAGGTTATATTGTATAAACAATAAGTTGCCTTTATATCAGCGTAAGGAACACACGTCATTAAAGAATTATTCAATGAAAGCGTCGACTGTGTAATCCAAAATTAAATGTCATGTTTCTGTTTTGTTGGTCGAATTTTAATGAGTTTTACAATGAAAATGTAATGCCTGCGGCACGTTATGCTATATAGGTATCAAGGATACGAGTAAATACTCCGTACAATTTACAGATTCCATTCCTACATTTGTATACATTTTTTGCAAGGGTAGCGAATCTAAATGAAGGCGAAAAGTACATATTATTATGTTAAATAACCAGTGTGTTTGCTCACTCAATATCTTGAGTCGTTTTTCAAAGGAGTCAAGTGCTCGCAATTTGTGTGGTTATCAGGAACAAACATCACCATTGTTACTTGTTACGGGGAGGAAGGTAGAGAACACTTACGTCATTACTAAGTCTTTAGGCAACGACAGGACGGTAAAGTGGCGCTTAAATTGTCCCTCCGCTGATAAGTAAACGTGTCTGATAATATAAATGGAGACAGAACAGGTAGCGGGGTTATTTGCATGCACCCTTTGTAGCAAAATACGAAGCAAGTGCTCACCGCGACAACAATGTAAATGCTAAATTAACAATAAATTACTATGTTGCTGTACTATTTCTCATGAGACGAACGCCTCAGTTAGTAGTAATTGGAATCGAAATGTGGTCGCAAAGGTCAAGCTTGAGCTGTAGTGTAAATTACTCTATCCCGATTCAATCAGATAGTGATTGTACCTACATATATCTACCTATGTGCTCTGTTTGCCATGTTTAGCCCCACATCCATACCTACAATGACCAAATAGACTTAGTAAGCGCATGGAACTGTGTAATATCGTATTGTATAAGATTTTTAATGCCACGAGATTATGTATTATAGTGTTGTAAACGGCACCAGTTGCAGGAAACTTTTTAAAGATGTCACGTCCCATACGGCGAAATTGATATTTTCAAAGGCCATTTCATAATATCGATTTGAATTGCCAAGGCAAACTGAATTATGCGGCATTAAAAGGGGAGTTTTCTCTATTTTTTTAACATTCACAGTAAACTCACTTGCATGTCGATAAGTATCTGTGGCTCCATCCGTTAGCTCACCAAATGTAATTTACCATAGTGTATGTAAATGCTGTAAATGGAGATTGTAATCTAAAATGGTTTTGACTCCAGCTGTCAAATAGTCATGCCTGCGCTGCTCGAATGGAAATTTCGTTTGTACTTATTATGACAACTTTAGAAATGGCCTTTTAAAATGCCTTTGTATGTTTATTTCAAACAGGTACTTAAATTTCTTCCCTCCGAGCATGGGCAACGGCACGCAGATGACTTTCGAGAAATCGGCGACATATTTCGAGGGGGACTTAGTGCCACGGCGGGCGCACGCTCTCCTACCCAATGCCAAGATCATCACTATACTCATATCGCCGTCCAAGAGGTAACTTACACACAATTAAGTACGAATTCAAATTGAAGAAAAGACGTTATTCCTAGATAAAAACAACTATAATAATGACAGTTTTTTTTTATCAGTTTGTAGTGTGTCGTCATAATTCCGTGCGCAATTTTATAGTATTTTATGTTTACAAATATTCTTGCCTTCACGTTACATCACAGGCGGTCGATCAATTCAATAAATGCAGATCTTATAAGCTGCTCCATATCTGAGATCTTGTAGAAGCAAAATTACTTTTTATCAGTCATCCGCAGGCTGAAAACAATTTTAATTGAAGTTGATCCGAGTAGCGAAATATAATCCCCAAATTGTGGATATCTTAATTAAAATTAGTTTATATTCAAATCGGTATAGATTATAATTGAATTCTATAGTTACTTTAGACGGCTAAAAACTCACCGTTATTGAATTTAGGAGAACCGAGTGAACTAATAAATCTAAATTAAATGTTTTCTCTTTGTTTGAACTTTTGATTGTCGATTCAAGTACCACCGGGTCTAGGTATAGTTCGACTCTATATAGAGCTCTAGAATGTTCTTTGGTTTCGGCCGGTATATTCAACATCTAGGCGCGTTTTTCTAGAATAAGTTCAAAAAGAATTACATATACTTATATGTTGAGTTTATGAGGTGATTTATTAAATCTAGAGCATTGTATGGATCCAATCCAATGTTCTGAAACCAATCAACGTAATGTTCGTAGTTAGTATTTTGCTCACTGACCGACTTAAGAATGTTTTAGATTGATAACATGTAATGTATTTGCTGTTTGTGCGCAGGGCTTATTCGTGGTACCAGCACATACGGTCGCACGGAGACCCCATCGCCAAAAACTACACCTTCCATACAGTCATCACAGCCAACGACTCAGCTCCAAAGCCTCTAAGGGATTTGAGGTAAGTATTTAAGCACGGAATCTAAAACGGAAATTATTATAAACTAGCTTTTGCCCGCGACTCCGTCCGCGTGGAATTAGTAATTTGGGCAGCTTATTTTTTTTATCCAATTTGCTTTTTCATCAATTATGGCTCTCCTTAGTTCCTCGATATAAAAAAATATCCCCCCGCAACCCCCCCCCCCCCCTCCCCCCCCCCGCACGCCCCTCTTCCGACCCCACCCCCCACCAAACCCCCCCGCACACCCGCGTGTTCACAATCACCACCGTACTCCCAAGTCAAGCGTGCCTATAGAAGTTTTACTTCAAAAAAACCCTCGATTTTGAAACATTCTTCCGCTCCGCTCCGCTCCTATTGGTGTTATATAGGCCCTGCCACGCCTGTGTGCATGTCCAACTTAAGATTAACCCTATTTAGTATAGTTTACTATATTGTTGTCAGCTCATTTTATGTTGGATTTTTTTTCTATGTACTATCCATGTTCAATAAATTCTTAAAATAGACCTATCTTTCTTATTTGTGAACCGATTCAAATGAAACAAACACTAAGTGTTAATCCAAGAAAATACCAACATATCAGTGAAAACCGCATCCTTCTAGGTTAAGCCGTTTCTGAGATTAGCGCGCACAAACGCACAGACAAACAGACAATAATTCTAAAAATCATTGTTTTGGGTTCTATTGCCCTAATAAATAGCCCTAGTGACAGTTTTTCTCAAATATCTTCAATGTACAGACACCGACTTGTTACAGATTTATTATATCTATATATATAAAAGAAGAAACTGACTGACTGACTGACTGACTGACTGACTGACTGACTGACTGACATATCAACGCACAGCCCAAACCACTGGGCCTAGAGATTCCAAATTTGGCACGTAGGTTCCTTATAAGGTCTAGGGGTGCACTAAGAAAGGATTTTTCAAAATTCACTCCCTAAGGGGGTGAAAAGGGGATCCAAAGTTTGTATGGGGAAACAAGATTAGTTCGACTATTTTATTCGAAACTTCACAGAAGTACTCCTAATGGTAAATGAGTAAACACGTGTTTCAGGTTTTTTGAGAATTCAACCCCTAAAAGGGGGGAAACGGGTAACAAAGTCTGAAAATCAACATGGGTGTTGTTTCTATGGTTTTTCGGGTCGCTGGTTATGAAAACAATAACGGTTTTAAAATCCGACGTGGCGGACGTAAAATACCATCTCCCTGGATGGGGTTGAAATGTCTAAATAAACTAAATGACTGTTGATATATCAACGCACAGCCCAAACCACTGGATCTAGACTTGAAATTTTGCACATAGATACCTTTTACAATGTAGGCATCCACTAAGGAAGGATTTTTGGGAATTCCCACGGGAACGGGAAAAAACGGGATTTATAAATTCGATTCCGAGTGACCCTATCTCAGTAACTATAATAACTAGACTCTTCAAATTTGATACCCAAGTAGGTATTATATTAGTTAAAACATTAATTTCAGGATTTTTTCCAAATTCCCACGGGATAAGGAAAAAACGGGATTTATATATTCAGTTCAACGGGATCCTATGAACTATAATTACTAGACTCTTCAAGTTTGACACAGAAGTAGGTAATTATAATAGTAAAAAACTGTTTTAAGGATTTTCGGAAATTCCCACGGGATAAGGAAAACACGGGATTTTTCGTTTTACTGGTCGTAGAAAGCTGAAATTCGGCATGTAGGTTGCTTGGGGAGTGTAGCGGAGCATTGAGAGAGGACTTTCCAAAATTCCCACGGGAACGGGAAAAAACGGGATTTTTCGTTTTGGTGATCGTAGAAAGCTGAAATTCGGCATGTAGGTTGCTTGGAGAGTGTAGCGGAGCATTGAGAGAGGACTTTCCAAAATTCCCACGGGAACGGGAAAAAACTGGATTTTTCGTTTTACTGGTCGTAGAAAGCTGGAATTCGGCATGTAGTTTGTTTGGGGAGAGTAGAGGAGCATTGAGAGAGGACTTTCCAAAATTCCCACGGGAACGGGAAAAACAGAATTTTTCGTTTTACTGGTCATAGAAAGCTGAAATTCGGCATGTAGGTTGCTTAGGGAGTGTAGAGGAGCATTGAGAGAGGATTTTCCAAAAATCTCACGGGAACGGGAAAAAACGGGATTTTTCGTTTTACTGGTTGTAGAAAGCTGAATTCGGCATGTAGGTTGCTTGGAGAGTTTAGAGGAGCATTGTGAGAGGACTTTCCAAAATTCCTACAGGAACGGAAAAAAACGGGATTTTTCGTTTTACTGGTCTTAGAAAGACGAAATTTGGCAAGTGGGTTCCTTGGGGAGTGTAGGGGAGCACTAAGAAAGCATTTCCCGAAATTCTTACGGGATCGGGAAAAAACGGGATTTTGCGTTTTACATGTTGTAGAAAGCTAAAATTTCAAAATTCATAAGTTCACACTGTAAATAGGCCGCAAAGGGCTCTTTAACCGAGTTCAAAAAAGGCGGAGATTATGCATTCCACTTTATGTATTTTTTTATGTAGGTATGTTCGCCGATTTCTTGGTCAATTGTGGACCGATTATAAAAATTATTTTTTTATTCGAATGAATACAATATACTCCTGAGATGGTTCCATTGTCACCAAATCAGGATCTGATGACGGGATCTTAGGGAAATCGAGGGCAACCCTCAAATTTTGTAGGCACGCATTACGTTTTTCATATATTTTCTCAAGCTATTTAAGTGTTTGCGTCTGGTAGACATCATCTCATGTAGATGAGCTGATGATGGAAGGTAAAACTCCTTAACGGTTAGGAGTTGAGGATATCTTTTCAAATATTATAGGTACGTATAGACCGATAGTTGTATTCTTTCAGGTTATCCGGGTGAGCTGATGATGGAAGGTTAAACTCCTTAACGGTTAGGAGTTATAGGAAGTTTCTTTAAATATCATATGCACGTATAGACCTTTAGTTGTATTCTTTCTGGTTATTCAGATGAGCTGATGATGAAAGGTATAACTCCTTAACGGTTAGGTCACACAACACCATAACAAAATACTATAATATGTATAATATCAATGCTATGTAGGTACACAGCGCTTCCAGTTACTCAAGTTTCCGTAGAAGGTAAGAAAACATTGAATTATACCTAATGCAGGACAGGGGAAATTAATAATAGGTTTTATATATTAACAAACCTGGTTATTTTAGTGCCCGCTTTCGAATAGTGAAAAACATTGTATCTAAAGAAATACTGTAAAGGACCGTATCTACCTGAAGTTTAGTCGGGCTTGCTTGCTCGCTTACTTGCACGCTTGCTTGCTTGCGTGCATGCATGCTTGCTTGCATGCTTGCTTGCTTGCCTGTATGCTTGCTTGCTTGATATCTTGGTTTTTTGTAATACTCATGGTACACGCGAGCGAAGCCGCGGGCAAAAGCTAGTGTATATATATAGATTGTTAATATTATACACAGACAGTAATCAATTCTTAACTAAACAGTAGCGGCGTATAATTTTTTGTGATTTGTCAAATAAATGACTATTAACACCAATTGACCTAGTCTCAAACTAAGCAAAGCTCGTGCTGTGGGTATAGGTGTACCAGAATCTCATGGCAAATGGGGAAATAAAAAATTGTAGAGGGCAATACTGGGGAAATTGGACTAAACGGTATTGGTACTGTGTGATTTTTTCTGTGGCTTCAAAACACTTAGAAAGCTTAAGATTCGACGAATTTGTATCAGAATCTCATGGTAAATGGGGAAATAAAACTCAAGAATGGCTGATTCTCCTCTTCTTTTCTTACCAGGTGTAGAAAATTCATCATCATTAGTGGTGCCCTCTGTTATAATTCGACGTATGGTAGTGCTGGGAACCCCTGTAATAAGTAACATTTATGTAAGATAAAATATACCTAAACCTAAAAGTATCAAAACAGTTCGTTTCAACTTACCAGTCAACTCCACGACACGCTTTAAAATCGAAGATTGTGTTTGATTTACACCTCCTTCTTCGCGTATTGTATTATACAAATTGTATACAATATTCCTCGCTTGAGATCTAAGCGGTTTTCTCGACATTTTCACCAGATAACAATCGTTGAAGACGAATTACAAAATGTAAGCAACGGTATACAAACGATTTGACACAGCTGCCAGTTGACAGTTGCCATATGAAAAACACTATTTTTTTACTTTTAAATTAAAAGTGCCATCAGTTTCTGGTTTCTGGTATACTAGGCAACGATTACACTATAGAATCCATACCTAAATATAGATAAATTAAACATCCAACACAATATTCCTATTTAGGCATTTCCAAAAAAAATTGTACCCTTTATTTTTTTCAAATTAGGAAATTTTGGGGTTCTCTTACTAAATCAAGAGCACTCTTCATTTTGATGTCCCAATTTTTTTGTCAGTTTTGTCACTTTTTTTCATACAGTTTATAATGGCTCGTCACAAAACTGACACAATAAAGTTGTATGAAAAATTAGGATTTTTTTTACGAAAAGGGTACACTTTTTTTGAAAATGCCCATTTTTCTTATAATAATAATTATCTGCCCCGACCGGGGATCGAATCCGGAAAGTCAAGCTTCGTAGTCAGATTCTTTTGCCGATGGGCTTACCCGATCGTCTAATATGTGTTTGTACTTATAGCAAATAAGATGGACTGTAAGCCCATCCGTTAATTTGTTTCAAAATGCAGCTGATAACCACTTTCATTTCCATTACAATAGTTGCAAGATCGAAGGTCGTATTGTATAATGCGGCTATGGCGTTGATGGGACGCTCGTGATTCCATTCACCATCTGTTTCTATTCTCATTCTATATTATTTAACAGAAAGAAGTGTATAAAGCGATCGAGAGTCTGCGTGCGTTAGACAATATGGCCTCAGTGCTCAGTGTTACTTTAATATCGTTATTAGACAACATTCCTAAAGTTTTTTTTTTACAGGAACCGTTGCCTAAATCCGGGCAAGTACAGTCACTTCCTAGAACGTTGGCTGGCGGAGTACAGTCCGCATCAGCTGCATATATTGGACGGAGCGTTGTTACGCGCCGAGCCCGCCACAGCCATGCACGCGCTACAGAAATTCCTCAAGCTTTCGACACTGGACTACAATAAACTGCTCAAGTAAGTACTTAACCCCAACGAAATTACACTACGTTACGTTAAATAAAAAGTAAGTTAAAGCTCACGATATTATTTCTTTAATTTCTAATTTTCAGATGAGTTTATTTGACTCCAGCTTCTATAGCTGTGATAAGATTTGATCCACTTTTAATGTTGTTCGTGTAGCTAATAGGTACCTAATTCGTCGAAGACAGCAAATGCCATTCCTATGTTACCTACCCAATAAAATTCCGTTTGACGTGTTCTTTACTAAGGACTTACATGACGACACATGTTTAATTTTAGCTTACCGTGAGAAAGGATTACAAATCATCTCATGAATTCCAGATAAACACACGAATATCGACCCCCAATACGTAGCACACGCGTTTCGTGTGCGCGTATCGACGTGCTCCGCTGCTACCTACCCGTTGTTTGCCTCGATCTCGACGCTAAAGATATTAGAGCCCTTTGAGAACCCTGAAGTGTAACATGAAAACAATTTTATGTGTAAACATAGTTACTTTTCCGTAGCGAGTTATTACTTTATATCGAGTATCTGAAGTAGTTTGCCAAGCACAATCCTCACAAATACACAGTAAATTTCATTCGTCGCTATCCGGGTCGAAGGATCATTAAGTAATTAATCTTTTATGTTCAACAGGTACGATCCGAAGAAGGGATTTTTCTGCCAAGCCGTAAGTAATGAACGGACGAAATGTCTCGGTAAATCTAAAGGGCGCATTTACCCGCCCATGGAAGAAAGGTCGGCCAAATTCTTAAAGCGATACTACACGCCCCATAACACGGCTTTATCAAAGCTGTTGGTCAGATTGGGTCGCCCGGTCCCGCAGTGGCTCAAAGACGAACTATCTTCTAATGGATAGCATATCTCTCAACCTAAAAGGTTGAAACGAGACAAGAAAGTACCTCGCGGACTGATCAAAGTGTGCGTCGTCACCATACCCTGACCAAGTCGGGTGGCCGGCGCCGCGGGATGCAAACAATGTTGTTTTCAAAGTGTTTTCGTGTGACATTAGATATCATTGTTGAAAATATCTTTGTCTAACAATCTTATAATATAATATTTTGAAGAGTGATATTGCAAACGACTTAAATGTTCTCGATCTCTACAATTGAGACGTCGACGATTTTTTTCATGAGATTAATTTTAATTCTTATTGTTAAGACAATTAGTACATAGAAAAGTTCTCGCTAAGTACAGCGACTATTATTTTAAATTAACTTGCCTGAGATATGATTTAGCTATATTTTATTTTAATGTGTAAAGAGAATATCCGGCATAATTAATGAAAATGTCGGTTTAGGTGCTATTTTAAGTATTAAAAGATACATTTTCACCGATTATTTTACATGCTTTAGTTTTAGTACGAAGTAATGCAATAATTCTTGCAGCTATCCACAGAAGCGAGCTCAACTAATTATCATAGTTTGCTGCACTCATCAGGTGTGTATCGCGAGCCGGCACAGTGAGGCACTGCGAGTTTTCGCTGCATGTTCCACTTCTGGTTCATCCAATTTCATTCCATATATTCACTTGCCGTTTTACCTATATGTATACCTGTAAATATTGATTTTCAAATGAATTACAATTTTATTAAGTACCTGATACAATTTGTATATTTGTAATTATAATTTTACACTTTTCATATGGAATAATTAGATCAATTACCGATTTCTACGTCTTTCTGTGCCATACCCATAATTATATTATTGGAAACGGCACTAACAGTCTTTTTATTGTGTTTTATAGTTTGAATTTATTTCATAAATTAGAACAAACTAGTCTTAGAGGTGATATATAAATCACAATTATTTTTGTCAATTCAATCCATAGGTAATTTGAAACATTTGTGTAAGTACATAGAACGTTCAGTTTGTGTTGTTCCAGTAAGTTACCTGCAGTTTAGCCGTAAGCGTTCTATATAGGAACTAACAAGAGGCGTTGTATTTTAAATAATTAATATCAATGATGACTTGAAGAGCAGAAGGAATGAATACATATAAAAAGTATTTGGTATATATTTTGATATTCATGAATTTATCGGAGAAGAGAGGAGACCGACAGTTGAAATCGACATCTTTTTACGACTTTTTCTTAGAAAATATTGAGTTATATTAGAGGTCGGCACTAAAAACTTGTAAAAAAACTGTTTCATATAATTAAATAGAATCTAATATTATGACTATGAAATTGATTTCATTAGAGCATTTAATGTTAATGAATTTTACTTTGTTTATGAATATCTAAGTACATTTTACAAAAATGCTTTATACCTACATTTTAAAATTTATGTCTACACTTCCGATGTTCTTAATGTTGTGAAGTTGTGTGTTACGTAGAAAATGGCCTTACAATGTTTAGAGGCGAGCTATGAAACCTGTATCTTGATTTTATTGTGGTGTTGCTATTGACATGTTTATGTACATAGGTAGGGATTGACGCAGCGGGCGCGCCGCGCCGAGGGTTCCTGAGGAACGGTTGTGTTTGCTTGGCAATAAGACGTTCGACTTCAACTTTTACCGCGTAGGAAATGTCCACATAATCAAACTTGTTTCATTACAAAATTATCATTGTTATTTTATCATGTATAAATGTTTTAAATGATACAGCAGACTGCTCTTAAAATGTGTTCTTTGTAAGAAATTAATACATCACTTATTTTAATAAATGATTATTTGAGTCTAATTTGGAAGTTGATAATTGTTTTATCTTACAACCCTGGTCCCCCGGCGCCCTGCCCTCGTTTCCTCGTTTGATAATTTACAATGCAAACGTGATATAAATTTAATTCTTTGTCCGAAATGGTTAAGCCCTTGATGAGATAATAAATTATAATTACTTATTCCAATGAATGTGCAAAGATATCGGGTTTTGATTTACCTATATTACATAAACCTATGTACAAATTCTCCAGAAAATATCTTTGGTCAGACTATGATGTGGTATTAGGTAGTAAAGTTCGTTTGGTGGCAGTTGCAGCAAACAAATTGAACGAAACTAATATCACTAATGGGTGCTACAAACTTCTGATCCGGTGACGCACTCCCAGGACATTGATAAACCTAGATGTTCCGGTTACATTGCACCGACTGTGGTCACGAAAAGAATAGTTGAAAATTCGCCGCTAACACGATATTTTCGTAGTTTCAGTTTCATATTTGTGTATATTCAAGAATATCGTGTCCTATTAGATATCTTCATCCAATAAATCAATTAAATCTTGTACTTGATAAAATAGAAATGTGAATTTAGATAGTTAACTAGATTCCAAATATCATTATTGTTTCCACAACGGATCTGTAATGGAAATTCTGCTTTTTTTCTCCGACCTTGATATAATGTGATCATACATTGTAGGTACGGCAATACGTGAAACCATTTCCAGAAAAAATGCAGTTCTGGAGAAATGCAATCTAACTCGAGCCGAACGTCTTGAAAAATGTATAAGCATCGCTTGCACCGCATTGTTCAATTCGATCCGCTCCGGATATATTTTACATGGCGCTATAACTTCCCATTTTTATTGGTGCATCCGAAACAAGGTGCGGTTTGGTTTATAGCCTTATTCACCCTAACGGCTTTCGGGAATAACTGCTGGGTATGTCAGTTCATAAAATTGGGTTTGGTTTCTGGATGGGTTATTAGAAGGGTTGCTTCTTGTTACATAACAACACACAGACACACACACACACACACATGACTTGCCCACTTCCATTTCAATTTTAGTTATGTCGTTATGATAGGTTTGTTGTCTTTAGCTTTACGTTTAGCACAGGTACTTCGTTCCATACTGTGTTGAGAGGTCTCAAAGATGATGAGAAGCAACAAAGGAAAATGGGCTAGGGATGTGACTGAATGATGTCCAAGACAAAATAAAAGAAAATAAGTGAGGCAGCGTCTCAGATGGGAGGACGACATTCGGAGAGCAGCCGGATTTACTTGGAAAAGAACGACTCATAATAGGAAAATATGGCAAAATCTGCGGGGGGCCGGATAGGAAACGAAAGACAATCTCATTACCGGTGTCAATAATTAGTAATTATAGTAAACTAGCTGACGCCCGCGGCTTCGTCCCCGTTGTATTTTTTCTAAAATTTGTTTCACAAGAACCTCCTGACAATAACAAAGCCACAAAAAAAGAATTATCCAATTTGTTGCAGTCGATCGGAAGTTATGCGCGTACATAATATATTTCGGTGATTCATTTTCTAATATATAAAAATCTCGTGTCACGGTGTTTGTTATCAAACTCCTCCGAAACGGCTTGACCGATTTTTATGAAACTTTTTTCTCTATATTTGGTAGGTCTGAGAATAGGTCGTAGGCTATTTTTTATGTACCCCTATTCTTCGCAGACGGAGTCGTGGGCAACAGCTAGTATTTATATAGATTTCTTAAATCAAAGCATGTTTTGTAAAGTTGTCAAATTGCCCTAAAATGTTAAATTGATGTGATGATAATGTAGGTACCTACCTAAAGTCTATATAGAGGACAGCCGATATCTGAATATTGAAAGTTAAAAAAAAATGTATTCAATACCTACCTACAAGATTTTTGCTGACTTCACTTCCATTGTCATCCAAAGTAGGTACATATCCATAGATACCAAATTGAAAAGTCAATTTGATCACTGGAAGTGGTTGAATTTTTTCAACTTACCAAATTTGACCTTACTCTTATGGTACATACAAACATTGCAATTTAAGTCAAACTTCTAAAAACTTAAAACATTTTAAAGAAATAAATGTTTGGTAGGTATTAGTAGGCGCGGATTATTTGTTTTTATGTGGATAACTGAACACTTGTATTTTCGTATTCTGTATCTTTAACATATTTAAGAGCCATGCCAAATAAATATGACACAGGTACCTAGCACCCTAATTAGTAGAAGTAACTACCTACATAAAATTAACCAAGTATGTACCTACTCTTAATCAAACGACAACGTGGCGGTTCATCTCATTACTTCAACGACTTCACACTGCATCATAAACCGTATTCAAGGATGCCTTATAAGTTACAACAAAGTAGAAAATTTATAACTTTTTCAACACCATACATTAAGCTCAGACGCTCGGATACGAAGCGTTATCGCGGAACTCCTGTCTCTCACTTGACCTATTTTACTAGGGGAATATTTAAAAAATCTTTACGGTAGGAGCTCTATTTTCGCAAGAAATTTACATTCAATGAATATAATTGAATTGGCGACGTCGATAACGTCAGGAAACGGGAAGTGCGGCAGTAACCATGGGTTCGTTATTTCTCGATGTTGAAACGACTGCCGTTTCCATCCATCCATCCGAGCGGTGATGCTAAAGACGACCAGTGGAAAGGCTACTGAATCTGTGAAGACCTCAATGTACTTAATGTAGTGTTTAGATACAGTGTTAAATTACCAAACCTCCCATGCTATTATCTATATCTATTCTTATATTATAATAACAGGTAAACTTTGTGTCTTAACCTTTCTATGTAGATGAATCGATTTCAAAAATTCTTTTGCGAATAGAAAATTATACTTTCCCGGATTAACAAAGCCTCCTTTTTTACACCGATAAAGTACAAACTTCCCGTGACGCAGACGGCGTGGTACCTAGTCTTCGTAGACGTAAAATAGTCTTCAGTAAAGTGCGTTGCGTAAGTTTTATTTTTATTTAAAGCTTTACCTAATATTTACGTTTGGATATAAAAGAAAAACAATTTCCTACTGAGTGTATCTACAGCCCCTAAATCACCTCTAGCCTTATCTCTTCTCATCTTTGCACACATTGATAGATAAACTTGGCTGCTACAAGGTACGTGAAACGGTTCAATCTCACCCAATTAAGGTAAACGCGTTCCCTTCACGTGGTAGGGACCTGAAGTGAACAACCTGCGCATTATGGGCTTTATCTTAAAATTACCGACAGTGATGGATGACGCCGCTTCGTAATTCATTTATCTGCGATTAAGGGTCGACGCTCGTCACGCCAACTATCGGCAAAATGACAAATTGAAATGTCGCTGCGCTAACTCTTACAAACAGAATCCATTAGGTTTTATAACGGCTGCTTAATGCACTCGCAATTTGAATTCGTGGTTCAAAATTGAGTGAGATCAAATTTTATTAAATACTCGTCAATCGTGATCGTGATATTGACGTCTGGGAAGTGTATGTTTTTTTGAATGAGTCGCCAGAGGGGCCAAAGACGCAAAGTCTTTGCTGTTTTTTACTTTAATACCTGATTTACACTCTCGCCTCGTCACCTCGCCTCGCGCCTCGCCTAGTCGTCTCGCTCCGGACGCGAGCCTCAAAATCAAGGCAAATCACGAGACGAGGCGCGAGGCGCGCCTGTTCACACTCTCGTCTCGTGGCTCGTCCCGCAGTTCGTCTCGCCACTCGTACGCGAGTGTAAACCAGGTATAAGGATTGGAAGGGTGACTTGTGCTCGGGAAAAATCCCTTCGGACGAACTGGGAATGGAGGGCCCAGACAGTGTCCGACTTGCACGGACTAAAAAACCCGGTCACAAGTCCCCTTCTCTATTGGTTATCAAAACAAAAAACGTGTGCTTTAAATTTTGAGGAGGAGAGGGGTAGGGAGGGGACTTAATCTACCCACAGTGTCCTGCCTCAGCCATTTGCTGGAAGACCGGGAGAGGAGCATGCATTCTCCCGCTGGGCACTGGGGGTGCTTAGGTCGGTCTTTTATGTTTTTACCCGTTGGTTACTTCCTTGACCGACCCTCGCCCGTTTCTGTACAATTACTTAGTGCTTTTGGTTTAGTCTAGTCGAAATGTTCAAAATGGTGTTAATTCTTGATAAAGGTCCTAAAAATATGTGCGATAGCTCATTGGATTTGGAATGACGTCTAGAAAAATGTATTCGAAGGATTTTACTGCAGGATAAAAATTGCAAAAGTTATTAACAAATTAAGATGAAAAAAAAAGGTATTTCGTTTTTTGGCAATATCTCAAAAACTATTAATATTTAAGAAATTTAAAAAAAAGATTCTTAAAGAGGAGAAAATTTCCAAAAAAAAAGTCTACCTCCCGGAACTCTACCTCCATTATTTATAATTTTAATTTAGCGCTGAAAATAGGGCCCCGCGCGGCCGATTCAGCATGGCCGCGGTGCCGCTCAACAGAGTCTATGACATAAAATAATTTTTTTATAGAATTAAATATCAATCGAAAAATTTAAAAAAATTATCGTGTCATCAAAACACTTCAAAGAAGAAAGTCCCGCTGGAAAAAATTTTTTTGTTGATTTTTCAAAAAGTTATACTATTGTTAATTAAGTAATTTTTCGTGGGCTTTAATTTTTACAAAAGACAGTATATAAGTTTAAATAATTGGCCTATAAATTTTTGGCTTCTTGGAGCTCTTCTTATATATATACTTAACAAGACCACGTTATAAAAAAATCTTAAATTTGTATATTTTGTTTATTATAATTTTTTTAAGTTAACAAAAAATGAAAATCATCAAAAATGTTGTTAAAAATTTTTTTTCAATTTAATGTTGAGTTATGGCTATTTTTGCATTGCATAGAGGCATTGTCTAACGTCGAAAAATATTTTTTTGCGGCATTTGTTAATAAATTGTTTATAAACAAATAGATAAGATTAATATTTTTAAAAATTTTTTTTTTACCATATTGTTGTCATGAAAAAATAATGATTTTTAAAATAAAAATTTTTTCTTAAAAAAATTTTTTAATTGTTTAAAACCGTTTTTTACATATTTGCATTGTTTAAATAATTAGTTAAGAAATTATTTCCTCTTTAAAAATCATAATTACCATTTCTTAATAGACTGACCGAAAAAATTTTTTTTTTATAAATAATTTAATTGTTTATTAACTTGACATTTGTTTATAAACAAATTCAGATGACCATAGTAATTTTTTTCTAAAACTAAGAAAAATTACAAAAACAACCATGTATAACAGTGGTAAAATATTTTTTTTTGTATTTTTTGCAATAATTTCTAAAACTCCACGATACCAAAGTTAGATCGGTCACACAATTTGTCAAGTAACAAATTACCATAACTCATAAACTATTAGAGATACGATAATCAACATTCAGGTCATTTTTATAGAGGATTAACTACTTGTTAAAATGAGCTCAAAACAAAGTTTGTAACTATTGTTAATTAACAATTACATGCTATTGTTTAAAAAAAATTAACATTTTTTGACATTTTTGCCTCTTTTATGACTTATAACTTGTTAAATAACGTAAATACGCTTATGGACCTTCAAAACAATTTTGTTTATCGATAAAATATCTACCTCATGATCTTTTCATTAAATCAATATCTCTTATAGTTTTAACTATAAACATATTTTCATTATTATTTTTCAAACTAGTGTTCTATTAGATATGAAATAACTTACTTTTTGCATAAATTATTTATAGTTTGCCACGACTTTACATTCTACATATTATATTTTTTTATATTGGCTTTAATCTGAAGATAATCTTAATTTTTTTTAAACAATAGCATTTAATTGTTAATTAACAATAGTTAAAAACTTCGTTTTGAGCTCATTTTAACAAGTAGTTAATCCTCTATAAAAATGACCTGAATGTTGATTATCGTATCTCTAATAGAGGATTAACTACTTGTTAAAATGAGCTCAAAACGAAGTTTGTAACTATTGTTAATCAACAATTACATGCTATTGTTTAAAACAATTAAAGATTATCTTCAGATTAAAGCCAATATAAAAAATTATAATATGTAGAATGTAAAGTCGTGGCAAACTATAAATAAATTATGCAAAAAGAAAGTTATTTCATATCTAACAGAACACTAGTTTGAAAAATAATAATGAAAATATGTTTATAGTTAAAACTATAAGAGATATTGATTTAATGAAAAGATCATGAGGTAGATATTTTATCGATAAACAAAATTGGCTTGAAGGTCCATAAGCGTATTTACGTTATTTAACAAGTTATAAGTCATAAAAGAGGCAAAAATGTCAAAAAATGTTAAATTTTAATAAACAATAGCATGTAATTGTTAATTAACAATAGTTACAAACTTTGTTTTGAACTCATTTTAACAAGTAGTTAATCCTCTATAAAAATGACCTGAATGTTGATTATCGTATCTCTAATAGTTTATGAGTTATGGTAATTTGTTACTTGACAAATTGTGTGACCGATCTAACTTTGGTATCGTGGAGTTTTAGAAATTATTGTAAAAAATACAAAAAAAAATATTTTACCACTTTGTTATACATGGTTGTTTTTGTAATTTTTCTTAGTTTTAGAAAAAAAATACTATGGTCATCTGAATTTGTTTATAAACAATTGTAAAGTTAAAAACAATTAAATTATTTATAAAAAAAAATTTTTTTTCGGTCGTTCTATTGAGAAATGGTAATTATGATTTTTAAAGAGGAAATAATTTCTTAACTAATTATTTAAACAATGCAAATATGTAAAAAACGGTTTTAAACAATTAAAAAATTTTTTTAAGAAAAAATTTTTATTTTAAAAATCATTATTTTTTCATGACAACAATATGGTAAAAAAAAATTTTTTAAAAATATTAAACTTGTCTATTTGTTTATAAACAATTTATTAACAAATGCCGCAAAAAAATAATTTTCGACGTTAGACAATGCCTCTATGCAATGCAAAAATAGCCATAACTCAACATTAAATTGAAAAAAAATTTTTAACAACATTTTTGATGATTTTCATTTTTTGTTAACTTAAAAAAATTATAATAAACAAAATATACAAATTTAAGATTTTTTTATAACGTGGTCTTGTTAAGTATATATATAAGAAGAGCTCCAAGAAGCCAAAAATTTATAGGCCAATTATTTAAACTTATATACTGTCTTTTGTAAAAATTAAAGCCCACGAAAAATTACTTAATTAACAATAGTATAACTTTTTGAAAAACCAACAAAAAAATTTTTTTCCAGCGGGACTTTCTTCTTTGAAGTGTTTTGATGACACGATAATTTTTTTAAATTTTTCGATTGATATTTAATTCTGTAAAAAAATTATTTTATGTCATAGACTCTGTTAAGCGGCAGCGCGGCCATGCTGAATCGGCCGCGCGGGGCCCTATTTTCAGCGCTAAATTAAAATTATAAATAATGGAGGTAGAGTTCCGGGAGGTAGACTTTTTTTTGGAAATTTTCTCCTCTTTAAGAATCTTTTTTTAAAATTTCTTAAATATTAATAGTTTTTGAGATATTGCCAAAAAACGAAATACCTTTTTTTTTTCATCTTAATTTGTTAATAACTTTTGCAATTTTTATCCTGCAGTAAAATCCTTCGAATACATTTTTCTAGACGTCATTCCGAATTCAATGAGCTATCGCACATATTTTTAGGACCTTTATCAAGAATTAACACCATTTTGAACATTTCGACTAGACTAGTTGGGTTGGTGGGATTTCCTGTCATATGCATTTATCTATAACTACGGGCTTCCTTTCTTTTGCCCTGCGATGGAAGGGTGGGTCGAAGATCTTTTGGATCTAGAAAGTGTATGTTAAAATGTGCCTACTATTTTGAAAATGGGTACATTTCACGTAAGTGCCAATTAAAAATGGTTTTTTCACATTCGCTGCCACGTATTGCTAGGTAAGTACGAATAGGTACGGTCGACCAAGAAAGTGGTCTACCAGTTTTGACAAAAGTTTCTGTGACATCTAAATATCCCTAAGTCACTGTCATCATGTTATTGCAAGGGAAAATCGACCTCGTTGTATCATGACGTGCAAATGAATTTCGACCGTAGGGGGTAGACCACATTTTTGGCCGACTGTACTTAGAGCCCAACATGTTCTTGGCGTTGGATATGAAATTTAGCCGCACGCATCAATAATTATTGCAAAGTGTTTAACGTTGCACTCAAACGCAAAGCATTATTCCACTACCTACCTACTACGACAATTCCCGAATAGATAAAACAATAATTTCTCAAGCGAATCTACGACGGAAGCTACTGCAGCAAACCTACTTATATAGTCATTTTTACTGCCTTACCTACTAATATTATAAATGCGAAAGTACATAACTCTATCTGTCAGTTACCTAACTGATTTAGGTAAACGAAATTTGGTATGGAGTTAGAGATCCATGGGAAGGGCATAGGATAGTATTTATGCCGGAAAATTGCATAGTTCCAAATTCTACCACAAATAAACAAATTCTTCGCAGGCGGAGTTGCAGGCAATAGCTAGTTATGCATAATAGCAATAAATCAGAAGCCGGCATAATCAACCGTGCATAATGCCAAATTAGAGCGCCTAGAAATTTTAAATTTGATATTAACTCTTCCCGTGGCCATAAAAATGTCTTAGGAGATGCACGAGGGTGCATTTGCATCGGCCAATTACGAGAGCGTAGAAATAGGGAGCCATTCGTTCAAGATGCGCAGTTTTAAAAAGTGACTGACACTAAAAGACCGTAAGAGTGTTAAATTGGTCCTGATGCTGCTCGTTCGTATCGTATGCATATATCGTAACTCCACACGACGGTAATAGAAGCCCATCCCCTCAGTACATTGGCTGTAAGTAAGCACGCGCTCCCAGGGCGCTCTGATTTGTGAGTGCACCTGATAACGTGATTTTGATGAGCTCCCTCGGGTTGCCGCGCTTCTATCATTTTCTGATTCACCCGCTAGGAATGTTAATGCCTTCTGGTGCACAAATCGATGACGTAGTAGATGCCAACTATAGTGATAAATTGATAAGGGAATTCGAATTGGAAAGGGTTTGAATATAAGGTAAGTAATCTAGTAATCTTCTTCATTTCTATATATATATTTAAAAGGTTAGATTTAGACTAAATATCGCTATCGCTATTTGGAATTACTAGATTTTGAAATCTTGTTTTCGCCTACTTTATTGTAAAACTAACTAAATAGAGCCTGACTTACCTATGTAGACCCGCTGCCCGATAGCCGGCAGCCCTTAGGATACGAAACGGAAACCTTGTCTAGCGCAATCTACTGTAGACAGATGTCCCACAAACAATATCTAAGTTTGTGTCGCTTTGTCGTAATATTTGCCAAGACTCTGAAAGCCTCGAGTTGAGTTTGAGCGACTTCCCCAGCTTATTACTATTTGTGTTGCCAAGTCGGGTGTACCGCAGGCGGAAAGCCGTTAAAACTATTTTTGTTGTAAAAACATTGTATTGGAAACGTGCTGACGCGGGATTCGTGTGCATTTGATTATTTCCATTTATAATGGAAGAGTTAGCGCCGCTCGGCACGGAGTGAACGGCATGTGTTTACGTCGTTGTAAGTAAGAATAATGGCCTCGCATAAATCAGTGGCATCTTCACATCTTTTTGAATGGATACTCACA
The DNA here is from genome assembly GCA_947563465.1 of Archips xylosteana. Classification (NCBI taxonomy): domain Eukaryota; kingdom Metazoa; phylum Arthropoda; class Insecta; order Lepidoptera; family Tortricidae; genus Archips; species Archips xylosteana. Next base: position 16,627,770 of record OX387346.1, read on the forward strand.
AACGCCCGCCGCCTGCACGGGGCGCGAATTTACTCGGTTCAGAGATTCGCGGCGGGAATAGGGTCACGTTTGAATTGCTCTGCTTATTTACGTAGGTACCTATAAATTGGAGAGGATTAACAAAATTAGGGTAGTAAAGGCAATATCAGGCATTTTGAACTGAATCGCGTCGTTTAGAATTTTAAATGGAAACATTTTGCGCCCTTTGATCGAGTTTCTTGAAACGTAGTAGGTACCCGGAATGGCACACTAAGGATAAGTCAGGGATTAACAGGTAAAAGTAAATGAAAGTAAATGTGTTCTTTTATCCCTGAAATTTTACATAGTGATATGATCAGGAATTAAAAAATGTTTCTTCTTCTTAGTCGTGCACTGTTGACAGAGTGGTCATGGTCATGCTTCGGTCGATTGACTCCTGCGCCACCGCTGCTCTCGCGACGCGTCGCCAAGTAGCCCGATGTCTGGCAGAGTGGGACCAATCGTTTATGCTAGAGTGCGTCACAGTTTTGATGAGGTCTGTCCACCGTGTTGGGGAGCGCCCGCGAGATCTTTTGCCCTCAACTTTCCCCTGCACCACAAGCCGTTCCATGGAGTCCTCATTACGAGTGACGTGTCCAAAGAACTTGAGGATTCGTATTTGCACAGTTGACGATAATCTTTCTTGAATGTTTAGTTCTTTAAGGATCGAATCGTTGGTGCGGTGCGCTGTCTACGGGATTCTGAGCAGGCGTCTCCAATACCACATTTCCAGAGCGTTAATTTTGCGACGGTCCTGTTTCCTCAACGTCCACGTCTCAGCTCCATATAGAAAGATTGGAAAGACTAGGCATCTCATTATCCGAACTTTTGTGTTCCTGGTTATTCTGCGCTCCTTCCAAATCTTTGTGAGCTTCTCCACAGAGGATCTAGTCACGGCGCAACGTCTTCGAATTTCATCTTCACATCCTCCAGCGTTGGTGACAGTAGATTCCAGATATATGTAGCTCTTGACTACGTCGCATCCCGCAATGGTTTGGACGTCCGGTTAGTTGTTGTTGGCTCGATCTACAATCATCATTTTGGTCTTATCGCGATTAATTGCAAGTCCAAAATTAGGGATTGCAATCCCGCAGCTCATTCAATCCCGCGGGATTGTTATGCGGGATTACTCAATCCCGCGCGGGATCACGCGGGATCCCGCATCTTTGAAATTATGTTATAAAATCAAATTTAAACTACAGATTTTTGTGTAAAAAAAGCAACAGAAATTATTTATTTTCTATTAATTAAGTATAAGTAACAAATCGATTCAATTCAATTCAAATACAATTGGAAATCATTAAATAAAATATAACAACACATAATAAAAAAAACTAGTAATCTGTTTTCTTAAATTCATCTCTAAAATGTTTGGCATAGTTTAATAGTTTTGTTTAATTTTACCCTTAGGTACTCCTAACAACAGTTTTTAATTTTTAATTCTGTCCTACAGTGGGACGTATATAGGCTGGGATGATGGTGATGAGAAGCTCGAGAAATGTATCAGGGCTGCATTAGGTTGGTAATGAGAGTCTTAACTCACGTAACTGACAAGCTTACACTATCTCGCGCGTGGCAAATTAACCGCGTCGCACCTCAGTCAATCAATTACTGTATTATGACACTAATTCACACACAGACAGGCACTGATTACGTATTCATGTAGTCAATTATCAAATTGAGTTTCGTAATTGTTGACTGTATGTAGAGTAGAAGTTCTTCGTGTAATTTACCTAAAAATACGTCTCCCTGTTTTAATGTTCACAAAGACTAATCGACTTCAATAAAAAGAGGAGGTTCTGAATTCGTCTGTATGTTTTTAGGGTTCCGTACCTCAAAACGAAAAAAACGGAACCCTTATATGATCACTTTGTTGTCCGTCCGTCCGTCCGTCCGTCCGTCTGTCAAGACCCTTTTTCTCAGGAACGCGTGGAGGTATCAAGCTGAAATTTATATCAAATACTCAAGTTTACTGTCCCTTGGAGCTGTGAAAAAATCAAACTTCTGAGCCAACGCAATCAAAAGATGCAGCCGTTTATGCCGCATATTTTCGAAACTCGCAAGGGAATCAAAACCTACAGGGAGTACCCCGAAAGTAATTCCGGAAGTATCCCGTGAACTCAGAATCTTGAAATTTGGTACGGAAGCAAGGTCTTATTGCACAGATAAAGGAAAAATTGCGAAAAGCATAAATTTTTATGTCTGTCTGTCTATATCAGTAACCAATCTATAATTTTCGACACTCGCAAGGGAATCAAAACCTACAGGGTACTTCCCGTGAACTCAGAATCTTGAAATTTGGTACGAAGCAAGGTCTTATAGCACAGATAAAGGAAAAATTGCAAAAAGCATAAATTTTTTTGTCTGTCTGTCTATATCAGTAACCAATCTACAATGATCCCACACTGTGCACATTTTGCTTAGGAGCAGGGGTCTGCTAAGACTGGATGTTCATAGATACATATAAATTTGTACGAAACCCTCGGTGCGCGAGTCCGACTCGCACTTGGCCGGTTTTTTATTTTATTATTATTCTATTATACTATCTGAATATCGAAATTGAATATATCGAATGTATTAAAATATCGATTGGGTAATAACATCGAAAAGGTATTTTTTTCCTAAGAAAGAGAACTACTTAATTGTATACGATACTATTTTAATAAATCCTGATAAATTTACGGTTTCAGAAAAAAACTTTTTAATGCCATAAACCCTTCGATATGTTAACTTTCTATATATTCAAAAATATGTCCTTGCCATATTATTTTCGACCGAAGCATTTTATATAAGTATTGATCAACGAAGAAATTACCTACCAAAGTTACTAAGCTACTACCTTAGGTGTGTTTATTATTACAAATTAAAATTACTTAGGTTGTGAAACATGATCGTCTTGGACCAGCGGGCTACTACGAAAACCATTTTTCGAATTTTGTATTGTGCCGTTCCGTTCACGCTAATAGTAGGTACTAAACAGACGAGTGAAACGGCACGATGCGAAGTTCAAAAATCGAATTTCGTAGTAGCCTCACAGATTCATCATTTTTCATCATTTCAGCCGAAAGACGTCCACTGCTGAACATAGGCCTCCCCCAAGGCTCGCCAAACAGATCGGCCCTGTGCCATCCGCATCCAAATCACAGATTAGTCATTTCATAAACACCGCTCTGCCGCTATAGGGGATTTTCTATTGTCTCACTATGAGGTAAATTTTGGATCACTATTCGAGCGTTCAGGCTCATTTTCGTAGTCACACTTTCTACGAATTAGCTGTAAATATTGACGGTATTTTCGATTACTTACTAGAGAACTGGTACTTCTATCAGATGGATCATACACATTTTTTTGTTCGCGTCGTAAAAGTTAAGGGTCTATAGCCAATATTTTTTAGTCAAGTCTACATTGGCGTGTGGGATGCCTGGCCAACTTTTGGCCCATGCCCATCTAAATGACTCGGAGTCGCTAATTTTATGTCCACAGGAGAAACTAATTTTGTTTCTTACGCTGGGCATGGACTTAATACCTAACCAGGACTGAGTACTAACTTTTATTAGTCAATCAAAAGTGACCCATATTACCAAGCCATACAGTTTAATAATGGCAACTAGAGAAACTAGTGTATTGTGCCCCACTCGCTCCATTACTTGATCACCCTAATTAGAACGAGATGCAAACCACTAGTTATTTTTTTTTACGGCCTCACTTTTTTGTCGCAGTACTCATTCCTGGTTAGGTATTAAGTCCATGACGCTGGGTATGATCCAGATAACCGGAAATTATATATATATTATATATATATATATATATTAGGGGACAATCTTACACAAATCGACCTAGTCCCAAACTAAGCAAAGCTTGTACTATGGGTACTAGACGACGATAAACATACTTATATAGATAAATAAATACTTAAATACATAGAAAACATCCATAACTCAGGAACAAATATTAGTGCTCATCACACAAATAAATGCCCTTACCGGGATTCGAACCCAGGACCTCTTGCTTCGTAGGCAGGGTCACTACCAACTAGGCTAAAGCGGTCGTTCAACCGCGGAAATTGTATCAGAATCTTCAGTAATTTCTACAAAAATGTGTCCACGAATGTTTTTAGGAATAAACGCTCAAATAATGACCCTATTATTATTATTATTAGACGACCAGATGGCCTAGTGGTTAGAGAACCTGACTATGAAGCTTGAGGTCCCGGGTTCGATTCCCGTGTCGGGGCAGATATTTGTATGAAAAATACGAATGTTTGTTCTCGGGTCTTGGGTGTTTAATATGTATTTAAGTATGTATCTATCTATGTATATAAGTATGTTTATCCGTTGCCTAGTACCCATAACACAAGCTTTGCCTAGCTTACTTTGGGACTAGGTCAATTGGTGTGAATTGTCCCGTGATATTTATTTATTTATTTATTAAGTATTTCCAGAGAAAAAAATAACGCGTTAAAATGTTTTTTTTTGCTAGTCTTTAATCCTTTAAAGAACCCACTGCTACTGCCACTTTGAACCTTCCGCTACTTTTCCCTGATAAGCTTATGCTTTCAACATTCCAGTCGAAACAAATCATCCACTATATTCTTTTAAGTATTTTTGCGTCGCTTTGCTTTAAACAATTTTCTTACTATACCTATGATTACTTAAGTTCTGTTTACAGTCAGTGCTTATACTGGAAATAAGCCTCTTAATCTAGTTGAAAGCGTTTTTAAAACTAAAAGCCGTCAGCCTTAATGCGGGGATTATCAGCGATGGCTACTGGGAGTTCGTACAGTGACGAGCAACTTTCGTCGCGACCATTCGCCTATTAATCACAAACTCATGTTAGACACAAATTGTGCATGAGTGCACGATGGAGGCCCCGCCAAAAAGTTGTGATGAAAGTTGTTATTGTACTCCCAATAGTGAAACGAAACTTGTAACTTGCAAGCGTTTATTGGGCGGAAAGCGGGTTGGCGCCCGACACTGTCCAACTTTATTCGCCATTGTAGTTTTGGGGTTATTCCAGTGACGACAGGTAAACTGGCAGTTGAGGTATTTAAATGAGTTCGCATTGTTTTTCTAGCCGCGGCGAAACAGTTTTATAACATACTCTGTGACAAAGGTTTATTAAGCGGTTTATTTTGGTAGAGACACAATGAATTATCTTCTTCTAATATATAAAAAACTCGTGTCACGGAATTTGCTATCGAAATTTTTGTGAAACTTTTTTATCTGTATTTATGTTAATCGTAGGCTATTTTTTATACCCCTATGTGATATATGGCAAAAAAACGTTTGCGGGGTCAGCTAGTTGTATAAAATAATTTCGCATCACTACCCATATACCTTCCATTCCACCGTAGGGCGCAGGCCTTCTCTCAAAATGAGAGGGAGACCGTAGTTCCCACGCGGGATCAGCGCGAATCAGAACCTTTACACACACCATTGAATCTTTTTGGAGAGGTGCAGGTTTCCTCACGATGAATACTTTCGCCAATCCAACAAAAAAAATCAGAGCTGCGAGCCTGGGTTCGAACTCACGATCCTCTGCTTGAGAGGCCATAGGTCAAACCTACTGGCTATCACGGTTGTTAGGGTACTATAACTTTTAGTATCATATAAGGGAAAGTTTATATATTACGCAAAACTACACCAGATTAAATCCGTAACGTACCAATTAACCTAAAGCACTAAAGTGCTATTAAACTACTTCATAGTCCTTTATGCTTTAGCAATAAGTTATTTCATAATTTACGCTTACACTAACGGACAAGGTATTAATTCTATTTATGTATGGGACTTCCATTTTTAGGGTTCCGTACCTCGAAAGGAAAAAACGGAACCCTTATAGGATCACTTTGTAGTCCGTCCGTTCGTCCGTCTGTCTGTCAAGACCCTTTTTCTCAGGAACGCGTGGAGGTATCAAGCTGAAATTTATATCAAATACTCTGATCTACTGTCCCTTGGAGCTGTGAAAACATCAATCTTCTAAGCCAACGCAATCAAAAGATACAGCCGTTTATGACGCAAATTTCCGCATATTTTCGAAACTCGCAAGGGAATCAAAACCTACAGGGTACTTCCCGTGAACTCAGAATCTTGAAATTTGGTACGAAGCTAGGTCTTATAGCACAGATAAAGCAAAAATTGCGAAAAGCATAAATTTTTAACGCAATCAAAAGATAAAGCCTTTTATGCCGCAAATTTCCACAAATTGTCGACACTCGCAAAGGAATCAAAACCTACAGGGTACTTCCCATGAACTCAGAATCTTGAAATTTGGTAGGAAGCAAGGTCTTATAGCATAGATAAAGGAAAAATTGCGAAAAGCATAAATTTTTTTGTCTGTCTGTCTATTATCAGTAACCAATCTACAATGATCCCACACTGCGCACATTTTGCTTAGGAGCAGGGGTCTGCTAAGACTGGATGTTCATAGATACATAATAAGTTTGTACGGAACCCTCGGTGCGCGAGTCCGACTCGCACTTGGCCGGTTTTTTAATTTTGAGCTACAGAACCATGAAAACATAGTGTAATGTACTAAAGGTGGTGGTGGTGGTGGTGGTGGTGGTACCAGTGTTTCAACCTCTTTAAGTAACCTGTCGTCAGGGCTGGGCAGTATTTGAATTACTTGTAATTGAAATACGTAATTGAAATACAAATACGTATTTGGTATTTGTATTTCAATTACTCGCTGAAAATGTAATTTGTAATTCGTATTTCAAATACCTGACGCTAAGGTATTTTGTAGTTAGTATTTCAAATACTTATGACTTCAAAATACATTTTGACAAAATACATTTAGATTTCATTTAGCGATCTTAAGTTGAACATAAAAACGCACCGGTGTAGACATGACTTTATTCATTCCCCTATGAGAGGCAGATAACACTTAAGTCTGGTGCTTTTAATCAGTAAAAGTACCTAGTTTCCTTTAATGAGAGTAATTTTTAGTAAAATAATACTGATTACCCACGTCTCAAAACTAGTTTATGTCGACATAGGTATTTCAGGCCGTAGCGTACTTGAGTGCATGTTTGGCACAGCCGTAGTGTGCTCTTCCGAGAGGAAGGGTTACGGATTAGCCCGAAACCGTCGAGTTAAACTCGACTCGTTTTGAAACGTGAGTAATAGTAGGAGAGCTGGCACCAATTTTTGGGTAGGTGTTTGAGGCAAGCTGAAAACTTGTCACATACTTCTCCTATTATACCCCAACACAAGACTACAGACCTGGCTGGCGAGTAGCGGGGCTAAATGAACCTATGAATTTTTAATTTTAATTTTTTTTGGTTCCAAAAATATATTTGAGGCAATATGCAATTTTTATATGTTGTAGTTTAATGTTTAAAGAATAAAAAAAAAATAAGCCAGACGATTTAGTCGGGGCTTTAATATTGCCTGGCGCGTGCAAACATATTTTGATTTTTCAAAAATATATAAAAAATTGTAATAATTAGCTTTGTTATAGTTTGTTTATTTATTTATATGTGTCTGTTTATCCCACTGCTTATATTTGTTTTAGACGTGTACCTATTATAATGTAAGTACTATATATGCATGAGTAGATGTACTATTTTTGTTGCGTTTTAATTTTCTGATCCACTGTTGATGCACCACCTGCTGTAAACTAGTCTTTCCTTCTTTCTGGTAAAGGGTTGCCTGGAAGAGATCGCTCTTAAGCGATAAGGCCGCCTATTGCTTACCTTGTATCTTTCTCTCTGTGTACCTGTTTTCTGTATTGCTTACTATTCCTGGTGTACAATAAAGAGTCATTGTATTGTATTGTATTGTAAAATTTATTTGAGGCAACTTGGAATTTTAATATTTTATTATTTATAACTAAAAAATAAGATTCTCAAAAAGACAGGTCATTTTGGTGGGACTTTCTACCTGCCAGGTGATCTAACAAATGATATATCCGTGCGAGTGAGTATATTTGCTAAATCACCTGGCAGGTAGAAAGTCCCACCAAAATGACCTGTCTTTTTGACAATCTTATTTTTTAGTTATAAATAATATACTCTATTAAAATTTCTAGTTGCATCAAATACATTTTTTATATTTTTTTGAAAAATATGTTTGCACGCGCCTGGCAGTATTAAAGCCCCGACTAAATCATCTGGCTTATTATTTTTTTATTCTTTAAACATTAAACTACAACATATATAAATTGCATATTGCCTAAATATATTTTTGGAACCAAAAAAAAATTAAAAAGTCATGGTTTCATTTAGCCCCGCTACTCACCAGCCAGGTCTGCAGTTTTGTGTTGGGGAAGGATAGGAAAAGTATGTGACAAGTTTTCAGCTTACCTCAAACACCTACCCAAAAATTGGTGCCAGCTCTCGGACAATAATCTGTATTGTTTCACTATGAGTGAGTCTCACGACCTCACGGTACTTTCATGTTTAAAGAGAGTAATTTTCTTTTACTCTGCTTGCCCATGCCGGGTTGGATTCGTTTTTATTCTACTTAGTATTTTGTAATTTGTATTTTAAATAAAAATACCTGAAATACTGTATTTTGTATTTTATATTTCAAATACTCGACTTAAAAGTATTTTGTATTTCGTATTTTAAATACATGCGAGATAGTATTTTGTAATTTGTATTTTAATTAAAGCAAAGCATGTATTTTGCCCAGCCCTGCCTGTCGTATAGAGATATTGAAAAGGTATTTGTAATACGATTCTCTATGCTGGCGGTACAATTTATTACCTAATACCTACTTCAAGCGAATTGTGGCTTATTTCTTCAATATATGCGTCAGAAAACTGACAGCGGGTGAAACGCTCGTAGAACTACCCTTTATTGCCTAACATTTGAAGTATGAAAATACTTCTTCTTCTTTTGTCATTTCCCAATCCTCACTAATATTATAAATGCGAAAGTAGCTCTGTACATATTATGTCTGTCTATTCGTCTGTTACCTCTTGACGCATTAACCACTGAACCGATTTAGATGAAATTTAGTATGGAGGTAGTTTGACGTAGGATAAATTTTATCCCAGAAAATTGCATAGTTCCCGCTGAATAGCAATAAGCGAATTCTGCGTAGACGGAGTCGCAGGCAACAGCTAGTTTACGATAAATTGTAAACACTGCGGCAAATTGTAGCCCAAGCTATGTATATTCATTGTAGCAAAGAGCCGCTGTAGCTACTGAAGTAGAAAAGATTTTGTAGTTCTTTATTTTTGCTTTAATATTAGCTGCAGGCATTTGCAAAATTTAAAATTCCACAAAATATTATTAGGAATTATAGAGATATCTGCAGTGTTTAATAACTGTTGGTTTATAGCAACAATGAAGTGAACTGGAGCGCATTTTATCTCCGTACACATCAAGCTGAAGTGGCCTCAAAAATTTGTTATAGACGGCTTTTTTACGCTGACGATTATCCTAAACTTACCAAAGTGATTTTTGTGGGGCATTTTACGAGTTAAACATTGCTAAGGAAAAGGCGCAATTTCGCGCGTCCCTTCAGAAGGGTAAGGACTCTTATAAACATCGGCGCTCCGGTCCGCTGCTGCTAGCGTAATCTCCCCAAAACATAAAAGCGTATGAAAACTTTAGTGTCCATAAATTTTGCCAATACAAGCGAGGACGGTACGAAATACTCTAGCGAATGGCGTGTTAGCCTCAACTTGCTGTGACACAGATTGCAAACTAAGCCCTTTGAAAATTTCGCTAGCGAATAGCTTTTGCGAGTAAGACAATAGAAGTAGTTCGAGTACTTATTACTCGTAACTCCATTAATTACACGTTTAATAGCACTCAAACTAGTCAAAAGCCGAGGATAATACCGAAGCTTAAAAACAACTTTACCGCTCCAACTTAATTGAATGATAAAAAATCCACTAAGCAGCCTAAAAGATCATGCCAATAACAACAAACACTCGAAATACCAGCACCGTTAATACTCGTACTCTGACCAAACAGGGAATTGACGGAGCGTGTATTGTTCCACTTTATTTATATCCTCCTCATTGTAAGTAGGGCTTACACGCGTTCAACACGGCATCGGTATTTCAGCATTTATGATGGAACACCGCATGCGAGATGAGCGGCTAAACTCGCCAACAAAACGTGGGGTGATCAACAATTCGGCATTGATATCGTTTGCGAGTGTATTTGAATAGCCGTTGGGCGAGCCTCGGGTTCGTCAAAGCATGCAAACAGCACTGGGCCCGAAATAGTCGTTAGATAGCAATTAAATTAGTTAAGCTTCTGTCTAATTAGGTAACCCTTACTAACTGATACCCATTTCTGCCAGTTACAGTAGAATGAAAGTACAATTCCTCCACCCTGCTTTGTTTAAACAAGGTCCATGTCATTTCTTCTGACCTTTTGTTTGCCCCGAATCGGAGAGTTCTTTTGAATATTTAATAAATTCGCACATTGCTCGACTTTGAATCCTGAATGGGATCTTCAAAAATATTATTTTAGTAATTTATTAATGAATTGAGAGTACGGAATATGCTAGTTAACTTTAACGCTGTGAGTGTGTAATTCCTTTTAAGTACGAATTTCACGACCCAACTAGACCGAGGAAAGTACGGTTATGTTTTAATAAGTTCATAACAGAGCCTGTACGGCGGACGCTATCATTTTGCCATCCACACGGCTCATTTCCCGACCATTTGTGAACATGCTTCGCTGTATTTAGTCGTGGGACAGGCACGTTCACAATTTGCGGCTACGAATTGTCACGATTGGAGCGTGCAATAATCAGAGTTTCGGGCGATATTGGCCCCGATTGCGAAATGAAGGACTAACGCCGCTGACCACCGGACTCGCCGAACGCCTTGCCTGCACTGGCGATGGCGATTTGTAATTCAATTATGACTAGCCTAGACCGACGCTACAGGCGAACCTTCCACAGACGAGCGCAATAAAATTCATGAGCCTCTTGTTACATTCATGAGAGGAATCGTGAAAAAAATACAGTGTGCCGTATACGACGGCGATAAACAAGTGCTGTAGATAACTTTCACTTTTCGCGGGCCCGACAAAATGATCGACTACAGACTTGGCAATATTTGGAAAGAAATAATAAATTCAGCAGTAAAATCTACACCAAGATTTTTCGTTCGTGGTTTGACGCGTTACCACATTATTCGTGTTTATTGAAAGTGTCTGGTGAATTTATTATGACTACCGCGAGCCAACAGCGGTAGTAAGTTGGGTGCGAGATGATAAGAAAACTGGCGCTTCTTTTACTTTAGTAAAGTTCGGTTAATTATTGAAAAAGTAACAAAGTTAGCTTCGGCTTCCGCTTTTACAGGGAATAATCGCCTTCGGTCGGGCTCTGGGGGATTTACTTCTTTATTTCTTTTAGACAATAAAGATACTCCACTTCACTCGCTATCTGTTCTGCAAGAACCGTTTTTGATTCATTTAGGTACCTACCTACTCAGAAGGACACAAATACGTACAGTTAATTAAAAAATGCATTTTGTCGCATAAAAGTTTACTTGGCTTAAGAGCGTTTTATCGGTTTAGATCGTAAACAACGGTTTATTTTTTGTAAGCCGGACCGCGCAGACGGAGCAACTTCCTATTTTATGAACGCGGACACGATAAAGATTGTCTTTTATAAAATTATCTTCTCTCTATTTTGTCGTCGACTCTCGCTTCTTTGTACCATAATTTATTGCATTGTATCACAGTTTCATTATGAAGGGATGATACCTTAAAGATTTATCGCCCTAGCTGTTTTATAAAATAAGTTAGCAGAAAAACTTGAGGCGAATATTTCTTAATTTACATCCTTAAAACCCTCACGGCGTTTATAAGGGCCGCAATCATTGGCAATTCAATTTGGCCACGAGACGGTCTCGAATACGCATTGCAACGGCGAAATCTGTTGTAAAAACATCGGGACGCCTTTATTTGGCAAACTTTTGTATTAGAAGGTACGTATTTGCATAATAGGATTTGTGTTAGGGAAACGAAGCGGCTTAATATAGAAATTTCTTCGGCGGAGGGAATTCCAGGTGTCTTATTAAATAATTTGTAAGCGTGCACAAAGCATTGACGAGCGCAGCCCGCGTTTAATTAACTTTGTCTAATCAAAGCCATGCCTCTAAGAGGCTCACGGCGATTTTAAAGCTTCGTGGTGTTCGTTGTGGAACCGAAACGTTGCGTTACCCTCTTGTCATTGTTCATGCATGTCAAAAAATAATAACTTGAGTAAAAACTCGCATAGACAGACGTAATTGTTATGTTCTACTTGGCTGATTAATTGGAAGAGATCTTTCATCTTTCTACAATCGAAATCAAAGATATATTCACATTATTTTTTTTTACCGCGCATTTTTATTAATTGTAATGCTGAATTTTTTTACTAATAAATAAATAAAGTTCAATCACATAGCGACCACGACGAGGAAGTAATGTGTACATATCTTTGATATGTAAAGTGTACAATAAAGTGAAGACAGTAAAGAATTTACTTAGGGACCTTACTCAACTAACTGTATTTTTGCAATAGTTCTTTATTTTTCTTTCTTTATTTATTTATTTCAAACATTGAAACAATTATCATTACAGGCGAACAACAAAATAAGAACGAAAAAAGTCTAAAACAAAACAGTGTTCTAAACTTTCGCGATTCTAACTCAAACATAGCTAAGTCTCGGGACTTTATAATGAACTATTTATTACTGAAATTACCTTGACTCTCGACTCTCACTGACTGTCTGTCAACTCGTGGCCACAGCCGCTGCAATCTAGTTGAAACGTCGAGGTAATTTTAATAATAAATAGTTCGTTCCCGAGAAAAAATAGTTAAAACTGTGTTTACAATTCTAATATATACGGCCAACTGCACAGGCCTCCTCTCAGAATGAAAGGGCACGGGCCGTAGTTACCAGCGGGCCCGGTGCGAATTAGGGACTTGACACAGTATCGAATTTCTTCTCAGATGTGAGCAAGTTTTCCGTAAAGCTCATGGTAAATTGAAAATGTAATTTCACACAAATTCCGAAAAACTCAGAGGTACAACCCCACGACTCTGCTTTAGACGCCATAGGTCAAACCACTATGCCACCACGGCTTGATTCTCAATCAATCATTCCAAATCTAAATAAATTTTTATCACATCCCGGTGTGGTCTAAGGGAACGGAACCTGTGCGTGCTGGAACAGGGATTAAGTGCGTAATTGAGCACGGGGGACTCGTAATATCGGGTACACAACTGCGCTACACGATTTTTGCGACCGGCCCACGTGCCCGTGGCCGACATTAATTACCTTCATATGAACACGTTTTGGGAGGAAAGTAGGAAACCCAAACCCGAACCAAGTAGGTGCCCCGAAAAAAGGAAGCCACCCGGCGCTCCAATAACGGAAGGAGCTAAACAAACGAAACAAAGTAAGACCGAGCCTCGACTCGCCTTCTAAATAACCCAAAAGTGGTAGGTACACCGCTAAAGCACAATTCATATAATTTTGAAAGAGCTTTAATACTCAAGAATCGAAATATTCCATTATCCTCTTATTCCGACATTAATTGAACCGAATCTGGAGTCTTAAGAACAATTTGACGTTCGAATAGCGCAAACTTAGGGGGCCCTAATTTTCCAGCGATGCTCGCAAATTACAAGCAGCAGGCCTCCCGCATAAATCCAACCTTTTCAAGTTAATAAAAATGATTTAAGTACGCATTAAAAGGATCTTTCGCCCACCGAGAACATGGAATTTATAATGGTAATAATACTGTGGTTGTTATTGTTATGTAACCGCGCTGCGACACTATGACTATATACTATGTCGACTGTATTTAATTTGCAGCAACCCTAAGACCTACCTATGGCAATGTTCACAGAACTAATAAATTTTTGGAAAACAAAAACGTTTTAATTCATGCTTTTTTGTTGACTATATTGGCATTGGCATCGTCATCCTACATATCTATACATCTATCTATCTTCTATCTATACATATAATAAATCTGTAACAAGTCGGCGTCTGTACATTGAAGATATTTGAGAAAAACTGTCACTATTTACTAGCGCAATAGAACCCAAAACAATGTTTTTTAGAATTATTGTCTGTTTGTCTGTGCGTTTGTGCGCGCTAATCTCAGAAACGGCTTAACCTAGAAAGATGCGGTTTTCACTGATATGTTGGTATTTTCTTGGATTAACATTTAGTGTTTGTTTCATTTGAATCGGTTCACAAATAAGAAAGATACGTCTATTTTAAGAATTTATAGAATAGTTTTTAGAAGTAGTGACTTGGGAGTAGGTACGGTGGTGAATGTGAACGCGAGTGTGCGGGGGGGGGGGGGGGTTCGGTGGGGGGTAGGTGAGGGGGGTGCGGGGGGTGCGGGGGGGGGTATTTTTTTTTATATAAGGAACTAAGGAGAGCCATAATTGATGAAAAAGCAAATTGGATAAAAAAAATAAGCTGCCCAAATTACTAATACCACGCGGACGGAGTCGCGGGCAGAAGCTAGTTTGTACTAAATTTCAAGTCAACTACATCATTGGAAGTGGGTAAAATTCAACTTGCAAGATTTGAAGACAATATCACTAATCCCACTAATAATATAAACGTGAGAATTTGTACGGTAGATGGATGATGTTACTCTTTCACTCTAAAACAGTTTTAACGAAATCTGATGAAATTTGGAACACATGTAGTTTAACGACTGCTTTAGCCTAGTTGGTAGTGACCCTGCCTACGAAGCAAGAGGTCCTGGGTTCAAATCCCGGTAAGGGCATTTATTTGTGTGATGAGCACGAATATTTGTTCCTGAGTTATGGATGTTTTCTATGTATTTAAGTATTTATTTATCTATGTAAGTATGTTTATCGTCGTCTAGTACCCATAGTACAAGCTTTGCTTAGTTTGGGACTAGGTCGATTTGTGTAAAATTGTCCCCTAATATTTATTTATTTAATATTTTATATTATAACAGATTAACATATAGTGTTCCGGACAATAGCGTTATCAAGTGCACGCGCACCGAGTAGCGACTTGCGCGTCGTAAACTTAAGAAAACATTGCGATATAGTTAAGTTTTTATAATAGTTTCGTGCAATGTAAACATTTAAGTATAGCTGTTAATTGTAAATAAACATACTCACGTCTAGCGTATCATTCCATAGCGGATCGGATAGGTTCTTATTAGATTCCAATAAGATCACGTAAAATGTAAACAAACAGAACCTATTCGATCCGCCGCGCATGCGCGTTATCTACGACTGATCACTCCCGCGATGCTAAGGCGAGTATTTATACCCCTGAGGTGGGGGACGAGGTAATATACTAGCGTCGCGGGGGAAAATCGGTCGTAGATCGACGACACACGCCATGCCGTACGTAGGAATGATAAATTAATATGTAAATAAATATAAGGATTAGCATAAGGTTAGCGTGATTAATAAAACGCAATGTTATTTCTATATTTAATAAAATAAAGACCGCGCGGGGGTGAGGTAGCCCGGCGAAGTGGAGGGGATACGGCCGGCAATAAAATGAGGCCGGCCGCCCGCCACGACACACTCTTCCGTACGCCGCCAAACGATAAACATCGCCGAACTACAACACCTCCCGCTACCTGGCATTCTACAAAGCATTGTTTTTCTTCACTCCATCATTAACTTCAACCAGTCATAGGTGCATCCCGCACATTGTGGTCCTTCGTTCACCGGATAACATCAACATTTCAAGAATTCAACATCAATATTGCAAGATTTCAACATCAACGTTTCAAGATTTCAACATCAACGTTTCAAGATTTCACAACATCAAGAATGCCAGTCACAAGATCCACGGGGAGAGTACAGACGACGTCCGCCGAACCAACGACAACGGACGAAGCCACGCTTACCGCAACATCATCGACGCACACGTCGACTACAAATACGGGCGCGACAGAAGAGACACACACGTCGACGGCACAGGGGACTTCGAGCTCTCGCCCCCCTGCACCGCCGCCGTCCAAATCAATCAGAACGACAACGAGCCGCCGTGCGCTACGTCTAGCGCAGGCGCGAGAAGAAGCACTACGAATCAAGCTGGAGCTCGTACAAGCGCGCATCGCCACTATCGAAGCCGAAGATAGCGGCGATGAGGACGCCACCGTCTTATCAGCGTATGGACAACGTGTCGACGAATGGTTCGAAACGAATCAAAGACTCGCCATCACCAACACGCCACACAACGCCGATCAAGAATCACCGAAGTCGAGTCCAGCAGGAGAGGAGCACATATACGAAGACGTTCCCGTCGACGCCAATGCCGAGCGCGTCGGGACCGCCATCCCCCTCCCGCCGATGCCACCGCCGCGCACGCCGGGACCGGGACCCGTGCCCCCCCCCTACGACGCCGCTGCGCCCCGCGCCGACGCCACCGCTTCTTCATACATCGCGCCACACGAAGGCGCTCACATACCTTCTCATTTTCAACCGCGTCAACCTCTGCCGGACGCAACCGAAGAGAAGATCGTCGCGACGCACAAACAAAGCGTCGACATATCGGAGCTCGCCGCCGCCATCGCCATCGCCGCGCGGGGCAGCCATAGTACACGCTATCACATCGAGCTACCGCAGTACACAGGAGCCTATCAAGAATGGCTCTCCTTTCGTGCCGCATACAACGAGTCCGCGCCGAGCTACAGCGAAGCGGACAACGTCGCGAGGCTACGACGAAGCCTCAAAGGGAAAGCCAAAGAAGCAGTCGAAAACCTTCTCATCTTCAACGCACGTTCCGACGACATCATGAAAACGCTCGAATCAAGATTCGGACGACCGGACGCCATCGCACTCGCCGAGTTAGAGCGGCTACGCGCCATGCCACGCCTCTCCGACGCGCCACGCGACATCTGCAGTTTCGCCTGTCGCGTAGCTAACACAATGGCTACGCTTAAGGCCCTAAATCGCTCGCACTACCTATACAGTCCTAAAACGACAAAATCGATGCTGGAAAAGCTGCCGCCGACACTACGATACAGGTGGTTTGACTACGCCGCCGCAGTAACATACAACGACGAGCCAGACTTGCTGAAACTATCAACATTCCTTCAGCGAGAGGCCGACTACTGCGCGCCGTACGCCGCACCAGAAAACATCGATCGCACGGCAACACCGCCACCGAAGAGGACACAACGAGCGTTCGCCACCACAGCGAAACCGGAAAAATCGACACCGAGATGCGCGTGCTGCAACACAATCGGCCATCACATCGACGCGTGCACAAAATTCTTAGAGCAAGAAACGAACGAGAGATGGAACACAGTGAAGAATCAACGACTCTGCTTCCGATGTCTACGCTACAGAAACAAGACGCACTTCTGCAAACGAGTGAAGTGCGAGCGAGACGGCTGCGAATATTCCCACCACAAACTTCTTCACAACGAGAAGAAAATTGAAGAAGTCAACGAAACCGTGGCATCGACGTGGATGCCGAAACATTCACGCACATATTTGAAGATCGTTCCGGTCGAGGTCAAGGGACCGGCGGGAGCGGTGCACACCCACGCACTGCTCGACGATGGATCAACGATCACGCTCATCGATGAGCAACTAGCCCGAGAAGTGGGCATTGAGGGCCCGACGGAGCCTCTGAAGATAGAAGCGATAGCCGACAAGAAGATAGTGACTTCGAACTCACGTCGAGTCAAATTCGACGTACGCGGCGCAAACAAGCAACACAAAATAAACGCCCGTACTATACAAGATCTTCATCTATCGCCACAATCCGTCAAGAAAGAAGATGTCAGCGCGTGTGAACACTTAGAAGACATACAGCGCCATCTCACATACCAGTCAGCCGAACCCAGGGTACTCATCGGTCAAGATAACTGGCATCTCCTCATCGCCAGTGAAGTACGTCGAGGTCAACGACACCAGCCAGTGGCATCCCTAACGCCGCTCGGCTGGGTGTTACACGGCGCGCACACGCGTACACTCGGAAGACAGACCCATTCGACGTACCACGTGACCACACAAGAGGTCGATGACCCTATGAACCGTCAGCTGAGCGACTACTTCGCATTAGAAAATCTTCTCGTCGAACCAAAGCGCCCCCACTCCGACCCAGAGGAGCGGGCGCTCGCCACCCTCAACGAAGCCGTAACGAAAAGGAGCGACGGCCACTACGAAGCCCCGCTACTTTGGAAGACAGAAGATTCACGGCTGCCGGACAACTACGAAAACACCCTGCGGCGCCTGACCGGCGTCGAGAATAAACTCGACAAAAACGAAGCGCTCAAGAAACGCTACAACGAAGAAATGGACGCCCTAATCGTGAAGGGCTACGCCGAGCCTGCGCCATCACACAAGTCACCCAGAGTGTGGTACCTGCCACATTTCGCCGTGCTGAACGCCATGAAGCCCGACAAAGTGCGAATCGTGCACGACGCCGCTGCCAAGACACGAGGCGTGTCGCTCAACGACCGCCTACTCACCGGGCCCGATCTCCTACAATCGTTGCCCGGCGTGCTAATGCGATTTCGCCAACATCCAATCGCAGTCGGAGCCGACATCAAAGAAATGTTCATGCAGGTAAAAGTCAAGCCTGAAGATCGAGACGCGCTGCGCTACCTGTGGCGCGGCGACCGCCGCGACGACGCTCCGCCGAGCGAGTATCGAATGACGTCGCTAATCTTCGGTGCTACGTGTTCGCCGTCAATCGCAATCTACGTCAAAAACATAAACGCGAAAAAATACGAAGAAACTCACCCCGAGGCCACAGAAGCGATTATCCGCAACCACTACGTCGACGACTACCTCAAGAGCTTCAAGACCGAAGAAGACGCCATCCGAGTGTCACGTGACGTCCGCTACATACACAGCCAGGCGCACTACGAATTACGCCAATGGACGTCGAATTCGAAGCGAGTCGTCGAGAACATCGTGGAAAAACCTGCATGCCTCACGCCCGTCGACCTTAACAAGAGCGAAAATAAGACGGAACGCGTACTGGGGCAAATCTGGAAGCCAGCGACAGACGAAATCGCCTTCAATCTCGACCTCACACGCCTGCCACCCGACGCGTTGGATAACATCGAGCCCACGAAGCGTCAAGTGCTAAAAATTATGATGTCCGTGTTCGACCCACTCGGACTCGCGACGCCCGTCACCATCATAGCGAAGAAAATACTGCAAGAAGTATGGCGCCGCGGGACGGGCTGGGACGAGAAGATCGAAGCCGACCTTGCCCAACGGTGGGCAGAGTGGACACTCCAGCTGAGGGCTCTACGCGACATGGCGATCCCGAGATGTTATCCCAACTACTCAGAAGCAAGTCAGCGCGAGCTACACGTGTTCGTCGACGCCAGCGAAACTGCATACACGTGCGCTCTCTACTGGCGCACAACTGCGGCGGATGGACACGTGAACGTGACTCTAGTGGCAGCAAAGGCAAAAGTCGCCCCCCTGAAGCTCATATCGATCCCACGCCTCGAGCTACAGGCAGCAGTACTGGGGACCAAGATGGCGGCCGCAGTCATCGAAGAACACGACCAGAAGCCCGAATCGAAGACGTTCTGGACAGATAGCCGCACGGTACTCACGTGGCTAAGAACGGGCGCGCGCTCATATCGCCCTTTCGTCGCACATCGCCTCGCCGCAATAGAGGAAATGACGGCAGTCAATGAGTGGCGGTGGGTGCCGACAAAACAGAATGTTGCCGACGAAGCGACGAGGGAGGCGCCGCGAGAGTTCAATGACAGACACAGGTGGTTCACCGGGCCGGATTTCTTGCACAACGAACGCTCTACATGGCCGGCGGAGCCACCACAGTCAAAACGATCTTCGCGTTCGAACAAACGGGTGAAGAACGGGTCCACGTTACGACATCACAAGTCGAGACGCCACAGACGTGGCTACCGTCACCCGAGCGTTTCTCCAAATGGGAAAAAATGTTGCGCGTGATCGCCCGCGTACTCCAGTTCGTTGACCTCTGCCGACCTCACAAGGCGAGGTCACTTTATAAACGCACGGCGGCGAATAAACGAAACGACGCCGACTGGAAGAGCCAACCGAGTCGCGAGACGCCACGGACGACGGCGAAAACGATTAAGAAAAATGACGAATACATACTTCTCGAAGCGAAGTACATAAGAAATGCGGAGAAACTCGTCGTACGCGCCGTACAAGACGAAGCATTCACCGAAGAGAGAAAAAACCTCTCCAAAAATCGACCACCGACGCTACAGAGTCGACTGCGCCCCCTAGCGGTCGAACTCGTCAACGGGGTCATCGTAATCAAGACAAGAATCGACGCCGCAACGGACATCACCGAAGCCCAGAAGAGACCGCCAGTGCTTGACGGCAACCACCCGGCCGTCAAGCTGTACATCGATTACGTACACCGTCAGCTGGCGCACAGCGGGGTCGAGGCAACCATCAATGAGTGTAAGCAACACTACGCCATCCTACGCCTGCGTCCTGTGGCGAGGATGGTACTACATCGCTGCCTACCGTGCCGCATCAAGAGGTCAACGCCAACGGTCCCGCCCACTGGGAACCATCCGCGAAGCCGGCTGGCGCACCATGAGCGCCCCTTCACCTACACGGGCCTCGACTACTTCGGCCCCCTCACCGTAACCGTCGGCCGTGGTACACAGAAGCGCTACGTGGCGCTCTTTACCTGCTTGACCGTGCGCGCGGTACACCTAGAAGTCGTCCCCAGTCTCAGCGGGGACTCAGCGGTCATGGCGCTCAGACGCATGATCGCTCGCCGCGGCTGTCCGACGGAGCTGTGGTCCGACAACGGGACCAACTTCCACGCCGCAGAGAGAGAACTTCGGGAAGCCTTCATCCAGGCGACGCAACAAGAGGCAACGAAGCGCCAAATCACCTGGCGATTCATCCCAGCGGCCGCACCCTTCATGGCGGGCGCATGGGAACGGTTGGTGGGCGTAACCAAAACCGCCCTCCGCGCAGTGCTACAGGAACGCCGACCAAACGACGAAACTCTCGCCACTCTACTCGCCGAAGCAGAATATACGGTAAACAGCCGCCCCCTCACCCACGTGGCCGTAGACCCCGAGGAGCCAGAGTCCATCACGCCGAACCACTTCCTACTCGGGGGCTCCGCGCGTGCGCCCACGTCGGGCACCTTTGACGACTCCGAACTCGCCGGCCGAGCGACGTGGAAGACGAGTCAACGCCTCGCCGATCACTTCTGGAGTAGATGGCTCCGGGAGTACCTGCCGACACTCCAATACCGGCGGGAGCCCCACGGACACGGCGCGCCAATCGCCGTGGGTGACATCGTGCTCATCGTGGACGGCACGCTCCCGCGTAACACATGGCCGCGGGGGCGCGTCATCGCCCGATACCCGGGTCCAGACGGTGTCACTCGAGTGGTCGACGTGCAGACGAAGGGAGGAGTTCTGAGGAGGCCTACGAAGAAGCTGGTGATACTACCGACGCAGCCAGACGTCCTACACAACAACGATTCTGCAACGCTCGACCGAGCGATTGCACGGCGGGAGAAATGTTCCGGACAATAGCGTTATCAAGTGCACGCGCACCGAGTAGCGACTTGCGCGTCGTAAACTTAAGAAAACATTGCGATATAGTTAAGTTTTTATAATAGTTTCGTGCAATGTAAACATTTAAGTATAGCTGTTAATTGTAAATAAACATACTCACGTCTAGCGTATCATTCCATAGCGGATCGGATAGGTTCTTATTAGATTCCAATAAGATCACGTAAAATGTAAACAAACAGAACCTATTCGATCCGCCGCGCATGCGCGTTATCTACGACTGATCACTCCCGCGATGCTAAGGCGAGTATTTATACCCCTGAGGTGGGGGACGAGGTAATATACTAGCGTCGCGGGGGAAAATCGGTCGTAGATCGACGACACACGCCATGCCGTACGTAGGAATGATAAATTAATATGTAAATAAATATAAGGATTAGCATAAGGTTAGCGTGATTAATAAAACGCAATGTTATTTCTATATTTAATAAAATAAAGACCGCGCGGGGGTGAGGTAGCCCGGCGAAGTGGAGGGGATACGGCCGGCAATAAAATGAGGCCGGCCGCCCGCCACGACACACTCTTCCGTACGCCGCCAAACGATAAACATCGCCGAACTACAACACCTCCCGCTACCTGGCATTCTACAAAGCATTGTTTTTCTTCACTCCATCATTAACTTCAACCAGTCATAGGTGCATCCCGCACATATAGGATACTTTTTATCCCGGAAAATAGCATAGTTTAAGCGGAATAGCGATAAACGAACTCTTCGCAGGTGGAGTCGCGGGCATCAGCTAGAACTTACGTACATACGAAAGTTACTTTTATGAATCACTGTTTGTTTATAAATCTTGAAACGACTTTTTTCCATTTAGCTATTATAAATATTTTATGGATAAATTACCCATTCCATGTTGTGAAACTTCTTTGTCGATAGATTTGTGGTGTCAATCTCTATTGGCAGTAACTCTAACCCTAAAACATAATACAATCTTTTATGTTTTCCATTTGGCACATCGTGAGACCGCGTGGAATGTGTGATGCATGGACTTAATACCTAACCACGACTGAGTAGATACTGTGACAAAAAGTTGAGGCCGAAAAAAAAACAAACCAGAGAGTTGCATCTCGTTCTAATTAGGGTGATCAAGTACTGGTGCGAGTGGGGTACAATTCAATTCTCTAGTTTGTATGTTATCTCTCGGACCGCTGTCTCTAGTTGCCATTATTAAACTGTATGGCTTGGTAATATGGGTCACTTTTGATTGACTAATAAAAGTTAGTACTCAGTCCTAGTTAGGTATAATAATTAAGTCCATGGTGTGATGTGAAAATCTGAAACTGTCAAAATGATTTCCATTATATTTAATCCAATGGTTATAGTACTTTGTGAGCTCTAAATTTTGAAATTAAAATCCCATTTTTCAAAAAAGGCGACTAGACATGTTCTTTCCATGTACTCTTCATATTTTTTAACGCAGTTTATTTTTGAGACTAGTGTTCGCCATGCAGGTCGAAATTATTTCAAAACATCTCTGTCCATGATATAGTTAGTAATTTTATAATATCTTGCTACTTCGTAACCACACGTGCAAGGCAGCGACGTTTATGCGACACACATGATTTCAAACAGAAATCCTGGTGGGATGAGGAGGCCCTTCCGGACGCTCATGCGTTTCAAACTCTTTGAGGCCCTTATTACACAAGGCTACGCGATAATAAATAGGTACCTCACGAATTTGCTCTCTAAGCGACACGCGTGCCTATGTATGAACCCTATAAATAAATAAATAAATAAATAATTTTGTATTGCGGTAGACGCTTAGAGACCAAAACCGTCAGGTATCGAAGATTTGCGTAGCCTCGTGTATGAAGGGCCTAAGAGTTCAATCGAGTGTCACAGAGACTTAAGTATCACTAGTTCCGCCACGGAACTATTGGGAAAAAAAGTCTCACTAGTTCCGCCACGGAACTTCTTCCACGGAACTACTGGGAATAAAGGAATGTCTTGCACGTGTGATTGCACAATAACACATGTGTAGTTCACAATATGCTTCAGCTACGTAAATCAACTATGCAATATTGTACACCGAATTAAAAGTTAAAGCTGCATGAACTATTCTTGCAGACATCTACATACAACTCATGTGGAGCTCCGAATGGCTGAAGACAAAGTTCCCAAGTTGGCTGAATACGCTAGATTCCTTCGATCGCCGACATACTTTAAAAGCATAGCAGACTTTTACGAACGAATGAAATGGCTTATGAATTTCTCCTTTCAATTATTTTATGTTATAAGCTTTTTATTAACTTGCAATGTACTCGTATATACACTGACGAGCAAAAATAAAGAGTCGGTTACAAAAATGACGATAACTACAAAAAACTCAATTAAACTTTTTCTTGTTAAGAATAAAACTCTTTACTAATCTCATTTTACTCGAAGAAGCTATCACAGCGGGTTTTGTAGTTATCGTCATTTCTGTAACCGACCCTTTATTTTTGCTCGTCAGTATATGTATGTACGGGTCAAATCTTGGAAGTCGAATTTGACCCACTTTCAGTGGTCGGATTCACTTGAAATTTTGTATACTTATCTAAGTTGGATGACAAAGCAAGTACAGTCAACAAAAAGTACAGTCAGCGAAAAAGCTTGCATTAAAAATGATTTTTTTACAAAAACATTTCTTTCAAAGTCAAAATAATTAATTAATTCAAACTGTAAGAAGCACAATACAATACAATACACTACAAATATTCTTTATTGATCACCAAAATCAGTACAGTAACATAAGTATGAGTACAGTAAGCACTTATGAACGTTGAAAAAATCTACTACCTTTCCGGGAAAAATGTTTGTTGGAAAAACCGACAAGCACATGTAGAGCGAACATTGAAAAAACTAATGGCGACTCTTACTACAAAAAGCATTTAAACCTACAATTAAAAACTACAAAAGCAGCAGTCGACATTGGGCGCGTTGTAGAGAAATATTTTAACTATAAAGAACTCTAAAAGCTTTAATAATTTAGTTTTATAACCTTAACTTATTAAAATAAAAAATAAATATCACGGAAGAAATACTAGTATTGACCTAGTACCAAAGTAAGCAAAGGTTTATACAAATATGGTTTGTTTTTTATACAAATATCTACCCCGACCGGGGTTCGACCCCAGGTTTTGCAGTCAAGTATGATATTGTAATGCGCCTCTATGCGTAAAATTTATTTCGTCTCTAAGTATCTCCGAATCGAAAAGCTAAAGAATAATGAGAGGTATTTGACTAATTTTTTCCTAAATTAAATGAAAATTGATAATTTGTCGATTAAAGAATTGTGAATTACAAGGACGGAACAGTATGTGTAATAATAGTGTACAACATTTCATAGCTAGCTTAGTGGGTCCCAAGAACTCCTGGATTGTTTGAATACCTTCAATTGGCAAGTATAATGAAACACTCTAGGTGTATTACGAAAGTTTATTAACTTTTTTTATAATTTATTCATAAAACAATAAAAAAAGTTCACAATCATAACTAGGAAGCGAACAAAAACCGAGCACGGTTTATCTGTCGCTGCGTCGCTCATTACAATACTATTACATGTGATTTTTATGCTGGTAAGAACAATTCTTTTAAGACTTTCTTACTTTTATGGGGATTTTCACAAACGTTGCAGTATATGTCATCAGGCAATTCATTCAGAAGTTTTGGCAGTAAATATTCCCAGGTTCTTTTCCCGTATACATTAACAAACGAGAGCAGTATAGTATATACTTAAATATGTTCATATCAAAAGGACCGACGGCACCAAAGACATGGTAGCCTAGTGTTCTGATCAATAGTCTCTCAAGTAAAGTCTGAGTTTTTTGGAAATTATGTGCCAAATTTAGTATGAGCTTGTCTATGAAAGAAAATTGCAAATATCTGTGAATAAGGTGTGCTTGAAGTTTCTAATCCGTCCTTAGCTCGCGTGGAAACTACCGCAAAAGCCCTCTTAATTTCAGAGGAGGCCTGTGTCCAGCAGTGGGACATAGTGATGATATTGATGAAAAAACAGGTAAAATTGAACGAGCTCCCATTATGAACAATTAGGAACGCTTATAAGCGTCCGTTATAATCTAAACTTAACATCTAAATTACAGTGTTTAAGGTAAGAAAAAAAGTCTCATGAAAAATAAATAAAAAGAAATAAAAACCATTTAGAATTCCTTGCCGATTTGCGGGCTCTTTTAATATCTTAGATTAATAAGTTCGAGATAAAATTCCAGTTAGGTTACAACAATAGTGCGGGTCGTAAACCGTGGAAACATTTAGTGAATGGCGCAGAGATCATGGCTGGAGCAGCGATTCATCTGCGACAATGGACGTGCCGCCTAACCTGAAAGGCTAAGGGCGGCTTCATATTGTTTTTTGTTTACCGTGCGCTGTTTTTAATTTCTATTTAAAAACTAAACACAAAAAAATATACACTGGGTGATGCCGCTAGGATACGCCTGTCTCTTGCCGAAGCACCGTGTCTATTGAGGCTGCTTTGACAGCTTATCATGGGTATGTGTCATCGGTTCTAAATTATGGACTTCTGTTGTGGGGTAATTCTGTAGACGTTGATAGGGCGTTTTTGTTGCAGAAAAAGTGCATGCGTGCAATAGCTAATGCTTGGTACACGGATAGTTGTAGGCCCATCTTTAAAAAATTACATGTGTTACCGCTAGCATGCATGTACGTTAAGAAAGCTTGTTTTTTAGTTAAAGATGGCCCAGAACTCTTTAGAATGAGAAAAGATGTTTTTGTGGGAAGAGAGAGAGCGCAGTACAGAGGTCTCTTACATCAGCCTCGCTGTAGTAGTGCTATTTATAGGAAAAATGCTTATAATATGGGCATAATGATATACAGTGCCATTCCATATGAACTGAAGGTCCTGCATGGTCAAGAATTTAAGACAAAATTTGGTAAATGGTTATTGGAACGTTGCTTTTACAGTTAAGGGGAATTTTATAAATTTGGATTGACATGTTAATTGATGGATAGTTGATTTGTATTCAAAATTGGTATAATTTAATGATTTAATTTAAAATTCTGACATATTTTCATTTAATGATTTTTATAATTGATTGATGGTTCCATTTATTGTTTTTAGTATTTTTTTTTTTTTTTAACTTTTGATAATATTTGCATGTCGTTTCCTGGTCGACTGAATACTAGTTCGCACCACTATGTACCTTAACATCTTGTACCTTTATTTATGTATTCTGGCAAATAAAGTACTCTTATTCTCTTATTCTTATTCTCTTATTCATTCTGACATCGGCATCAAATGATAGTTCTACTTTTGATAAATGAAGCTAGTACGGTCATTTTGTGGTCCCTACAGACGACGCTTCCCCTTAGGAGCTGTGAACCTTGACGTCATTGGAAAATAAACACTAATAAATATCCGGAGGTCATTCATTTGGAATAATCTTTCCAAAAGCACTTCAACAGCCGATGGTTTACGAATTTTAAATATCGACTCTACATGGCGCACACCGTTGGACGCGACGACACTCATCTCAAAAATATTAATAGAAAAAAATTTTTAGGTACTTTTTAGAGGTTTTTTTCTGTCAGGGGTTATTTATTTATTTTTTCTAATTATATAAGTTAACTGTATAAAATTGCGTTAAATAACTGTGCTTTCGTTGAGTTATAATAAAGTGCACAACACACCTAACGAGCTAAAACGCGTGCAAAATACGCTCAATCTGAATGCGTCCTAATACATCCGTCTCTTTTACACTAACGTTATAGTAAGAGACCAACTTCAGTCTACAGATAATTGCAGTCGTGCTGCCATCGTGATCTAAATCATACTATATATTGTGGCGTCTCCGTTTAGCGAGTGATAGTTAAGACAGTATTTAGCTGACGCAGAGTCCAAACAATTGTGTCAATAATGCAATACATAAGGTAAACGTCCCTGTGCTCGACACAGACCCAATATATGCCACCTTCAATCTTATGTCATAGTAAGAGAGGTGACAGATGGATGTCATCTACTAGGTGTTGAGGTGTCGAGCATTGGTACGTTTACCTTAATACATATGTATATATAAGTCAGAAGGAAGTGCCTCTACTTGGATCACAATTACTGTATTTTAATTTGCGACTAAAAATTCTATACTGTTACAGAAAAGCATCCACATGTGACAACAGCGCTGTCAGAAATGCACGTATAAAAGAAAAGAATGTGCTTTTAGTAATGTTTAAATATTATATACCAAGTAATAAGACAACGTACATATTTGTAAAAAAAAATCCAAATATAATTTATTTATATAGTAATTTTGCCAGTCGTTGCGTTTACCATTCATATTTGGCACTGCAGGTCTCGTATGTAAATGATAGATAATGCTCACCGATTCAATTAAATTTACCTAGAACATGTCAACATTCATGCAAATTTCCTGGTACACCACTACATACACCGTATTCACCAGTATGTATGCAAGACAAGAACCCTTGCTTCTGTGTCGCTTGCAGTGTAGGTATGCCATGGCATGGACCCAGTCGTCCACCGATACAGGCAGTGGGACAAAGAAAATATAGTACGACCAGTATTACGAATCTCCGCACGTACACCCATTGCAATAAATACCTACCAGTATAATAGAGGTGCTAAACTGAGCGCGGATACAAACGCACACGTACATACGTATGGGTACTAGATGGATTTAAGTATCGCACTGCATATATAGGCTTCGATGAATAAATAAAACGTGTTCCCGATTCACCGGATTCTTGTGTCGTCGGATTCTTGTTTCGCCGAATTCTTGCTTTAACCCTTTCACCGCCGCGCCTCGACAAAACGTAAACCTGCTTTGAATCTTATGTCATTGTGTCAAGGTCACTTTGACACTGTACTTTGTGACCTATATATGTGTCGTTGGCGTTGAAAAGGTTAAAGGTTGTGCTAATTATTTTAATTATATTAATTAATGTATGTAAGTCTACCTTTTGTTTAAAATATGAGTAAAGCCACAATATTTCCATAGTTTTGTTTAACTGCAAAATTCAGACAAAACAAAAATCCTGCGAATAGGGAATTGATCAATAAAAAAAACTACCTATGTAAAAATTACCGCTAAAACTTGAAAATTAAAACATTGTTTTGTTGGACTGAATTAGGTTTTAATTGAACCAACTTAGTAACGATGACCTACTAAAAAAATTTGTGGAAATTCAATTACTTTTTCTTTTAATAATATCTTAATAATATGTATATGCCATAACATGGCACAATGGAAGAAAATACATACATCAAATACTTCATCATCTCGGCTTATATACATACGTCTGCTGCGACATACCTCCTCTCACAATGAGAGGGCTTGGGCTCTAGTTCCCATGCAGGCCTAATGCGGATCGGGAACTTCACGCACGCCATTTAATTGCTTTGCAGGTGCGTGGAGGTTTCCTCGCGATGTTTTTCTTCATCGTAAAGCTCGTGGTCATATAATATCGCACATAAATCCTAAAAAACTCAATGGTGCGAGCGCGGATTTGATCTCACGACCCTCCGTTTGAGAAGCCATAGGCTAAACCACTAAGCTGCCACGGTTCAGACAAATACTTAGAACTAATACATTACTTTTCGTTTTATATTTACTGTCTGATGAAATAAGTTCGAAGTAACTTTTATTAAAAACTTTGCTAATTTCATGTTCTGTTATTGTACCTACCTTACATTATTATTGCCAACTCGAACAATACTGCCGTGCTAAGCCAAAAGGGCCTATGTCCGAAAATGACTAAATTCTATTTTTTTTTTGTGTTGGATTCCTTAGCTTATAAGGAATAAAGTTCTGTTAACGAAAAAGTCGTATTTTTATTAGAAGTGCCGTAAAAATAGCTAAGAAAGGCTTATTTTTCACTCAAATACTAAACAAAAACATAAAAACACGTTTTTCTCGAAACCGTTAAAACGGACATAGGCCCTTTTGGCTTAGCACGGCAGAATATGTGTCATGTAATGCGACAGTGAAACATTTAAGTACTGTTATTATACTACAACATTTCGAACGCTTCCAATCTCTCTCTGTCTCTTTGGGTCATGGTCCACGTTTCCCAGCCGTAGAGAGCTATACTCCAGATGTAGACTTTCACCAGTTTCTTCCTGACGGAGCTTGATATTATAGCTGAAAGTACTAGTTATTTTAGTGACAGAGAGAGATTGGAAGCGTTCGAAATGTGGTGTTGGAGAAGGATGGAAAAGATCAGCTGGACAGAAAAGAAAAGTAATGAGGAAGTTTTAAATATGGTTAGCGAAAAAAAAACCGGCCAAGAGCGTGTCGGACACGCCCAAGATAGGGTTCCGTAGCCATTACGAAAAAATCAAGTAATATTTTTCAAAGGATTTCGTATGTGTACGGAATCTTCCAAGTTAGGTATCGTCAATACTTTGAAAAAAGCTCGTATCTCATAATCGATAATCTGGCAAAGTGAACTTTATTACGCGCGAATCAAGGTTCAGTTTTGTTTACATGCTGATTTGAGATACGAGTTTTTCAAACTAGTGACGGTATGTTTTATACCTTAGGCTACTGTTTACTCTTAAACTACAAATAATTCCCAAGCAATCTTTGCCGCTATAATTTTCGTTGTAAATTTAATATATTTACTACCATTTTGAATTTTTTAAAATTTTTCCACCCAACAGTTTAGATTTTAGAGAGGGGGGACGGTCGATTTTAATGAAAATTTTCACTTTAAAGTTGAATATTTCGCAAACAAATCACTGAATACAAAAATCATGTTAGCAACCCCCCAATGGTTTTAAAAGACCTATCCAACGATACCCCAAAGGGGTTAGTCGAGAAAAAAAATCACCCCCACTTTACGTCTATGGGAGGTACCCTAAAAAAAAATTTTTTAGTTTTTTTTATATAATCACTTTGTCGGCGTGACTGATATATATATTCATGCCAAATTACAGCTTTCTACTACTAACAGTCTCTGAGCTTAGCCGCGGACGGACAGACAGACAGACAGACAGACGGACAGACATGGCGAAACTATAAGGGTTCCTAGTTGACTACGGAACCCTAAAAAGATCGTTGTTGAAAATAATTGAGAACAGGAGAGGGAAGATGTTGGGTCATCTATTACGGCACGATAATTACATTAAGACTATAATAGAAGGAAAGATAGAAGGGAAAAGGAAAAGGGGAAGACCAAGAAGGACATATATGGAGCAAATAAAAGAAAAAATAAATGTTTCATTATATAAAGAGGTGAAGGAAAGAGCGGAATGTAGAATAAGCTGGAAATTACTCCACCGACAAGAACCTTGCTCTTAAATATATGATGATGATTATACTACAAATAACAAAAGTTCCAAGGTCTAAACAAAATATCGCTAATGTGAAAGCGACTTTTCGTTATTGTACCATTAGATTTTCAATCTTTACAACATCACGGCCTGATCACATCCCACTGCAGGGCAGGGCTCAGGCCTCCTCTCAGAAAGAGAGGCCTTGAGCCGTTGTTCCCACACAGGTCTAGTGTGGATTTGTAACTTCACAAACGCTATTGAATTTCTTCGCAGGTGTATGAATATACTTTAAGTTTACGTCCTTGAATTGTCATTCTATCTATCTAAAATCCGGTCATTAACAGATTGCAAGATTTTAAGATAACTACTACCATTAAATATGAATATTGCAAGTTGAATCATTAGCCACAAGCTTCGTAGTCAGGTTCTCTAACCACTAGGCCATCTGGTCGTCGATAAAGATTGTTACAAGAACGATTATAATATTTTTGTGGGCAATCATATAAAAATGATGAGCCTAACCGAGTCCGGAGTAAACTAGCCAGAGGGTTGAATACATTTATCTATTGTAGTTGAGATCTCCCTAATGGCAGATTTATGGGCTATTAGCGCACTCCGGATACATTTGGGCGGGTTACCAGCACGTTGACGGTTTTATGCGCCTTATCCATAACTCATCATTGGGCGGCATGGTAGGTTAAGACCTGGGAAGGATGAATTTTTCCACACAAACACAAGTAAGTACACTTCTTTTTGACGCCGTTATTATATGACCAGATTAGATGGTGATGTCTTACATTTTTTAACCCAACAAATATTACCGTTACTACTATTCCTTACTTTTCTTTCCATTATAAAAGGTTGTCTGGGGACCGTTTTGAAGCGATAAGGTAGTCATTGCTTACCTTTCAATGCTTTTAAAAATTTTTTTACTTGTTGATTTCATGTTATTATGTACAATAAGGAGTTTTACAAACATACATGACTTTTAGTTTAGTTTTTCTGTATTTTTTTCTACGTGATGTACAATAAAGAGTTATTGTATTGTTATGTACTTATTACAATTATAACTGACAAAGTAGGTAAAAACAACTTCGAGAAAGAGGCCAACAGAAGAATACGGCTGAGATGGGCAGCGTATGGGAAACTGCGTCAAGTCTTCACGTCGCCAATTTCACTGAGTCTAAAGACGAAAGTCTTCAATCAGTGCGTCCTACCCGTCATGACATACGGTGCCGAAACACGGACACTCACTGTAGGGCTGGTCCACAAATTTAAAGTTGCTCAACGTGCTATGGAAAGGGCTATGCTCGGAGTTTCTCTAAAAGATCGAATTCGTAACGAAGTGATCCGACAGAGAACCAAAGTTATCGACATAGCCCACCGCATTAGCACGCTAAAGTGGCAATGGGCAGGCCATATATCCCGAAGAACCGATAACCGTTGGGGTAGACGAGTTCTTGAGTGGAGACCACGGATCGGCAAACGTAGCGTGGGACGTCCTCAGACTCGGTGGAGCGATGATCTTCGCAGGGCGGCTGGCAAGAGCTGGATGAGAGTGGCCGAGGACCGTGCTCAGTGGCGTGCCATGGGAGAGGCCTATGTCCAGCAGTGGACGAACATAGGCTGATGATGTTGATGAAGTAGGTATGTGAGTGTGTCTATGTGTGTATGTATATTTGTTGCTCTTTCATATTAAAATTCCGATATAAAGGCGCGGACAGCGCTATATAATACGAGTATAATAGTATAGATAAAAGTACATAAACGTGAGCATCATTTAACTAAAACAAAACACTGTAGGTACACGTACAGTTTGGAAGCCGTTCTTTTGTAACTGTTCGTGCTATGTTTATACATCGTAAAAGCCGTATATTTATTGTTAGATACTTAAATTAAGTGAAAAACTTATAGTCTAAATTGAACTTTAAGACCCGCTTCAGTGCTACGGAGCTACGAAAGTTTGCTACGTCGTAGCAAGCACGACCGACTCTAAGCAGGTAAGTTTGCTATTTATTTACTGCCTATATTTTTAAGTTAGACTGCTCAGTTTGTTAAAACCATACTTCTACTTCATAACATGAAAAATATATAAAAATACAGACCGGAAAGATCTATGCGCCCTGGACGGGAACTACATTAAATCCGCTCATTTTACGCAAAGGAAACATTCTTAATTTATTTTTAAAAACAAACTAAACTGCATTCAAATGTTTCGAATTGAACAAGCTAAAAATTGAAAAGAAAGTATAACCTCTATTTTATTCCACTAATCGATACGGTCAATGATATATTAGAACCTTATTGGGACTTACATTCGTCTGTCATACAAGATATCCATAAAATCGAATATTTAGTACACAAGTATATTAGGTAGGTATGTATTACCATAAACCTGATCGTTATAAAGCTTAATTAAAATTGACAAGTAACACGGCCACAAAGGCACTAGTTATTAGTGCAACTAGCACAGACAGCAATTGCCGTAGCGATAATTGGTCGTCAAACGAGTAATTAGCCACTCGTCCGTGATTGGCTGGTCGGCAACGCGAGATGGCTCACAGCACCACTAAGTGCGCGGCCAAATTAGCAAGCTGTTAGATAATTAGCTGGAGTGATATAATGGTAAGCGCTTAGTGGCAAAAAGTAATTTGAGTAAATATATTTAATAAAAAAGTCAATTTTACAAAATTGAATATCTAACTTTTTTACCAACTTTATCAGCTTAGGCTTTGAAGTCATGACAAAAGTCCGTATAACCTTTCACAATCGCACACGGTAAGTACTTTTAGTTATCAGTAGATATTTATCGTAAGTCAAAAATACAAAAAATAAAACAATAAATTTATAACTTAAGACTAGCCTAAGTTCAGTCAAAAAGTCCCCCACGAGTTGTCCCTGGCGCAAAGGTACCCATCACAACATTTACATCAT
This sequence comes from Archips xylosteana, assembly GCA_947563465.1. Taxonomy (NCBI): domain Eukaryota; kingdom Metazoa; phylum Arthropoda; class Insecta; order Lepidoptera; family Tortricidae; genus Archips; species Archips xylosteana. Next base: position 16,661,478 of record OX387346.1, read on the forward strand.
TTACCACGTTGAATGGCGATGGACAACCTTTGCACCAGGTACGAACCCGCACGGGCGTCGGATCCCCTTTCCCTGATGCGACGTCCCACTTCCCTAATAAAGGCAATAGCCTCCGACCCCCAGCACCCAGTAGTTTCAAAGGCAAGGGGTATCAGTAGATAATAATAATAATAATAAAACTTTTTATTGCCATCGTGCATTTACAAAAAATAATAAGAAGAAAAACAACTTAAAATCTAATAGCTTGGCAATAGGTAATTTCCAGCGCTGGTTTTCAGCCCAGTCCTTGTGGCAAGGGATACAACATAATGTTCGGTAAGTTTACGTTTTAGTAGGTACTAGGTAGTAGCTTTCTATGCGTTGATAGTTGGCTGTAATCACGTAATCAGCATTAAATATGTATGTGTTATAAGTTATATAATCTAAAATTTCTCCAATATGTAAAACTGGCACAGTGGCTATAGAGTCCATCTAATTATAAGGGTGACTAAACATCATAATCTTGAGAATAAAACATTATGGAGTAAACGAATCACGTCATTTAGAGGTTATATGTATAATAATTAACCATTATCAAGCTCCCATATGTAATAACGTTAATAACTTTAATAACGTTTAATGTCATCGACATAGATCAGCATCTGTCAAAAGACAGCACACAAGCCTTTAAAACTAAAATACGTTTTTTAAGAGATTATATTTAACTAGATCGGTTTTTCGTCCTTGATAACCGTAAGAGCTATTTTCGAGATCTCAAAACGTACCAAATATATTTACTGTTCGTTTAATATCATTCAGCACTCTAGTTCTGAGAGGAGGACTGTGCCCTGCAATGGGACATATATAGGGCTAGAATGATTATGATGATGAATATCATAGGGTAGGGTAGAGCCTAAAATAAAATAAAGATTGTGCCGCCACCTGCAGGACCGCGGTTCACTAGTCGGATCACGTGCGCGGCGATAGGTGAATCAAATTCTATTTACTCAACTGGTTTCAAGGAGCCTCGAGGTGCCGGGATATTACTCTGTTGCAAGACGGAAGAAGTATAACTTTGAAAATATACTATACTTAGGAGGAAATAGGAAGGTACAGCCGTAAAATCACTAGATAGTCGAGTGGCCGCCAGATTTAACGGAGTTTTATGGTGTTACCTTAAATGTTTTCAAAAAAAGTGTACTTTTTTTTAATTTTTGTTAAAAATATGGTTTTCCCTACTCAGAATTAAGAGCACAATCAATTCCGATAGTTTAAAAAATGTCGTCCCCAAAAAAAATGTCGGTTTTGCGACGTTTTTTTCATACAATTCAGTATGGGCGTGACAAAACTGAATCATAAAATTTTGTATGAAAAAATGGGGACAGTTTTTTAAATCATCTGAATCGATTGTGCTCTTGATTCTGAGTAGGAAAAACCATATTTTTTCCAAAATTTCAAGAAAGGGTACACTTTTTTTGAAAACGCCCTAATAAAAAGAATAGATGAACGAGATGATTTCTTAGACTATTTTATTTATTTATTTCATTTAAGATAACATGTCATTATTGTTAGTATGGTATTCCTAATTAATTTTAAAACATCTCGTAAGAGTGAGATAAATAAATAACACTATTTTATTTACACGCTGAGAGCCTGTAACGTCCTAGTGACTCTCGTGAATGAAAGGAATAACCTTATTTTTCTTAAAGACATGCGTGTCATTCCGTCAAAGGTCTCCTCTCAAAATAAACACGATAGCACGTTACTATTTCCACATAAAACTGTGTCCAGAATCGAAGAGAGAAACGCTCCCTTTTAGTGAACTCGTATCTCTATAACATTCTTTTTGAGAGTAATAATATTGGATCCAATAACAGACGCATACAAACTTTCTGGTTTAAATATTCTACACGGCGATTTTAGATGAGATGGCGACCTACTCAGTTAGTCGAATGTTTAGCGTTTCGTAGCTGTAATTTCTGCGAATAGCTTTTTGTCTTTATTAGTTTTTAAAGTGAGTTTACAACACTCCAATAATGTTGACTAAAAAATGTGAGTGGTTCTCATCGTTGCTGATGGTAGCGACTTTTATAATTTATAACTAAGTTGTGTAAGGTTGATCCTGATTAAGTCTGTCTATAGAATCAACCTATATCATCATCATCATTTATTTATTTATTAATCAATAAAAATTACAGCATTAAGTACAGTATAACACCAATGCGCTGTAAAATTCAGAAATACAAATAAAACTTAAATAATACAACTATTTAGGGATTTTTGTAAGACGATTTCGTCGCATCATCATCATCATATCAGCCAACGAAGTCCTCTGCTGCACTAAGGTCTCCCCCAAGAGTTCCGCAGCTCTCTGTACTGCGCTGTCCACATCCAAGTGGTTCATGCGACCTTTACCACATCGTCGGTCCAGCTTTTTGGAGGCCTTCCCTAGTCAACGGTATTTTACAATATTTTTGAATACGCGACCCATCTACAAGTTAAAATATTTTGCGACCCCCTAAGATCAAAATCGAAACAAAATGTTAGTTATTTAAAAAACTAAATAAAGTCTTATTATAAAAAGTAAACGAGCCCATCCTTCGCTTTAAAATATTATTTTTTATTGTCATGTAGGGCCTACATATGCCATTTTTCTTTTAGCCGGGACACCCTGAATAAGGTTTCACGACCACCTAGGAGTCGCGACCCACAGTTTGAAAAATACTGTCCTAAGATAATGTCCAAAAAGTTAAATATAATTCACCATCATCATCATCATTACAGCCTATATACGTCCCACTGCAGGGCACAGGCCTCCTCTCAGAACGAGAGGGTTTGGCCCGTAGTTCCCACGCGGGCCAATATAATTGCACGTTCTTTAAAATATCAAAGATACATGATGGAAATTGCTTTTCAGCGCGCTGGCCCTAATGCACTGCAGCGGCCATTGAATGGGTGAGAATGTAAATATCGTTACCGTATCGGACTCGCCTAGCCTTATATAAATCCTGAATGGCGGCGCGGACAAAAGGAGTGACTTGCAGACAACAAGCTGAATCTCATTATACGAGGCAAACAAGAAAACTACGGTTCAAAATGGAGATCTTTTGTATTTTTAAAAATCAAGTCCTTTGGCATACCGGCTGAACTAAAACAAGGTAACTTATGCACGTTTCACTTATGCAGATAACAGGAAATAGGATTTCCTTAACTTTCAACTTCTCCAATTCTGGAGACATAAGTGTATCAGTCGAATAATTTGATTTCTGACCCATAGAAAAACATTTTCACAGTAAGTGTCATCAAATTTTCCTTGTCAAGCAATACGATGTTACTGTGACATTCACTGTGAAAAGGTTCCATAGTACGTCACGATTCAGTTGGTTGGACTGTTCACAGTGCGGATCCAAAATTTGGTTTAGAGAAGGGCAATCTTAGCTCATCTCGCCTGCATAGGCTGCGTATCCACCGGAGCTGTGCGAGGATGGGTTGCGAGGGATGTGTTTGTCATGAACCAATAGAAACACTTCATTCACTTAGGACCTTTTAAATGAAGTGTTTCTATTGGTTCATGACAAACACATCCCTCGCAACGCATCCTCGCACATTTCTGGTGGAAACGCAGCCTAAGTTCGTATTTAAATTGATTCGAAGATGATATTTTATTCTTTACTTCTCAGAAAATTGTTGAAATCGCTAAAATAATTTACGGAGAAATCTAACTTCCAGAAAAATTTTACCTGCCTAACTAATTCAATTTTGATATAATTTTCCTAATATCTGGACATCGAATATTAATACTCGTAATACGTAGTGTTCATTTTAATTTATTTTGATAGCGTATAATTTTTAATCGAGCTAACGTAACGTAAATTTAAGGGAAACTTTTTTTACTAGCAAATTGGTGGATCCTTGTTATCTTACATAAAAATACTCACCGTAATTCTATTCTATTTCTGACAAAAAAAATACCTTCATATTTTATCCGGCTGTAACAAAGCAATTTCTGATTTAATGGATTTTATTGTTGCTTTGATCACATTACGAGTTTATAGAAGATCTGTATCAAACCTCGCGTACTAATCCCAGGCAAGGCACTAAAAATAATTACGTATGTCATGTTTTGCGAATTGAAAAACATGTGATACAAATCTACGCGACTTAGACTGAACAATACAAAAGTTTGTTCACTTTGTTCACAACATCTCTACGTCTACTTGTAATTGAAATAATTCCAGCTGCCAAAGTTTCAGTAATATTTTTAATTAATTCGGCTAGGAGCTGAGTGCGGAGCAACGGAGAGGCGTGTAGCGAAACCGCTGGGGCATTGCCATGGTGTTTTATGGTGGAATTGAAACAGCCACCGCTCGGGACCGCGGTAACCACAACCCAAATTATGCAGAAATATAGATGAGCAAAAATAACGGCTTACATTTATTGGTGAACTAAATAAGAGGAATTGGAATATTAACGTTTGTATTCCCTTCGAGAAGCAATGTCGTCGCTTTGTACTATACTTGCTATTAATTAATACGCTCACTTTTTTTATCATGGATTTAAGATTTAACTAAAATAGAGTAGCTAACTAATATGTAGGTAAAATGTCAAAGTCTAATTTTTTTAAGCATAATTGCGATTATACTTCAAAAAATTACTTTACTTAAGAGGGTTTATACCTGCTGAAAAATGAACAAATTATTACCTAACGGTTTTTAAAGAAAATAAAAGTACTTATATATTAGAACAATTTGTATACAAAACATTTTTAAATTTCATCCAATTTTTATGGAATAATCGAGAAAAACTAACAAAAATGCAACGTTGCCAGCTCGGCAGGTATAAACCCTCTTAAGCAAACAAATCCAACGCCGACTCGTTACAATACTGAGCCGGTAAAAATAATGTGTACCTTCACATAAGGCTTAACAGCCAGATAGGCGCTGAGTTCTAAGCTTTAAGTTCGCGTCACATTTCTATTCCTCTAATTAGTTCTGTGATTTCCATACAAAGTGATCCCTTCTTTTTATTCGATTCGATTTTTTTAACGACCGGCTTTAGCCTAGTTGGTAGTGACCCTGCCTACGAAGCAAGAGGTCCTGGGTTCGAATCCCGGTAAGGGCATTTATTTGTGTGATGAGCACGAATATTTGTTCCTGAGTTATGGATGTTTTTTATGTAATTAAGTATTTATTTATCTATATTTTATTTATTCGTCCGTTCTTAACAAACTTTGCCTAAAATGTTTGTTCAATTCAAACAGTTACTTGGGTGGAACTCTGTAGCGTTTCAACCGCCGTATCACGTGTGTTACGAAAATCTATGGATAATGCCCATTATCATCATCCCAGCTTATACACGTCCCACCGCAGGACACAGGCCTCTTCTCAGAATGAGAGGGGTTGGGCCGTAATTCCCACGCGGGTCCGGTGCGGATTGGGAACTTCACACACACCATCGAATTTCTTCGCAGGTGTATGCAGGTTTCCTGACGATTTTTTCCTTCACCGTAAAGCTCAAGGTAAATTTCATATGTAATTACGCACAAAAATTCCGAAAATCTCAGAGGTGCGAGCTGGGATTTGAACCCACGACCCTCTGTTTGAGAGGCCATAGGTCAAACCGCTAGTCCACCACGGCTTTTTTACACTTGGGATACAGCAGTTGAGCTTGAGTTTCGTTATTTTACTTATGTAACTTAAATTAGTTATAGCATTAGGTACGATTTAAAATAGAAAGCATTACTTAATGAAAATGGGTCTTAATAATCTTATTCTAGTAAACGCCCACGATTTCGTTTACGTAGAGTACCTATTGCCAAATGTACTGCTGTTGTCTCCTGAAGCGCTGATTTAATGAAATAGTAGTAACAGTAACATAATAGTTTACTTTATAATAATAAATAAAATCTGTATACTTTATAATTACTAATAATAATAATAGCCTTTATTATATATCTTATAAGTTACGTTTCATCTTCTTCTTCTTCGTACTATAGGTATAGAAATTTTGGTTAATTCTCTAACCACTAAAGTAGCGGCATGGAGTGATGGCACTTTCGACGTTTGCTCGCTCATTAAGTTTCCTAAATATTGACAGCAAGTGTGAAGACAGATGTTAAATTTCATTGTTGCTGGTGGAATAGTGATGTACCGTTGGGCTGTAATTTATCGTAACGCAATTCGTAACTAGCTTCATCATGAGATTGATTTTATTTGCTGGCACTCTAGCGTTCATCGTTTTATTAATAACAAGTAAAAAAACATCTCAAAAAAGCTATTCACGTGATGATAACAGAGCACCGCTGACTAATACAACAAAGTTTGACAATGAAGTCTCTACTCTTTCATGTCACCATCGCTGCCAAACCCGCGTCCTGGTATAGTCTTATTAACTGTCGAAAAAAAAAATTAAAATATTACTAACACACACTTTTACTTAACATTCAAGAGAGATTATCGTCAACTTTGCAAATACGAATCCTCAAGTTCTTTGGACAAGTCACCCGTAATGAGGACTCCATGGAACGGCTTGTGGTGCAGGGGAAAGTCGAGGGCAAAAGATCTCGCGGGCGCTCCCCAACACGGTGGACAGACCTCATCAAAACTGAGACGCACTCTAGCATAAACGATTGCTCCCACTCTGCCAGACATCGGGCAACTTGGCGACGCGTCGCGAGGGCAGCGGTAGCGCAGGAGTCGATCGACTAAAGCATGACCACAACCACTCTGTCAAGAGTGCATGACTAAGAAGAACACACACTTGACTGAAATTTCTACGATAATAAAATTGAGTGTTTCACAACACTATTGTCAGCTGTCAAAAGTACCATGACTCCATGGCGCTACTTCAGACTATCTGGTCGTATTAACTCCACTGTCGTCATATTACTCCAAGAAAAGGTTTTTAATGAAACATATTCGAGTAATTTAGAAGAGTAAATAAGTAAAATATAATACCGGGAAAGTTGTAGAAAGTAGGTCAGATATAATGAGATCGTGTTTATTTTGTTATTCATCACATCACGTACGGTAGGATAGCGACTTGAAAAATAAATGGCGTTTTTTCTCGGTTGATGTGTTTTAAGTTTATGACCAAGGTCTAGCTAGTATAATGTATCCCATCAAAAATATTACCTACATGTAAAAAGATGCAAGTCTCGCAAGGCAATTTTTATACAGCAAAAATGTTCTGAAACCAGATCGGTTATTTAAATCAGTACCAGGGGATGTCCATAGATCTCGTTTTCCACCGACTTGCTTATTTTAAAACAGTGGAGGAAGACATTTTATAGTTATTAAAGAAAGAGTTAAAATAGCTCCAGTTTACCAAGCACATTAGGTTTGATGCTCCACCATTAACTATCCATGGGAACATCGGACTAAAAATTTATCTTAAATTGTTACCTAATAATAATTAACTTACAACATGTTATACTGACTGCATTAATACTAGATCTTTATTTTTTTAATACACAAAATGACTTGGCCACTTTTTTTCTTCAATGCATTTGTGGGTATAGACCACAATAGAGAGATGGGAGCTTATGGATCTGCTAGAAGTAGGCACCTTTGAATTATGATGATCGTGAAGATACAAAACTTTTTCAATTTAATTCTTCCACTTTATCGGTATTGTTAAATATCATACACAAATACCAAATTACAGCTTTTTAATACAATGAGTTTCATAGCTAAACCGCGGACAAGCAGACTGACATGGCGAAACTACGAGTATAAGAGTTCCCGTTTTTACTATTTTGACTCGAATCCCAAAAAATTTTAGTTCAATCAAGACTCATTGAGCGTTGAACAAACGTTCGTCGTAATTCATTTAAGCCGTTATTTTAAATCGGATCCCTCCCCTCATCAGCTCTGATAGAAAGCTAATTTACTGCATTTGTTTCGTATTTTAATTAAAAGGGCTTTACCGGCTTCAGATTTTCTCATAATAATTTATAACAAATTGATTAGAGTCGAAGAAATAAGGCAATTTATTATACAATTAGACTAATGCTTTTGCACTAATTGAAATGAAAGCGAATTTTTTTAAGAGTATAAGTTATAAATACGAGTACTAAAAACTTATTTTTCTACGCGTAAGCTAGACAATAATGAATATTTTAAGCGGTACAAGCGAAACGTAGCTTTTTCTTACAAAAGGTGAAAATGGCTTTACATCCTTATAACTTAACTCATTTTGACTACTTAATGTTGGGTAAGTTTATGGAATTCCATTTCCAAGATTTGCCCTTAATAAACATACAATTATACATTGCAACTTAAATTAAAATTTGTTTTACTAACAACTTATGAAAATTTTGACAAATCTAAACCGGTAAACGTTTAGGGAGTGCAAAATATATATAGAGCTGAGACTGCACAATCCTATTAATCACATGTATAGATCTTACCACACGAAGAACCTACTCCATCATATCCCAAGTAATTTAAGGGAATTCCCAAAGGTGTATCGAATGGCTAGACGAAGTCCGGAATATTGGTTTGGGCTTCGCCCCTTATCTCATGACTGCGTGTACAGACTACACGGTAGATTGTAATTACGTTTACAAAATATTAATATTAATACCAGCAACTCACCCCGGATGCACCAGGGTGCAAATGGTGAACCGTACTTAGATACTAATGTATAGTTTGGCGTGATCAATATATAATAACACAATTTTTTTTTTATTTTCTGCGTGGTTTTGTTTTCTTTCAGTACGAACCTTCTATAAAGAATAAGAAAACTTAAAAAAAAAGATAAATGAGATCGGCACAGTCCTTTAAATTATGATATAATATCGAACACTATTTATTTTATTCTGCACATAGTAAATCATAGCGGTAAGTGTAAAATAAACTTTTCTAAGTGTATTACTACTAGACTGGGTAGGTATTAAAAGTAATCTGAAATGTATGTTGTATATTTAATCAAGTAATTAAACCTTTATAAAGAACCCGTTCTCAATGCTCTACATTTTATGTTAAAATTGGTAAACTGTATTTAATAGCCGCAAAGGGATTGAACTACTTTATTGCAGACCACATAGTAAGATTAAGAAAATAAAGTATAAGTAATAAGTTTAAGTAGTAAGATCTAAGGAGCGAACTATTGTCCCTCTTACAAACTATATTACTTTGTATTGAACTTTTTAAACTTAAGTTTCCTTTTTATACACAACAGATCACGAAACGAAATACAAAATTATTCGATATCAGAATCTGTGCAAATGTCACTTAGTTCCAATTCAACTCAAATAATCCATCAAATTCCTAACTACCGTTACAACGGATCAGTCTATCATCCCAGTTCATAACTGGACCTTTGCCAGCTTATTCTGGTATTCAAAACAAAAGAACAGCCCATGTGCAATCGAGCTCGGTTGATCAACCATCAAAGTCGATACGCCGGTAAAACTGAGTGATCAATAGCTCAGCGGCCTAACCTATCCAAACCCATTTGTCTACACAGAACCGGGGAAAGCCTTTTACGGTACCGTGTGTAAAGACGGAAACGGTATAGCAAGTATGTTCGTGTATCATGTTGCTAGTGCTGTGGAGTTTTATTTTTTTTTAAGTAAGAACGTGGTATCATCGATGGAACATATGTTTCTATACGATTAAATTTACAATACCTATCTTAAATACGTTACGAATATGATTGGATACGCGTATGTATATGCATACGTTTTGCAGGCAATTGAACACTTGAAAACTTCATTAACCCAGCCTATAAACGTTCCACTGCAGGGCACAGGCCTCCTCTCAGAATGATAGGGCAGTGGTTTGACCCATGGCTTCTCAAACAGAAGGTCGTGGGTTAGAGACTGGACTCGCACCTCTGAGTTTTTCGGAATGTTTGTCCTAAATTACATATAAAATTTACCACGAGCTTTGCGGTGATGGAAAAGATCGTAAGAAAACTTAGCACGTACATAACTGAGAAGAAATTGAATGGTGTGTGTGAAGTTGCCAATTTTAATTTTATTTCCTTAACGACGCTGTTGCCACCATTTTATAATTTCAGTAATAGGGTAAATATTCAGCCTTTTTGCGGTGTTTTTGAGGTTCCGTTGGCAATAAAAGAACCCTTATTGTTTCGTTAAGTCCGTCCGTTTGGCATGTCAGACATTTCTCAAAAACTACAAAATGCTACAATTGTTTTACACCGTCAATTCAATGTGTAGACCACTGAACTCGAATGAATTGATCAAACAATAATGAGTTTTACGTCAGTGCAACAGAAACTTTACGTATAGTACGCATCTTTGGTATCGTGGTTATTCATTAACATTTAATGTTGGAACTTTATTTCTTGTGGTTTCTGTTCTGTGTAGTGAATATCTAACCTGTTTTGTTTAGTTAATATACTGACCGCCATGCGTTGCGCTCGCAATAATAAATAGTTGTTTAATTTTAACGTTCATTCATAACTTATTTATTTGGAATTACCTACAAATATTCGTGTTAATATTCATTTATTTATTACATATCACATTACAAACTTGGATGTGTTTATTTAATAATAAATAGGCAGTTAGGTATACATGTGACGCCCTGTTAGGACACAGCAATATTAGAGGGCCAACTGAAAGTTGAAACTTGAAACAAAAAACAACTGAACCTTCGGTGTGCGAGTACAACTCGCGCTTGGCCGGTTTTTACTCTGGGTCATAAACCAAGTTGAGAATATAGCAATTGTCAGCAAAAACATTTAAACGCCGTACCAGAAACTCATTTTAGTCACTTTAATATCACGCGTTGAATTCTGGGACGAGTATTTGATAGCGCTTTATGAAAGCACTATATAAAGAGTGATATCGGTGATATCACAGGCACTGAGAGCAATTCGCCCGATCACAGAGCGTTAGCTAACCTCAGCCATTTGATATAGCGAAAGGAAAAGACCCATTTTTATACTGCTCAGCATCTTTTTCTGCTATTCAATCTGCAGTAAATTTTCATCGTGCCAGGTTTTGCGGCATAAATAGGACCATTATTTTTTAAAGAGGATGATTATGCGAGTACGAATGTCTAGCAGTTAAATACCTTCAAATTGAATATCTGGAATAGCACCTGCAGCATAAAAATTATAGGCCGCCAATTTTGCTCACCTTATATTTTTTTACATATGTACATTACATTCGTACCTATTTGTTTTTCTGTATCGTATTCTTTGTGGTGTACGAGTACAACAAAGAGTCATCGTATTGAATTGAATCGTATTATAGCATTACTAGCTGTTGCCCGCGACTCGGTCAAGCCGTTTCGGAGGAGTTCGATAACAAACAACATGACACGAGATTTTTATATTATATTAGAAGAAGATATTTAAAATTTTAATTTAATACTTATCTTTATTTACCCCATTGATGTTACCTGGGCGAAGCATTTCATAATACGTTAAAAAATGCAATTTTGTACTACTACCCGCGGCTTCGCACACGTAGACATTAGATCTGGCAGTCGAATTGAAATTCCAGGACTTTACTGAATTCCCTTTGGGAATTCCCAAAACTTACATAATGGTTTTCACATTTACAATGTATGACGAACAACCATGCAAAATTTCTTATCTCTAGATTCAGCGGTTAAAAGATTTTGGGATCTTCCATGGATCCCGTGGGAATATTGGGATAAAAAGTAGCCAATGGGTCATTCCAGACGTCCAGCTAGCTACACACTAAGTTTCATCGAAATTTATTGAGCGGTTTCAGCGTAAAAGAAGTAACAAACACACACACACACACACACACACACACACACACACACACACACACACACACACACACACACACACACGCGCGCGCACACGCAAACACAATTACACGTATCCACATACTCTTAGATTTTCGCATTTACATATAACATTAGTAGAATTAGCAAAGTAATTCGTTCTCAGAAATCTTAACTTAAATTTCATGTTCAAAGATAAATGTTACTGTCACTTCAACTCTCAGACTTGACTTTTCAATTGGAGCAGCAGACATAGACTATTTATATTTTTTCACTTCTCATGCTCTTAAAATGTCACTTTAGTCTCTGCATATCGGGACTAAAGCTCGTTTTTGATCTCAAGGGATTAAAGTAAAATTTTTTTAATTGACTAAGGAAACCCCTAAACTGCCAATCACGGTTTGTGTGAATGGATGATTATCGCCATTTTCAGTGACAGGGTATAGACAATTTTAAAGCTTTCCACAGACCGAAGCGCGCTGCGGACGCTCCGTAGCGCCCTGCGTTTCGGTCTGTGGAAGCCTTTAGGGCGTGGAAATAACCTCAAAATGACAACTGTATAAAAAATATTTAAAAAATAATAATTTCGTGAAACACGATGAATAATTACGAATATTAATTTATTTAATTATAAAATATTAAAGATGAATGCATTTTATTCTGCATGTAAAGAAAGATTTCCTTTAGCTTAGGTGTTTTTAATTTGTTTTTTTTTTTAAAAGCGCTGTCGGCAAAGCAGTGCTGGAGTGTACGGTAGATAGAGCAGTTACGTTTGAAAGTTAATATGACGTGACTTCAAAATAGTGCGATATCAGTTGCATTTAAAAGTAAATAGAAAGTATAATTAGATATAATTTAACAAAGAATTGGCATATAGAAAATAAACATAAAACGTCGTTTCTTTATTCACGGGTAAGTGTTTCAGTCAACAATATATTTTGTGTGTGAACTTAGTTAGATCAATTAGGTTAATTTATTTGCCGATTTTAATGAATGAGCAATTATCATTCTTAGATGCATATATAGTCCAATTAGTTTTAACATAGTCTTTAAGTTAGAATCTGTTGGCTAATTATGCAAGCATTTAAAGCGTCACTTTACAAAAAAATATAAAAGAAAAGAAAAGACAGCGGAATTTTTTTTTGCTATTTGAATTTTGAACAGATGTCCATTGCTCGTTGAGCATACGTTGTAAAAAAGTAATTTTGTACGTCGTTTTTTTCCTCGCATTCAAAGTTAAAAGTAGAGTGTTTAACGCGAGACTAAACTGCCATAATGACAACTCGAATTATAGCCTCCCTCGCTATCGCTCGGGTGGCTAAATATCTCGTGTCATTATGGCTTGTTTTAGTCCCTTGTTGAACAATCTACTATTATATTAATTTATTCATTCGAATCCAAGTTTTTACATTAACTACTAGTACATGGTAGTTTGACAAGGTGGTAGGTGTAGGGTTATAGAAGGGCTGTTAGGGTATAAATGTTAACCTTAATAGATTCAGTTATTTAAAACATATTAGTTTATCTCAGCAGAAAGTCATTTCAGAGTGAGAGGTAAAACACAGCTGAAATGTCTCTCTCTACTACTAATATTTATTAACCTCAAATATGGAGTAGTTAGGTAGGTACTATGTGTATGTGAAGCTCTCAACCTGCACTAAGCCTGCGTAGAAACTACACCCCAAGCCTCCCAATATCAAAGCAATCCTGTGTCCAACAGTGGGCCGTGCAAAGGCCTGAGAACAATAAAGTACTCCCTGTCGCCCGCGTCTTCTTCTGCGAAGAGTTCGTTTTTCGCCCTCTCATAGGAAATGTATAAATTTCCAGGGTAAAATTATTGAATGCGTTAATCTAGGTTATTAACTATCTGTGTGCCAAAGAACATCTAAATTGGGGATATCTACTTTTTTTGCAATGTATAGAAAATCGAAAACCATTTCGAGATAAATGCTTTTTAAATCGCTTTCTATAGTTATTTAATTTTAATATTATGTAATGAATTTATTATATAACAAATAAGCAATGAACTTCATTTGACATTGGTGTAAATTGCATGACCGGTTCAAGTCGTACTTTATTCTGTGTGGTTAGAATTCTTCACAATTTACGCGTGGATTATACTACGGAGTTTGATTTGGACCCGCTGTCTGACATCTAGCACTTTGTCAGTGCCAGTAAAGTGACATAGTGTATAGTGTACCACTACGCAAAAAATAATTAAAGGGGTTGCCTTATCGTAAGCATTTAGATAGATTTAGAAATTTGGCATTGTGGGAGCCCTCAATTATAATCTGACGTCATCAACTAAAATAGTTTCAATAATTAATTTTGAAAAAAGTAGAGAACTAAATGACAAAATATTGAAATTAGTTTCTTATAATTGACTTTTCTATACAAAAAAAATATAAAAACCACTGGTAATTTTTTTAGACATTCCCAATTCGTTCAACCGTTCTTACAAAAAACTTAATACAATGTGAAATTTTAAACGTGATACAAAATTTGTGTTCATAGCTCATTAACTGACAAATGACAATATGTATAATGCATTAACTCAAATTGTTTTAGTTAGAGCTATTTCATTCGAGGTGTGGAAATTGAATTTGAGGGTGTATTGAGTTTGTGATTTACTTTTAATAAAGTAAGAACATCCTAAATTTTATGTACTTAACTAATTTTAACAATTGAGTTCATGTGTTGTACTCGTGCTCGTAAATAGCTCGCGGGATCGCATTAGAAATTATGAAATCCACGCAAGAACTAAAGTCACGGACATAGCTCGGAGAATCGCCAGACTTAAGTGGCAGTGGGCAGGGCGATGACGGTCGATGGGGCCGAAAGGTTCTCGAGTGGCGTACGCGGACCGGAAGACGCAGTGTAGGTAGGCCTCCAACAAGATGGAGCGACGACCTGGTTAAGGTTGCGGGAACGCGTTGAATGCGGGTGGCACGGGACCGATCTGTTTAGCGAGCCTTGGTGAAGGCCTAAGTTCAGCAGTGGATTATCATCAATTGTATTCGTATTGTCCGTAGTTTTGTATCACGTTTATGATTTCGGCCCGTATAATGTTTTTTCATATGACACGCAGACACAGTCACAAACTATTGCATTGTTAATTGTAATATTTGCAAAATTCTCCAGATGAGAGAAATCGCGGTAAAAAGCAATTTAAATAATAAATCTACTACCGAATCATCTGAATATGTATGATGGTTCTACGTTGAAAATGTATAAATATGGAGGTGCTAATTTTCATGAACGGAATATTCCCAACAGTGATATTTTAATAAGTAATACACGGAAGTGTTCACAGCGACACTGGAGCGACGACGTGTCAAAAGCAATCAGGAGGTCCAAGGAGCTTCCCTAATTACTTTACGTCGCTCTGATTAAGAGCCGTAACACACTGCCGCACCGTGACATATTTTAAAATAATTACCGCGACGCTCCTCATTAAAAATGTTCAAACTGACAGGTTTTCAAGGCTCACAACTGAATGCTGATTAGCAATAACGTGTTAACCCGCAAAAACTCGAAAATGAGATTTGAATAAGTACGAAATTGTGCTCTAGTCTGTCATCTCCTCTACATTTTATAAACACAAGATATTATGTCAAAAACCTTCACAATATCGAAAAAACGGCAGAAATAGTTGACATGAATGCGTTAGTTTATCCGTAATAAAAATTTTTAGCGGCCATTTTCTCAAGATTATGTTCGTGTGAGTTGACATATTATTACTTATCAGCATTACTATTATTTTGTTGCGATTTTAGTTGCGAAAATTACTACGAGTACAATTATGTAGGTATTAGCGCTCCGCGAATCCTTGTTGAATCACAAAAAACCACACTTAAGAGTTCCGTAAAAATAAAAAAACCATCAAAAACAGTACTTTACATACTAGTTTAGTTTAATTTTAAATATTTTTACTAGCTGTTGCCCGCGACTCCGTCCGCGAAGAATAGGGGTAGGTTTGCAAAAAATAGCCTACGACCTATTCTCAGACCTAACGAATACCAGAGAAAAAAGTTTCATAAAAATCGGTCAAGCCGTCTCGGAGGAGTTCGATAACAAACACCGTTACACGAGATTTAAAACAAAGTAATTTTGCCAGACGTGATTTCAAAATAAATTTCCAGTAGACTTAGATTAGAGTTTGTATTTGATAGCGAGAAGTTAGAAACTTTTTTTTTAACTCCAAAGGATGGCAGACCTGAGAATTTGATATCAATTCTAATAATAACGACATTTTTTCTTGAGAGAAAGTCTTAAATTGCCAAGCAGACAGATCGATATACCTACTTACAACGAATTGAACCTAAACGGTTCCTTTTTACATTTGGAACAAGCAACCCCAAAAGCAAAAGATTGTAATCCTCTGTTTTGTTTTGCCACGTTGAAATGTTTGTCCAGCATCAATAAGAGGATCAAAGACAGTAGCTAAGCCTGCGTCTAACTACGCCCCCCCAAACCCGCCGGTGGGTCGTGGCTCTAAAACGCGAACCGCCCCTGGCTGTCACTGATTGCTTTAGCTGCTGCCTAATTATAGCACTCCTGTTTAATGCTTTCATCTGGCAATAACTCAATTTGCCTCATAATATGTAGGCACTTTAATAATAATCTTTGGAGCTTGCTCTTCAGAACGCCAATAGGCCGAGAGCGAGGAAATCGCTTAGGCATAGGTACACGTTGTACCGTTTCTGGGGGGCTACTACGAAATTTGATGTTCGTAGGCCATTCTACTTTTAAGTAACCATTGATCTTTTGTGAAATATAAGCTATACCTGGTGATTTTTTCAAGTGTATATGTATAACTTAAATAAAAACTAAAAAAACTAAATTTAATCTTTTAAAGCAAAAAAACTTTAAATTTAAAGAAATTTTGTGGAAAAAATTGGTAACTCAGCGGAAAATACACTAATTTCCATACAAATAGCGGGGACATGCATGTCCAGTCCACTGCGTTATCTACTTTATAGATAATAAATAATGATTACTTTTTATACGTATTGATAATTTTAAATGTAAGCTTAATTATGTGCCTCTTTAAATGATTAATGATAAAACCGAGCACTTTACCGTTTTTGTAAAAAAAAAATATTTGAAAAGCACATTACTAAAAAATACTGGTCAACGAAAAGTAGAATGACCCCGTATCGCGCCGTTTCTTTCACTCTTCTGTGTAAGACTATTAGCGTGAATGGAACTGCACGATAAGAAGTTCGAAAATCGAATTTCGTTGTATAAGGCGTGATGAGGACCAACCTAACCGACTTAGTTAATTATAGGCTAGCGTTTCGTAGCAGTAATTAGTAGCATTAATATTCTTAGGTTATTAGATTTTTTTAGATTAGAAACTCCATTAATTTTCATAAAAAAAAATGTGAATGTAAAATCAAATACGGTGGTAGATAAACGAGTTACGTAAATTTACTGAATTGTGTAGGATTGATCTCGATTATGTCTCCAGAATCAGCATTATATGAGCATGTACTGTGCAGTGATCTCGTGATCCAATTTATGTGGTGATGCTTGAGTGGTTTATTAACGGATATTATTATGTTCTCAATGAGACACGAATTCCACATAAACTTAAGCGATATTCAATCTGAGCTTAGAAGTTATTTGTATCTATATCTACCTAGGCTGGAAGAGATGGCTTTTAAGCAATAAGACGCCTATTATCTTACCTACTCTTTATTTTTTGTTGACTCACTGTACTGATTAGTGATACTCATCAAGAATATTGTATTTTATTGTAGGTATTCTCTGATAAATGCCGTAAGAAACTCGGTACCTAGCGGTTTTTACTACTGTCGTGGTCAAAGACATTTTTACATTTTAGTACTTACCTTATCACTGTAGGCGTTCTGACAATTTTATACAAAAGTTCAAACATGAAGTAACAGCGACAAGGTACTCTATACAATTGTGAGATAGGCAATTGTCCTAGTTTTTGACATGCTAATGCCCAATACATTACACCCTGCTGTCATGTCTATTGCTATTGACAAAGAATTAAAGATGGCAACTACTGAGACCAGTAGGTACTCGGACATTTACCTTATGTAGTGTTTGGTGATACGTTGTTATATTTGGTCGACAGATGGTAATTCCGAAAGCAGTTTTATGCGTCGCTTTATAATGCAAAGAAGAGAGCCCTCAAGCGAGCGACAGCGGTGCTCAATGTTCTACGTAATCTGGGATAAGCCCCTAATTTTCTGGCGGTCATGAAGTACGCGCTCGTCCGTCAAATAAATTTTTATTATTTGTAATTCAATAAAGAAGTAAATGGCCGTAATTTAAACAAAAGCAATTTAGACACTTTGTCTGTTTCTCAATGGTTTGAGCGGTTTTTGTTGAAATGTCGTGATTTATTAAGATAAGAAGTGATACTCAAATGGGGTAGTTAAGTATTCAATGCGAACAATTCGACGACATACACATAACTATTAATAATAAGAGCATACGAATGTCATCATTTGTATTTAATTGTCAATCGATGTTGCGCTTTTACACCTTTTTTACTGTTATTGCACAAATCGACCTAGTCCCAAACTAAGCAAAGCTTGTACTATGGGTACTAGACGACGATAAACATACTTATATATATAAATAAATACTTAAATACATAGAAAACATCCATAACTCAGGAACAAATATTCATGCTCATCACACAAATAAATGCCCTTACCGGGATTTGAACCCAGGACCTCTTGCTTCGTAGGCAGGGTCAATACCAACTAGGCTAAAGCGGTCGTTTCACTGCTTCATATTTTACTGCTTTTTCATTAAGTTACAATTTGTATTAAACAAAAAAACAAGTCACAATATAAAATACATTTCATAAAATGCTGTCAGTCAAACAAACCGCCCCGGATCGTACCCGACGCAAAGGTGCCCAATACACTAGCTGCATTGCCACGTGTTGAACCGCGATGAACAATCTTTGTACCAGAAACGACCCAGAGCGAGGGTCAAGACATCTCTCACGCAGACGGCGCCCCACATCTTTAAAAAAAACCTTTGCCTCGGAACCCCAACAACCAGTTGTCTCCACCGCAAGTGGAACAAATAAATAATTTGAGAAAATTAAGTTTACTATGTCATGGTATTTACGTTTTGAGCCGCAATCTCTGCAATAACCTATTTAATTGATATAATCCTTATACTTTTGTCTCACGTGATATTTCAAGATGTTAAAGTTTTTATCCATCCAATACCTCCTGATTATATATATGTGTATATATATAATCAGGATCTCGGAAACGGCTACAACGATTTCGATGAAATTTGGTATGTGGGTGTTTTCGGGGATGAAAAACTGATCTAGATATGTTTCATTTTCAGAAAATCGCTTTTACTCGTGTTTTCCGGCTATTTTTGTTTGCATTAGAATATAAAGCTAAATTTCGCCAACTTCGAGCAGATCATAATGGCGCATTAGAAATCGGGTGGTCGCGGATCCAGCCGACCTCGGTTCGATTCCACGTTTTTTTTTCAAGATTTTTAGTTTTTTTTTAAGTTTATTTTTCATGAGAAAACGTCAAGTTTCTTGTTTTGTGAGAAAAAGTTACTTTTAAGATTTTTAGTTTTTTTTTAAGTTTATTTTTCATGAGATAACGTCAAGTTTCTTCTTTTGTGAGAAAAAGTTACTTTTTTGTTAGAAAAAGTATTATAGGGAACGTGCAGTAACTATAGGCGGCAGCACTAATGCGACAGAAGAGACACTATGCGGACAGTAAAACAAACTTATCAAGGTAAAACATTCAAATTGATGGCACCCTTATGGCACCAGTTGGCAGCACCGTCTATGTGCACGTTCCCTATTGGGAGCACAGAACAGGAAAAGCCGGTTGTCTGTAAAGTCGGTTTACGGACGATAGTGTAACGTGACTCACCCCCCCCCCCCCCACCCCCTCCGGTGTTTTTGTCAAATATCTTGAAAACGGTGCATCCTGCGGCAAAATCAATGAAATTTTCATCCCCCCTTTAATGCCCCCGCGCTCCCTCCCCCGCATCCCCTCCCCCCCTCTCACCCCCCCCACCCTTCCGGTGTTTTGATCTCGGAAACGGCTCCAACGATTTCGATGAAATTTGGTATTTGGGGGTTTTCGGGGATGAAAAATTGATCTAGCTTGGTCTTATCTCTGGGAAAACGCTTGGTACCGAGTTTCTGCCCGAGCAGAGCTTGGTCGCCCAGGTAATGTCTATTAACCTCATAACTTTCTTAATGAACGCAGCGTACACAGTAAGACCGTAACGTAGATGTTAAACACCGTGCCGTACTACATCCAAGCGCTGTAGAATATTTATCACGCAACTACCACTCGTAAACCTTCACAGTTTAGTCCAATCGAATTAGAATCAGCATAAAGTTTAGCTAATGCGTTTCAGCCGGCTCTAAAGTATAGAGCGCGGGCCGGCGAAATTGACTCGGAACGTTTTTATCGAGCAGAAAATGAGCGCAGAGTCGCCGCTCTAAACTATCCCCGACTGAAATTTACCACTTAACCGTTAGCTACCTCCATTATTTACTCTCGGTTTCGTTCGGCGCTCGTTTGAACTTTAATCCTTATTTAAAATTTATGTTGAATTTTCTCACGTGCACCCGGACTGCACCTTTGAATTTCTCGGAATTTATGGGCGAAATTACACTCGACAAATGTCATGTCATGTGGTAAATACCATGAGCTTTTCAGTGAAGGAAAACGTGAGAAAACCAACATACACCTGCGATGTAATTCGATGGTGTGTGTAAAGTTCCCAGTGCGTATTGAGCCCGCGTATAAACTACAGCACAAGTCTTCTTAATCCCGGAGGTGGCTGTGCCCAGCAATGGAACGTTTATAGGCCGGAGATGATGATGGTGATGACTTTTTCAGTAGCGCTTAGCCATGTAAACTTATTCTTTGCAATAGCATTTATGTTAGATAGGCCAGACAAACGAGCTAGTGGGTCACCTGATGTTAAATGAACACCACTGTCCATAGACACCCGCAGCGCTTTACACGATGCCAGTGCGTTGTCGGCCCTAAAGGAGAGGGAATAGGGGAAGGGGGAGAGGGAAGGGGTGAGGTATTGGGCCCCCGGCACTCTCACTGACCGTACGAAACGCAAGCAGGATTACTGCTGCTTCACGCCGGTGTTCTGTGAGAGGGTGGTACTGCCCCGGACGAGCCGGCCCATTCGTGATGCAGCGGCTAGCTACTACATGGCTCTACCACTACAAATTCTAAAAGAGTTCAATTTCTAAAAGAGTTTTGCTATTATTAGTAGAGAGATTTAGCATGGCCCGTTGTTGACTATGCCCGAGTGTACCGGTTCCTTTTATTTTAACTGATTTCAAAAAACCGGCCAAGTGCGAGTCGGACTCGCGCACGAAGGGTTCCGTACAATTATCTGTAAAAATCACGTTGTATGGGAAGTACGTTGTAGTGTCAATTGTTGTATGGGAGCCCCTTAAATATTTTTTTTATTTTAATTTAATGATTTATTTTTAAAGTCAATATATATAATTAAAAATTCTGTGAATATTTCAAGCGTCTACCTGTTGCCGTTATCAATATCGAGCGAAAACGAGCAAAAAAATAACGTTTTTTGTATGGGAGCCCCCTTAAATATTTATTTTATTCCATTTTTTAGTATTTGTTGTTATAGCGGCAACCGAAATACATCATCTGTGAAAATTTCAACTCTCTAGCGAGATACAGCCTGGTGACAGACGGACAGACGAACGGACAGACGGACAGACGGACGGACAGCGGAGCCTCAGTAATAGGGTCCCGTTTTTACCCTTTGGGTACAGAACCCTAAAAAGGAGTCCTAAGTTCGTCGGATTCTTTTTTTTGCTAGCAAGTTTAGCTAGCAATTTAAGAAATACGCACGTTATCTGGGCCTCCGCGAAAAAGGATTTATTTTCATCTTTTGCTTTCGATATCAGATAAGATAACAAAACTTGTAGTGATGTTTGGAAGATTTCATGTGTTTTATATATGTAAAGATATATTGCTTCGCTGTACGAAACCGTAGCGTAGCGCCGCAATATCTAGATTGTCTATTTTTTATGAATTAATTTTTAATTTTTAAATTAATTTTTTTTTTCGGGTTGTGTCGTGATTAACATCATAGCATGCAGAACAGATGGCCGTTGGGGCCGAAAAGGTTTCGTATTGAGACCACGGACGGGCAAGCGCAACGGAGGACGTCCATAACGAGATGGACGGGTGAAGGCCGCAGGTTCAAGGTAATGTTCCTTCCAACCATACTGATTGGATATCAATGAACGAGGCCTATGTCTTGCAGCGACCGTCCTACGGCTGAAATGATTTGTTTAACATTCTTGTATTTTCAAAATGGCTCTGCGTGAAAGTTGTAGTGACAATAACATGAGAATTGCCGCACCGGTCAGCGCGGTGCTATAGGGACCAGTTCTTGTATCCAACATATAAGTAACTCGCGCTTCTCTCTCCGGGTCGTTTAAAGAACATGTTGACTCTGCGCCACTGATACAAACAAGATATAACGGCCAAGTTTTAGCAGCAGGTTGTTGCGGCTAGAACCACCTAATTGGTTTCGCTCTGTTTAGCATACGAACTCTGTCTCAGTGCGAGCTTCAACCCGCATTACACCTTCTACTTGAAACTTCAGTCTATTGACCAATATTTTAATTCCTTGTTAATGAAATGCAACTTGATTTACGTACATACTAGCTGTTGCCCGCGACTCCATCTGCGAAGAATTCGTTTATCGCTATCCTGCGGGAACTATGCTATTTTCCGGTATTAATCCAAGTTATAAACTGTATGTATGCGAAGTTTCATCAGAATCCTTTAAACCGTTTTAGCATGAAAGAATAACAAACATCCATCCATACAAACTTACGCGTTTACATATAAGAAACAGAAAAGATACAGAAAGATACAGAAACAAACACACACACACACACACACACACACACACACACACACACACACACACACACACACACACACACACACACACAGAAATAGTTATCAGCATTGCATGTATACACAAATCAAATAAAATATAAACAAAATTGAATAAAAAATTTGCTTTGTAAGGTATTATTCCATTTATTAGACGACCCCAATTGTTAGATAACCGTACCCGGAACCTTGCCCAAACCATCTGTTTATCTGCCCAAATCTAATCATCGAAAATAAATGAAACCAAACCCATATTTCAAGTCTTACTCAACATTCAACCTCAACAGATTACAAAACGCAGCCATTCCGATCGAAAGAGCTTTTCAACCACCAAGTGAAATCTGTCATACACATCCCGCACGAAGCGTAATCCGCAACAACAATCAGAGGAATCAGAATGGCACATATCGAGTACTTTGCGAACGGCCGATGCTCGTCGGGGCCAAACCAAACAAGGCACAAAGGAACAACAGATAAACCTTGTAAATCCTCGAGCACACAAATACGAGCTCCGAGGCAGTGATCTCTTTTAGAGAAATAGGTAGTATTAGGCGCAGTTCATCCATCATCTGAGACGCTCTAGCCTACCCCTCGTCATTTACTAAGCTTGTAAATTTTGACCGTTACATCACTAAATGTATGTTGTGCTTATCTTTTACCTGAGATAGTGAAAACTACGAGTATAACATGGTATAGGCTTAGATTATTTAGCAAACATTGCGATACAAAACGTCCAAAAATCCATTTGACAGCTTCATATTACGATCGCGTTACGTCATTCAAACCGAAGGGAGGCAAATGACATATAAGCCAATAGTTGGCTTATATATTTCGGGTCGTTTTCATGCCGCCTAAGCTCTATCTAGTGTATAAATAATACACTTTCTTCCAATTTTCTTGCAGCGCATTGTTCTTGGTAATATTGGTATTTGCGAAAGCGTTGGTAGTTTAAAAAGAGACCTTTGCGGTCTTCTTAGAATAAACGTTTTGATTGTGATTTGATTTTTTTGTAAATTCATAGATTTTGTTTGATGCTATTCAGTTTGAGGAGTGTCATTGCCGGAATGAAAATTATTATCCTTATTAGTTAGTGTTATTTTGTAACGTAATTAATCATGAAAATAGTAATTACGGGTAAAATTTCAAGCACCTAATGGTTTCAATGTGTACCTACCTACTTGTGATGAGCGTGAAAAACGATCTAACAAACTTTACTTGGAATTACGGGTAGAATAACCCGCCAGACTGGACGATTGCAAGTGGTGCCGCGGCGGTTGGCGCTGCTTGATAAAAACCCGCGCGTCATAGGCCCTAGGTTTTACGAACGTCTACCCTCTGACTTAAAAAGTGAATGTTCGGACGAAAAATTTGGACGCCGACTTAAAAAACTACTTATGGACAAATCATTGTACTCTGTAAAAGAATATGATATTATCCTTATTTAAATTTGAGATCTGAATTTATTTAATTTATTGAATCAGGAGGTCCATATTAATGAACTAAAACAATTACTTTGCTCACCCGCGACCTCAGCGAGGTCGCGGGTGAGCAAAGTAATTGTTTTAGTTCATCTGAATTTATTTTTATTCTTTTGGTTTTTATTGTTATTATTTATTAATTATTTTTGTTCTTTTGACATCTTTACATTATGTGAATTAACATTATTCATTTAAAAATTTTTATGTTTTAGTTTTTAAATTTCATTGACATTCACACATTATGTGATTTAATATTTTTATTGACATTTTTGTTTTATTACTCTTTTATTGTTTTTAATATTACTTATTATCTTTGTGACATTTTATATTAATGTATTTTTCATTTATGTTTATCGAATTCAATTGACGATCTTTTTGTGAATTCTTTATATTTGTGACATTTGGAATGCAGAATATAATTGTAATTTTCAATCTGAAATAAATGAATCTATCTATCTATCTATTAATTACAAAATCTACGAAAAACAATGTGGAAAAGACACTGAATAAAAATGTGCAGCTTTTATTTGTAGTACTTGTATAACATCGCAGTTAGTTTGTTGGCAAGTAATAACTACGGGTATCTAGCAAGTCGAATTTGACACACTTCCAGTGAGCGGAGCAAAAAGCTTGTATTTATAAAAACATTTTTAGATTAGGTTCTTCAAAAATCACCACCAATCGGGTTCCTTGCGACGAGCACCGGAGCTGAGGCTGGCGAAAAAGGAAATGACAGTACGATTTGGATCGTTTCAACTCAAATTGGCAAGATTTTGCGAAGGATAGAGGCGGCTGAAAAGATAAAGGGGAGGCTTTTGCCCAGCAGTGGGAGTGAGACACATAATAGGCTAAATTACATAAAAAATCTGTATGTAATCTACCTATTCTGGTCTATCTCTTAGTGGGTTCCATACGAAGGACCATGTGCCTCAGTTACCGTGTAAGTATTACTTTTTAAAATTATAACTACCGACAAATAATTTAATTGTATACCTACACAACCCTGACTAGCAATATCAATTATAATTGTTATTACTCTGTAGAAATAGATTGCTTTGTATAATTAAAACGTACAGTCGAGGGCATAAACATATGGACGGCTCGGAGTCGGATATAATGTAAACACCAACCTTATTTACTGATAAAGAGGTGTACAGATATTTTTGACTTCTGACGTGCGTGTGTTTGTGACCTTGACTGTAAAAAGTTTTTATGTACAAATACTTCTTAACTTATAAAATCTTTTTAAATTAAGATTATTAAGAATATGCATGCAATATAAATTAAGATTATGCATGCAATATTGTAATTTTACTGAAATAAACAGTTTAAATTTGAATTTTTTTTTTTTTATAGAAATATCACTGCTGAAAATGGCTATAATATCCAAATAAATTTGTTTATTTGTTGTGACATTTGTTTTGAAAAAGTTTAATTTCCTCGTCCTAACTCCATTTAAAAAAGCTGCACTCTTCCATCTCCAGGGAGGGGCATTAAGTTTAGGCGAATCGTACAGTCAAGGACTTTAATTCATGAGCCACCATGGAACCTTTTCAAAGGAAAAGTCATTACGATTTTCCTTGTTAGTATTGCTATGTCACTATGACGTTTACTGTGAAATGGTTCCATGGTGACTCATGAATTAAAGTCCTTGACTGTACTACCGTCGTCATACGGATAAAGGACGCGAATAATTTTGTTTGAATCTTTTTGTATCATCAGATAATAAATAAAGGCGCATTTTGAATTAAAAAAAAATAAAAAATAAACTTTATTTGCATTTAACAGAAGGTTGAGGCCTCCCATTAAGTTGGAAAAATTATAGGTATACATACATATGTAACTCAGTTTCGAGAAAAAATGTCAGATGCGTCTTTGTTTCGCATTACGGTAGTGTCTAAGGTTATTTTTAGGATTGTTTTTATTTTAATTGTATAATTATTATTATTGTTTAATAAATATATTTTAAAAAGTATGTACATTTTCTTATACTATGAACCAAGATTAAGCGTTTTCAGTTTAATCTTAGATTGAAACGGCTTTAACACACGTATGATTGGATCTTCCTTTACAAACGAAACCGACACTCGTTCCCTAGATCTCTCAAATGTTGATAGCCTAGTCGAAGTAACTATTATGTAATCTGTGGCCTGGTATAAAAGCCAGTGTTTTTGAACATGTCGCACTCCCTAGAGAGTCGTAAACCCTTTATAAGGTCTATGGGATTGCGAACATCAGTAAATAACAAAAAAAAACTTGAAAAGAGATAAAGATATATGTAATGAAAATTTTTTTAAGGTAATTCGTACGTAAAAATTAAAATTACATTTGTAATTTACCATGAGCTTTACGGTGAAGGAAAAAATCGTGAGGAAACTTACATACACCTGCGAAGAAATTCAAAGGCGTGTGTGAAGTTCCCAATCCGCACTGGGCCCGCGTGGGAACTACGGCCCAACCCCTCTCATTCTGAGAGGAGGCCTGTGCCCTACAGTGGGACGTGTGCTGCGCTGGGATGATGATGATGAATTCGTACGTAAACAGATTATTACCAAAACAAAAAATAAATTATCAGTATATTATTAGGAACATACCATTATTTTTTTTTTTTAAATATCATTTTAAGGTAATTTTTACGAAAAATAATGTACGGATTTGATATTTGTGACGTAATACCTAGTTAAACTTTGGATACGGATGGCGCAGGACCGGTCTGTTTCACGTCTTTCGGCTGAAATGATGATTAAAGGTCCCGTGGAATGAGAATCGACAAATAATATTATAAAAAAACCATGCTCCTAGCTGTAGTGGGAAATAAGTTACAGCGGTGTAAAATGACCCCAAAAAAGTACGTGTACTCGTAAATATACTCGCTCGGTTTTTGTTTAAACGTTGTTCTGAACACAGGCGGCCTAGGCGTAGGCGTCGTCGGCCAACGCCTACAGCCTCATGGTCTGAGGGGCCTCGCACCTCGAAAGTGTCTAACTTTTTTGGAAATTTAAACATCTTTAACCTAATGTATGGTGCGCCATCATATGGCCTCGCAAATTTTATTTGCCAACAGCAAATTTAGGTTCTGCACCGCCTAGGTAAGTATAGCATTATCATTACTTCAGAGCTATCAGCAAGCCAAGTAAAACTTAAGAAAAAGGCTCTAATACGATTTTAAATGAAAGCTGATTAGCAGGATTTAGCTTCTTGTTCCATTTACTTGACTCACTTAACTAAAGTGCTTTGGAAGCAAACTTCTCAGGTAGTGGCATATAAAGGTCGGAAGCTAAAAGTGTTTTGAAGATAAGTTAGATAAGACAATAGAAGAAGAAAAGTAGCCATAAATGTAGTTTTTATGGCTTAACTTGTAATTTAATAAGTTTTTAGTTAAACTTTTAATCAAGAAACACAAACAAAGTGTCGGTTTCTCAGTTTGTAGGTCAAAGGAATCACCATCTTGAAAAGGTCTTGTTGTGGGACCCCTCATTCCCTACCCACATATGACTCGTGCTCTAAAAAATCGGTTAAGAGTGTGTAGCGGCACCTTGACTCTAACGAAAATTAGCTTTTATACCTTAATTTTTTACAAACGGATCCGTGAATTGACATATAGTTTTAGCAAAGGCAAATGTGAAAGAAAATCATCCCCAATGTGCAGTAATAAAATCTTGGAAAATATTTTTTCAAGGTTTTATTTTATCATTTCGACCGTGTGATTTGATTAATGTGCATGCAAAATTAAAGCTTTCTAGCACTATCAGTCTCTAAGCTAAGCCACGGACAGATGAACGGACGAACAGACAGACCGACATAGAGGAAACGGGTTCCTTGTTAGGACTTCAGAACTCTAAAAATTACCTAAAAAGTTATGGTAGACTTGTGGTTTGACTTATGTTCTCTTAACAAGAGGGTCATGGCATGAAAACCGTTTCATATTGGAAATTACTTTAAAAAATTACCACAGGCTTCAAGAGACCCATATAAATTACTCCGCAGCAATGGTGTGTGTGTGTGTGTGTGCGAGATCGCGTTGGATGTGGATGGCACGGGACCGATCTGTTTGGCACGTCTTGGGGAAGGCCTATGGTCAGCAGTGGACGTCTTTCGGCTGAAATGATAAGGATGATGAAAGGTGTGGGTGAAATTCCCTATCCGCACTGGACCCGCGTAAAAACTACAGCCCATGCCCTCTCATACTGAGATAACGCCTATGCTCAGCACTGAGACGTATAAGGAGATGAGATGAACCCTAATAAAAATGGACAATCAAAAATACTCATAGTATATTCGTATAACCGGCAGCAAAACCATCGATCAGTTAGCTTTTGGCAGCTGCACATGTTGCCTCGAGGCGCTTGGCGCGTCTCCAGCATGGCTTAGATAGCAATAGCCTAACGAGTTAACGAGAACTGGACAATCGCACATCGATAAATAGATCGAGTATGATAATAAGGGAAACACTCAACGACCCGAAGTAGGATTTCCTGAAGCACGGGTTTGAACATGAAACTACTGTGAGACTCACTCGTTAGTCGACGTGTACGACGCGTGATCGCTTTTTTGTTTGTTTATTTGGCAGCAGTCGCCGTGGATTGTGCTCCGGAAGAGCTACGAATTAGTCCGAAACGTCGAGCTCACTCATAGTGAAAAATAAACGGATCACTCACGTCTTAAACCGAGTTTAACTCGACATGTCGGCTAATACGTAGCCCTTCTTCCTGGAGTCACCCGTCACGGCGGCTGCCAAACGCGCACTCAAGATTGTTGAGTGACGTGGCATCGTGTATCAACTCGATTCCCACCTGGTTGCCTATTTTAACAAGCTTTTTAACATGCACTGTTTGTTTGTAATTAATTACATTTGTTCGAGTCAAATCCTGCAACTGAATTTTAAAGCATTCATCCTCAATTGATCGAGTTGAAAATTTTGCAGTGTAGTTTAGATGATAACAAATGATTGTTTTAGTTAGAGTGACAAATCTAAATCCAATATGGCGGAACGCCTAAGATGGCGGACTAGTTAATTTTTAGCACTACTACGGTATGGGTATCAAATAAAAGGGCTTGCTGAGCAGAATACAAATATTACGAATCGCGTCAAAACTGTTTAATGGGCATTTCTATTTTTCCTTGTAACCAATTAAGAAATTGTATTAACAGTTAAAATTAAGGGAGTTAAAAGTAATCCGTTTCGTTACGCACTTTTTCAAGCTTTACAATAAAAAAAACGTAACAAATCGGGCAAGTTTAATAATGTTTGACAAGAAGTAAAGAATTGGCCGGTTTATTACGTTTTTTTTTATGGTAAAGGCTTAAAAAAGTGCTTAACTAAAAGGACTAATTTTAACTCCCTATTAACAGTATCTTAATTGATTAAAAAAAAATAGACATGCCTTAATTTCAGATAAATAAGTAGATAAGTAGTTGAAGATTTAATTAAACTAAGTTTTTCGTAATTTCTAAAAATCCCAATTATACATAGGTATTATAACAGAATCTGAGGTGCTAACAATGGCTTGGGAGAAGAGCTCTACAACGCATGTAACCAATATAAATCAGTAACAAAAAGATATACGTGAATTGAATCGAGGAGACGAGTTGACAAGGGAGCACATTCCCAGCGTTTAAATACAAAAACGAAAGCAGCTTATTTGAATTTCAACAAATAATGTTGTTTCCCTACAGTTTCATGTTGAAACCTTCATGTTGTTATGTAAGACGATGAACCGTTCGTAATATGTTTCTGGAGTAATTTTAAGCTCTTGTGTATACCTAGTCAACTAAGTGATTTTAATTTTTTTTAAGATAGATTCTTTATAAGAATAAAAACAATTTGTTGTTTATAAGCTTTCGTTCGTTGGATACAAGCTTTCGTCTTCGTGGAATCCTGTTTTAAACAAATGTTGGCGTCGGGAGGAGTGTTCGGAGAGATCGTCGGATGTTGTGAGTGTTGTGTGTCGGTGTGATGGGGTGCCGTTAAAAAATCTTAATCAAGTGCGGGTAGTTCGAGATACGGGTGCTGATTCTAATCGGGATCAAGTGCGGGTAGTTCGAAAGACTCGTGCGGCTAAACGAACTTGACACCCTACACTTCAGTTACCTAACTCGTGACCACGGCTGCTGCAATGTGGCCGAAACGTCGAGGTAAATAAATAAATATTTATTGCGTGATAAGTCCCGTTTAGTTTAGTAATTATGAGTGAAAATCACGTAGGGTTATGTTTTTCGAGCGTATGTATTTATGTATGTATCATTCTTTGGCACGCCCTGTAGCCTAAACGGCTCAATGGATTTTGAAGTGTGAGGTGTCATTAGATTCGTCTCAGTTGCGAGAGTGACACAGGGTATATATTTTCCCGGAATTCCCATAGGAACGGGAATTATACAGGCGGGTTTTTTCATCTAGTATTGAAAGTAAAGTTATTTAGTGTGAATTTTTTTGTAAGGAAACTGCACACTTCTGTGAAGAAGTTCAATGGTGTTTATGAAGTTCCCAATCCGCACTAGGCCCGCATGGAAACCGCGGCCCAAGCTCTCTCATTCTGTCAGGAAACCTGTGCCGTACCGTAGTATATAGGCCGGTATGATGATTTCTTTTTTTATAAATTGTTTGACTATTTATGTATTTTTGTTACTGGAAGAAAACTCATCCTTTATGCCAAGAATTTTTCGTAAATAATGAACTGCGTAATAAAAAAGAAAATTTGAAGCAGCTACATAGATTAATGATGTGCTTGCAACATTAATCTGCGTGCTTCAGCCTTAAAGTTGTTATTTTTCGAAGTCAGGAAAGGTGCTGCTTTATATTCCGAAACGGTAATTTCTTTTGTTAGTTTCCTGTGCCTCAACGTGCCAACAGAAGCTACTGACAGATTATCCGCTTTTGCATTATTAAATTTGAATAAATTGACGATATGAGCAATTTCCTTCTTCGGATTTAGTGTAAAATTAAATGATTAGGTAATAATTAATCAACGAATAAAGTGTTTTAACGTGACGCCGAATCTGGGTGGGGGTTACTTCGAAATTCTAAATACGCATCGTACGTACCTCTACCTCACTCTTGTATTAAATACCATCAATGTGAGCAGGATGGTATGACTCGGAATTCAAAATTGAAACGTCGTAGTGTAAGGCCTGCCTGACTCAATGATTTTTTCAAAGCCTAACTTATGACATTATAATGTAGGTATGTAAATAGAATTATAGACTTTAACAATGCTAATAAAACTCCTTAACTTTCTACAGATTCCAATATCATTATTTTTATTTAAAAAAGCTATGAGTACCTCCAAATTTCAATATTTTAATACACTTTTAGATGTTCTGTTTTTCTTAAAAAATCATTCATACTCTTTAGCCAGCAGCAGTGTGATCCGCGCGCCTCAAATTAGGCACTAAACTAAGTACTTACATGTAAATCTAGAATTTCTGGTGCTTTACTATATGTATGTAGCTTACTTACCTACCGCAGTGACCGTGTAGGTAGTCTAGAAGAAGTCAATTCCAATTAATCTACATCCTTATATACCTACTTAATAAGGCATAAGCCATCCATCCTTTCTAAAACTAGTACTGCATTCGCTGTAATATACACTTAAGTTTTCATATTATGCATGGTTACAGGTACTTTCTATTCTATTTTTAATAAATACCGTTCGTTACACCATCCTCACCATCTTTTTATTTTCACACTATGACAAAGCATACTGAAAATAAGTTTTTGTTAAAAATTTAATTTTCAATGCAAGCTTTTTCGCTGATTGTACTTTTTTATTGACTGTACTTGCATTGTCCTCCAACCTACACACGTATACCAAATTTCAAGTAAATCCGACCACTGAAAATGGGTCAAATTCAACTTCCAAGATTTGACCCGTACAATACGTACTTACATACATTGCAAGTTAATAAAAAGCTTTTAAAAATACGTTTCAGCAGTATTATATATCATGTCTAGAATGTCTCCATTATTTTTACTCTCTGATGTAATCTATACTATAAAATAATTTGATAAAACTAAAGACTATGACTTATTTGAAAATTGTCAACAAAAACAATGCCGTAACATCCTGATGATACTCAAAACAAATACTTCATGATTTATTCCGAGAATTGCTTAACAAGCTCCAGAAGTTAAAAAATAACAAATCATAAAACGTAAAAAGTATCGCAACAAACAAGCGTAAGCGTTAAACTTTTGAACAAACACGAATTTCCGTTCGAAACATCTTTTTGGGATAAATGTAAAAACTTCCCGGGACAATGGAATATTAGGAGAGTCGTTTTAATTAAATTTGTATGATGCTGTGCATAAATGAAACTGTAGTCGCGAGCCCGAGTACATACCTTCGTTACGCGCGCCACTGAACTTTTCCCGCGGCTTCCTTCAATGAGTTACTGCACCAGATATCTTGTTGCTTCTTTGAAACGATAAAATCAAAATAAAAAAACAGTTTTGCAAAGTTTAACCCCCAATCGATCTTTCTTTACCTTTATCTTTAAAATAGCTCTAAGCTAAGATGTGAATGCATCTAAACAGAAAACAAACGGTAATGTGCGTATCGGGCCACGCGTAGTGCAGGATTCCGTACAAACATGCGATAAATATATGTATAACGCGACATTCGATATCAAGTTCGACCAACTATTACGCGTTAGGTTGAAAAACTTACTGAGCTGTGATAGTTTTCCTTTTAAATTCATTATTACTACGACTTTTTTTCAGATTTTTTAAGTCAATAGTTTAGCTTGTAGAGTAAGAGGTACTTATCTCTAATAAAAATTAGCTCTTTAAAGCTAGGTACATATTGCAAACGTATCGCTAAATCGAAATTTTATTTTAATAAACTAAAAACCTGGTCTGTTTAAAGACCTATCCATCGAACAGAGTTTATACGAGAAAATAAAATTCATTCCACGTTACGTGTGAGGAAATCTGTAGTTTTAGCAGGTTAAGGTTCAATCGCTTTATATTGACGAAAAGCGCCACGCTTACAGTACGGTAAACAAGCTATAATAAACAAAAAACAAAAAGCTCTCTCTCTTCTCTGTTTCTCTTTTCATTTTCTTCCCGATTGGTTAGAATAAAAAATTAGTACCTTTTCCTATAGCGTCATTTTTTACTGGAAATTTTAAGCCATACGGAAAAGTGCAGTTCGCATAGCTTTCTAAAACAAAGTTGGAACAACTTTTGTGAAATTAAATCAAACCATAAAGCGCATCAAAGAGCTCTGTGACATAAAACTGGAGTAGAACGGGTTCTGCTGACAAATATCTGCGAAGTTTCGGTGGCAGCCATCGACTTTCAGAAGTTGGCTCTACGTGTTGTGAATTTGTAAAACTGTGATCCGCAATATCGTCAAAAATCACTCCATTTTAATATCGATAGTTTTTATGCTTACATTTGCGTAAGTATCTACTAAATTTCCTGTTCTTTTTATTCATTAGTGCTTTTACAGGACTAATTGTACCTAGTTTCATAACTATTATTATACCCGTAACTTAACCACGCTTTTCATATTCGTAATATTACTTTGACGTTTCGGCCTTATTGCAGTGGTCATGGTCTCGAGTAAGTAGGCAAAAGTGTAGTGTATCAGTTAATTTAGCAGTGCAACTTCTTGGAACCTGTACTTATTCTTTTTTTCGTTTCGGCGTCTATTCACACCGACATACAACACACTACCTAAACTACCTGGCATACCCGAGGGCTTTTCCGATGATACATCTCGACGCCCATTTGCGTATCACCGGATTTTCATGAAAATGAGAGTTTATATACATCATCCCGGTTCAAACTTGTTTTTCTCTTTTTACTTTTTTACGTACTATTCCGGCATAGAAGGAAATAGCTTGCTGTGCAGATAATTTTAGAATTTTGAGCTCGATTCAATGGTTCAGTACTGACCACACTATTAATATCAAAGGCGTGATTAAATCCCGGATGTGTAAATGTAGTTTCATTTCAAACATTTATGTATAACCACAAAAATGATCCCTTGCCATGCATATCGAAATCCCAATCGGCCCAAACAAACAAAACTGTCAACGACCGCATGAAATGAATAAAATTACTCAACCTACGCGGATCCTGGCCCATTTAATTTGTTGACCATTAATCGTACTTCAGGATGAGGTCATGCTTAGCAAAGGTTAACATAGCGTTTAATTACTTACTGTGGTGGGCAAATAAATATATTTGAGATGAGACGTCAAAGGCTTTATTTCGTTACTAAATAATATCGTAGCATTGAAAAGGTCTAAATATTGATGAATAAAAAGCTCATCGCCGAAACGATTGTTGTTACACCTTTTGTATTATTTGCGAGTACGCTATTATCATTATCATTCAAAAAATTCTTGATCCAATTGCCATCTTTTTTTAAGCGATTTGCTATATCCGTTACCATTAATTCTAATATGCCATCACCAGATAGATGCCTACGTAGGTATTTATGACAATAAAGTGGCTGATATCTATGTATATAAGCCAATATAACAACTAAGATCTACGAGCCAGAATCTCCGTCCTCCATGAAAAGAGAGACCTGCGTTTCTGCTCAGTGTTGTGACCTATTTACTCGTAATTTATTGAACCAATTTTAATGTGTGAATGGGGAAATATATGCATGAGTAGATTGGGTTGCGGGGGAAACTTGCGAATGACAATATTCGGTGGAGTTTCGTAGCTTGAGGGAACTTTGCTACGTGCCTTGCATCCTTTGTGGGTAATATTTAACCATCTTCTGTAGTGCGCGTCCACTACAAAGTTTTAATTATTGTACAACTAGGTCAAGCCTATGGCTACGCTTTCGAGGAAAAAATAATAATTTTTTACCATGTTCGTAACTGTCAGGACAAGATTTATGTGTAAGAAAATATTTAAAATATTGTGAGAAAAAGATTAATAAATTCCATATAAAGAATATACAGTGGAATTCCCTATCTGTGTGTGTTCCCTGAGCACAACAATCTGCCCTTTTAAAGTCTAGGGTGTTTGAGCATGTATTAGGCAAGCGTGCTCCATCGTAGACGTCATCTTCACTTTCCATCAGGCGTGATTGTGGTTAAACGCAAGCCTATTTAGGCTAACGGCGTGGTAGGTATTTACCACCACCAGCGCCGTAAGACCGGCAGTTGATTTGGGGCCTTTTATTACTGTTTTCGTTTTATTTTTTCTAGTTTTTCATCATGTCGCAAATAAATGTTTTCTTTGTTTCTTAAATTGTATAAAAAATACAAAAAAGTGGCCGATTAAGTAAGTGAGACAGGAAGCAAACAGATGAAGAGTCGCGGCGAGCGGCTAGTTTTCAATAACGTGCGGTATTTCCACTGTGCAGTAGCTCGCCGGATTGCGTCGGATGACACAAGCAGTCGGCGGAGTTTGCGGCGGTCCGCGAGAACTTCGCTACGTGACTTGCATCCGCCCTGCGTGTTAACTGACTGCTTCGCTTTCATCATTCAGTGTCGACACTATACCTACTAATAAATTGTAACTTCTTCTCCTTAGGGCAGGGGGGTTTCACTCCGCAGTTTAGGTATGTTCGGCCGGCGCGCCTCCCGGGCAGGCGTGGTACATTGTCGCTCGGCATTCGGTTCGCACGTTAGCCGCGTCGCGCGTAATTATTTTTCTGTGATTTTTGCAACAAACCATGACTTCTAAACGATCCGTATAAAAGATACTGTTGCGTTTAAAGGTAGTTTACTGAATTAATATACACTGTTATCTTTTTTTTTCTTTTTTTTTTCAGGTGACCCTCGCGCAGGCAGCTTTCTCGCACAAAGACTTGCTATAGCAATTCAACGTGGGAATGCTGCCTGCGTGATGGGCACCCTACCTAAGGGTCCAAATTTAGATAATAATTTTTAGTTTTTAATTTCTGTTTAGCTATTTTAAGTTAGTTTTAGTTATGTTAATTTTATACTTAGTCCCTGTTTTTATACCTTATTTTATAGTTAAATAAAATTCTGTGAGTTATCTTTCTTGATTTTTATACCTACCTAAATATCGGCGAGTGGGAACCCTGTGCTCTTGGTTTCGGTTCAGCGATGCCCAACGGAATACGAACGCTCGTATCACACGATAAGTTACAATTTCGCATGCAACCAGTTAACGGTCGTAAGAGTAGGCAAATTTTTATACCTAAAGTTGACTTTTGTTCGAGAGTGATCCTTCTGTACGTAGTACTATTAGTTATTCTGTGTTTCGGGTCCCTGCTACCAAAGATGTATAGTCGGGGTAAAAAAAGGTTCGTCACTTTTCGACCTTAATTCGTTGACATAGAGTCGAAAAATGACGAACCTTTTCTTACCCCAACTATACATAGGTACTATGCAGTTATGCTACTGGGATGTGAAAGCTACGCTACGAAACTATGTGATCGTTTCCACTAATGTAGCTGTTCGAGAAAGATCCAGAGCACGCATCTTTCCATATAAAAACATAGCTTAGCTGGCGATCTCGATTGCATGTAAATAAACAGGAGAACCACGATTTATGTAATACTTAAGTGTTACACCTTTGGGGGTAGTTGCAATAGAGAGATCTCTCTCCTATGCCTATGCCTGGGCACCGAAGTCCGATGGATGAAAGTTGGAAGTTGTACTTATGCAGTTGAGTTGAGAAACTTCGACAGTGCGATGCAGGATGTTGTAATTAATTTCTTATGTGATGACTAGATGGCGCTAGTAGTCGCTACACACCCAAATGATTGTGAAAAGTAGGTGTACTGTAGATAGAAGACTTCAATAAATATTGAGAAACGTGATTAACATATTATAATCGTGCTTCGCTTCCATTATTATATGTATGTCCGAAACTAACTTTTCATTTAGGTAAGAAGACCGTTCTGACGAATTGGTATAAATTATTCGTGTTTGCTCACATATTCCTACCTTCGATAGCTAGAGCCACTATACATAAATATGTGTCCAAGCATGTCAGACCCCAGCAAAAGACAATGTTAGGTACCTTTAGAAGCGCGCGATGTCTTTTAGTTGTGGCATGCCGCCGTCGCCGGGTTTGGCCGATCTTTGTGTCTCCAATAAACCCGAAGTGTTCCTCAAGTCACAGTCACAGAAAGTTTGGACGATAATTAAATATAACAAATATCACGGAGCGCAACCGCCCCGTGCCGAACCGCCGAGAAGAAGAGCCGTTCCTTGGTTTCTTCCACGGCGCCACTGTCGCGTCGTAAGCGCGGGAGGCAAGGCAATGTTGCCAGCCTCAAGGCTGCTGTATTATCTCCTATTGTGGGAGTAACATGCTTGGACAATTCGCATAACCAAGATTATTTTTCAAAAATAACTTCTAAATACCTAACAATAAAATCTATCGTAGTGATTACTGTGGAAAAATAACAATAATAAATATGGGATAAATTATAGTAGTACCTAAGTATAAATCGTTGGCGTAGTTTCAGTTAGGTTCGTAAACTGAAATTAACGTCCATGTCCACGTCTTCAGCTTTAATGCAGGTTCACACGCTAATTTTAGCAATTTTTAATGTAATCTTTAAAAGAAAGTAAGTTACACATTTCGCAGTGTAATTGCTTTAAATGAAGCATAAAAAAATACCTTTCGAAACTGCTTCATTCCATTAACCATGATGAGAGACAAGCAATTTTAAATATTGCCTCATAAACAATTTGTAGCTTTTCTGCCTTCGTGTGATACCTACCTTGTTTTACTTCGTTTTATAACTTGCTTGCCCAATTTTTACTGGTTCCCGTCTTAGGTAGGTACAGACAAACCCTAATGCGGAAAACTGGTATCATTATATATTTTTCAATTCTCATGCTCTTAAAATGTTACTTTAGTCTCTGCATATCGGGACTAAAGCTCTTTTTTGATCTCTAGGGATTAAAGTAATTTTTTTTTAATTTACTTTGGAAACCCCTAAACTGCCAATCACGGTGTTTGTGGATGAAGGATTATTGCCATTTTCAGGGACTGGGAATAGACAATTTTAAAGCTTTCCACAGACCGCAGCGCGCTGCGGACGCTCCGAAGCGCTCCGGAGCGCCCGCTCCGTAGCACTCCGTAGCACCCTCCACTTCGGTCTGTGGAAGCCTTTAGGGCGGAAATAACCTCAAAATGTCAACTGTATAAAAAATATTTTAAAAAATAATAATTTCGTGAAACACTATTACGAATATTAACCTATTTAATTATATTAAAGATTTACTCATTTTATTATGCATACTTAGTGCAATTAGCTATGAAATAATTTTCAAGTTTGAATTTGTTGGCTAAAAATCCAAACATTTAAAGCGTCACTCAACAAAAAAAAAACCGCGGAACAAATTTAAATTGCTATTTGAATTCTGAACAGACGTCCATTGCTCGTATTGAGCGTATGTTGTATAAAAGTAATATTGTAGATTAGTATACCTAAAACATCGTTTTTTCCTCGCATTCAAAGTGAAAAGTAGAGTGTTTAACGCAAGACTAAACTGCCATAATGACACGCGAATTATAGCCACCCTCGCTCTGCTCGGGTGGCTAAATATCTTGTGTCATTATGGCTTGTTTTAGTCCCTTGTTGAACAATCTACCATTAATCTTTATTAAAATGAAGTTGGTGCGCGTACATTATGTTTCGGTGATTAATTTTTATTTATATAGATATACATATATGTTATATAATACTTTATTATATATAACTAAATATTAAAATTTACGAAATACAATATGATTTAAAAAATGTCGAAACCCCGAATTTCGCCTACCCGGGGCAGCGTGCCAAGCATGCTTGCGGCATTCCCTCGCTGTACGGCTATGCTCAGCCTCTGGGCGAAAAAAGACCCGGCCCTGAGGTCGCCAGAGACGCTAACTAGTTTTTGGGGGTAGTTACAATAGAGAGATCTCTCTCCAGGCAGATGTTATGCCTGGGGACCGAAGTCCAATGGATGAAACTTGGAAGTTGTATTTATGCAGCCGAGTGGAGAAACTTCGATAGCGTGATGTAGGATTGTAGTAGTTAGTTCCTTATGTGATGACTAGATGGCGCTAGTAGTCGCTACATCAGCCCCCCTTTTAGACCGGAGGTCGATACGAATTGCAGTGGAGTGCAGTCTGTGCGTCATGTGGGCTCTTGCAAGGGCCAGTCGCTCAGAGCCTCGTCGGCGAGCATTGTTGTTCCTCTGCTACTTGTGGATGCATGCCTGTTGCGTGATTGCTCGGAGCCTTGTTGGCGAGCGTTGGTTGATAGATCGGCAACTGGAAGTAGTGGGAGGAGGATTTGCGAACTGTAGACACCAGGCAGATAATAGATACATGCTAATGGTGCACAGTGCGGTGAGTATGGCTTGCTGTGAGACTGCGTCATCGTCTTTGTGTGTCTGAAGGTTGCGATTATGTCCAATGTCGTGGGTCACCAATTTGGGGGTAGTTACAATAGAGAGATCTCTCTCCAGGCAGATGTTATGCCTGGGGACCGAAGTCCAATGGATGAAACTTGGAAGTTGTATTTATGCAGCCGAGTGGAGAAACTTCGATAGCGTGATGTAGGATTGTAAGTAGTAGTTAGTTCCTTATGTGATGACTAGATGGCGCTAGTAGTCGCTACATCAGCCCCCCTTTTAGACCGGAGGTCGATACGAATTGCAGTGGAGTGCAGTCTGTGCGTCATGTGGGCTCTTGCAAGGGCCAGTCGCTCAGAGCCTCGTCGGCGAGCATTGTTGTTCCTCTGCTACTTGTGGATGCATGCCTGTTGCGTGATTGCTCGGAGCCTTGTTGGCGAGCGTTGGTTGATAGATCGGCAACTGGAAGTAGTGGGAGGAGGATTTGCGAACTGTAGACACCAGGCAGATAATAGATACATGCTAATGGTGCACAGTGCGGTGAGTATGGCTTGCTGTGAGACTGCGTCATCGTCTTTGTGTGTCTGAAGGTTGCGATTATGTCCAATGTCGTGGGTCACCAATTTGGGGGTAGTTACAATAGAGAGATCTCTCTCCAGGCAGATGTTATGCCTGGGGACCGAAGTCCAATGGATGAAAGTTGGAAGTTGTATTTATGCAGCCGAGTTGAGAAACTTCAATAGCGTGATGTAGGATTGTAGTATAGTTCCTTATGTGATGACTAGATGGCTCTAGTAGTCGCTACAAGTTTATCCGACACCTCGCGAACATGTTTTTTGGTGTCGGATGACCACGGTCCTAAAGTTTCTAATGCAAGTGCCGCAAATATGTAATCATTTGTTAAAAACGCATATTTGCGGCACTTGATTGTTTGGGTGTGGTCGGCAGCAGTCCCTGGCTTACTGGCAGAACCTCTGACGTAGGACGGAGCCAGCATGTCTGAGCAAGTGAGGTCCCACGCCAAAGGTTTGCCCAAACTCCAAGGCACTAAATTACAACCATCGGGTCTCTTTCCGTCCGAGGCAGACATGCCTGAGGGCTCAAGAGTCGCCGGTATGGCAACAGTGCTGAGTGCCCGGCGGATAAGGTCATTAAGTGACGCATGTCTGTAAACGCGACCAGCACTCAGTTGACAATATAGGCCGTGTCGTCCTAAAGCATCAACTATACCACACCGGCAGCAAGTATGAGGTTCAAATTAAGTTATTCATTGTTATATTCACATTAAATAACACGGGTCGTGGGTTCAAATCCTGGCTCGCACCTCTGAGTTTTTCGGAATTTATGTGCGAAATTACAACATTTGAAATTAACCACGAGCTTAACGGTGAAGGAAAACATAGTCAGGAAACCTGCATACACCTGCGAAGAAATTCAGTGGTGTCTGTGAAGTTCCCAGTTAGCACTGGGCCCGCGTGGGAATTACGGCCCAACCCCTCTCATTCTGAGAGGAGGTCTGTGTCCAGCAGTGGGACTTATATAAGCTGAGATGATGATGATTAAATATTCCGCATTATTCTTATCTTTAAACCATTACTTTATGGGAGGAAAAGACGCAAATACTTGGCAGTGTTTTTGCAATTAGCTCCAGATACCTTGAGGGCATGTTTGTAATATCCTCGGGGTATTTAGCAATGATCTAATGAGATATTGGATAGCTACGGAAACAACGATACAATGTACAAGACTAAAACATCCTTCCTGTTCCACGGTATTTTTACATTCGCTAGAAAATGTGACTTTATGAAAACCCGTGAGATGAAAAACTTTGCTTCAAAAAACAGGAAGTAAGGTTCATGTTGCCTTTTTTGCAGTTTGTTGACTCCTGATTAAAGCTATTAAACTCGATTATGACATCCCTTTAGTAAAATAATTTGTTTTTATACAACTTGTAGTATCAGCTTAAGTAGGTACAACTTTACAAAACGGCTAAAGAAATTAAAAATACACATAGAAAGTATTAATCGCAAGAGCTTGGTGACTCAAGTCAAGACCTAATTTTCAAATTAAACTTTTGGCTGCCTGCCTGCAATACAGTTGATAAACTAATTTGTGATTGATTAGATTAATTTAACATAATCCTGTGTAACAACTAGAGAATGAAACAAAACTACCTATTTTGGTTAAGTTGTAAATTTAACTTCGTTTCCCGCCGATAGATGGTGGTGTATGTTTTTGAATCATGATCATGATAAGGAAATGTGGGCTTGAAAAACTTCTAGGCTAACAAGTACCTAATACTATCAATAAGTTAATTTGCCCTTTCACATGCCAAGTTAAGTTTTCCTTAGCTGAGTGACCCATCTGGCAGCTCGCCCTCTTTCGGTAAGCTGTAAAGGTCATAAAGGGCTAACAGTAACAGTCCGTAAAAAAAGTACCTAAAAGATAATTTATTATGACAAAACACAATCGAACCGAAGAATGAAAATGTGATACATTTATTAAATACATATTCTTAGTGGTTTTATAATAAAGTTAGACTTACATTTAGAGGTCAGTTCATTCTCGTATATTTTTATAATCCTCTCTAGCTACTAAAACAGCCTCAAACGTAAGCGGCTGTCAATTACTCTCCATCTCGCTGATACGTTAACAAAACCGACGTCGTACCGAATGAGACGAAGGTCGGGCGCTGGAACCCGAGTGGCCGCGTTACGCCAAACGGACAGCGGAGGAACTTATCTAATTACCACAAACAGAAGACTCCTCGCTGTCCTCAGACCGAGTTCCGAGCACGACACGCAGTTATTACTTGGCCGTTACTTAATTACAGAAGTAACGATGGTGGTGATAGGTACGAAGCCGATGTATTTATAAGGACCGGATGGCTACCAAGCAAGATTATAAGTGGAAGAGATGTACTCTTGTGTCTGTATTCTGCGCTAAGTCTGCGATAGACAACT
The DNA here is from genome assembly GCA_947563465.1 of Archips xylosteana. NCBI lineage: Eukaryota > Metazoa > Arthropoda > Insecta > Lepidoptera > Tortricidae > Archips > Archips xylosteana. The sequence continues at coordinate 16,703,882 of OX387346.1, forward strand.
TTTCTTGTACAAATACGAGTTGCGCGTACCCGTATTACTGATACTTATAGAAATATAAGGCCTTAAAACTAAGTGATCCAAACATCGAAACCTTCCCTTAAGCCGCTGATTCAGCGTAACATGGCCTTTAAAAAGTTTAAAAACAAAAGTTTGAATCATAAATAGACTGCAGCCAAAATATTATTGCTCTTTAGCATTTGCTTTCTTATCTATCACCGAAGGTTTTGAGGAAGATAATATTAATAAAGACGTCGACACATCGAACGAGTCTGGAAGATATACTTAAAAGTGCTATACTTAAATTGTACTTACTAATATTTGGTAGATCAAGCCCTAGCGAACAAGGAACTACGAAAACATAGTGTTCCAAGAGACCCAAGTCAACTAATAGGGCAGGTTTACGGTATGAGTACTCGCATTATTTCCGGGATCCCCGAGCCGTCGGAAAACATTCGCGAATGAAGCCAAATTTTTCATCGCTCGCTACGAAGACAATAGATGGAATGATGCTCCCAGTACGAGTATGAAATAACACGCAGTTTCGTTCATAAAACAATAGGCGGCCGAGTCACAATGTTCCCTCTTTATTATATTTGCTTCCCCTCAAACATTCTTGTTTCGTTGTACGATGAAAAAATATTGAAGTGCTATTGCCGAGAAATAGGAGTTTACTTTCAATCTGCTGAAAGCCAGGTTGACCTTATTCTATACAGCCGCTCTGATATTATAACGATAGCTTTTCGATATATTTTCAATAAATTTTGTGTAATCTTTTATCCTGTGATTGCAGATGGATTTAAAAGTAGACGTACCCCACACAAATCCCACATAGAAACATAGGAGGATTTAGGCACACAGGCAGCATTAAATAAAAAAAGATAAACCGTGTATTAATGGCGGACCGCGGCCGTGGCTCAGAGCCCATCAAAAGCCCCTGATAAATGACTTGTAGGTGAATTTAACGCGCTCCTGTACAGCGCCCTCTATCGGACGCCACTCTCATACAAATGGCTGCACCACTTTATTCATAAATCACATTGAGTGATTCAACACGCGAGCAAATCGAAAAATATGCTCAATGTAGATACCAGGCCATTAGAATACGAACGGGGAATTACTCCTGCTTTCGTCGTATTTCACACGTGAACCTGAACGTTATCGTGTCTTATTTATGTTTATTTTTCTATAGAAAGAAGAGACAACAAACTATAAGATAACGAGAAAAGGCTCCGCTCGGCGAAAGCGCTGCGAGTGGAGTGGATTGTTGCTTGACTCAATTCTCCAGTTTATTGCACGGGTAAATGCATTGCGGTGATGAAGTTTTGACTTTTGGCGATTTGTCTCGGCATGAAACTTATTACTTTCTTTTATTAACTCTATCTGCTTGAAGTTTATAGTTAGTTATGAAGGAGAATATGGTAGGTGGTGGTGTTACGTTTTACTACTTTGACGGTTAAGATGAAATATTGTACCTATCACATTGGGTGTGCTGATAAGTATCCAAAGAGAAGTTAACATTCCGTGGACTTATTATGAAGCTCTAACTTTGAGACTAAAATCGTAAGAATGATTTCGAATATCTCAACGACGATACGATGTGAAGGTAGGTTTACGTATCTTTTGAATATTCCCAACTAAAAACTAGCAAGTGTTTAATCTGCAAAAAACCGGCCAAGAGCGTGTCGGACACGCCCAAGATAGGGTTCCGTAGCAGGTACGAAAAAATCTTTGCATACTTTATTAATGTGGTTGTTTTGGTCCCAACGTCGGCGGTACAGCGCCATCTATCGGCGAATTGGGTAACTAATCTGTAGTCTACTAGAACTAGTAAGCATGTATGTTGATTGTTTTTCAGATGTAATATATTTTTTTTTATTTGAAAGAAGATACTGTTAGCGTGATATAGGTACTTAAAAAAAAAAAATGCTTGCAATGGCGGTTAAATTACAATCTTAGTTTAGAAATATTTTTTTACAAAAACTTATAAACTGCTAAACTGATTAAGTTGAAAATAATTTTCTAAGAAATTTTTTATTAAGCTTAACTTACGTGATTTTTTCATATTTTTTAGACGTGCGGTTCAAAAGTTAGAGGGGCGGACACATTATTTTGAATTTTCGGAGTGAATATCTCCGAAAATATTCACTTTATCAAAAAATGGTTTTAACAAACCCCTATTTATTTTCAAATACCTATCCAATGATACCCCACACTACAGGTTTAATTGAGAAAAAAAAATCACCCCCACTTTACGTCTATGGGAGGTACCCTAAAAATTTTTTTTTTAGTTTTTTTTATTTAATCACTTTGTCGGCAAAACTGATATATATATTCATGCCAAATTATAGCCTTCTAGTACTAACAGTCTCTGAGCTTAGCCGCGGACGGACAGACAGACAGACGGACAGATATGGCGAAACTATAAGGGTTCCTAGTTGACTACGGAACCCTAAAAACGGATGGGGACCAATAACTTGTTCTGGGGTGCGTCCCACGAGATATAACTACAAAATATCTAATTTCATATTAATAACGTTCACAAGATATAATGAACGTTAGCTATAACAGCAAAAAGTATAATTTTTTAACGTATAACGCTCAAATTATATAACGTTATTTTTATATAACTTCAATGTGTATAAGATTTATATGGACTAATTTCTATTAACATAACAAACATTAGGTATAACAGTCATGATATACAGGGTGTTTGGTAGCTATGTACAAAGCTTTAAGGGGGTGATAGCCGAGGTATTTTTGAACATTTTTAACTATACAGGGTTATTGGTAATTCGACCTATTCCCGTGAAGGGGTTATGGGGGAGGTCATTTGCAATCATTTTTGTCCCATAATGCCCTATGCAAAAATGAACCATTTCTGAGATAATTGAAATTTAAGTTTTTAGCAAAAAAAGTCGGAAACGCATCTTCAAAAATTTATTTAAAAAAAAGTTGGCCCTTTAAGTAAACTTTTTTTATTTTTTTATGTACAAGATAAAATAGCTGTTTTTATGCAATATTAAAAGTATAATTATCTGTACACGTTTAAGAACGCAAGACCAAAAAGTAAAAAAAATATGATTTTTTTATAAGGTTGTTCAAAATGAATGGCACAATAACAGAAAATTTTATTACTACATTTGGCGTGCAGATTGTACGGAAAACATGCACGTATTTCTAGCTTTCTATCAAGCTACTAAAACTATAATTTTTATAAATGGTTGCCAGAAAAAAATAATCACAAAGGACGTAGGAAGAAAATCACGACCAAACATTTCTCAAAATCAACTCATCAATGAAAAATTTATTAAAAAAAAGTTGACCATTTAAGTCTTTTTTTTTTATTTGGTTGTGTACAAAATAAAATAGCTGTTCTTATGCAATATTGAAAGTGCAACTATCTGTACACGTTTATGAATGCGAGACCAAAAAGTAAAAAAAAATATGATTTTTATCAGGCTGTTCAACATTAATGGCACAAAAACAGAAAATTTTACGTATGCATTTGGCGTGCAGATTATACGTAAAACGTGTTCGTATTTCTAGCTTTCTAAAAAGCTATTAAGTAATAATATGATTTTTGTTAATGCTTGGCAGAAAATAATTAGCACAAAGGAGGTAGGAAGAAAATTACGTCCGAACATTTTTTTAAATTAACTCACACTGAATCTATCAATAATAACTGTTATAAATACAACTAACAACAATAACTAATGTAAAATACCAAATTGAAACAAAAAAACAATTAAGTTTGAAATCCGACGATGTTTTTATTTTATTTACATTTGATACCCATCATAAATGTTCCTTATTTGTTGCAGTTGCTGACTACGAAATTTGTAAGAACTTCCATTTCAAATTATAAGAAATAAAGAAGCAATTTGAAAATGGAACTCCTTACTTTGATAATCTTATTAAAAAAACATTGTGTATTTTTGAAAATCGGCGGCAAATTCGTTTAGTTAATGCACAACATTTTATTTACTAAGCAGATTACTATGTCTGGGATCATAATAATTACGAAAAATAAACACAGTTAATTATTTTTTTATAAGATTATCAAAGTAAGAAGTTCAATTTTCAAATAGGTTCTTTATTTCTCATAATTTGAAACAACACATTTTAATTTTTTGTGTTTTTGTGCCATTAATGTTGAACAGCCTGATAAAAATCATATTTTTTTTTACTTTTTGGTCTCGCATTCATAAACGTGTACAGATAGTTGCACTTTCAAAATTGCATAAGAACAGCTATTTTATCTTGTACACAACCAAATAAAAAAAAATGACATAAATGGCCAACTTTTTTTTTAATAAATTTTTCATTGATGAGTTGATTTTGAGAAATGTTCGGTCGTGATTTTCTTCCTACGTCCTTTGTGATTATTTTTTTCTGGCAACCATTTACAAAAATGATAGTTTTAGTAGCTTGATAGAAAGCTAGAAATACGTGCATGTTTTCCGTACAATCTGCACGCCAAATGTAATAATAAAATTTTCTGTTATTGTGCCATTCATTTTGAACAACCTTATAAAAAAATCATATTTTTTTTACTTTTTGGTCTTGCGTTCTTAAACGTGTACAGATAATTATACTTTTAATATTGCATAAAAAGAGCTATTTTATCTTGTACATAAAAAAAAATAAAAAAAGTTTACTTAAATGGCCAACTTTTTTTTTAATAAATTTTTGAAAATGCGTTTCCGACTTTTTTTTCAATAAACTTAAATTTCAATTATCTCAGAAATGGTTCATTTTTGCATAAGGCATTATGGGACAAAAATGATTGCAAATGACCTCCCCCATAATCCCTTAACGGGAATATGTCGAATTACCAATAACCCTGTATATTTAAGCATTGAGATAGGAATTTCCAAAATTCCCACGGGAACGGGAAAAACGGGATTTTTCGTTTTACTGCTCGTAGAAAGCTGAAATTGAGAGAGGACTTTCCAAAATTCCCACGGGAACGGGAAAAAACGGGATTTTCATTTTACTGGTCGTAGAAAGCTGAAATTTGGCAAATAGGTTCCTTGAGGAGTGTAGGAGCATTAAGAAAGCATTTCCCGAAATTATTACGAGAACGGGAAAAAACGGGATTTTGCGTTTTACTGGTTGTAGAAAGCTGAAATTTAGAATTTTTAAGTTTGTATGTACTGTAAGTAGGCCGCAAAGGGCTCTTTAACCGACTTCAAAAAAAGGAGGAGGTTATGCATTCCACTTTATATATTTTTTTTATGTAGGTATGTTCACCGATTTCTCGGTCAATTGTGGACCGATTTAAAAAATTTTTTTCACTTCTCATGCTCTTAAAATGTTACTTTAGTCTCTGCATATCGGGACTAAAGCTCTTTTTTGATCTCTAGGGATTAAAGTAATTTTTTTTTAATTCACTTTGGAAACCCCTAAACTGCCAATCACGGTGTTTGTGGATGGAGGATTATTGCCATTTTCAGTGACTGGGCATAGACAATTTTAAAGCTTTCCTCAGACCGCAGCACGCTGCGGACGCTCCGAAGCGCTTCGTAGCGCTCCGTAGCGCCCTGCGCTTCGGTCTGCGGAAGCCTTTAGGGCGTGGAAATAACCTCAAAATGACAACTGTATAAAAAATATTTTAAAACATAATAATTTCGTGAAACACCATAAATAATAACGAATATTAATCTATTTAATTATATTAAAGATGAATTCATTTTATTATGCATACTTAGTCCAATTAATTATTAATTTAGACGACCAGATGGCCTAGTGGTTAGAGACCCTGACTATGAAGCTTGAGGTCCCGGGTTCGATTCCCGTGTCGGGGCAGATATTTGTATTAAAAATACGAATGTTTGTTCTCGGGTCTTGGGTGTTTAATATGTATTTAAGTATGTATCTATCTATATAAGTATGTTTATCCGTTGTCTAGTACCCATAACACAAGCTTTGCTAAGTTTACTTTGGGACTAGGTCAATTGGTGTGAATTGTCCCGTGATATTTATTTATTTATTTTATTAGCTATGAAATAATTTTCAAGTTTGAATCTGTTGGCTAAATATGCAAACATTTAAAGCGTCACTCAACAAAAAAAAAAACCGCGGAACAAATTTAAATTGCTATTTGAATTCTGAACAGACGTCCATTGCTCGTATTGAGCGTACGTTGTATTAAAGTAATATTGTAGATTAGTATACCTAAAACATCGTTTTTTTCCTCGCATTCAAAGTGAAAAGTAGAGTGTTTAACGGGAGACTAAACTGCCATAATGACACGTGAATTATAGCCACCCTCGCTCTGCTCGGGTGGCTAAATATCTTGTATCATTATGGCTTGTTTTAGTCCCTTGTTGAACAATCTACTATTTTTTAATCGAAAGAACAAACATGCACGCTTTCTTGTTTGCTTGCATCTTGCTTGCATTCTTGCTTGCATAATTGCTTGCATGCTTGCTTGCTTGCATGCTTGCTTGCTTGCATGCTTGCTTGCTTGCCTGTATGCTTGCTTGCTTGATATCATGGTACTTTGGAATACTCATGGTCCACGCGAGCGAAGCCGCGGGTAAAAGCTAGTTTACTAGTAAAATTTCAAGACTAGTGCATTTTTAGCGAGTGCTCCCTGAGTTTGGTTTTTACTTTTTATCTCAGATTTAGCAAGCAATGTCAATGAGTGATACCTTAAAAGAAAGAACAATAAACAGGCATGTTTCTAAAAATGTTTGAACATTTCAAGGATTTTTTTTTTAAATTTTTTATGGCACAGATAAATTACTCTGTTCCAACCTAAGACATTTTTAGTAATTTCTAATGCCTCCATTTTGTTTTTGTGGCAAGAAAGACACTTAAAAATTATTTCATTTGGTCCAATACACATTAAACTATCCGAAATAAAAGATTTGGTTTCCAAATTAACGCTCATTGGGGCAATATTGACTCGTGACTATCAAATTTTGGGTATTTTCCTAAAATTTCTAAGTCTTCAATTTAAAAAAAATATCAAATTTCGGCTAAGGCATATATGGCTAAAAATGTTCAAAAATACCTCGGCTATCACCCCCTTAAAGCTTTGCACGTAGCTACCAAACACCCTGTATAATAATATATGTAAATGTTAAATTATGTGGCGGCGAGCGAGCGAAGCGAGCGAGCAAGACTTTTCGGGGCAGAAGCGACTTGGATAGGTTAGGTTCAGAAGGCTAAGGCGGGAGCGAAGCGTAGCGTAGCTCCCGCCTTAGCCTTCGATGTTAGGTTTTTTTTTAATAGAGCAGAAAAAATGAATGGATTGCTTGATTGTTTGCTTGCATCAAAGTTTTTAACGAATTTATACGTTTTAAATCTTAGGTGTTATGAACATTATACGCTTTGATCGTTATATCAATAGATAATATATATAAACAACGTTATACATTACAAAATTAGATATTTTATAATTATACTTTTCGTTCATTATATCCAGTGAACGTTATAATAAACGAGTTTATATAAAGTGAGCGTATATATTATGAATATTAGATAATAAGTTGTTGTATAAACAACGTTATACATTACAAAATTAGATAATTTATAATTATACTTTTCGTTCATTATATCCAGTGAACGTTATACTAATCGAGATTATATAAAGTGAGCGTATATATTATGAATATTAGATAATAAGTTGTTATATCTCGTATTACTACCCCTTGTTCTGGGCTTTGTCTTGTTTGGTATGTTTGTTTTTACACCGCGTGCTCGTGTTTCAGTTATCCGGTAGCTCCATCTGTTATTGATTACATGGAAACAATACGATGCTATTTTGTTTCGTATTTTCCAATGAACGGGTAACTCTTTCTCGGTATTTATTCTTATACAATTAGTATATAATTGGTATTGGTATATTGGTATTGGTATATTGGTATTGGTATATTGGTATTGGTATATTAGTATTGGTATATTGGTATTGGTATATTTCTCTCGAAGCGAGTTTTCATTTTGTACGTCTGGAAGAAGTACCTACCATTTCTCCTGCAAATTGAATTTTGTGGTCTCTCTGAATATTTTAGACGGGTATTGGTGGTTTTTGAGGTCTTTGTCGGTACTAACTTTAAGTTTAACCAGAATCATATAACTCTACGAAGTACCAAATTGCAAATTTTATATCTTTACTACCTGTTGCCCGCGACTTCGTCTGCGAAGAATAGGGCTTTAAAAAGTAGCCTACGACCAATTCTCAAACCTACCAAATATAGACGAAACATTTCATAAAAATCGGTCAAGCCGTTTTGGAGGAGTTCGATAACAAACACCGTGACACGAGATTTTTATATATCATAAGATTGTCTAAGTCAAACCTAGTAATAAACGCTTAAAAATATCAATATTAGAAATAATCTGCAGTCGACCAATCAACTCAGAAACCCGGCGTTATTCAAATAAATATCACCAGCTCGACAGATGTATTGCCGACAAAAATGTGATTTACCTCCGCTGCCAACCCTACTCAGTCCATAAATCGGTTAATACAGACGTCATCAGTCGGGTGCTCGTGTCATAGACCTAGAAATGGATCACTGCAGTCCGTTTAAAAACGGACGAGAGAATGGCCGAGCGGAAACTGGCTGACGTAACGAGGGTTCTGTATGTCTAAGAATTGATCCTTAGTTATCATGAGGAGTACACAAATATAATCGCACGTGATCTTGTACAGTGAGATATTTTTATTTATTAATTTACCTACTCCCCCGGAATAATTATTTCTAATTTTAATGGAGTTGACATTAATAAATTCACCGGCAAAGCCTCATTAATGCATTTATCCTTATTAAACAACAGGGAACACTTCCGTGACACCTTCATTAATTTCATGTCAAAATACAATTCCAATTGGCAAAGGTTAATGGAAAATCGTTAATCGTTAATCTAAATAATAAAATATTGATATTACAATTTCACATGCTACAACCACATGCGTACGTATTTTATCGGGCAGAGAGCTATAAAACTGGTTACAAAAGTACGTCATGTGTCTAATTACAAGGTTAACTTTCTAATTACAATCAGCTTTGGTAAACTACAAACCCTTTATAATCGACAATATACCTATGTATATTATTTTCTAAAAGGCTGGCAGCTAGTTGTTCAGGTCTTGTGAAACATATATGTTTATATTTCTATCATGCAGAAAAGGTTTGACTTGACAATGTTTTGAGTAAACAAACAGATAAACAAACAAAAATTATAGATTTTAAAAGCAAGGACTTTCAGCGAAGCTACCTTCTTCATGTAAAACCTATCCCCGTTGTTCAGCGGACCCCTAAAAATCAACTTTCAAGTCTCATCTGTATACCGCGACGTGTTGTCGTGACAGAAAAAGCCCTCCATCAATCTGCCGCAAAACCTATTTCCTAACACATTCCCGTCCTTTCATATCGCCGCGGCTCGGCATTTCAGATATTGCCGAACATATTACGCCTCTATATTCAACCGCATATTTTTTCGCGGCGAAATGAAAATGATACTCATTCGGAGGTTGCGCTCAAACGTACTGGCGGGCTAAGGGGAAATTATCATTAACGTGCCGCTTCCTAGTTTCATACTTGCTTCCAAACCTGAATAACGTTATGTTTTTAAAACTTTGGCTGGTCTTATCCTTATCACTATCCTTTTCACTCCGAGCAACTGGTATCTTTTGTGTGTTTACTCCTACTCACTAATTCCACTGTTTTTAGCATTTCATTTATGAATTGAATGATCTGGCGCATCCGTAGTGCCTTGAAGCAGCAGTTGGAGTGTACGGGGTATCGGTTGCCAAAGATTTTCAAGCTTAGTCTAGCGAGTATTCTATTAACAATCTACATTGTTCTGTAATCCCATCTTTTCTAAATTATTTTCTTCCGTAGTGACGTGTAATCGCCCCGGTTTATGTGTTTATCGGAGTTTTGTCTTCTGCTAAGTCTCTAGAATCTAAACACTAAACACAGACTCTAGATGAAGTCATGACTTTAAGAAATCAATTAAGGTACTTTTATTAACTATGATAACTTTTTTGACTTCTCAACAGTAATGCTTTTTCCTAGCATCTACATCACGCCTTTTAAATTGCTCTCAAAATTATCCAAATATATTTTGATATATATTATAATGTATTTATGTAGCAGCGGGCTATCTTCTGTTACTAGAAGCCTTTTTTACGTGATTTTCGAATAAATTTCATATCTAAATAAATAAACACTACAAAAGTCAAACATTTTTTATCTGACAACGTGGCCCCTTTGAGTTTTTTAGAAAATCCGCCGAATATCTGGAAAAATCCAAGAGTTGCGTCGCCGTCAGTAAAACTGTACAAATAATTTTTTATCGCAAACGTTCAACTTCAACGTTCGATAAAAAACGAGCCAAGTCCGAGTTGCACTCGCCTACCGAGAGGGTTCCGTTTGAGGCAAGTAGGCATAAGGCAAGGCGCAACAAACAAAAAATAAGTCATAATTCTATGTCAACGGGAGGCACCCTAAAGATTTTAATTTAACGGTTTTTGTATGAAAAATTGAAAAATGTGTTTTTTAATCGAGTGAACTTATAAACTTAATTTTTTTACCGTGGGAAGTGACTGTAGTCCTCATTGTGCTCACATTAATTCCACTTTATAACTCCATGCGTTCTTGACATAAAGAATCTTGGCAGACACACAGACGGATAACGACGTAATCCAATACGGGTTCCGTTTTTCCCTTTGAGGTACGGAATCCTAAACAATGACAATTTGCGATTGATTGCTGTTAACCAATTTTACTAACTACATGTAACTAATGACACTTTACATTAATGAATAAGGTTCCAATCGACCTTAATCAACGCACTCTACACTCGAGAGCAATTCATCGGCTTCATCGACTCATGGGTTCATCGACTGTGTAACTCCCGTGCCCGTTGTCTCCACTTGAGAACCTTAATGCCTCATCGGCCAATGAAGAAGCTAAAATCATAGCTTAATTAGCACCAAGCCCAGTTTAGTTACCAACCACTTTAATTTACGGACTTTACGGGGGTGCGGGGGTGTTAAAGGGGGGTGACAATTTCATTGATTTTGCCGTAGGATGCACCGTTTTCAAGATATTTGACTAAACACCGGTTCTCGTCCGATCACCGAGGTTAAGCAACGTCGGGCGCGGTCAGTAACTTGGATGGGTGACCGCCTGGTTTCATTTTTGTTTTTTGAATGTTTTGTTATGACGTTGTCACGTTAAACTATCGTCCGTAAAAGACTTTACGGACAACCGGTTTTTTTCTTGTTTACAAACCTTTCTGTAAATATGTATATTTTGTGTGAAGAAATATCTTTAAAATAAAAATCAATTGCAGAAAATATAAATATAACGAGAAGTAACAATATTTCTAAAGTGTACGATTTATACAGTGAATTTTGAAATATCTGACAAATTTATTGTAGAACTAAAGATTTAATAATGACGCAGCAACAGATCAAACAGACTATTTATTTCGTAGTTATCTCGGTGCATTCCTTAAGAAATAGCAAGCATAACAAAACAATTTACATAAGTATATCCGTATCAATATGTGCATGCTTTTACGAGTTTTCCAGGCCATGGCCATGACAAGTTGATCCCGTAGGCTTATACTGCAACATGGTAGCTGTTCTGGGCTGTACATTTACTGCAGAATGTTGCAGGGTGACGCATAGCAGTTGACGGCAGCCCGCAACGGCAAAATGCAGTCGGGCCACTGTCATTAGCAGCCACGAATGAGTGACTACATTAACAAGGTAATTGCAAAAGAATTAAATAAAAAAAAAATATATTTAAATGTAAGTTCTATTATTTACTAACAATACGTAGGCATATATGACAACATGCAGGGTCATCTTTAACCTAAAATGGAGGAGATAAATCCCAAGTCTACATTTATAAAACTGACATTTTTATAGTTTTTATAGCCCTGGGCACGTGCCTATGATGCCCAATAGAAAAGAGGGGCCTAATGACATAACGGGAACAATTTAAGTACATGAATTAATCAATTCCCGAACCATCATCGGCGAGTACTGGGCAACGGATCAACATTCTTATATCATTGAATACCTACGCTTAATATACATGCGTGCGTGTGTACTTGGTGTGCGTGTGTCTAAATCTAATCTAATCTAAATCGGCTGAACTGACTTCCATGATATTTGATGGACAACTGAATCTCATAAACGTACCTATGTAAAAACCCTGAAATCTCGAGTTATAACTCTAGATATACTTACATATGATATGTTTTGCTCAGTTATTCTTTATACAACGAAAATAAAGATCATGATCCAATTTTTGGGAATCCCAATGGAACTGTAGTAAAATTCCGGAATCCAATTCAACTGCCAGACCCAATGGCTCACACGCGCAAAGCTGCGGGTAAAAGCTAGAGTGAAATAAACTCAACTCTTGCTAAAAAAGAAAATAGCTCTCTGATGTAGCTTATTCGTCACTGAAAGTATTTAAGTAGTCGCTCGTGTTTGAATACCTCTAATTTAAACGTATGCGACATTGAAAGTTTTGACAAGTACGGAAGTTTTGTGACTACGTAAAAAAAATATAAGTATAATTTACTAGTTCAATTTAGACATTTATTTACTTTATAATTTTTATAGAATGGACACTTATCAGCACATCAATATAGCTAGGTTTAGTAAAATCCCACAAAAAAAAAGAATAAGCTAGACGCGCAAAGAGCCACTAACAATAACTCAAATTTTTTCAACCCAAAAATCTATTCAAATTCAGTAAAACATTTTTGCAACGCAACGAGTCACAATATTTTTATCAAAAAACACCAGTGGCCTGATAAATGTTTCGTTATTTCATTTTGCGAATACGCCACATTTTGAATGTTCGTAAATCTAGATAATTCTCCGCTGCACTAATGAAAATATTCACTTTGACGAGGGCAGAACAAGTGTACAGCGCTTTCGGCGCATTTTTGCGGCGGTGAAATAGAACCCATTTGTCGAATGCATAATGGAGCTCTGGGGTATATATGTAGCCTTATACAGGTAGTAATTTCTCATCCATCTGAACTCTGCGGTTTGTCCGGTATGAAAGGGCTTAAGTAGTGTTGGTACGTAGTAGGATCGCAGCTGTATTTTCGCTTCGGCATTATATAACAAAGCCTTTGCGCTTTCCCGTTTTTAGTGACGGCGACATGAGTAGCTAATTACAGGAGACGTCTGCTCGCTGGCATAGATTACCTGCAGCGTCCGTCGCGCGTCGCATTGTCGCGATGGAAAATCGGGATAGTGACTGCTCTGCTAGCCGGCATTGTTTACAAAAGTAAGGATGTTGAAACTGAATACCAGAACGCTTTGCTGCAAAGCTAAAATGCCACGAATTCATTCGATGTTTGTATAAATGAGCACCTAATTACAAATAAGCCCGCCCTTGAGTAAATACTACAATAACGTTCATATATGTAGTTCAGGTCAGCTAATCGAATGTTCTCACGGCAATACCGTAGCTAAATGCATTTGCCGTGGCATGAACAATGGCTACTAAGGATAACAGCATTTTTGAACAAGCCGCGTCGAACAAAGGTCGCGCCAGGCGAGAAAAACTCACTTAGACCCGACTCTCAATACTCGACCCGCAAATACGCTCGTCCAACATCCAGTTTACATACCCCGGGACTTTAAATCGACGGCGCAAGGCTGATTTCTAAAGAGTTTTAGAATTCGATAAGCAAATAAAGTTTGGGCGTGTGCGCTCCATTCACACGCACGCAGCGGGTATTGTTCGCCGCGATACGCGCGCGGCAAGTAGAATGATTTTCTGCCCGGAGCAGTTTTCCACAATAATGAGTCACTTGACGCATTGTCCCGCAGGCGCCATCTCGTCCAAATTACGAAGCTATTGTTACTGAGATATTGTTCGTCGCCTCGTGAATATGTGCGAAAGGAAATGAAACTGTTGCCTCCGTCGGTTGGAGCTGCGACACGCGGGGCGACCGCCGCAGTCACACTCCTGAGACGCTACGGTTAATGCATGCCAAGCAGACTTATATTGCTTTATAGAATAACGCACAATCCGCATGACCACATGGCTTTACTAGCAAAATATTTGATACCAACACTGCATTCACAATACAGTTAGTTTTGTATTGTATCTATCTAAATTGATCTTCCGTAATGCAGTTCCGTTTTTCCTCTATCGCCTATTTGGACAATCGATGCTGGCGATCTTATTAGAGTGGTGCGGTGGCGCTATAATTGGATTGTCTTTGACCAGCCACGAAAAACGTCAACAGTACCAAGTGGCAAGAACACAAACCGAAATATAATCTAAGACAAATGAATAACATTTTACGCTGTCCCCTTCTAACTTCATTCGCAATTTAAATAAAAGAGTGGAAACTGCACAATTTAATTCAATTCGATCAGCAGTTTAACTTGCACGATATTCAATAACCCTTGCTCGGGCCCACTGCAACCGGAATGTACAAAACCAATTTTATTCCGTAATAGCTTCAAGTTCGCGCTGTTAACTTTTTAACTGTGTCTTTACGGCTTTCTTGTTCGATTACTCATATTTCAGTTTCAGTAAGTTGTACTCTTAAGTTCTCTTGTTATTGCTACCAAGAATTTAAGGGTTTAAAACGAAGTTTAAACTTGGATACAAACAATACTGTAATCAGGGAAGTGATATTACGTTGGAGGCATTTGTTAAGGACATAGTTGAAAAACTTGGCAAAATGAAAGTCAAGACGAGCGACTTACAATGTTACCAAGTGGTTGCAGATGTTGAGAACAGCATTGTCCCACTTTCGAGTAACAGAGCCTGGATCTTATTGAATTCATATTGAATATTGAAATTGCGTATTTATACTTTAACATATTGAAGCGGGAAAAGGAAACTGTTTTTTTGCTACAGCATAAATCGTTGACGCACTCCTATTCGGTTCAATCTATTAGAGTGATTGGATAAACCATTTACTGTGTGCCTGTTGAAAATGCGGATGAAATCTACTGTCAAATACAGTATGAGAGTTGGTGGGTAGTGGCGTACAGTCGATAGTGGTGTGGAGACAACATTTTCGCTAGACAACTCGAGGAGCGAGTTTGGTACGAGGGTACGAGTATATATTTTCAGATGTAGCGCCTCACATTTAATGTACCGAAAACTTCGTAGGTTTAAAATATTTTAATTTAACACTTATCAAGCACCTTTCTAAGCTATATAACTCACCAGACTGTTGCATATAGAATTTTAGTTTGACCTGCCATTATACTCTGATAAACGAAGCCATAAAACCTATTCGCATACGATGATTATAAACTAAATGCAAACAGCTTCTGTCAATCATTGCAATTTCTTGTGATTCCTTGACATCAACAACTAGTCTACAAGCAAAAGTGCACCTTTTTATTCCGCGACTGTGCACAACCTTTGGCATACTTTCATCACTCACTCATCTCATCACTGTCAAACACACACAGTACAGTCTCAGTAGGTGGGTAGTGCTTTCAAATCGGACTGGTACCACTCAGTAGTACGAGTAAGTGTAACCGGTCGGTGGACGCGCGGCTGTACGTCAATCGTGGCCGCTCGATGGCCCTCGATCCCGACTGAGGCGGACAGTAATTGACGGCAACGACAAACGTGAACTGCCGGTAAACTACGCCCGCTCGATGTCAGCTAATTGCCTTTTAATTGAGTTCTGTTATTTAAGTTTAAGGGGTATCTACGGGACTACCCTATTGCTACGTCAACGAAATAGCAGTGCTACTCGAACATTTTAGTTCAGGGCTCTTTCAATCATAAGGTGACCGAAGTGAGATTCTGACACGAGGGTCATAAACAGCGTAAGAAACTAAAGTTGTCTCTCCTGTGGACATAAACTTAGCGATTCCGAGTCAGCAAACTTTAAATTTGTATTATTTATTATTTTATTTCAATGGGCTGAAAATATGCCAGGCGTCCCATACGCCGATGTAAACTTGACTAAAAAGTATTGGCTATGAACCCTTAACTTTTACCGTGTCCGTAGGTTCGACGACGTCGTCATATAGGGTTCCATCATCATCTCAGTCTATCTACGTCCCAGTGCAGGGCATTGACCTCCTCTTAGAAGGATAGGGTTTGGGTCGTGGATCCCGCACGGGCCCTGTGCGGATTGAGAACATCAAACATACCATTGAATTTCTTCTCAGGTATGTGCGGTTTCCTCAAGATGTTTTTCACCGCAAAACTCGTGGCAAATTGAAAACGTAATTTCGCACGTAAATTCATAAAAACTCAGAGGTGCAAGCCTGGGTTCGAACCCAGGACCCTCTGCTTGAGAGGCCATAGGTCAAACCACTAGACTACGACCGCTTATTGATTATTACTATAAACCTCCCCTGTCTGCCTTTTGTTTGTTACAGGATTGTATCTTTCGAACCGTAATAGGTATTATATTGGATATTGAACCAAC
The DNA here is from genome assembly GCA_947563465.1 of Archips xylosteana. Taxonomy (NCBI): domain Eukaryota; kingdom Metazoa; phylum Arthropoda; class Insecta; order Lepidoptera; family Tortricidae; genus Archips; species Archips xylosteana. The sequence continues at coordinate 16,720,301 of OX387346.1, forward strand.
TTTAGTCCGTAATTTACCTTTACAACCCCAACCACCCTGTGTAATTCAATAACCTGTTTTTTTTTCTATCTCCTGTCTAAGTATTAAACCTAAGAGTCTAGTCGCGTATGTCATGCATGTCTCTACGTTCACTTTGACAAAATACGCCTTGCCAAGACAAAAAGGGTGAAAATCATTAATAAAAAAAACTTTAAAAAAGTATTATAGCTAAAACAAAAAGAAAACAAATAGGTACTTTTGTTTCAGGATTGGAGTCGACGGTGCAGCTCCGTCGGCGGGCACAAAGCATGCAGATTAGGATGCGCCTTAATAAGATGGAAATGAGTTTCCAACGACTTCCACAATAATATTTGTTTTTCTGCCTAATGAAATGGATACACTCGCTCAGTGTCAAAATAATGACGAAAACAAACAATTTCAAGAGCTTCATTGTAATTATTATTACTAGCCTATTCTGTCCCACTGCTGAGCAAAGGCCTCCCCCCAACATCTCCACTGCTCTCTGTCCGCTGCATACGAGGGCCAGTCCTCCGTGAAGAAGTCCAGTTCATCTCGCCATCGCCGTCTGGGTCTACCAGGTCGCCTTTTCGCGTTTTTGGGTTTCCACTCGGTGGTTATCTTGGCCCACAACTCGTCTGGCATGCGGCAAACATGGCCAGCCCAGTCCCACTTCAGCTTACACGCCGTTCGACCTGCATCAGTGATCTGAGTCATGGAGCGCAGGTCGGTGTTCCGGATCCGATCCACTAATTTAACACCTAGCATGCTGCGCTCCATGGCCCGCTGGCAAACCCCGATTTTGGACTTCAGAGCTTCCGTCAAAGACCAAGTTTGAGCACCGTAGGTGAGAACTGGTATTACGCACATGTCCATGAGTTTCTTTTTCAAGGAAATTGGGAAGTTACCCTTCATGAGATGTTTCATGGACCAATAGCTCCTCCAGGCGTTTTCTGTCCGTCTTTCGACTTCTTTTTCTTGCCGTGCCTGGAAGGAAACTAATTGGCCCAAGTAAATATACTCATGGACATATGCGATCTGTTCACCGTTTATCTCTATCCTACGTTTGGTGCTATTTGTCATTAACTTGGTTTTTGACATATTCATCCTTAGTCCAATCTCGAGGCTCGCCATGCTTAGATCACTAAGCATGCCTTCGAGGTCGGCGGCTGATGAGGAGAAGAGGACTATATCGTCGGCGAATCGAAGATTAGTTAACCTCCGATCACCGACGACCAGTCCCCTGCTCTCCCAGCTCGGCGCTAGCTTCCGAAAGACCTCTTCGAGAGTGCTGGTAAAAAGCTTAGGCGATAGCGGGTCTCCCTGTTTGACTCCTCTTTGTATAGGGAAGGAAAGTCCTGTTGAGTCTAGTTTTATTGCGGCTGTACTATTGGTATATATGGCTTCGAGAAGATTAATGTAGGCACGTTCAATGGTTTGAATGTGTAATGCTTCGAAAATGGAAGAATGTGTAAGGCTGTCAAAGGCTTTAGAGTAGTCGACAAAGGCAAGGTAAAGGGGGGAGTTATATTCCTGACATTTCTCCAGTATCTGGTTTAAGGCTTGAAGGTGATCAGTGGTCGAGAGCCCAGGTCTAAATCCTGCCTGCTCAGGCGGTTGGTGGTGATCAAGTTTTCCTGATATGCGCTTTTCGATAATTTTAATAAAGATTTTGTACAGATGAGAGACAAGACTTATAGGGCGGTAATTTCCAATATCAGTCTTGTCTCCCTTCTTGTACAATAGGATGATATTTGAGTGGCACATATCTTTAGGAAAACTACCAGTTTTTAATATATTGTTAAAGAGCTTAGTAATACGGGGAATCAGTTCTGGCTCTCCAACCCTCAGAGCTTCAGTTGTGATACCATCCTCGCCTGGGCTTTTACAAAATTTCATTTTACGAAGGGTAACATATACTTCCTCGGTTGTTATCGGCGGGATGTCGTTAAAGTCTCTGTTCGGTGTACCGAGATTAGGCCGAGATGAGTCAGAGTACAAGTTTTTATAGTACTTAGTCGCAATGTCTAAAACCTTACATCGTTCGCTCTGCTCCACACCGTTCTTCATTGTAAACAAATAGAAAATGTTTTCATAAGCCACAACGGAGATTTTACGTATACATTAGGACATGACATGTATCGTGACTTCTAATATTTGGTTTTTCCTCGTTTTTATTTTTATAACGCACAATATCAATAGAGTGGAGTGTTCAAGCCACCATTGCTAACATAAAGTGAGAGAACGTGCCAGTAATTCGAAAGATTTTCTTTTTTACTCGACAATGGCCAGAGGTAACATTGTGAGCATTTTTTTCCGTAGGTGAATTTCTGAGCCTTTGTTCTAGAATATTCATTTTTGACGTAGCATTTTTGACGGAGAATAGTGTATTATTTTAGATAGTGACACTGGGATCGTAATTTTTGACGAGCGTCTACCTAGTGCACATTGCTTAAATATCTTGTAAAACAAGTAGTTATAACCTGGAGACCAGTCTTCTAAATCACCTCCCTCCCAGATTAAGGGTACACGGAAAGAACATGTCTACTTAGTCACCTTTTTGGAATAAACATTTATCTTAAAATGTAGAGCTCGCAAAGTACTATAACTTACCATTGGATTAAAATATGGGTTTCTGAATATAATATACATTTTTTTCACTTTTAAAGAACTATAAATTAAAAAGTTCCTTAGCTGACTAGATAAGTATGTTATTTCCATGTACCCTTCAAATATGACTAATTAATATTATTTATTATTTATTTGTTTATTAATGGCATACATGTAGTAACATTCAGATGGTAGGATACATTGAAATAAGACCGTACCTATATGAAACCGACTATCAACCGACCGAACCACCGACTGATTCTAAATTTAATAATAATTATTCTATTTAACTTTAACGTCATGGAAGTCCGCAATGTAACGCCTGAATTTATATTTTTAATAGAAACTAACTGAATCTATTATTTTAATACACATTTTACCTTTGAGTGCGTAACAACTACAATATATAACCCATTTATGAGTTGAAACGGGTACGTATCAAAATATATAAAGTTTAAAACAAATAATGGACGAAATACATAAAGGTCATAATACATACTAAAATTTTCTATGAAACTATTGATTAAACGAATTTTTTCAATCGTGTAATCTACAGATTGGTTTAGGTTAGGTTAGGTTTATTTTATGAAAATCCTGTAAAGTTGAGAATTTCCAAGAAAATTGCATTATATCAAATGACCATTATGTATTTCGTCCATTATTTGTTTTAAACTTTATATATTTTGATACGTACCCGTTGAAACAGTTCATAGTGAAAATAAACGGATCACTCACGTCTTAAAACATGTCTCACGTCTTTTCGTTTATAGTCTACGGATGTCATTGGAGCGTATTATAATATTGTAAAGAAGTCTAACTGTATGAAACAGGGTTACGTTTTTAAAATGACATGTGATTTTCCGACCCATGGTAATATCGATACCGGAAATCTCAAATGGCGTAAAGGACAAAAATGCGATAGGAAAAAAAAGCTGTATACGATGGCATTTAAGACTCATTTTCGCATTTTCGCATTTTGTCCTTTACGCCATTTGAGATTTCCGGTATATGTTATGTGACTCTATTATCGCTTAACTAAGTGGCATGTTTTTTCTTTTTTTTTTTTTGAGGGTTGGGTCACCGTTTTTGTTCAATAATCATACAATATGTATAATGCAAAAAAATATTTTTACTAGTTTACGCCGGTTTCATCGAGTGACGTGATTTAAAAAAATTGGTGTCCACTACGTTTTAAGTGTTGGTAACAAAGGTTGTGCCAGTACCTCTACCATGAGTTACACTAGTTTACAGTGACCTTACTCGCTAGCGACGGCGTAAATGATTTGTATGGAGAATTGTACTTCCGTAAGTGACCGCTAGAGGCGTTGTACACAATTCTCCATACAAATCATTTACGCCGTCGCTAGCGAGTAAGGTCACTGTAAACTAGTGTAACTCATGGTAGAGGTACAGGATACTGTAGGAGACAGAGTAATGGCGTAAGCCTGTGCCTTCACAAAACGCTGCTGAGAGGTGAGCGGAGTGCGAACTAGGCACGGCTGAATTTCACGCCGGCGTCGAAATTTAGCGCGAATTTCCAGATTCCAATTATGTAACAATTTAAACTGTGTTCAGATTTCAGTTTCATTTCTGTCTGTATTTTATCCGAGCTGCAGGAGTCGTGTTTCGTGTTTCAGTGGAACTTGCATTTTTTTTCAACTATGTGTAACTTAATTTCGAAAGTTACTTGCGCAAAGTGAGGTTTTTAATTTGAAGTCAAGCATAAAATACTTAAAAACACGTCTTAGATATTTTCTATGAAATTCAACGATTGTATGTAGGTATACATTTCTGTGGTGATATGGTTGAAATTTTATGTAGTATTATTATACAGACGACCAAGAAATTCCTTTGCCGCCCTAAGGTTCAATGTCAGTTGCATAGCTTAAATCATCAAAGGCTATCTTAACTTATAACTCGAAGTGACAATCAGCCTTATTTTTTTTATTCTGTTGTAGGAACTGTCGAAAAAAATGGTAACATACTTACTTGGTTGATATGACATAATCAAATTAAATGAAAATTGTAAATTCTTAAATTATGGATTGACATTCTTCTATCACTAACCTAGAACGATTCTCCGCTGTACCCTTTCGCTTGTTTGTACCTCGGTTGATTTAGAAGCATATGTTTGCGGCAGAGTTGGGACTTACTTCCACTTTAGTGCTATATTAAAATGTATCCTTATGAATTCGATTGTAAAGGATTTACGAGATAGAAACAGCATTTTCAAAACGCACTTCACAGTTGTAAGAAAATAGCTAATACTTTCTATTGGACACAATAAAATTACCAGATATTGCAGTGACAATACATTTTATAATGAACTAGCTGTTGTCACGATTTCAACTGCGCACAATTTTCGTTTTTAATTATCAGTACTCTGCGAGAACTATACAATTTTTCGAGATAAAAACCGGTTGAAAGTATGTATTTTATTTAGAGATATACCTTATACCTTATCAGTAACCCTTTCGATCTGCATTGTTATATTTGTCGCATTTCACCGCGTTCGAGTCCCGACTAAGACAAGAGATTTTTCAAAAATCAATAAACGCAGTATTTTCTGTGTAATAGATATTAGGCTGTAATATAGATATTAGGACGTCCACAAAAAAGTATGTGTTCGATACGTTCAATATCAAATCAAGTGCCGTCCATCCAGTTGCAACTTATCCTGGTGCAAGGACAAGGAAGTTCGTTTGTTAAGTGGCCCGCGAAGCGCCGAGTTCAGGAATGTTAACTGAATTTCACGGGTTTGGGGCACAGTGTCTTGCTGTCTCGACTCTACTCGAACTTCACTCACTGCACATTTTGAACGCAACTTTTTACTGCAATAAAATTGCAGTTGATTTGGAATACTATATTATCTTATATAATTTTAATTTTTGTTATTTTACATAATGATTACTGATGGATATGTGCTTTTTACTGTTACATATTATGCAGCTTTTTCAACCAAGTCCAAAAAAGGGAAAAAGGTGATTACACAATTGACAAGCAATTCATATGAAAAAAAAAAACAGCTCAAAAGGAAATACTCTCAAGGTTTCTTAATAGGAAAAAAATGCCAGCTCTAAAATCTAAAGGTATCTAAATGGTTCCTATAAACAACTTTCTCTAACTCTTGTGGATCTAGACTTTCTTGTACTGACAATTTAGCATGTTTATCGCGTAGAGCTGCACCTTTCGTCAAAGCGCGACTAAATCGTAGCATCACAGACCGCTACGATTGCCTGCTACGCCGTAGCTATTCGTAGCAAGAATGCGCAGATTTCACTTCTAACTTGTGCTTTATTTGCTAGCAGGCAAAAGTTCTCATAACTCAATCAGCCAAGCAAATAACTTTATCCTAGTTTTACGTAGCACAGCGGCTCCTAAACTAATTTTATTTTTATTTATTCCTGACAATTGTATACACATATAATTGTTATTTACCTCTTAATACAGTGCATTGCGATTCTTCCGTCGCGTTGTACCCTATATCTGATGGCATCTAGTTCGTTAATCCCTCACAAAACACAATTTTACCTCTGAGGGTAATCACCCCCGGTACGGAACCAATGATCTAGCACTAATTGAGCACACGAACAAACACGATCAAAATTTGATCGTGTTTAGTGAATTTATCTTATCCTGCATCGACAAGACAGATAGTACAGTCAACGTCATAAATAAGTGATCACTTTTGTACATTGTCGCTTTCTGTCGTTACATAATCTCTTCTTTTCAAACATGACGTTAAAGTGACAAGGTTCAAAAGTGATCACTAATAAAATTTATGACGTTGACCCTACATAAATTCACTAAATTCAATGTAAGAGTATGAATAGATTAAGCCAAACAATACAATGCTTTAACATTCGCGATTTACACTCTAATTACTACCACTCGCTTTCGAGGCATCATCATCATCTTCATCACATCAGATTTTCGATCCATCTTATTACGACCCTTCCCATGCCACATCTTCCGGTTTGGGTTGCCACTCTAGAACCTTACTGCCCCATCGTCCATCGGTTCTACGAGTAATGTGCCCTGCCCACTTCCACTTAAGTTTAGCGTCTGTCCGAGCTACGTCAGTATAATTTTGGTCCTCCTGCAGATCTCCTCATTTCCTCTTTGAGTGACTTTGAGCTTTTTTGTGATGACACAAACACTAGCTAGTAAACAACAATCCATGGTACGACATCGGAGCCTTATATGCAACCGCTCAAATCACTAAAACGGACGCGACCATGAATTCGTTTGTTCCAAAACATAGTGGTGTAGATAACTATTGTCTGTTTGAATAGAATGGATGACTATGCCATTAATACGTTTTATTTGGTTTTTGGCCCGCCCTGTGTCCGCGACAGAGCCAAACCACCTAACCGCCGCCCGCACGCCGGAAAAACATGCATTTTCGTGCAAGCACCATCAAGTGCATTTTAAACGCGTTTTACTGACCAACATTATTTTCAGTTGCTTGAACTGTTTTGTTTTCGATATGGCGTTACCGACGTACGTTATATAACGGTACTTATTTGTTTATAGTAGGAGTGTGCATGGTCCGTCCAGATAGCTACCACAGCTTACTTGCTAATCTTGTATTGCTTGCGCCTGCTATGTCAACGTGAAGAGTAAGATAAACAGTACATGAGGAAGTCTATCTCAACCCTCTTGACTGGCAACGCATCTGCAATCCTCTGGTGCTGCAGGTGTCTCCTGGCTATAAGCATCAAGTGTGCAACCAGCTGCTCAGTTAGACATAGCTACATAAATATTAATTTTCACTCGTCCAGTAATCTGCACAGTGCACACCAGCCCGAAAAACGTACTCGTTTAAAAAAAGAGTTATACATACTCACATAAAATTTAATATTATTCGTTTTCATTCGTATGACATTTCTCCTCCCGCATTAATTTAAAATGAAATTTTCAACTGTGTACATAAAAAACCACATCTGCTTAGTCACATCAAATAGTGTCGCGACTCATTCCCGAGTTAGGGTATTCAAAACAACGTTAGAACATCGCTAATGAGCGGCATAACGTGTGCACAGCTGTTCAACATTCTCGTCTAAAAGTTAACAGCAAAATTAGCTGTTGTTTTGCTAATGCTAGCCTTTATGCAACCGTTCTGATTGATGGGGCAATCACGAGCATTGTAACCACTGCGTCGGAGAAATGGCGTATATTTAAATTAGCCTCGTTATAAATAGCTTCATTACACAAGTGCGTCTCCGAGTGTGGGATGTACCTACGATTGTGCGACATTCTTATTGAACGACAGTGCAATTCTGCGAAGTGGTGATAATGTGCGACAACCACTGTTTAAAGATACAAATGTATGACAGTATCTACATATAGGTACGCAAAGTTCCATTGTGCGACATACCTACTACTATACCTTTATGCAAAGTTAAATTGAGAATCTGGAAGCTAGTATTTACGACCCCTGCACAAAAGGAAGTGCTACCGAAGAATAAGTTAAGTTAGGTCAGACCTGCGATCCTTGCACAAAAGGAACTGCTATCAGAAAAGTTGGTTAGGTTAAGATAGAACTACGATCTTTGCATAAAAGGAACTGCTACTAGAAAACAGGTTAGGTTAAGTTAGAATTGCGATCCCAGCACAAAAGGAACTGCCGCCAGAAAAGTAGGTAAGTTAGGTTTGAATTGCGATCCTCACTGACGCACAGTCGTGCATCGCTTAATCATACTCCGTGCAAATGGCAGTCAACAACAACAAATAATGAAAACTCAATTCTCTGAAGCGGCTCAAAACCGAAAACTCTCAAATACATGGGTCTAGGCATCGAATACGACTTTATCCCATTCGGTGTCGAGACCCTTTGTCCGTGGGGCCCTAGCGCTTTGAGGCTAATTAAGTAAATACCAAAGCGGTTAGTCGACGTCACAGAAGACCGAAGAGCTGGTAGCTACCTCGGGTAAAGAATTAGCTTAGCTATTCAAAGGAAGAACGCTGCTAGTATCTTCCGAACATTGCCTAAAGGGATGCCTTGTCATAATATGTTTTAGTTTTTTTTCTTAAGGTTCTAGTCATAAAAATCAATTAAATTTAAAATTAAGAGGGGGTTCCAACAAACCAATATAAAATTACCCCTCACTTTGCTAGAATCAAAACTTTGCTAACACTGGATTTTTATAGATTTCGCCGTTTCTAGACGTATCTCGTAGCGCGAGTCCGATTCGCAACTGGCCGATTTTTTTAATTAGAGATCAGTTATTTAGATCTATTAAATAATCAGTTTATTGAATAATCGCTTCTATCGACACGAACACATATTTGCAATAGCTAAAATGAACGCAAGTTTTATAAAACGTATGAGCCCTGAATGAGATCTTAGACAATAACTTTTTATTGTGCGTGCAGCACAAACATAGATAGTAAATATGGGCTGCTGGTGAAGGTGAGATAATTAAGCATTTATGCTTATATAGTGAGTCATATTTATGTGGCTATGATTGTGAATGTTGGTAACGAATGGTAAGTAATGTTTTCTCCATTCATTCTGTAATCTACAAAACAGGGAATGGTCATGGTTCCGAGAAATTAAGTATCTCGACTATATTCACAATAACTACTATTAAGAAAATAAATGTTATCGTTTGAATTTCCTTTCGAAATCGATGGATGTCGCCACTGTTTTGCCTCTCCCACTATTAACACGTTTTTCGTGTTTCTAAAATTTTTAGTAAATTATACTTTGTAGGTAGGTACTCGCCGATGAAATGTACCTAATCAATAATCATTTTTGAACAATAAACTCTGAAATAATTCTATTTCTGAACAATTAATTTCGTAATTATTATACTAAACGGGACTTATCACGCAAACAATTCGGCCACATTTCAGCCGCCAACTCGTGACCACGGCTGCTGCAATGTGGCCGAAACGTGCGTGACATTTCTATTCCTCTTATACCTCTGTAGTTCAGTATCTAAGTCTACGAATGATAATTATTCGTAGATCTAAGTCTATAAAAAAATAACATCGCAATATAAGCAGAAAATATTCTGGCAAGCGCGCAAATTGGATGCAGTTTGCGAACTCGAAAAAAAATCGACGTCCGTAATGTCTATTACCACTAAATTAAATTCCTACTCGACGCTACGACAAACGGCATAAACTAGTTTACTTGGCAGCGGGAAGACAGTATAAAATGCGCTCGCCTATATTACATCCAACTAAAACTATGGAATGTCCCAAAGTGCTGCATGTCCACGACAGACCTCCACAAGATATATGTGGACTGTTTTTGTGCAATTTTGCTTTAGTTGTTGTTTTAAGATTAACTAAAGTTGTGGCTGTAATGGACTTTCTTGTCGAGGGTGTTAAAGTAAACGTCGAAATCTAGAAGTACGTATGTTTCAAGTAGCATTAATTCACAACTACAGTTCGGGCAGATCATCGCACAAACATGTATGGAAGAGCAATATTCAATAGAGCCGTAATAGTGTACCTATGATTATGTATGATTTTTGATTTATTACCACGATTTTAACATTTAACATGTAATTGTATAGTTGCATTTCTGTCAATGTTTAGTCAAAGTGGTAATACTGAAACAGTTTTGTAACATCTAAAATTAGTAAAACTACATAAGTACTGATGGTTATTTCTAAAGGATTTGCCACACCGCGGGGATTTGCAACAGCAGAACGCATCCAGTGTGGCAAATCCTTAAACATTTTAAATGGTGAAAGAATGAAGATGTCCAAACCTACACTTAGTTTGATCAATTTACTTAAAAACACAAATGGAGTGTCACATGAAGATACATAGCATATGTTCAATAAAACAAGGTAATTTTAAAAAATTATGAATGAAATAACTTCACAAAAATATGGACAATTTTGGGCTACCATTGTAAATATTTATATTGTATTGTATTTATTTATATTGTAATTGAAAAATATTTTCTTCTAATATATAAAAATCTCGTGTCGCGGTATTTGCTATTGAACTCCTCCGAAACGCCTGGACCGATATTTGTGAAATTTTTTCTCCACATTCGGTAGGTCTGAAAATAGGTCGTAGGCTATTTTTATGCCCCTATCCTTCGCAGACGGAGTCGCGGGCAACAGCTAGTAATTAAATAATACATGTACTTACATAACACAACTCTATTAATCTTGTTCTTATACCGCGTTGCGATTGTTTAGCGATGAGACGCGACCTATCCCAGGACCGGATTAACCATGTCAAGGCCCCTAGGTAATGTTGTACTCGGGGTCCTTTTTCAGCCGCTTGAAGATCATAAATATATGATTAAGGTCAGTTCAAGTTTTCGGGTGTCTATGGACAGTGGTGATCATTTAACATCAGGTGACCCACTAGTTCGTTTGTCTGGCCTCTCTAAAATAAAAAAAATTTACCTATTGTCTATTTATAGTTGTAGGTACTAATTTTGTACTCTATGAAAAATTTTTGGCTCGCGTGGGGCCCTTAGCTGATTCGGGGCCTCTAGACAGTTGCCTACTCTGCCTAATGGTGAATCCGGCCCTGATCTATCCGAGCTATGATTATGACTATGACTGACCTAGTCAATTCTTACACGACTTATACCAGCCTTATCACACTGATATCTAAAGACTTGTAAATTATTTTAGTTACAGAAGCTCAGTTAATAAAAACACAGAATGTCTCAAACAGATTGCAGTACCATATTTTCGTAACAACGTCAGAATAACTGTGATCAAAAAGGACAAATTAAATGAGGAATAACTGTAACAAGCTTAAGAATCAAAATTTGACTGGTAACATTTGAGACATCTAAAAGAAAAACAGCAAAAAACAATGATGTACTATCGTGATGTTTCAGTTTCGCGTTACAGATGGGAATAGGTTCTTGTTTAGAAGGTATAACTCGTATAACTAAGAAACTATAGTCATGTAATGTATGCTACAAACTAGGTACTGTCCCAGTTAGACATTATGCGCTTCTTTCTAACGTGTAGGAAAATCAATCCGCGCCAAAAGGGAGTCGTGCATTTCACTGGGCAAAGCAAAATTATAAAAAAACTTTACGAGCAACTACTTATAAGTATTGTTTTTATGTTGCTTACCCATTTTGTGTTTACCTTGAGGCGTTTGCCGTTTAATTTATGAGCAAAGTTCTCACATAAAAGGGCGGATTGTACCCGCACCCCGTACGCAAATTGTGAGCCTCACAAACTTTGCCGACTAGGTATTTTCTCTCCCTCTGATGTCATATATTCTGAATACAGCTTCGAGTTCAGAAGTGCGGACTACCTGTGGGGTTAATTAAATTATGACGCAATTGATAAATATAAAACTGGCCAAAGTGCATGTTTTATTTTACCACTTTGTCCGCGAGATATAGCTTCAAACTACTTCGGCCAACGGACGTCGTCTTGAATGCGGCGGCCACATTAAGGGTACTTTTCCACCAGAGTGGTAGGCTTTGTAGCTATGCTGCGAGTGTTACAGGTTGTGGGTCGGCAGTGGTGTGGCACCCACGCAGACAACAAATAAAACTTGAACTCTATTGTAGGTCTTTATTCCCCAATAAACAGCAAGTATAATATCGTCACGTCAATCAGGATGGGTCGATACAGTTAACATAAATTAAATCTATAGTAATTGTGTTTGGTCGCTATGGCGGTCGAACAAGAAGAAGGGCGGATGCTAATCGCTGTCACAGACAACAGCAATTATTGCTAGAGTCGAAAATACAGATAAGGTGTCCCACACATTGATACACCTGTCCACTACGTGTGTGCTCTAGACTGTCCAACAGCGAGGATGTGAAAGCTACTATGAGATCGTTTCCACTAATGAAAGAAAAAGAAAGAAAAACATTTATTTATAACAACAATAACACGCACACAGGCAAAAATAAGAGTACAAACATAGACATAGACATAGGTGTACGTACATATTAAAGCTGTTACAAAAAGGGTCCCGACTCAGTATGTCGCTAGTTAAAGAACCAGCACTGGACTTCCGCCGGGCCACAGTACAGTACAGTAATGCTAGCTATGTAGCCGTTCGAGGACGATTCAAAGCACGCATCATCACAAAAAACATAGCTTAATTGAACCCGTTTCCACCAGTGCCATGCTATGTAGACCAATGAATATGATTGGTGGATATCAAACGCAACCATAGCAACGTAGCATAGCACAGCTCTAGTGGTAAGGCACCCCAAACCTGGTTACAGCTCTCGTTCGCCGAATGCGCCCAACTACCGTGTTCACTACACTAGGTGTAGAGTTCTTGGCGTTATTTACTCTTAGCGAATTTATATATCGTAAAATTTGATGTTTTTTGGGAAGTTGAATGAAAAGCTCAGATATACGTGTGTTAGCTCCAATAATTATTTTCGAACAGGTTTTACATAAATCAAGGATGAGGGGTAGAGGGAACAGAGAAGACAGTGACGTAGGCGTGACGTAGCTATATCACGACATCAAGCGACGTTTTTATTGGCCACACATGACGCGATTTATTCGCGGTTCTGTAGATCCTCGCTAGATGGCGTTGCAGGTCTGAACACTAGGTATTTTTACGGTCAACACGTTGCTTGCGGCGATCGACTTAATGTAAAGCTACGACTTGAGAAATCGAGAATGTAGGTGCACATTCTCAGCAAACAAAGAATACACAAATAGTATAACAAATTACTTATAACTACTTAATGACAGCCTTATATTTGCTTAGTCATGCCAAATATATCAATTTCAGAGGTACATGAAGCATACAGTTAAAATGTCTTGAATTCATGCGAGGTTTTAAGGTGATTTAATTTTTGCAGCAAGTAGCCATAACATAATCAAGAATAAGTATATATTTTCAGAGTAACAAAGCTAATAAGTGGATCCCTAACAAAGGCATCGAATATACAATAATTAAAATGAATCATGCTCTATACTTACAATCTACTTTGCCTACTTTACAAATAGCCGATAATGGGAACTACCGAACGGGCGCAAATTACACGGCTTGGCCAGGACATGTCAAACTTGTCCGAGCCGCACCACATACACGTTGTACATGTTTGGCGACAGTCTCCGAACTAATCTAACCGCCGCATCGAAACCAATTTATGTGTGCGTGTGACTCTATCCAACTAAATATTATAAGTGTGAAAGTTTGTGAAGATGTTTGGATGTTTGTTAGTCAATCACGCAATAAAGGCTGAACGAATTTACATGAAATAGATAGTTTGATACCTTAGGAATAGCATAGGATAGATTTTATCCCGTAGATTTGCATAGTTCTCGCGGGATAGCGATAAACGAATTCTTTGCGGACGGAGTCGCGGGAAACAGTTATATTATAACGCGGGGCTTTTCATTTGTTCAAGATTGGATGTTGTATGTTACAGGTTACAGATGATTTCTGCAGTGCTATGGAAAATATTTAGTAAGTATATTCTTCCGCATATTTATCTATCTACCATACACGGCAACAGGTCTAATTGTTACAATTCTGGAAAAAATAAGAAAAAAAAACATGTCATTTAGTTAAGCGATGCACATAACATAGATAGCACTTTTTGTATTAGAAATTTTCGAAAAAAAATACAATTATTATTATTAGGTTAGAATTATTAGTTTATTCATTGTTATTTTTACCCTACTGCCAAAGGAGGTTTATTTCTTATTTATGTATTCTTAGTTTCAGTAATAGTAGATTGTTCAACAAGGGACTAAAACAAGCCATAATGACACGAGATATTTAGCCACCCGAGCGATAGCGAGGGAGGCTATAATTCGAGTTGTCATTATGGCAGTTTAGTCTCGCGTTAAACACTCTACTTTTCACTTTGAATGCGAGGAAAAAAACGACGTAAAAATTACTTTTTTACAACGTATGCTCAATACGAGCAATGGACATCTGTTCAAAATTCAAATAGCAAAAAAAATTCCGCTGTCTTTTCTTTTCATTTATATTTTTTTGTAAAGTGACGCTTTAAATGCTTGCATAATTAGCCAACAGATTCTAACTTAAAGACTATGTTAAAACTAATTGGACTATGCATGTAAGAATGATAATTGTTCATTCATTAGAATCGGCAAATAAATTAACCTAATTGATCTAACTAAGTTCACACACAAAATATATTGTTAACTGAAACACTTACCCGTGAATAAAGAAACGACATTTTAAGTTTATTTTCTATATGCCAATTCTTTGTTAAATTATATCTAATTATACTTTCTATTTACTATTAAATGCAACTGACATCGCATTATTTTGAAGTCACGCCAAGTCACGCCATATTAACTTTCAAACGTAACTGCTCTATCTACCGTACACTCCATCCAGCACTGCTTTGCCGACAGTGCGGATTGCTATTTTATCGACAGAGCAGGGAACTGCTTTGCCGACAGCGCTTTTAAAAAAAACAAATTAAAAAACACCTAAGCTAAAGGAAATCTTTCTTTACATGCAGAATAAAATGAATTCATCTTTAATATTTTATAATTAAATAGATTAATATTCATAATTATTCATCGTGTTTCACGAAATTATTATTTTTTAAATATTTTTTATACAGTTGTCATTTTGAGGTTATTTCCACGCCCTAAAGGCTTCCACAGACCGAAGCTCAGGGCGCTACGGAGCGTCCGCAGCGCGCTTCGGTCTGTGGAAATCTTTAAAATTGTCTATACCCAGTCACTGAAGATGGCGATAATCCTTCATTCACAAACACCGTGATTGGCAGTTTAGGGGTTTCCATAGTCAATTAAAAAAATTTTACTTTAATCCCTAGAGATCAAAAAAGAGCTTTAGTCCCGATATGCAGAGACTAAAGTAACATTTTAAGAGCATGAGAAGTGAAAAATAGTATTTCATTCGTTTAATATTGTGTAATGAATGAAATTAAGTCATTCAGAAACATTTGTCTCTAAATGTACTTATTATGGACCTATGTATGCCACATTTGTATGAATAATATGAATGTTGTTCTCGACTCTTGAATGTTTATTGTATTTAAGTATGTATTTATCTATTTAAGTGTGTTTATTTGTTTCTTGGTATAAGCTACATTTGGTACAAGCTTTGTTAAGTTTGAGACTAAGGCAATTATCTAGGTGTCAACTGTCTCATGAACGAACGACCTCGGATATAAGGAAAAGTTTGTCAAAATCTGAAAGCTGTATCTCCTTGGGGAATTGGAAAAGGATGCTGTATCAAAGAGCCATTAAGAAAGCCAAATAATATCGGTGTAAATCAGGAAGCTGGGAATGGAGCGTTAGGCCGGGCCTTCATAAATTCTCACGTCATTTGCTTCGGAGCGCTATAATTTGGAGGGAAAAGATTTGTAACAGTGCTTCTTCCCTCTTAGTAGGAAAATGTCCAATTTCATCAGTGTTGTTGTATTTTCAGAATTTAACTGTAAATTTTGTAAGAGATAGGTAGTCAAGTATTAGGTAAGTACTTGTAATAAGTTATGGTCTTACATACAGGGTTATTTGTAATTCACTGACATCCTCTTAACCCTGAATTCCTATCACCCAAACAAATGTTTTTTGATTTACGACTTTTTAAAATGAAGCACTTTTTTTCCATACAAATACACAGAGAATCGTAAAAATAAGAGGTAATCTCAAATTTTCAAAACGAAATTACACCAAAAATATTAAGTTATGACAAAAGCCGTAAAACAAAAAACATTTGTTTAAGTGGTAGGAGTTTAGGGTTAAAAGGATGCTAGTGAATTACAAATAACCCTGTATAATTTGAACTACAACGCTAAAAGCGTTAGTTTAATTAATTTAATGTGCATTATTCACAGCATTTGACGACGAATACACTCTTTAAGTTCAGCAAATAATTTGCGATGGCTAATTCGTTAATAAGTAAAGCGCAATACTTAATTACCTACGCGAAATCCTTCTGGCCCAGCTGTTTCCGTACACTGCGTACCTACATAGCCTCCTTTCTGATGTAAAAATAGTGTACTTACAGTGGCGTAGCTAGGCGCGCAAAAGCGGTTCTCGTTTTTGCTCAATAAAAATCCTTCATTTACCTGGTGTTAGGGCTTCGCAAATATAATCTTGCCCACACCAAATTTAGGTCCTGCAAGCTACTGATGGTATATACGTATAATGTGAAAGTGGATTCAAAAAGTTCTACCTACCATTTAGACCCAACAAAGCCCCGTTTTCTATACCAGCGTGTGTAGCAACCGTGAAAGTTTAAGGCGATCTATCAAAGTTGTCTCCGCGTTAAGTATCTGTTACATGCTTCTCGCTGCGCGAGAGACGCAAACTCATGCTTGCTGTCTCGTGCCAGTTAATAGCAGAGCAGCGTTTATACGAAACTGACAGGTTGACGCACGACTCCCGTATCCACACCATATGTTTAAATAAATAATCCAGTAAAGATGTTACAGAGGATCAACACCGATTCCGAAAAGTCGGAACTTCCGATTGATAGTAGGTAGGCCTCCGATTTCACCTTCGGTTCCGATGCTTCCGTTATTTTTAAATCGGAGGTCGAAGCGCGGGAATCCTCCCTTCCCATTGAAATCAAAGAGGCTAAAACATGTTTCTTTAGCATTATTTTATTTTATTAGAGCCCTTAACAGATCTCTCTTCTGCCTCCACCTCCGCCATCGACAATTCAAATTTAAAAACTCCGACTCCCGACTTCGATTCCGAACCACTTCCCTAACATCTCTACTCCATAGACACAAAGGTTCACTCATACAACTGCGCTGATGGGTACACCACTACAAGACGTTGCCGTGTGTACGTGGCTGTTGAAATTCTCCACTAGCAGAATCAGCGTCAGTACGCGTTTTGAGCAGTGCCCTGCAGCGTGAACTCGTCGGTGTAATGTCACGTACATATCTCCTTACCTTACAACAACAACTACAAGTTGTAGTAATACTGTACCTGCCATATGCCAGCGCGGTTGTATATAATGTACGTTTGTCTAAGTCGGCTATTTACACATCTGCCCACTGACTCAAGAATCTTGAACCCACAATCTTGTACTTGAAATTCAGTGAGATGTACCCGAGGTGACGGGTGTAATTTAATTTGAATACTCAACTCTGTGGGTGCATAGAACAAGCTTCATTTACTAAGTGGCGCACATTTATATCTCCTCGTGCATATCCAGCAATGCAACGTAAACTATTATGTAATTTCCAGCTGGGATTCTCAAACGTTCAAACTCATAACTCAATTTGAACTCCAAGGATGGAGTACCCTTACGTAGCTTGTTATTTAAGTTTATATATCATATTTAGAGCCAGTATTTATCTGACTGTACTGTGCGTAAGTATCTTCTAAATTGAGTTATAATTTTATATAGTAAATACATTAATTAACTCAACATTTAAACGAATATTTTATCCTAGTAGCTTAGTCAGTCTCTTGTTTCCGTTCCAAGAATCACTCTCTCCAATTTTATTCCATCTAGGAGTACCTACATTCTTAAAATATTCATTTTTAATTTAGCTCCATTCCTTTTACCCACATCTGCGCCACATTTTGTACCTCTGACTCGTGGTATCATGAAGCATTTCTCAATATGTGATAAAGACGCCTTTTACATTTATTCGAAAACGAAATAGGAAAACCTTAAATCGTCACATTCTTTCTGCCCGTAAGCCAGAAAAATGAGGTGCTCTGCTACAGCTTTCCGTTCGAAATGATACCGCCAAGTAAACAAATATTTGAAAATAAATAAGGCTTTTTCATCCTGGCCTATATATGTCCCACTGCAGGACACAGGCCTCCTCTCAGAATGAGAGAGCTTGGGCCGTAGTTCCCACGCAGGCCCAATGCGGGTTGGGAACTTTACACACACCATTGAATTTCTTCGCAGGTGTATGCAGGTTTCCTCACGATGTTTTCCTTCACCGTGAAGCTCATGGTAAATTACAAATGTAATTTCGCACATAAATTCCGAAAAACTAAGATGTGCGAGCCGGGATTTGAACCCACGACCCTCTGCTTGAGAGGCAATAGGTCAAACCACTAGCTTTGGGCTTAAAACCACTAAATTTCATAATACCTTATTCACTAATACCCCTAATTTTCAATTTTTAAAAAAATTCATATTTTAAGAATGAGACAATTTGAAATTTTAGGTATTATGAGCCCATGGTAGTTTGAAAATTAGGGCTATTAGTGAATAAGGTATTATGAAATTTATAAGTATGTAATATCTCGAGAGGAGCTGCCGCATTTTACTCTTTGATTAATTATAATTATGTATCGTGTGCAGACAACTATAATAAATAAAATAAATATATCACGGGACAATTCACACCAATTGACCTTGTCCCAAACTAAGCAAAGCTTGTACTATGGGTACTAGACAACGGATAAAACTACTTATATAGATAAATTACTTAAATACATATTAAACATCCAAGACTCGAGCACAAACATTCGTATTTTTCACACAAATATCTGCCCCGACCGGGAATCGAACCCGGAACCTCAAGCTTCGTAGTCAGGTTCTCTAACAACTAGGCTATCCGGTCTATCCGGTCGGTCCGGTATATCTGTAGCAAACCAAAAGGAAACTATTAATGTTTGACCGCGATCAGATTAGGAATGGAACACACGAGTTCCGGCCAGAACAGAAACGTGGGCTTACTTACGTGAAAATTATCACGTCATTTGAACGTAGTCCCGCTACAATTTCACGGTACAGCACGCCGCAGCAGCCCCGGCCCGAACGCTCTACAACTTTGAACGATACAAACTAATAAAGTTAATTTTCACATCTATAGGCGACGATGATCATTATGTTTTTGATCTCCACCCGTGTATTGGTTTAAAGATGTATAGATTGCCTAGAGACCTACATAATATGAGCAACAAAAAATACTCTGGCAGTTAAAAAAGCGTCACGGCACAAAGGGTCTGTTTCACCAATCTCTGTTATGTTATTTGTCAATTGTCATCAGCAATATGTACATACGTTTAATCAGCGAACTCTATTTTTTCTAAATTAAAAAGTTTCTTCCCTGTCTATATGTCTACTTACAAGGAGACCCGTGATACAGTTGATTGAACAATTTGTGCGTATAGCGAGGAGTTGCGGTCTCGAATTCCGTCCGGCGACCCAAAAAACTTAATAGTTTAAAAATCAGCTTTTGTCATGTCATCATAAATGACGGATATCTCTGTACCTGTTCTATAATAATAGAACACGATAAACAGAGACGGCATAATTATAGAGTTTGGTAAAACAAAGAGTAAACCTTCTAGCTTCTTTTGAGGTTGACCCAACTCTTAACTAAAATCCATTTTTAGGTTACTTACCCTCTTACTTACTATAAACTGTGAAACTGTGAAGTATGTAATAGAGTTGAAAACCGAGCCAAATGTATAATTTGTAATGGAATTACTTGGAAGTGCCCCATTTTTGTCGTCAAACACAGTGAACATAAACAAATCTTCAATTAGTCCTTTTTCGTATGCATCTTGTCGTAATTTTAAGCTTGCTTTGTTGGGTAGGTAGTGCGTGCTGCGGTCGTGACTTGAAACCTTGTTCTTTTTTAATGAGACACGTGTAACATAGGCGGATTAACTTGGAAGAAATGTCGACAAAGTAAAAAGTAGCACCAGCACCAACAAAGTCTGTAAGCCGCTTTGTACTAAAACCTTAAATTGGAATTAGCGCGGGACTGAAAGGACATAGAAAAAGTACTTCCATCCGAAGCTATTATGCGAAATTTAAGAGAGATAAGGGTATCAATTCTACATTATTGGCGCAGAAGTGGGAGTGATGATAACTGAAAGTGGCATTTGAAAATGTAATAAAATTTAATACGTGACTCGGAGAGGTAAGTAACCTAGATACCTACCTAATAAATTCAGTTGCTTAAAGAAAAGAGATAATAGGCAATAGCTGAAAAACGAGGAAATCTTCTTAGAACGCTTTTTAATTCGACATTTGTTCATAACATATTTAATTTGCTTAACTGATTCTGGCATTAGTAATAGGTACCTAGTTCATCTCTTTTAGAACATTTTTGGAGGCAGGCTTGCTCCATTGAACCTTTAGTTAATTATCAACTAAAGTAATTAACTTTACTGTTGACTTGACGTGGCAAAGTTTCATGAATAGGATAGTACGCTCAGAAAATACAAAACCTTCTTTCTGTTATAAGTATACGTATGTCTACCATTCACAACTCTTTCAGGCTTTCATAAATAGTTCGTCAAAAAGTAGACAGAACGGAATAAAGTTGGGGTTGGATTTTCCATGAAAAGGTTGATTTCGGTCACCCGCGGTCCGCGGTACCCGCCTATTGTCGGCCGACCCGCTTTGTCTGCGAAAAAGTTTTGTTTCCTACCACAAAGACACACAAAAATTTACGACAGTTTCCTAGCAATTTCGTGATTAATCTGGCCAGAGTTGGTTATTTCCCAGCGTTGTTCCCATATTTGCGATTTATCTATAACAGCGGGATGCTTCAAACTTCTCCTGGAATTTCAGCGAAAGTAGGTTTATTGTGTGAAATATTCTAAAGCCAACTTTCTTTAATTCATTATGGTATGGTAGGAGATGCTCGCTAAGATAAGTTCAACGCAAAGTAGAGATATAATTTTAAAGTTTTGTAGACAGAAGTTTGTTAATCTTGACAGAACTATGTGACTCTCTTGCGAGGTAATATCGTAGGTCTCTTAAAGCAGTACAAGGGCAATTTTGTTTCCAGTGTGTCGACCTTTTATCTCACTCATCCCGCCCCCAAATTCGTAAGCATTTTATTAGGACGGCCAAGTGACGCAATCAGTGACACATCTGTGCTCTTGTAAATCAAACATTCACTGGAGGGACAGCTGGGTGTTGCCAGAGCATTCCGTGCAAAAATAATATTTCATTTCGTTCAGTCAAACCAACCATTCGCAATCGTTTTACAAGAGTGTACAATTTTGTGCAGGGCCGACAATACACTGGCATCGCGTAAAGCGCTGCGGGTGTCTATATGGACGGTGGTGATCATTTAACATCAGGTGACCCACTAGTTCGTTTGTCTAGCCTCTCTACAAACAAACATAACATAAAAAAAAGCTTTTATTAAACTTGCAACTTTTAAATTATATAAAAAAAAATTAAAAAAAAAGTTATGGTTTCAAAAGTAGGATGGGCGGATTTGTATGGACTGGCCTGAAGAACCAATAACGACAAGCCATATACATATGTATATCATTGGAAAGATTTTTTTTTCATAATCTACAACTTTTTATAGGGCGGGAAATCTCGAATCGCTGTGTGAAATAAGGTATGGCTAGTTAAAAAAAAACATATGAAAACGCACAAAAAACAAAATCATGACACAAAATCATGGACAGTTACAAACATTCCTAATCTATAAAGCGTTAGGCCCATACTACACGGGCGGTTCTCCTGCCGCGGGAAACCGCTTCTGAACCGCCACTAGACACAATTTTATATGGAAGTTGTATGGTGCAAACTACACTGCGCAGCTCCGTCGAGCGGTTTCCCGCGGCGGGAAACCGCCCGTGTAGTATGGGCCTTACAGGAACAAAGTATCGAAAAAACCTACATAATAGTTTTGTAAATTTGGGACTACCTGCACTAGTAAAAATTTTAGAATTAGAACAAGCTATCCAGTTAACTATATATCGCATGTTCTTATTAGTCCATACAGGCCAATTTGCCCACCCTCCTGTGCAAACAATTTTTAACTACTTCCTTGTATCCGATTGCGCTGAAATTTAGTTTACCTTATGTAGGTATGTGCCGTGATAGTACAATAATCTGGTAGTGGAATTCTGGTGGTCCCGAGGAGGAGGAGGAGGATTGTCTCTTGAACGGTTATTGGCATCGACTTGAAACTTGGTACGGATATATTATGTAGTTTGGATGACAATGCAAGAGTAGTCAACAAAAGTAACGGTCTGTAAAAAAAGTTTCAATAAAAAAATATTGTTTAAGGTTTATGGTAAATCTATCTAACAGTAAATGTATTAAGCAGTGTATGTATGGAGGAAGATAGTGACCCACGAATCCCACCACCCATGTCACAACACAAAATAACAAAATGTCAGTGTGCGTTCAACATGATAACCTTGTAACTATTTTCAAGGGTTTTTATAATTGATATTGACATATTGACATATATTTCATTAGGTACAATAAGCAATGTTCAATCTTGAATGAAAAATTCCGGGATCAATCTTTGCAGGGCTGTTGTTTTGGACTTACACAGCAATTAGACAAATTATTCGGATTATTTTTATACGTACCTTGTATTTCTTACCGAAAGCGCAATATTGATCATCTGTTCATTGTTTTATCTCTTTGTTTAATTCATCTCCATGGTTCATCGCAGCTGACCCATAAGTTTATCTTGTGGGATCTAAATACCGACGAAGTTTCAAGACTTATAAAGGGACTTTATTTGATACCGTCTCAGTGATATAGGTATATTTATAATCTGATCTGAGCCACTTAGTAAAGTTGCCTCAAGTTTTAAGGAAAGGCAGGCAAGCGAGACTTTGTAACCCTCAGAGGTCATGTCTCACATCGACTATTTAACTAGATATGCCACTACCGTGAGGCTTGACATAGTGAAATAAACGGATCACTGACGTATGTAAGACGACTGAAATAAGCCTGAGACTAGATCTACTAACGTTTCAACCGCTATCAGCTTCTTATCAAGTATTAATTTAGCATGATTTTTTAATAAATTGAAGCTATATCTCAAGCACACAGTATCGTTTTATAAAAAAAAACCCATGGGAATGAGATATTTTTCCGTGGTAAAAAGTAGCCTATGTCACTCTCCAACCCTTCAACTATGCCCATACAAAAAATCACGGCAATCCGTCGTTCAGGTTCGACGTGAATAAATAATAAACAAACAAACACACTTTCACATATATAATATCGGTATAGAAGTAAGGATTTCACTCCCTGTGGCTCATTTCTTCAATATAAGGTAAGTACAGGATAGGTACCAACTGATAGCGATTCAATCCCTAGTAGGTAAAACTATTCCCGATTTGTTTCGGACTAAGTACTCCGTAGATTACGGAGTCTCTTTCAGGAGAGAAGCTTGAATTGTTTATTTCAATAAACATCCATTTTATTGCAGTACACATTTGGACGTAAGCTCCTGTATGTACTAAGGCAAGCCACTGAATCTACACTCAGTTTCCCAGCCGGTCTGTGCTCTTCGCGCGTCTTCGGTCCATCTTCCAAGCTGCATCTGCCGCGACGCAATCTCCCCTCGAAAACTCATCTACCCGGCGACTATCGATACTGCGACAAATGTGACCTGACATCACACAAATGACACCTTAATTTAAGAGATCGTGGGTGTGATGCTCGTTCAGGATCGTGGCTTGTTCAGCAGATCTCCATAGCCATCCAGAGAGGCAATGCTGCGAGCGTAATGGGGACAATTGTTTCGAGTTCGTCGCGGGGAGGAATTTTTGGGCCAACAAGCTTAATTTAATTATTAATAATTTTAGGATAAATTTAGTGTATATTGTTTGTTTGGTGCTGTATTAACTTAGTTTTTAAGAGTTTTGTTTTGTTACTAACCAATTTTGCTGACATTTCGATTAGTTTTATGTAATGACACCTTATCATCTTGTCTTTCTTCCAACCGTTTCCGAGTAAACGGTTTAGAATCCAAAATGTATGTGACCGTAAAAAGCCGTGGTGGCCTAGCGGTTTGACCTATGGTCGGTCTCTCAAGCAGAGGATCGTGGGCTCAAATTCCGGCTCCCACCTCTGAGTTTTTCGGAATTTATGAGCGAAATTACATTTGAAATTTGGGCCAATCAACTTTTAAACCGACTATAATCTGTCCGCGACATTTTTCAAGCAATTGCAGATTTTTGTAAGTAAACATGTTTTTTCTGTAATTTAATAGATGTATAGCATGAATACATGCCATCCTACGTAAGTTTAACCTATTAAACCGTGAAATATCTTGTTGGAAGTACGATTTTTTGGTAACGCCAGAGATAATTTTGGTAACGCAGGAGACGCCAAAAACGTCGGTTTAAAAGTTGATTGGCCCATTTACCATGAGCTTTACGGTGAAGGAAAACACTGTGAGGAAACCTGTATACCAACACCTACGAAGAAATTCAATGGTGTGTGTGTGAAGTTCCGAATCCGCACTGGGTCCGCGTGGGAACTACGGCCCAAACCCTCTCATTCTGAGAGGAGGCCTGTGCCCGCAGTGGGATGTTATAGCCTACGACCTATTCTCAGACCTATCGAATAGAGACAAAAAGTTTCATAAGAATCGGTCAAGCCGTTTCGAAGCAGTTCGATAACAAACACCGCGCGTGACACGAGATTTTTATATATGATACTAGCTGTTGCCCGCGACTCCGTCCGCGATGAATCGTAGCCTTCGACCTATTCTCAGACCTACCGAATACAGAGAAAAAAGTTTCATAAAAATCGGTCAAGCCGTCTCGGAGGAGTTCGGTAACAAACACCGTGACACGAGACTTTTATATGTATACTAGCTTTTGCCCGCGAATTCCAATTTGTGGTAAAGCTTCTTCATCTCTTTCATTGTATAAAACAAAAATCCGGCACCGGCAACATCCATCATTATTATCATTTCATCATGAGTATCAGTTAGTGAATATTATAAATCCCGTTTATTCCCTATCCCGCGGGAATTTCAACAAATTTGTCCTTATTCTTTGCAAAATTACACTTATTTTTATCCCGCGGGTATTTTGCATTTTCCCCGAGAAAAGTAGCCTATGTCCTTAAAGCTTTCTACCGATAAAAGAACTTTTAAGATCAGCCGCGTAGTTGAGTTCACTTATTTTTTTCCCGTGGGAATTTTGATTTTTCACGGAGAAAATAGTCTATGTAAGTAAGGGTTAGTGTACTCACTAATAGGTGAAAGAAATTTTCAAATCAGCCCTGAAGTGAAATTCACTTCTTAATATCCCAGGGGAATTTTGCATTTTACCGAATAAATAGTAGGTAGCCTATACCAATAAAGGATAGTGAAGCTTTCTATTGGTGATTTTTTTTTAAACTCAGCCCCGAAGTTAATTTTACTATTTTCTATACCGCGGGAATTTTGCATTTATCCGGAAAAAAGCATTCTATGTTAACCAAGGACAGTGCATCTTTTCTATTGGTGCAAGACATTTTAAAATGAGCTCCGAAGTTGAATTTTCTTTTTTCTATCCCTTGGGAATTTTGCATTTCCCCGGAAAAAAGTAGCCTATGTCAATAAAGGATAGTGTAACTTTTTACTGGTAAAAGTTTTTTTTTTAATCGGCTCGGAAGTTTCAGAGATTATCTATCCCACAGGAATTTCCAAAAATCCTGCAATAAGTTTTTTTGTTGTTATGGTCATTTTCGTTAATACTGTATTTGAAAAGATTAGTAATTGTAGTTACGGAGATATGGTCCAGTTGATTTGAGTACCTACATATATAAATCCTGATTTAACTTTATCCCGTGGAAATTTTCAAAATTCTTTATATTCGCTTTATATTCTAATAGTCTAATTGCATGCCCAATTTGTACAGTTTAGTAATCTTCGTTATGGGCATAGGGTCACTCTTGATGAAATATATAAATCCCGATTATTCCTTATCCCGTGGAAATTCCGGAAAATCCTTTCTTATCGGATGCCTACGTCATACAAAGAACACACCCTCCACGTTTTAGGTCTCTACATACAGCGGTTTAGGCTGTGCGTTAATCCGGCAGTCAGTCATTTAGGACTTCAGGACAAAGCATTTTATATGTATTTGCATTGCACCAAGCTTTTATGCGAGTTCAACAATGATATTTGAATACTCAATTCGATTTTATTCGAAAAAGGTTGAACTCGCATAAAAGCTTCATCATCATCATCATTTCAGCCGTAGGACGTCCACTGCTGGACATAGGCCTCCCTCATTGACGTCCAATCATTACGGTTGGAAGCGACTTGCATCCACCCTGAACCTGCGGCCTTCACCAAAACGTCCGTCCATCTCGTTGGTGGACGTCCCACGCTGCGCTTGTAAAAGCAAGAGCTTGGTGAAATGCAAATACTTAATACATATAATTAGCTATTATCAGAGATCAGATCAAGACGTGGTTGACAAACGTAGACAAAAATGGTTTGCAATATTTGAAGTTTCGTTTCGTTTACAATGTGTCAAAATAAAATGTAATTTAAATCAAAAGCACTAAGGAGTATTGATATCAACTTCGAAGCAAATCACCCCCAAAATAACTTTCTACTACTTTTTGACCCCGTCAAGGGATGAATTTCAATAAAATACGAAACACGTCTTCCATCAATTTTGTTAAAGAATGTTTATGCAAAATTTGAAGTAGATTGGACCAAGGAATCACGATGTCTCATACAAACTTTGCCCCCCTTTTTTACCCCCTTAGAAGTAGAACTACGGAAAATCCTTTCTTATCGGATGCCTACGTCATACAAAGAACACACCCTCCAAGTTTCAGGTCTCTACGATCAGCGGTTTAGGCTGTGCGTTGATCCGTCAGTCAGGACAAAGGATTTTATATGTATAGATTAGAGATAAGATATAGCTATGGTGGCCTAGTGGCTGGACCTATGGCCTCTCAAGCTGAGGGGCGTGGGTTCAAATCCCGGCTCGCACCTCTGAGTTTTTCGGAATTTATATGCGAAATGGAAAACATCGTGAGGAAACCTGTATATCTGCGAAGAAATTCAATGGTGTGTGTAAAGTTCCCAATCCGCACTGGGCCCGCGTGGGAACTACGGCCCAAACCTTCTCATTCTGAGAGGAGGCCTGTGCCTTGCAGTAGGATGTATATAGGCGGGGATGGTGTTGTATGTGACCCCTGGCTGTTATTACCTACTGTTTTTAAGGCAAAAATACAAGTTTGGTATGAAGTATCTTTTTGTATTTATTTTTTCAACTTCATTTTTTATTACTTTTACGGTCATCCCGTTAAACCATATTTTTCATACTAAATACAAACTGAAATATAGATGCACAGAAAAAACCCCAGAAAAAAGACCAATGCTGGGAATCGAACCCAGGTCCTCAGCATTCCGTGCCGTGTGCCATACCCCTACACCACCACTGGTCTAGAGATTAGAGATTAGAAAAGATTCGTGTCTAATCTCTAGACCAGTGGTGGTGTAGGGGGTCAGTTTGTATTTAGTAGGCAAAAATAATTGAAAAACCCAAAATACGAGAAATGCTCCCAAATGGCAACACTGAGTGAGCCAGACGGATGTCCCCGAGAGAGGAATGTCCTAACATCGTTGTGCGTAATTTCCGAAGAGGGTCATCAGGAAGATATAATGCCATTTCTCTACCCTTGATGTCTTTTTAAGTGCGGACCCACTTAACCCTAACGCGCGGCGTAGGCTGTTGCTTGCTGGCATTACAAAACAGAATGAAATAATATTCTAAGTTGTGGATAGATTTTCTTAGTATTTTTACTTTAACGGCTAAGCTATATGTAGATAGGTATCTACACCATTTTTAGGGTTCCGGAGCTAAAATGGCAAAACGGAACCCATATAGTTTCGTCATGTCTGTCTGTCCGCGGCTTAGCGCAGTGGCTATTAGTGCTAGAAAGCTGTAATTTTTCATGAATATTCTTATATAGCAATTACGCCGACAAAGTGATAAAATAAAATGTAAAAAAAAATTAAGGAACCTCCCATAGACTTAAAGTGACGGTGGTTTTTTTTCTCGTCTAGCTTCATAGTGTGGTATCGTTAGATAGGTCTTTTCTTTGGTCTTTTAAAATCATTACGGGGTTGTGAAGACGATACAGTGATTCGCTTGCGAAATATTCAACTTTGATGAGAGGAAATATCTCAAATTAACAAGGAAAACTATAACGGCTAAGTTTGCTTGAAAATTAGTAGTAGTGTAAGAGTAGATAAATAGTAGGCTGACCTATAAAATATTGCAGTATAATTAATAGTAAAATTATAATAAGATTTGCTAGGATTTTTTCGTAACAGCTGCGAAAGCCTATCCTGGGCGCGTCCAACACGCTTTTGGTCGGTTTTTAGGGTTCCATACCCAAAGGGGCCAATGAGATCAGAAGTTTGGTATGAAGTATCTTTTTGTATTTATTTTTCCAACTTAATTTTTTATTACTTTTACGGTCATCCCGTGAAACCATATTTTTCATACTAAATACAAACTGAAATATAGATGCACAGAAAAAACCCCAGAAAAAATACCAATGCTGGGAATCGAACCCAGGTCCTCAGCATTCCGTGCTGCGTGCTTACCCCTACACCACCACTGGTCTAGAGATTAGACACGAATCTTTTCTAGGGTAAGTGTACCAGTGAATGAACACATAAGGAAATTTTCGACTTTGAAAATTAATTTTAGGCAGTTGGGCACAGTTTATTTAAAATATTACTTTTTGTATAGCACAACCAACTACTCTAGTTGGCTAACATCATCATTATTCAACAGTATTATTGCACAGTTTGAAGATATATCACTATTTAAGTGAAAAAATGGAAAATCACCAGTGAATGAACGCAAAATTCTAGTGAATGAACAAATGAAACCAGTGAATGAACAACTTTGAATATGATGTTTTGTTATACTATAAATATACAAAAGCGAAGTTATGTTAACACAAATACATTCAATATACTTATTTGGTCAATTCCATGTTCTAAAACAATTAAAATACAAAAATAAGAGTATTGTTCATTCACTAGATCTTGGAAACCAGTAAATGAACTAGCTATAAGTGACATAGTTCATTCACTGGAAAACTTGAACCAGTTAATGAACCTATATTTTACGTTTGTTCCAATACTGGCCTTTCGGTAGATAATGTATTTGGATCAATGTCACTGAAAACGAAAAATCTTAATATGACCACTAGAAGGAAAGATATTGCACAAATAGAAAATCCTGCAGTCCCAGTGAATGAACACCCCCGTTCATTCACTGGATTTAGGCGATTTTGGGTTCCAGTAAAAAAACACTGGATTAAAAGGTATTGTTTGTAAATAAATTACATTAAACTATGTATGAATAGCACTAACAGGTCTTTAAAGCTTAAAAAAACCATACTCAATGAATGATAGATGGCGGGGACAAATGCAGTAACACATCAGAAGTATAGTAGCTTTCGTTCTTCCTTAATACTGCTCCATAGAAAAAATGTACAACATAAGTACGTCCACTTTACATCGTCGCCATTTCAAAACTGTTGCTTAGGAGTCGAAGCAAATTTACCAGAACCTGACAAGTAAAGGTGCTAGTCGAAAAAAAAATACGAGGCGTGGTAGAAACGTACCAAATTCTTATTATTTCAAAAAATTATCGTTTTGTTCATTCACTGGGTACTGTTCATTCACTGGTACGCTTACCCTACACATCGTACATTTCAGTCTGTTAGATAATCACCTTATGCAGTGATAAACGCACATCTATGTTACACCCTCTATCGAGAGACTTTAACACTCCTTTTTTCTGGGGTTTTTTCTGTGCATCTATATTTCAGTTTGTATTTAGTATGAAAAATATGGTTTCACGGGATGACCGTAAAAGTAATAAAAAATAAAGTTGAAAAAATAAATACAAAAAGATACTTCATACCAAACTTGTAAAAGTTAGCCCTGTAGCGCCATCTCTTGGTCCGGGTGGGCGGTTAGCTCCAAAGGAGTGTTAAGGTCTCTCGATAGAGGGTGTAACATAAATGTGCGTTTATCACTGCATAAGGTGATTATCTAACAGACTGAAATGTACGATGTGTAGAAAAGATTCGTGTCTAATCTCTAGACCAGTGGTGGTGTAGGGGTAAGCACGTAGCACGGAATGCTGAGGACCTGGGTTCGATTCCCAGCATTGGTCTTTTTTCTGGGGTTTTTTCTGTGCATCTATATTTCAGTTTGTATTTAGTTAGTATGAAAAAAAATGAGATCAGACACAACTCGATGGGGTTTTGTCATTTTATTATGGAGTGCCTATAGCCACCTTCCAGTTCCATCACCGGACCCTGGTTATCATCTAGGACCAAAGGACTCGTCGAGCCCATTCTAACGAGCCCAAACTCGATAGGGAGTGTGGTTTCATTATGGAGTGCCTTTAACCACCTTCTAGCTCAATCATCAGGGGGTTACCATCTAGGACCAAATTACTCGACAAGACGAATCAAACGAGCGCAAACTCGATGGGGTTGTGTCATTTTATCATGGAATGCCTATGGCCACCTTCCAACTCCATCATTAGGACCCGGATACCATCTAGGATCAAAGTACTCGTCAAGACGAATCAGACGAGCTTAACTAAACTCGGCAAGGTGGTTTCTCTGTCACTCAGCATTCGCGCTGAAAATTTGACATGTAAAATCTAAGCAACCATGGATTCGACCAAATTTTTGATAAAGCAACCTACTAATTTAATACAGGTGGATTGGGAATAAAATAAGCTTTCATTTGATATTCTTCGTTTAATTTAAGGTTTGAATTAACGGTCAAACTGTAACACATGTTTCTCGGTATTTCAAACACAAATGGACTAAAAATACCTACATGTAGGTATATTTTATTAGCGGTAACTATTTATTGTGTTTTCACTATAGAAGTTAACACAATTTTAAATATAGTTTCGTTCTTTCATTTCAAAACGTGTGCAAATTTTACCGTTAACTTTCAAATGTTAAAATAAATGGAGTAAGTATAGTATAATCGATCAATACAAACACCCAAAAACTAAAAAGCAAAAAAATAAAATGAAAATTGAACCGACTACAAACAAAAAGCATAGAAATATCTTTCTACTAAGGGTGAGGCCACACGAGCGTAATTTTGTGAGTCGTGAGCGGCAGAATTTCGGTCCGCGCCATCACGTGACACTTACGTGACACAGTGTATGGCGCAACCGAAATTCTGCCGCTCACAACTCACAAAATTACGCTCGTGTGGCCTCACCCTTAGTGCCGCGCGGCCGACATACATCGCGCGCGTTGCGCACCCGACCGACTAGTTTCCGGCGGTTTTCTGGCAATCTGTGCTTGAGGGGTGGGGTAACTCGAATCGGTGCGGGGCGGAGCGTGGCCATTCTGTACGTTAGTACTATTATATGTATATTCTGTGCCGCAACGCAATGGCAAACCATCGAATTTTGAAAAGAGTTTAAGCTTTGTAAACCTTCACACCACTTTCACTTCACACCACCTTCGCCGCTTCCCACGTCGGCCGCACTGCTCGCACGGCTGGTGCTGCGGCCAAATTTCAGGCGGCAATGAAGCGGCAGAAGTATGCCCCTTTGGGGCAGGGGTACCATTTTGTCCCTTTGGCGGTAGAAACGGCGGATTGCTGGGGGCAGGACGCGAGACGGCTTGTGCAGGACATAGGCCGTCGACTTAGGCAGAGGGGTGAAGATCCCCGCTCCGAATCGTTTCTGAGGCAAAGGCTTTCCTTGGCGATCCAGCGCGGAAATGCCGCAAGTGTTATGGGCACCTTTGCGCCAGAAACGACTAGGAGCGTGGGTTTATTTGACTGAATTTATTTTATGTAAAATTGACTGTAGCAGTGTAAACGAAATAAAATTTGTAAAATTAACTCTTTTCTGCGTTTCAAATTCTATAGCGTAAAAAGAAACGTTTCACTTTGACGTAAAAATATCTCGGCTTACTACGAAATTTGGGGTTACTACGAAATCCGAAGTTCGAAGTTCGGATCGTGCGGTCCCTCTCACTCTCGTAATAAATACCATTAGCGTGAGCGGAACGGCATGAAACGAAGTTCGAATTTCGCGCTTCGTAGTATAGGGCCAGTGGTGACATCTGTATCGAGTTGACCTTCGATTTCATTTGACAATTGCAAACAGCTGAGCGGGGCCTCAGCCAGCCAGCCGTCGCGTAGCTTCCTTGTTCTCATCTCCCGTGTCACATGTACAACATTTTAATTTTGACCAATCGGTTTGAAGCGTTCATGATTGTATTATTCTCTGATTGGTGAAATCGCAGGACGCTTAGATTATTTTAGCGTCCTGACCTCCCCTCCTTTGGATCACCCATATGCACCATTCCGACCGATTTGAAATCAGTTGGTTCGTTTGCACGTGGTTGAGTGAGACTACAGAATTGATTTATTTGTAATATTTGGTACGGCGTTCTTGCAATATGGAGGAAGACGTCGGCTTAAAAGGTACGTTATATTCTTTTGAAGATATTACTTTTTTTTACCGACATGCGGGTTATATTTCCGTCATCTCATCACCTACCGACTTCGGCGACCCATGCTTTTATTTCTTTTGCGTAGTTTAATTTAATAAACTAAAAATACCCCCTTTAAGTAAAGTAAATCTTAAGTCTCTTTAAAATACCAAACCTTTGTTAACCGCTTGGACTCCTTGAAGCGACGCAGCGTCCAAACTATATAAATGTCTTCGTGGCTAAAGTGATATTCCCTTTTGTACTAACATTATCTTAATACATCGATTATACTTATCATATTAAGCCTAAGTAATGTAGATCCATTATTTAGGAACAATCCTTTGTCAATGTAGTTCAATGTAGATGTTCACAAAAGTATTCTATTCTAAAATAAGCGTACAACTTGGTCATCACTTTTTTGCAATTTTTGGAAACTTTTACCTTAAGTGTTTTAGTCTTTTTGTTAAACTACCTGAACAAAGTGTAGTTTTGACAGGCTTGCCTGTCTCAATTTAACCTAATAACAAAATAGTATTGTAGGTTCTGAAAGCTGTTAATGTCCTTCTAGGAACAGTGACAAGGTTGAGGCGCCGGCTGTCTATAGAAAAGACCGAGGATGTAAGCTCGCCATCCACTCCCACCAAGAAAAGAGGTGGTAGACTGGCTGCCAAACCGCAGCTGGAGCTCATTGATGAGAATGGTAAGTTTTATGTTGCTTGCAAAATCTTGTGCAAATGAATACACCAAACCTTGAAAAGACAACAGCTTGACATATGAACTAGTCACATATTTTAATAATACTCAGATCACTTCTTTTGGAAGCTTGGTTTTTTATTAGAACAATTAGTTTTTGAAACTATTTTTAATCTTGAAAATTGAAGGTGCATTGAATTTTAACGAAATGGACCTGGCTAAATGATTGCACCTATTTATATGTGAGTTGTTCAAAAAATTTGTTCACAATTAAGGGATTTCATAAAACAAAACTACTATATAACAGATTTACCCATATACTTTGTATGATTAACTTTTGTTACACAATAAAAGTGATTGTGATTGATTTTATTAAGCCCTTAACTATCTAATGTACATTTTTTGAAAACAATCCTTGTACCAAATCATGATTATATCATTGATAGGAATGTTTGGAAATAATTCTAATCCACATTGGCAATCCCTAGTCTCACATAGCATATCTACTGTGTTAAAATTTTTTGTTGTATTAATACTTTAGATGTATGTAATTTAATAACATTGTATAATATTTTTAAAAATATACCTTGTTGAGTTTCTTGCCAGATACTTCTCGGCAGAGTTTTTCCGCACCGGTGGTAGATTCTTCCACATTCATAAGTGCGTGAATTGAAGCCTAACTTGAATAAATTTATTTTGACTTTGAATCATCTGAATACAATACAGCATGCTAAATAGACAACTACAGAACCATCTTAGCCTAGCTCTTGGGCACCAAAGAATATCAGGCCCCATTGGAAAGTATTGAAAGAGTGTTTGATTGCCAACAATAATTCCCATCCCAAACCGAATAAAGCGGTAATATGAAATGCCTTAGTTTGTAAACTAAGCTTTATCCGGTCGCTTTATGGCTTAGTTTGTATACTAAGGCATTTCATATTACCGCTTTATTTGGTTGGGGGTGCAAATTAATAATTTTGAGGTAAATAAATGTATGTGACTTTCAGGGTCCCCATGAGATAAGGGGCTCTGAGCGTGGTCAATATAACTCTTATAAGAATGAAAGTGAGTAACTACAATGATACATTGAGATTGGTAGTGGCTAACTAGGTTTGATTACATTAATCAAGCATAGATTATTTTATTAGACTTGTAAAGTAGGTATATGATGAAGGAAAACATTGTGATGAAACCTTCACACACCGGAGAAGAAATTCAATGGTGTGTGTGAAGTTCCCAATCCGCACTGGGCTCGCGTGGGACGCATGTAGACTGGGATGGAGTAACATTATAAAAGCAAAGAACTATGTGAAATTAGTGGATTAAAATGAAATAAATTAAGGATGTAGGAGTTTTTTTTTTTTTTACATAAAACACCCATGATTGAACACTATCCTGTCTCACCTGATGAAAAGAGCAGATTAAGCCAAAGGTGTATCTCACTACCAGGTGTCTCGATCCAGCTGGACTTTTTGGCTTTTTATTGATATAAAAATAAAATAAAAAAGCCTTTATTATTCCAAATACAGGAGTTACAAAACATCCATTACAAAAAGAAACTACGAGTAATTAGTGTTGTTAGTATATCTTAGTTTAGTTAATTGTGTTAGTATGTTAGTTTCTGTAGATTTGGACCCCTCTCTGGGTGTAGGCCTCCTCCAGCTTCATCCAAGTCACCCTATCTTCCGCCTTCTTTAGCCAGTCCTTGCCGGCTGTCTCCACTATGTCATCTTTCCATCTTTTATATGGTCTGCCTACTCTTCTTCTCCCAATTGGACCCTTCCATTTAGTTGTGAGTATTGTCCACCTCTTGTCCTTGTATCAACTAAGTGTCCTGCCCACCGCCATGTTAGTTTCAGAGTTTGAGTGAGTGCATCTTGTATTTTGGATTTGTCCCGTATGTCTTTGCTTTCTATAGATATGTATGGCCAAATATTTTCTTGACCCGCCTGTCCTACTTTTGTTAGGCGTTTTGTCTGGCTGCTGCATTAGTCAAGCTCAGATGTGTTTAGAACATTAAAGTAGGTCCATTTCTTGTTTCTTTTTTCACATCCTTTGTTTCTAACTCTTTAATTAGCAGAATATAATCTTTAATATTATGGACCAAGCCAAGCTAGATTATTTTTCACTTCCAAAAACCCCCATATAGCAAATTTCATCAAAAGTGTTACTGAGATCTCTAAAATAAATAAATAAATATTTAGAATTGCTTGTTAAAGGGATTCTGTCTAGGAATCTTTTGATCCATTTTGGCTGGATTTTGCGAAGGATAGAGACGGCTGGAAAGAAAAAAGTGAAGTCTTTTGCTTAGCAGTGGTAGCCTTTTGAAAAGCATCTGTCATTCAGCTCAAATTAGCTCCATAGGCTATAGCTATTTTCTGGAACCTACTATCTTAATGAACTAAAACAATTACTTTGCTCACCCGCGACCTGCGCTGCTGGTGGGTGCTGGTGGTCGCGGGTGAGCAAAGTAATTGTTTTAGTTCATTAATATGGACCTCCGCAAAGTAACGCCTGATTCAATAAATTAAACCTACTATCTTATTTTCAATCATGTTTCATTTGTATTATTGTATCACTAAAACACTATCACCTGTGTTTTAAAAAGTACTTGTGTTAATGAATTTTATTTCAAATATCTCTGACTGAACCTTATTTATAAAATTTTACTAAATTAGGCAGATTAGATCTAAACACACGGCTTAAAGTGTTCCACCTTTGTAATAGTTTTGTAAAGTTGTGTCAGAGACCTGTCAAAATGGTGTGAAGCTTAAAGTAGCCAGCAAGTGATAATAAGAGGCATTAGGTACTTGTGATGATTGAAAAAAAGCGCTTGTTCCCTAAATATCAGAATTGCAAAATACTAGATTGCCGATTTACCGATTTACCCTATTTCTAATATACCAAATTCCCAGAATACCAGACTTTCTTGGCACCGTGTTTATTGCCAAAAAGCTTGTTTTTTTTATGGTATAGGGGGCAAACGAGCATGGTGAACGATTAACGTCGCCCATGGACACCTGCGACACCAGAAGAGTCACAAGTGCGATGCCGGCCTTTTAGGTAGGAGTACGCTCTTTTTTTGAAAGCTTGAAGGTCATATCGGTCCGGGAATACCGCAGCAGGTACTTCATTCCAGAGCCTTGTTGTGCGAGGCAGGAAATACACCATGTTTTATTCAAAACCGAATTCCCATAATACCAGATAGTGAAATCACCAGGCTCGTTAGGCAGGTCGTGGTCGTCGTGGGGAGGCCAGGGGGTCGTGTTTTACGAGCCTGGTGATTTCACTATCTGGTATTATGGGAATTCGGTTTTGAATGGAACATGGTATAATATAATTGAAAACAAGCTTTTTTGGCAATCCAATATAAGTCTGGTATTCTGGGAATTTGGTATTTTAGAAATAGGGTAAGTTGGCATTTTCAATTCTGATATTTAAGGATTATTTAGCGAATAATAGTAGTCACATATAAATACCAAAATAATTTCACTATCAGAAGGTTTTACACTAAGTAATAATGATTTAAAATTGCGATAAATCCTCTTTTTCAGCCCAAACCAGTAGTCCTAAAAAAACAAGAAGGAAGTCATTACTAAAAGACATGGCAGATGCTGAAGAGAAGCCTGTGACACCATCCAGAAGGAGCACTCGAATAAAATCCAACAGTAGCATTGTTTCTGAGACCGTGTCTCAGACCACTGATTCCCCTAGAGCTAGGCGGGCTCTCAGGAGGAATTCTCAAGCTGGTATGTAAATTATTTTATATTCATTTTACAATATGTGATATTCTGAGCAGCCCCGGATCTAAGGGGGGGGGGGGGGCAAACCGGGACACTTGCCCCGGGCGGCAGTTTCATGGGCGCGCCAAATCCTTGAGGCAAGAATTCGAAATATCGAACAAGTGAAGGGAGGGGGCGCCACTACGTAGATCCAGGGCTGATTCTAAGTGTCACGCTGAGCCTAATCCATTTACCATGCTTAGTTTAATGTTGAAAATAGAAATAGGTTACTTTTAATAATGTATTCTTTATTCTAATTGTAAAAATCTATTATTTATACACAATGATTTTTAATTTGTGATGAGGAACCAGTTATTCAAGATCAGTATTCGGTGGCGATCACGTTTAAGTGGCCATTACGTGAAACAAAACGTTTATTTTATTAAATAATGATAATTTGGAAAATATTTTTTTATTAAAATCATTGTCACCCTACACATAGTTTAGTCTATGAGTCTAAAACCTCTTTGACAAATCAGTTTCTTAAACAAACTTTGACGTGAGACCAGTTAAATTCCCCGCCAAAGCGATGACACTTGACGAAACTACCTAACTTCAACAGATGTAGGATGACCATGCATTCAGTGGATAGGATACAGGATGTTATAACAATAACTTTTTTTTTTATTAAACTGAGACTATTGCTTGAGACCTCATACTATTAAATTGTTTTTGTCTGGGGATTAACATTTTTCAACTCCTGATCACCGATTAATAATCATCGTGTATGAGATGGGTTTGAGTAGATATGTCCAATAACAAAATAATTTGGCAAATGCCTTACTTTCTTCATTTCAGGAAGCGACAATGAAGGCCCTGCTACACCCGCTAGACAAACACGAAGAACACGAAAAGATTCCGCCTCAAGTGTTGAAAATCAAGGTGAGACTAAATAAATCACAAACAGGGTAACTCTGACACTACCAAATTAATTAAAAAAAAAAAATTTCATTGTTGAACAGTTAAACTACCCATAAAAAACGAGCTTCTTTTTATCCTGGGAAAGCAACAAGTCAGGAACGACAAGTATTGAAGTTGCGTAATATATAGCTGATAATTTATATCTACAAGGTTAATTTGAAATTTCATGTCAAAAAAAAATTCGTTATTTGAAGTACTGGTCGTAAAAGTATCCATCTGTATGCCCAACACTTATAAAATGGTACAGTACTTATTAGAGCATTTCTTTTTTTCCCAGAGCCAGTTTCGAGCAAACCTTTACAAGTTGTTGAAATGGTTATTACAGAAGAACCTGAAACCGAATCAGCAAACAAATCTAAATCGTCCCCTCAAGCTGTTGCTGAAGAATTATCTCCCAATAGTGCTCGAAAAAGCAAACGTCTGTTGGAAAAAAGAAATAGACGAAGTGGATCATATAAATCTGACCAGGACCTTTCAACAGGTTTGGTAGAAAACAGAAGCCTGGACGTTTCAGCGAAAGACGATTCGGAGCTTAAAACAAAAGCAAAATCACAAAATCGTATAAACAAATCAAGTGAATCCAAAGAATGTAGTGAACAACTTTCAGAGTCCGATATAAGCTTAATAAAAAGTCTTGATGTAGGACATAAAATAAACACTTCAAAACACAATAAAAGTGTGTCATCTTTAGACGATAAGAAAAAAAAGAGAAACAGAACAGAGTCTTTGCCTGTGGTACTAAACTCCCCAGCAAATGACATCATTATGTTTAGTGACAATGAGCAATCTAAGAAAAAGAGAAAAAAATCAGGCAACAATTATTCATGGATCAATAATTCTAGCTCCAGTCTCAATAACACTAGCATCAAAGAAGATAAAAATAAAACTGAACTTAATGATAACGATAATTTGCAAACTTCAATAGAATCGCCGATAAAGAGAAAGAAGAGGAAGAGTCAGACATCTTTTTCAAAAGAAGAGGAAAAGCCATCTGAGCCTGATGAATTAACTAAAACAAATGCATCAAAAGAAGAAAACTTACCTAAAAATACCAATCAACAATCTGGTAGCAATGATGTCACTCATTATAATAAAGATAGTTCAGATAATGATGAAAATACCAGCCTGAAGTCTGAAAAACATGAAATCTCCAGTGAAATGGCAAAGTTTTTTGAAAAATCTCCTAGCAAAGTTCAAGCGATTGTGTATTTTGAAGACTCAGATTCCAATAGTATAAATGTTATCACCAACAATACTCAACAAGTAGACAGTGGAGACCAGTGTGTTCCTGTTGTTAAACATGACATAAAATTTGAAGAAAAATCATCTCTTCCAACTACAAATCTTATTACGAATGAGCAAGAAAATATTTTCGCAACTAAACCTATTAATGACGTTAATACTAGCTGTGAACCGATGGACATTGATGAAACTATACATGAAGAAATTTTACAAAAATCACAACATTCATTGCATTCTTCTATTGTTGAACGTAAATCATTATCTCAACGAAATAGCATTTCAGAAGAACCTAATAAGTCTAAGAGGAAATCATCAATTACAGTTAATGATACATCAAAAATCGAAAATAAGAGCACTCTAATATTATCACAATTAAAAGATGTTTCTAAAACATCCGATAGTGTTCAATCGCCTAAACCTCAAGCATGTGAAATATTATCTAAGTCAACCACCAATGTTCATGAAAACACTAAAAAGGTTCCCAAAGGTAATCTTTCTTTGAATGATTTGAAAGGAACACCTTTAAGACAAATTAATGTCCAAAAATTAAATATGCAGACTAGTACACCTATTGCAACGCAACAAATTGATAAAACTCCAAAGACAGAGGAAAAAAGTCGTAGTCTTAAAAATAATAGTACTAATTTCTCTGAATCTATAGATGAGTCTCGGTCTGAAGAGGACTCGGATCAAGAATCATACCAAAAGAGTAACTTTGTAGATGGTGAAGCTGAAGAAGCAAGTGACGATTATGAGTCTGGAGACAGTCGGGATGAGGAGGAAAGACAATATGAGGATGAACATGAAATAATTGAACAAGGAGAAACGCTAGGGTCTGAAGAAGACCTAACAAATGATTCAGATTACGAAAAGGATTCATTCATTGTTAGTTCCGATGCAGAGGATGATGACTTGTTATCTGGCTCAGGAGATGATCTTTCCATGAGCGACAACGAATTAAGTATGAGTAAGAAAAGCAAAACTAAGTATAATGAACGTAAATTAAAAGAGCAAAAGAATGCATCTAGAGAAATGTTTGAATCACGCCACAAACTCAATACTTCAGAAAAGAAATCACCTGCTCTTAAAACTAAAAGCAACAGAATGAGACTCGACTCCACATTATTAAAGTCAGATGAAGAGATTACAGTCAAACCAAAGAAAAGCAAGCGTTTAAGGTTGGACTCTACTTTTGACTCTAGCGACAAACAAGAAGAGGTGACTGAATCGCTCAACAACTCAAAGAAAAAAAGCAATAAATCCATGCAAAACTTTATTTGTAACGAGAGCAAACAAGAAGATCTAAATGAATCGTTGAACAACTCAAAGAAAGATCTAAATGAATCGTTGAACAACTCAAAGAAGAAAAGCAAAAAATCCATGCAAAACTCTATTTGTAACGAGAGCAAACAAGAACACCTAAATGAATCGTTGAACAACTCAAAGAAGAAAAGCAATAAATCCATGCAAAACTCTATTTGTAACAAGAGCAAACAAGAAGATCTAAATGAATCGTTGAACAACTCAAAGAAGAAAAGCAAGAAATCCATGCAAAACTCTATTTGTAACGAGAGCAAACAAGAAGATCTAAATGAATCTCAAAAAAGCAATAAATCCATGCAAATCTCTATTTGTAACGAAAGTGGTATTAATGAAAAAGAGATGACAATATGCAACGAAAATTTAAACGATACCAGTGATCCCTTACAAGTTCAATTTAAACAAGAACCCAAAACCCCTCAAAAAGATCTTGACATGTCTGTTGTTCAGTTCACTAGCAGGCAAGACATCGAAAATGTAGAAGTCTGTGAAGGAAAATCTATATTGAACCAAACTGGAACAGATCCATTACAAACCACAATGGTCGGCGAGGACACATCAGATAGCAGTGAAAATGAAGAAATCATGCAAAATTACGAATCTATCCTCGATAATTTGAACAAAAATAAAAAAGGAAAGCTAAATAGTAATAACTTATCCTTAAACATAGATAAAAAAGCTAAAAATAATGAGAATGAGCCAATATTAGACCAACTTAATTTGACACATACTAAAAGATCAAAGAAAGTTGCCAGAGATCAGTTGCAGGATGTTGTAGACTCTAAAACACCTGAACCGTCAAAAGATAAACGAGACGCTGATAGCTTATCCGAGTCTAGTTCAATTGATTTGAAATTATTGTTCTCTGAAGATAATTGCGAAAGTGGAGACGACGACAGCAAGACCAAAGAGGAACTAAGTAAAGAAGAAGAAATATTTGTGCCACTGCGAAAATCTACTGGAAAAACGAACATTGGAGAAAGTGGCGGTAAGTGCAGTCATGCCGTGTATAATAGGGATGTTTCCTAGGTAAAAAAATAATAATTCTTATTAGTCCGTATTTTACATTATCAAAAAATATTAGACACGTAATTTTTCTTTTGACAATTAAACAAAAAATGACGAAGATATGGCGCGTTGAAGTTCCGCGTGACGTCACTTGTTCCTAAAACGCTCATACAAAGTGTAGGAACAAGTGACGTCACGCGAAACTTCAACGCGCCATATCTTCGTAATTTTTTGTTTAATTGACAAAATAAAAAATACGTGTCCAATATTTTTTGATAATCTAAAAGACTTGACTAGTTAGGAAAGTAGCCTATTGCAATAATTTCATTTGCCTTAAAAAGATTCTTAGATTCCATAATTTTTGTTCACATCGTCGGTTACGATTCATTCATTCATTCATTTTAATTTATACAAGTTAAATTATTTGATTAGTAAAGTATTTGAGTAGTGAAGTAGAAATATTATTATGCACCGATGAATGTTATCTACCGGGCCGGCTTGTCCTTTGTGTTTCAATAGGGCCATAGAACCATTAACCATTTGTCCTATTGCACTCGAAAGGTAAAGCGACAAGACGAATCGGTGCAAATTATATTTCGTCAACTGTTTTAAGTATAATATCTTGTTTCAGATGATCTCTTCTTCATGGACACCACTGGAGCACAAGATGGGGAGAAAGGTTTGTGGTTTTAAACATATTTTATACAGAAAAACTTGTACAGTCGCGGAATTAGAAGGTTCTTCACTTTTCGACTCTATGTCAACGAGTTAAGGTCGAAAAGTGACGAACCTTTTATTCCCCTACTATACATATCGTAAGGTCAGGTTACTTTGGCCCTTAAGGGTCATTTTGGCCATTGGAATTATTTTTCGCCAGGTTTTACTATTTATTGCCGAATGGTTGGTTTTATCTGATCGCCCACGTTTTTGTGTTTTTGGCTTAGATTATTTATACACTAGATAGAGCTTAGGCGGCATGAAAACGTCCCGAAAAATATAAGCAAACAGTTGGCTTATATGTCATTTGCCAACCTCCTTCAGTTTGAATGACGTAACGCGATCGTAATATGAAGCTGTCAATTGGATTTTTGGACGTTTTGTATCGCAAATGTTTGCTACTGACACTATGTAGTGTATAAATAATCTAAGGTTTTGGTTTGGGTTTTCATGTGGATCTAACTTATTATCCATTGGGTCAAAGTACCCTGACCTGATGGTACTTGTAACATTGTAAAAATATTTCTTTTTGTTTTTATTTCAGAAGACGAACTGGGAGATGCACCTGTCGAAGTCCTCTTTACAAGTAAAAAGAAGCAGAAAAGGGATAAATTGGACACATCTCATGATAAAACTAGAACAAATGGTAATTATAATTATTTTGCAGTTAAAATCACAGATCCTATATCTATGACCTTAAATAAA
Organism: Archips xylosteana; assembly: GCA_947563465.1. NCBI lineage: Eukaryota > Metazoa > Arthropoda > Insecta > Lepidoptera > Tortricidae > Archips > Archips xylosteana. Next base: position 16,763,422 of record OX387346.1, read on the forward strand.
TTATTGAATCAGGCGTTTCTTAATGAATTAAAACAATTACTTTGCTCACCCGCGACCTTACGATAGCTACGTTTATGTAAAAAATGCGTGTTCATTAAGTTCCTCCACTTCCACACTGTATGAACACACACAAATCGCACAAACCCAACTATCACCACCACCAAACTACACTGACGCGTTTGGAACTCGACCAGAGCTCATCTTCAGAGTACTGCAGCCGTTCACTGTGCTACCAAATACCCAAAAATACCAAATGTGGGTGAGCAAAGTAATTGTTTCAGTTAGTTATGTCCTTAGTAACCCTATATTTCTTGGGGTTGTTTGACAGGTAATTATAGTATTTTCAGCCTACTTACACAAATACATTTTTGATGTTTGCATACAATATTTAACTCGACGTTTCAGCCACATTGCAGTGGCCGTGGTCACGAGTTGAAATTACACAATTGAAATTTTAAATGAATAGTTTTATCGATTCGAGATTTTAAGTTTTCACTTATCTAGACTGTGATTTTGACGTCAGCCGCACAACGCTTCAGTGTAAATACTATAATGGCAATGCTTCAATCAAATTATCTCAGTAAAATTTTCATTATTATAGAAAATACGCAATCAGCAGACACTGTCAGTGCCAAGAAAAAGAAACAGAAAAAAAGACATTCTGCTGTTTCGGATCAATCAGGTATTTTTAGTTCATTTTTACTATTTTCTTATGTACCTATTAGAATTATCATCATTTTGTGAGTATTCCAAAATTATTAAATTAGACTAATGAGTATTTCTGACATGAAGTTTTTTTATGATCTGATTGTAAAAAGTACTTCAAATTTTATACTGACACTCAAAATTACACTTATTGTTATAGGTGAAGGTACAATCATAGTGGAAGATAGTACAAGCAAGAGGAAGTCCTCCGATAGTGGCAAAGCTCAAAACTCTGTAGTGGAAGGTATAGTGAGAATTATTAACATAGAATTTTTATTATGGACCAAGTCAATTAAACTGGTTTTTGGGAAGTTCATGCAAAACCTTAGTTTGAATCCTGGTATAATAATGTAGCTACATGAGATTTACGTTTTGATTTATTCCACCTATTAGTTAAGGCGCTTTGCAGATGAAGCATCTTTGGTTGAGGCAACTATCAACTTTTTCAAGTTGCCGTTGCTACAACTAGCCCAGTTTAGGGTTGCCGCAATTTTATGGCACTCTGTGTTGGGGGGGACAGAAAAGTGTGGGAGGGTGTGGAATTGCTCGACAGTTGCGACTGCCGGTTGGGGAAACCAGCAACTTTACCTCAACTGATACAAATTCGTCAGTTGCTAGTTGCGGCAATTATAAAGTACCTATATATAACTTAGTCATCGATCGCAGCAGCTCTGCCGTGCTAAGCCAAAAGGGCCTATGTCCGAAAATGACCAAATTCTGTTTTTTTTTTTTTGCGTTGGATTCCTTAGCTTATACGGAATAAAGTTCTGTTAACGAAAAAGTCATATTTTTATTAGAAGTGCCTTAAAAATAGCGAAGAAAGGCTTATTTTTCACTCAAATATTAAGAAACAAAAACATAAAAACACGTTTTTCTCGAAACCGTTAAAACGGACATAGGCCCTTTAGGCTTAGTACGGCAGAGCAACTGAAAAATGTTGTCTATCACCGGAACTCTCAACTCGAATTACTACTTCAGCTAGTTGCTGCAACAGTTGCTATGTTATGAACTACATCTAACACTAGGAACTTTCAAATTTATAAATAGTTAAACACGCAGATTTACTTCTAATGTTGGCACTTCAATTGGCGTATTTCACGAAATAGTTGCGTGCGCGTGCGAGAGAGGAGCACTATGCCGATTCTAGCGTGAAAGACGGAGATGGCAATAGCGCAACGCTAACACGCAACGCCAAGTGAAGTGCCACCATTAAATGCAACGTTTTTATTTCTGTTTTATTCGATGAGGACTCTGATGGCGCCCCAGTAGAAACCCCGTATCAAAGCGAGAAAGCTTCTAATTTACATCCAAATGCACAAAACTTAGGTTTGTTCGAATACCTATTGCATTTATACAGTCAAGGAAACCGAATCGCGTACAATTCATATCATGATCTTGTCGTTAATGACAATGCTAGAGTAAAATAATTGTTCTCTGATTTCAGAAGATACACCACCAGCAGAAAATGGCGACAGCAAGAAGAAAAGAAAGAAAAAGAAGAAGAAACAATCCGCCGTCTCAGATCAGTCGGGTACTTACTTTATTATTTTATTGTTATTATTTAACTGCTAATTCACCCTGCAAATGCAATAGATTAGATTAGATTAGATTATTTATTCCTTCAATATAAGATTACATCATAAATTGTACGAAGTCAAGTCACACGAATTTATATTGAAGTCGTCAAAAGCACACAAATTAAAAAAAAATAATAATAAATATCAATTACTAATTTACGGTTAAATGCCTTATATTAAACGTGATGTTTTCAATTCAGTTTTAAATGATGTCGACTCTGATGGCGCTCCTGAGGAAACTCCATACCAAAGCGAGAAAGCTACCGATCTAGAGGCAAATCTACAAAAGCCTGGTAATTATTTGAATTAAACTACCTACATTTTGATTATAATGATGTGCTATTAAGTTACTATTTTATTATTATAGAAAATGAAGAACCAGCAGAACCTGGTAGTGGCAAAAAGAAAAAGAAGAAGAAGAAGAAGAAGCGAGCTACTTCTGCTGAACAAGCAGGTAATTTCTGATTCAGGTTGCAGGTAGTTTTTTTATTTCAACGATTACCAATTTTATGAAGGAAAAAACATAATTATTCAACAGTTTTATTTTGTCAGTTTAAACACTAAACTAAATTTGAATGTTTTTAATTTGTTCTAGTACTTGTTGATTAACGGTAATAGGTCATTTTGGTACAAATGTCTAAATATACAACAAAAAAAAATGTTACAATGGTCAACAAGTATGTAAATTATTATACTAAACGGGACTTATAACGCAAACAATATTTACCTCGTCGTTGCGGCCAATGCTGCAATATGCCCGAAACGTCGAGGTAATGAGTTCGAAAATCCATTTGTCAAATTGTACAAAAGTCAAAAAGTATATTAATGTCCATGAGCACATCCAGTCAATCGCATTTTGTACATTTTGAAACCAGAGTATTTTGTTGTAAAAAAATTCCAGACGCAAGGACATTTTTTAGACCACAGTGAATGCTGTCTTGGTAACATTCTGATTTAAAGAACATGTTCTGCCCCTAAAATATTCAGACAAAATTACTTGCTGGCATAAAAAATTGGTATTTCTTTACAATGTAACATCTAAAAAATTTATGCATTTTGGTATTTGTACCAAAATGACCTGTTACCTGATTAAGATCCCATTTTTTGGGTCTGTACTTAAAATTCACCGTTTAATTTAATTTTTATCAGTATTTAATATTTCATTGATTCTAAATATATTTGATTTATTTGCAGATGACAGTGCCATTTTAGAGCAAAGTTCTGATTTGAACTCAAACAAACGCAAGCGCAAATCGTCTGATGCTGCCAAAACACAAAATTCTGTGGTAGAAGGTAAATTATTGATGATCATGCTCAATTTAGTGACCTCTATAGCTTATTTGTGTAAAACGGTTATGGATATGCCACCTCTTTTCAGTTGCGAAGGAGAGTGCAGAAAATGAGGCGCTGAATGAATCCTCTTCCAGTGGCAGACAAAAGAAAAAGCGAAAAATATCACACCAACATGAAACTATTGATCAAAATTATGTGCAAGGTAAAGTAATTACGAGTATACTCCTACATAACGTCAGATACCTATGATCGATTTTTTTCACCAACTTCAAAAGCAAAAGCAGATTTTCAATCCAACAATCCTTCGGTATCATCGCTGCATGTGGTGAACCGAATTTGAGCTTTGTCCCATATAAATTTTATCAAAATATATTTAGTGATTATAAATTTGTTCTCATTTGAAATCTATTAATTTTTAACTTTTTTTTTAAGTTATTTAGCATGGATAATATTAATTTCCAAATTGAACATCTATTGTATCGTAATGTTGAAACTTATTAAAACTTATTTCAGCTGATGGTGGAAAAAAGAAAAAGAAAAATCGTGAAATTAATTTCCAGAATATGGCACCCGAAATAGGTAAAAAAAATCACTGATATTAAATTAAACACGTAAAGCTTAAATAAGTAGATATAAAATTTGGGCAATGAATTTTATGATTAACTAATACTTATTTTCAGAAACAGCCCAGACACAAATCAAGAAAAATAAAAAGAGAAAAGAAAGGGATGAGGACATAGATAGCAAAAACACCAAGGTAATTTAATTACTACAGACCTTAATATCGCCTGTTAGTCATACATAGTCCACTCTTGCGAGTTGAAGATAATTGTGCGTTTTGTGCATTTTGATTTAAGAGTTATTTACACGTTTATTAAATTAAATGTGATAGACGTCGCAAAAGTACTACGGTTTGTTACACGGTTTTAAAAAAAACTATCATGAAATAAAAATACGTAAGTACTGTCAACATAAAGCGTATAGTTATTTATTACACATAACTTATTAGTTTCTGAATTAAGGCATACTCTTATATTTAGATGAAGACGGCACAGTAAAGGGTCTTCCACTATCCTTTATAGCAATTGCAAATAAAAATGTACAAGTTTCTGTTTAGCATCATTTCATATGACCGGTTAGATCAATTTACCAAAATCGTTATTTCCTAGTAACAAAATTTCCATTCGCATTTTTTCCCAAATGCTTTTTTCTCTCTATGGTTTTTTTACCTGACTGCGAAGAAGGAAGGGTTATTCCCATCTTTAATCGACACATAAACTAGGTAAGTTTACGTTAAGTTTTCATCGTCCCGAAAGGCCAAAGCCTAAAAGAACACAGAAGAAGGAGCTCTGCGTGAGCGGAGCTTCGTCGACTCTGTTTCTGTGTCAATTCAAATTGGGAAAAAACGCTACTGTGAAAATGGGTCAATCAACTTTTTTTGTCAACGATTTTCTGCAACTTTCTATGAAAACCGAAATAATTTCCTTATTTAAAGTATATTTTTCAAAACGCTAGATTTTTGTAGTCAATAATGGTATAATTGCAATATTTATTTTATTTTGTTTAGCTTCTATTTCGTTGGTGACCCAGGGGACAATGATGTCCCCGAAATTTGTATGGAAATAGTGGTATGTCCCCTGGGTCACCGGATTTTTTCATAAAAATACTTATTTTTTTTGGTTTTCACATACGCACTATGATAAACAGTTTATCTAGTTACTACAAAATCATGGTTTCACTAACCAGAGATTACAGAGTTACTTGTAAAGGAGTAAACAGAAGAAAACAAAAAAAAGTTGATTGGCCCAAATAAGCTTAATTAAAAAACTAAAGTGAGAAAAAAAGAATTTCGCAAAAAATGCGAATGGAAGTTTTGCTACTAGGAAATAACGATTTTGGTAAATTGATCTAACCAGTCTTTCATATATTCATTCATATCAATGCTTTTGATTGTGCATAGGCCTGGAAGGAGGCAATTGCTAACTTTAGTATTGTTTTAAATGGCCAAGCTTGAGAGTCCATTTAATTATACGAAGCCAGCAACTGCTGTTCCGGCCGAGGCAAATACAGTGCTTTTCTCAAAATCAGAAAATAAATTGAACAAAGTAAATTGAAAAGATTTATGTGGAACAACCAAACGAAATAGTGAACACTGCTGGTGATAAGTTTAGCGCTTGAGCAATGTTTTTTTAATAATTTAGATTGACCATCAACAATCACTTCGCCTTTTAATATGCAGTTAACAATCACCATTTTTACGGACATTTTTGAGAAAAACCAATTTACAAGTGCCTTGGCCATTATGGTTTTCTAATATTAAGGAACTTAATTCTGATGAAATGAGCCCTTGGAAATGAGGAGGATAAAAATGTATGTGTGTAAAACCAGCATATTTTTTTCAGGTTTCAAAGGATAACTCATTCCATGAGGTACATATGCCTCCTCTTCCCGAGAATATTCTGAACCAACTAGATGACAAGCCGAGAAAAATTACCGGAAAATCCAAAGTTATATCTACATCGGAATTTGTTGTTGAAAATGCCAGACAAAAGAGAGCCAAACCTTCAAAGTACTTGGAAGAAAGTATTTATTTAGACGCTAACTCGCCTTTAGCTAAGAAAGACAAATCCCGTATGAAAAAACCCAAAGTTCTTCCTTTTATACCTACGGCTTCAATATCTGACTGTGGATTTACAACAAATTTCCAAATTAAGAATATTTCACAGAATGTCCAGTTTGTAGCAGGACCTTCGGAAATGACGTTTTCTAAAGAAACCTATTTTCAGAAAAAGGGAATCAAAAAATTAGGAACCTACGACCATTACAAGAAACAAATGAGTAGGAAGCTATGTAAGTTTTGAAAATAATGAGACAGCGTAACGGTAACGTCTAGTCTCAAAATATCACATAACATAAGAAAAAGGTATAAAAGGCAAAATAAAAAAGCTTTTTTACTTTACTATAATATTATAATGGTTTCGTGTTTTGTTATTTTATTGCCAATGCTTATAAGAAATGATGCTGGCGTCGAAGTCGCGTTCATAGGCGAGCTTCAAACTGATGTTTTGCCGTGATTATAATGTTTAACCACTTAGTAGCAATAGATTACGTTCTTAAAAATTCATGTCAAACTTTCAAGACACTGACTGATTGTAAACATTTTAACTACAAGCATTCCAACGAAAAATAGTTTTTTGTTTATATAATTATTATTATTATGACAAGACTTAATATTATGTTGCCATGGAAGAAAAATTGTTCCCTAACGGTTTTTTTAATGATTTATGTTAATTATGTTCGAGCTTTAATAATGAATTCGTTTGACTTGCATTAAAAAAAAAGATCCTCAATTTGTTAAAACCTTACATTGTAATCGTTTGTTGCTTCATGTTATGTATTTTTAATAAGCAGGTTTGTTAAATATTGTAATGATAATGTTTTCTAGAGCATCATATATTTCATTTTGTTTTGTGTCGAAATTATTATTTTTTATAAAATGAACCACATTCAAGTCTCCCGCTGCGCAGTTGTAATTTCCAATAATGTCTTGTAGGTGGCGCTGGAGAGCAACTATAATGGTATTGCCCATGTGCTCTAAGTTTTAGATTTTCTTAACTAAGTTTTAATTTTTGTATCTTGTAATTCAATAAAAATGTTCTTTGGATATTTATAATTATTTACACATATTCACAATTAACTATAGCGTGACAGACGTCGCGAAAGTACTTCCCGCCTTATCATGCCGGTGTAAACAAACCGCCATGTTGTACAAAATGGACGATCCCTTACTACCGGTAAGTAAATGTAAGTATTATTAAATTAAAGTTATAGTTAGAAGAAGTCTCAAATCGATTCATATAAATAGGATTTATGATTTTTGAAATGAAGCCCATCCTTATTTTTGACAACAGAATTTTAGAAACCCTAAAAGAAACTTGCATTGACTCATGACGTCAATCTGTATTACAGACTCCACCAATGGCTGCCGTTGACGGTTGATCACGTGGTCAAAACCCTCCAATAGGAAAATGAACTATTCTTTGTGTACCTTTTCACATAGCAATAAAACAGATTGTGGTTTTTATGGAGTGAGTGGTGTTATATCTGTCAATCTTATGTGTTTAAATACGTAAATGTGTGAAATTCAGGATTTTGCTGTTGAGCATAAGGATATTTATATAAAGAAATATTCGGTGAGTAAGCTGTTTCAATTTTTAAATACTATTCATTGTTGTTATTGTGAAAACAAGACTGTGGACAATGGGAAAGTCCAATGCAACATAGTTAACATGCATGTCCCGCTCTTTTTAATGTCATTCATTACAGTAGAGATATTTGTAACGATAAAATTCTTTATCATTATCGTTTTCTAATGAAGAATTGAATTTGTCTCACGTTAACAAGCTCAAAACCCATTGCTCAATAAAATTATCTAATAGCGGAAAGTGGCGGGAAACGTTTCTTTTCCATGCTATTAGAACACCTCTTCTAGAATTTGTTTACAAAATCTATTACAACTACATTCCTTGATAATTTTAATGTTTGTCATTAATAATTAATTACTTTTTGATTAGACTGGAGTTTCGTTTATTTTGCACTCTTGACGTGTGGTGTGGTTGTGTAGGAATTATAATACTAACGGACAAATTGGTATTTGTTTCACTATTTTCTATCTCTTTCTATCGTGCACGTGGTGTTGTATTTTTGTCCTTTTTCCTATAATCTTACGTGAGAATTATTTTTAAATATGTTTTATCAACAATGACTTGTTTTTATTAAAGTTTGTGTTGGTATTTACTTACTTACTAGCAACTATAAACATAGTGCTCATTTCTAATTATTTAATAAAATAATAACTGAAACCTTTAAAAACGGCGCGAATTTGCCGTCAATGAATAGTTGTATATAGATTTATAGTTGTATACCTGTTTTGATTCGTATAGATAAGCGAAACGTGAGGAGTGAAGTAGAAATATATACCTTCATACTAAGGAAAGGGACGCAACTAAGCAAAGAGTGGTTAAGAGAGTAGTTGCCCAAAGAATAGCTATTATCGTAGACTGATAGTGATAGGCAGATTACCTATCTGGTCAAAACTGACCTAATAAAAATAACTTTAATAATTTGGGTAATTATTAATTAGTTTGATTCGTCTTGACGAGTACTTTGATCCCAGATTGTAACCAGGGTCTGATGATGGAGCTGGAAGGTGGCCAAAGCCACTCCATAATGAAACGGCACTACCCCATCGAGTTCGGACTCGTTTGATCCGTCTCAACGAGCTGCCGTGTCATGACAAAACACTGTATCTAAAAAACACCTATTTTTCAGAAATCGCAAAAAACTTTTGCTTTCTTTAATTGGCTACAGAACAGTGAATATTGATCTGATTGCAATAAAATTTGGAGAAATCACGGATAATGCGCTACTAGAAGTGGACAAAGAAAAATAATATTAAAATTTTTACTTTTTACATGAATTTTCAAGCAAAAACGTGTAATGTCGTTATGTCCTTTATCAATAATATATGAGAGTTGCTATAACAAAACACTGTAACGTAATACTTAATGACATAATCATAAGAAAATGCTACTTTAAATTTAATTTAGTAATATATTGCTAACATCACTATTCATAAAACCAACATTCTCATCTTAATATATATTTCTTAGTCTTTAGAAAGGATGATTACATTGAAGAAGTCCCAACTTAAAATAAACAAGGACTTGGACTAATTTCTCGTGTGATTGTTGCGACAAAACACTGTAACTCTTGATACTATACTAAGAAAATGTGAGTTTGTTTTGGCAAAACACGGTATCTGGAGATAATACAGTGTTCAGTCTAATCAAGACCCTACGTTTTAAGAGTTACAGTGTAAATTGCAATGACGTTTTTCAATGTTTTTGATAGAAAATCAGTTTCTCTAAGCATGCATATATAGATTAGGGTCCGAATAGTTAATTTAACGGTGTTAGCACAAAACACTGTAACTCAAGTTACAGTGTTTTGTCATGACACGGCAGCGAGTGCTTTGGTCCTAGATGGTAACTAGGTTCTGATGATGTAGCTGGAAGGTGGCCATAGGCACTCCATAATAAAATGAAACAACCCCATCGAGTTTGGGCTCGTTTGCTTTGTCTTAACGACTACGTTAGTTCTAGGTGGTACCTAATTGGGGTCTGAAGATGAGTACTAAAAAGTTAAAAATAAAATTAAAAGAGAAAAAAAAACTTTAAAATTTTTGCGTTTTTATCATAGTCCCAATTTTTCAATAAAAGCGTACCTACATTTTGACGTCAAGAGAAATATTGAAGAAAACACGTTTTTATTGAAAAAAAATACGCCTGCGATAAAATAACGCAGAGATTTAATGTATGGTCTATTTTTTATCAGAATTAAATTATTTTCAGCTTTTTAGTTATTTTTATTAACATCTACTTAATAAAAGCTTAGATTTTAGATTAACCCCCAGTTTCAACATCCATTGCTCAAATTTATTTGACGGATAAAGAAATGTGATGCCGTCTCTGTTTGTTTTATTCGAATAGACAGAGAGAATTAGGTACCTACCTACCTAACCCACCAATTACTTTAATCGTATTCTATAACGAAGTTCCTGAATAGGTAACCACCCCTAACATAAATATCCGTTGCATTCCTAGTTCAATGCATGTAGATATTATACCTACCTACAAGTACGAAGCAATTGTTCCCACGGCCGATTTCGAGAATTTCAAAACGTTGAACAATGAGCGATCGTGCGCCTGTAGTGGTGAAGGTGATTACGTTACGAGCGAGGGTTGCAGTGTACCGTCTGGCTTGTGCATGTGTGCGTGGAGACTCATACGTAGATCTATAGATGTGTTGACTGCACTCGCCGAGACCGAGACTGCAGGGACGGGGCAGGCTATGCACCTTGTCGGCGCTCTGAAGTTGTTTCTTAACATTTATTTATAGTTTTGACGATCACCTGTAATTTTAGTAATAACCATAAGGTTTAGCTATTTCGTCAAACGGCGGAAATATGAATCTATTTTAGTATTTTCACAAGCTTTTGTATAATTTTACTGAGTCTAGTTCGGCAAAAGAATTCTTATTAAACTATTACAAAATACATATTTTCTGCTCGTTCATCATTATCATAATAACAAAACTGATATTCAGATGTTTTGCTACAGTTCTACCTATAATAATATAAGGTTATTTTTCGGAGCAACTTTATGGCCAGTGCTAAAAAAAAACTACTAACGTGGTCTTGTTACCTGCGCTGCGACAGGTGATAAAATTCGTAACCTTGACGCAAATATTAGTAGGAACCATGAGGCCAGGTGCGATAGTTATATTTAATTCGTACCCAGAAAATAACACGGACTGGTTCATTAGCTAGTCTGTATGAATGATATTCTTACTCATCAATCCTCTCCAGGCTTGACCCGCATTAACTTCCTAGACTATTATTTTGATATGAGGCCCCTCGCGTTAGATGCGATTCTTTTAGAAGGTTTCTATCGCAACAGCAGGAAGTGGAGATATGGAACTCAAGAAATACATATTTTGTTTAGCAAAATACAGTGAAGCTGAGGATCCTGAAAGGTTGACACTTGAAATGAATGGAAATAAAGCTGAAACTCGGTGGTATAGTTATTCGAAGCATCGTGGCCTCTGATCTCGATATCCCACATGGAAATCTTTACGACTAACATCTGCGTCGTCGTGAAATCAACTCTGAAGATGCCGCAGAAAGAAAAGCTACTTAAATTAGTGAACATAACCTTGTCATACCAGGAGAACCTAGTAAAGTATAACATAAACTAGGACTTGGGTATCCAAAATCCATTGCAAATAATAGGAATAAGTACATAACCGAAAAAAGGATACCCGCAAACACCGACAATCGTCAAGTAGTTAGGAAACATTCCATAGCGTCGCAAAACTGACAAAATCCCGCTCAATAATTAACTTACTACCTTACCCATGTTAAATAGCTACTCAACTAGATCTGGAAATATTGATGTGAAATAAGGACAAAACTGTACCAGACCTAGTTTATCTAACTGGATACGGACAGGACATAGCCAACATATTACTAAACTTGGGCATAGTGAAAATCAAGGACTTCAGCTTCTAGGAGAGCAGCGCAGAGGCAACATCGTATTGCTGTTGTACACTTACAAGAAATCTCTTGTTGCTATTTTGGTTTAGCGTTGACTGTTAAAATCTACCTAGCTAGAAAATATGCTGATAGAATCACTGTAAACTGACTGATAACAATGGCTATTAGTTAGTTTTGTAGAGGTAGTTGGTTGGTATCAGTTGCATCAAGAGTAGAATAAGCGAGGCGGATTCCTACAAATTCCATCAACAACAGTAGAGAGAACACCATCAGCGATAAACCGGTTATTCAGTAGGTACAGTATGGCAATGTTAAATTTGTTTGACACTTGCAATAGGTAACTTTGCTTTCGCTCTGGGATAATTTTAAGCAAATTCTCAATTTATTAACGGCCTCTGTTGGTTGACGCTATTAGAGATCACTAATCCTTTGATCGAGCATTTTTATTTAGTGTTGATTTGATATTATAAGTTGCATCAATCAAGATTTGATGTTATTGATTGACGAAGATCACTGCGCAATTACAGAATACAACAGTTAATATGGTAATGGTACTAATGGTTTTGAAAGAGATCGTTAATGTGCTCTTGATGCATTTTGCCTAAGAGCGCACGACTTGCATTCCTTTCTTACTAAAACAACAAATATTGTATTTCGTGTTAACGCGAAACTGTCGTTTTAGAAATGTTTAAGGCCTTTTTATGTTTTTTGTGATATGAATGACTAATAATGTTCTATATATGTATACTATGTGACTGGCCAGAAAATGACATGATTTAGATCTCTTTCGAAGGATCTTGGATATGATAGTGCGGAAAATTGGAACGAGTTGCAAGGAGCACGGATGTAATTTCAGTGACCCCTCCCCTACATCTAGAGATCACTGAACAACTATCTATGGTACTCAATCGCATGGACAATCAAAACTGTACCATATTATCATTTATCAGTTAACGATTTTTTTTTGCTTAATTCACTTCTCCGATTAGAATAATGCATATATGAATTAGGTATTTATATATGATGTAAAAAAAAACACCGTGTTTCATTTCATTATCTTGATTATGTTATGTTACTTGTCTTAGTAGATTATGTTCTGCCAATTCTGTACAAATGTTCAGGCCGAAAAAAAAATTAACAATAGTTGAACGTCGACACTAATTTACAGAAAGGCTGTTGACCCGACTGTCGTAATCGTCAGAGCGCTGCGAATCCGTGAGCGTTCGATATTTCTGTAATAAATAAATTCAACAGGTTCTATTCAATCAAGTTTTACTAAAAATATTTCTGGAGCTACTTTTAGTTATGTATATATAGAAATAATAGTTTTGATGAAGGACATTTTCCTCCCTTCCTTTCGAAAAGGGAACTTTAAGACCGAGGGGATGGCGCCGCGCATCAAATCAATACAGAACCCCCTGATATTGCGCGCGCATAGGGCGGGTGATATGGAAATAGTCTCTTAAAATTCCATTGGCCACTACTAACTCACAATTCTTAATGTTTTTGGACGGCGTACCTAAATATTTTATATCTCCAGGTTCCAGAAAAAATAAAAATTGTTTAATTAGGATGTTTTTTCATCGGAACAAATCATAACATCAATTTAAGAAATGGTTTTCCTTTGCGAAAATATAAATTTTTGAAAAGAGATGCTTTAGCATTATAAAAATGTGTCAACTTTCAAAACCACACACGTGCTCACTCAGTTATCTAACTTGGCCTCCCTGGTTGGAGAGATATTTTTCTCGACCGTCGATTTTTCCGAGCATCGAGCAACGCCGGCGCAGAGGCGACCACTCCGCGCGAGTTCAAGGCGAGCGCGCGCGGTCAGGTTCGAGGACACGAGCGTCGGCGGCGCGGGCCCCTCGCGGCGCCTCCACAAGCCCTCAATACCCCATTCTTCTTACCTCTAAGGATTTTTACTACGCCAGATAATGCCCGTAAGCCCTCCATGCTAGACGGTTCGTTTAGACATCAGACAATATTTTTTTCTGTAGCTACCTTACCTACTGACGGAAAAAAATTGAAATTTTTTAGCTGATAGGCAGGTATATAGATACACACGTAATATTATTACAAGATTCGTTCTGTGCGTTTTCGAAAACCATTTAAAAATACTTCCTCATTCAGCTATGAAGCTTGAAATAGGTAATCTCACGTGATCGAGATGAACTCTTAGAGGCAATAAAGACTGAGTTCATGGCCCTCTGAGGCACGACTCGGCTACGAAAAAACGCATGGACTTTTGTTCAACTTGTGAAATATTACAACTGAATAATCACTAGACAAGCGGAACAAAAAAGTGTACGTATGGTGAGTTTGGACAGACATGTGTCACCATGAATATTAATTTGGGTTGGTTTACTTCCGAAGTGTTAACATAGCTTATATAGGTTATATTATAATATAAGGAATTTTTAAAGTACTGGATGATGCTTTAATTTCGTTGTCGGACCATCGAGCAGCGTATAATATGTGGGAAACACTACACTGGCTCACTAGGCACGACGAGGCGGCTGCCTTGTCATTAGGGGTCGATTCACCCTCATCCGATCCGTCTCTAGCCGTCCCATTCTTTCACCCTAATATTAAGCGATCTCGCTCTCGCATTTGTTTTTCAAACGATTTCTTAGCCGGCGGGAAAATTGGCAAACGGTTAATGTAACTTATTTGTCGACACACGACGAACTTTTCCGAAAGTTAAAATGGATAACAATACATCATCTTCGTTGGTATTTGGTAGTTGTACTTTAATACGTAATTTTACCATAACAGCATGAAAAAATAGAAAGCTGTTATCAATGTTTTAAGTGATAGGTTAAAGTTATCGCAAACGTGTTTCTTATCTGCCATTGCACTCGTCTTCCGCGTTTTGATTTATTTCGTCTACCTAAATACTTCTGCAGTTTAACTATTTATTTGATTATTATCTCATTGAAAAAATTCTCAAGCAACCAACCCAAGTTATTTGAGAGATACTGAGAACTTTTGTACACTGCGCCAGAAAAAAATCTCTTAATGTTACCGGAAGATGGAAGTGAATTAATAACGTAATGGGCCACGGTGCGCCAGAACGAGTTTATTTATAGTTACGGACAAGGTACGGCGAGTAAAAGTTAATACAAAAAACATCATCCCAAATCTTGAAGCCTTCGACTCGTTTTTTATGCATGCCTGCTCAGGCAGGCGTTCCAGTCCGGTCCCCCGGTCGGCAGTCAACGGATCGTGGGTTGGTATAGGTCTCAATTTAAAAAAAAAATACAACCACAAGAAAGTGACTTCATGTTCTCATTTCTACGTTATATTAGAACAAAATGATCGGAATATTTTGTCAGTGACTTCATTTAATAGGTTTAATAGTTACTTTGATCACCATTTAATGACTATTATTAAAAAGTTTACTTAATAAGAATTTGTCTAATGCTACTTAATAAGTAATTAAATTACTGCTTATATTTACTTCTACAAATTATTTTCGCCATAGTGGTGGTACCTACGGTATGGCATTGCATACCTCAAGGCAAAACAGGTTTTACACTACTACTTGCGTTGCGTAGTGGTTTCATTGTGCTGTCCTTCCCTTCCCGCCGTTTCACTGCATCGTGCCCGTCAGCCGCCATGCATCGCCATCTGCGATAAGTTAAAATGGCGCGAAAATGTTGCTTCCTTATGCAGAATGACGAATCTGTTCAATTTATTCCTTGAAACTTTCTTATAGGTAATAAATAAATAACTGGGGGACTACTACGAAATTCGATTTTCGAAGTTCGTATCGTGTCATCCCTTTCACTCTTATGTTTAGTACTATTAGCGTGAACGGAACGCGCGAACGACATGATACGAAGTTTGAGAATTGAATTTCGTAGTATAAAATTGATTAAAGAGTATAAAGCCAGTTTATTATTCACTTCACCTTCGTTTGCTAAATTTAATGCTGTATAATTTTCAGAAACATTTTAATTAACTTTTACACGCTACGATTAGTTGAATCCGAAAACAGTTTTTAACAAAGTGTTTTCTTTTTCATTTCAGGCGTGCTCAGATATGGATTTATACATCACCGACTCACTCCAAGATATGCTGGACATGGACATTAAAAACGAAATGGCCACAGATCTAAGCAGTATAACAGATTTCCCTGTAAGAAATATATCACCAAACATTATACTATGTATTACAAATTACTGTCAAATTACACTACTAATGTTCATGTTTCCCATCTTTGCAGGACTCATTAGGTCTAAATTTTTCTGAAATGCCTCCTTTATTAGATATGGACACTGATAATTCTGCAATATGGCTCAACAACTCCTCTAGTTTTGTACACAACTTGGATCTATATGGATCAGAAGCTAACGCCGTAATGGTCAACCCGAACTCCGTCATGCCGTCCACATTCGCAGAAACACCAGTTAAGAGCGCTGTGAAAGAAGAAGCCTCAAATTTATTACTAACATCTGCCAACAATAACTTAAATAGCAATACGTCAGTGCCTAGTCCTAAAGAAGAAAAAAGTCATCTTACTTTTTCTCCCAACGCAATCAAAGTATCTAAAGTGGAACCCGAAGAGCAGCCCGTCGTAAAGAAACCTCTAGAAGAGGCGACCCAGATGGTCATTTATGTGCGAAAACAAGACAAGCATGTGGTGAAGGATTTACTGAAGGACCTAGATACTAGCAAACTGAAAACTGCCGCTCAAACTCAAGCTCAAACAGTGAGAGTAAAGGCAGCCCACGAATTAATAAAAGTGAATAATAAAAACTGTTCTATTTTGAACACAAGCCAAAAAGTAGCACAACAATTAGGAACTAATACCATTATATCTGGTAATATTCATATATTAGATGCACAGCAATCTAGGACAATTTTAGCTAATAGTAACAAGAGTCAAGCGACGATACTAATTGATAATTCGTCGTTGAACAATAATAGGCAAATAATTAAGACATCAGTTAATGGAGCGTTTACTGTGGATACTAGCCAAGCTAAGTATGTAAACTCTACGATCAAACATACTTCCGGCGCCAGCGAGTTTCCTAAACCTGCATACTCCTATTCCTGCTTGATAGCTATGGCGCTAAAGAACTCGAGAACAGGCAGTTTACCAGTCTCGGAAATTTATAATTTCATGTGGTAAGTAAGCTAACTAACATAATACTGTAAAACTGGACACATTTTTGACGAAAATGGATGCTTTATTTGTTGTTTTTGTTTCAGCCAACATTTCCCTTATTTTAAAACGGCGCCAAACGGTTGGAAAAATTCAGTGCGTCACAATCTTAGTTTAAATAAATGTTTTGAGAAAATTGAAAAACCATCTACGAACGGAAGTCAAAGAAAAGGTTGCTTATGGGCCATGAACCCGTCTAAAGTTGGGAAGATGGATGAGGAAGTTCAAAAGTGGTCGCGGAAAGATCCTCAAGCTATTAAGAAGGCGATGGTTTATCCAGGTTAGTATAAAATCTCCAATAATAGATTTATCTTTATCACAAAAATTTAACACACAATGAATATCGTTCACTACGGATATCAACAGAATCGTCTCTTCAGACTGCTCGAAAAATTAGTCGCACTCTTTCTTATACTTTGTAACTCTACTCGACTCATAGCTGTATTTTCAGCTCGAAATGGAACTTCCACTAATAAAGCTTAATGCATCATATTTACAGACAGTTTGGAAGCTCTAGAGCGCGGCGAGATGAAATATAGTGGCGCGGCCGGCGACGTGGATGAAGACGACCCAGACGCGGATGCTGACGCAGAATTAGATGCTGATGTCGAGATCGACCCCGAAGTCAAAGCCGAAGTAGAAGAGGAGGAGACTATTGTAGAACAGGTATGCACGTACTTATGACAAATCTAAGAGCTGCCTCATAGAACTAGTGATCAATACTAATATCCGGCACGGTCCAACCGCCGTACAAGATGCTAAAGGTAACGCTGCCACCAGAGTTGAGGCCACGCACACAACCACATCTCATGTAATGACAGCGGGATTTTGACGTCGTGTTGACGTTTAACTAAAACACAACGTCAAAATCCCGCTGTCATTACATGAAATGTGGTTGTGTGCGTGGCCTCAACTCTGGTGGCGTTACCTATAGGCAAGTGTTCGTTACCAGCAGTGAACATTGCTCAACTTTTAAGGGACACTACATTGTCACGCCTTGCGTTAAATGCACAGTTTTGCGAAAAGGGCCTTAGTAAATGGGTGGAGACCAAAAAGTTGGACCATGTTCAATCATAATTAGCCATACAAAATGACTAACTGGAAACAGTTCTGTTGTGACTCGACTCGAACCTTCTAGCATCCGTTGATTTGTTTGAAACAAGTATTTTTAAACAGATACCTTTAGTCATCCAAGTTAATGTCCTACGCTAGGGACTTCAGGCAGGGTTTTGTTGTCCTCTTGAATACTTATTATTAAGGACATTTGTGCAGTCATTCAACGGATTGTTGATCCAAAACCTTAAAATCTTAATTAATCCGTGTTATATACTTTGGTCATACTCATACCTTTTAAAGCAGATATTGTTTCCTTTTTCGTACACTTTTTAATACATTATTTTTTTATTTTATATCATTTTTTTTGTTTGTTTGTTTTTTATTTTATTTATTTCTTATTTTTTATATATATTTTTAAATTGTATTTTCTTAATAGTAATAATTGTTAGTGTTTTTTTTTGTGTGTGCGAAATAAAATTTTTTCATTCATTCATAATTCTTGTACTTACCACGATTGAATTATGTTTAAGCTTTAAATTGTAGTTTTGTATCTCAATTCTGTATTCCCTCCAAAGTAATATTAACCTTGAAATTCTCGGTAACACTGCACTAACATTATTTGAAAGAGGGCAGTGAGATAATAATGAATATTGTGTATTAAATGAATGCTAATATAAATAAACACGGAAATCTCTTCAGGAGGTGTCAGATCAAGAGTTGGAGGTGGAAGAAGTAGTAGAAGGAACGGGCATGGTGGGCGGAACTTACCGACTACTGGCAGCCGGGCCTTCGGCGCTCGCCTCTTACATCACCGATGTCGACTCCGGAGAAGAAATCAGCGATATTGAGGTAAGCATCATTGGTAATCTTTCTTTGGTTTACAGAGGAAAAGAAATTAAAAAGTTAACAGTCGTGCTGCTCTTTGCAGAAGTGACTCGCTTGTGTATTGTGTGTAGGTTGTTGAAACATTCCTTTTTAGTGCACCTCTATCAGCCTATGACGTCATCATCAGATCTAGTGGTTTAGGTTCTGCGTTTTCTGTCTATCAGTCAAATTAGGCGCAAGCCACAAGAAGAGACGTGAGACGGGGCGCGACTCAGTCCGTGTCGTTTGTTCGCAGGCCGCGTCTCCGCCCGTCTCTTCTGTCTGCTTTGGATCACGACGCTTCTATACATTTAGCCGCGACTACGATGCGCCCCGTCACACATCTCTTCTTTTTCGCTTGCGCCTTACTCATTTATAGGCTGAGAAATACCCATAATTTATTGTCTCGTGAGACTCCTATCCATATTTATCGCTTTAAGGTAGACAGACCCCCCTAGTTAATATACTCATACTCATTTATTCATAATATTTATTACATGTCATTCTTAAAATTATTCTAATATATTATTCCATAGTCATCATAATAATTAGTAAGTTGAAGTTTCTGGCTGAAAGTTAAGGAATTCATCAAAAGTGTAGAATGTGTGCTCGAGAAGCCAATTTATATATTGATTTGTTACAATATAATCTACTTCAAATGTGGTATCTTTTTCGACGAACGTAGACCCCTTGGAGGACTGCGTTGCTCCTGGGATTCGATATAGACCACTTTGGGTACATTGGTTTAGAAGACGGTTATTTATTAGTCATGTTCTTGACTCTTTTTCATCTTTCCACATACTGAATTATACATGATTTATTTATGCAGTAAGCTTCACATTTTACCGGTTCGATGACGGAATATTGTAGTACAGAGAACCCAAATTTGCAGTAATTTTTGACTGCACGTGATTGTGTACAATGAGTCGCGTACTCCATTGTACACTGCGTTGTACCAATCTGTATAAATAACCAGTTTAAACTGAACTTACAATGTACTCCCGTTCCCAGCATTATTGGTAGGCCAGCTGTAGGCAGTCGTAAATTAGTGGCCATTGGTCGATTAGTCACTTCTGTAGTTAGCACTAGACCAACACCACCATCAAACTAAGACAAATAAGAGAGATGACAGTATTTCGACCAACACTGAGAATTGAAAGTGGTATAAGCAGTAGGGCTTAACTCCTACTCGATTTCTCGATTATATCATAGTCCAAACAATATATTTATGAAGAGTAGCATCGTATTTTAATCGTTGTTTTATTTATTTCAGGTCTTAGATCAATCCTATGAAGAAATTGATATTGACGTAACGAAACCTATGAAACTAGACCTGTCCGTCTCAGAAAACTACACAAGTGAGTACATAGTGGAATATACACTGATAAATATACCTATTTCATTTGCAACAGTCAGTATAACGATAACCTATGTATAGATAAACTCAGCGACAGCGTTCAAAAAGTCGTAGATTACAAGACTGTCCAATGTAAAATGTTTCCAATTTGTGCGAGTTTGAAATAAAGTTTTTTTTTTTTTTCAGTTCATTCCGCAAAGAGGGCGAAAACAAGTTTCATCTACCAGCCGGTGGCGGCGCAGTCGCATACGAGCCGGCGGAAAACACCGCTCGTCAACAGAGTCGCCCTCATCTAACCAGTTAGTGGCAGTAGTATTGTAATCAATTGTGATCATTCGACGTGGGGTCAATGGTAGTCTAGCGTAGTCTCTTCAGTGATTGTTCTGTTCCATTAATGTTTAAATTACGGGAAATTCGAATTGTAATAATTAAGTTGTGAGTGGTGTGAGAGTGTTGAGTTCTTTTGTCAGCTAGAGTTCTGAAGTCTGTAGGTATGAGTTGACCCGTTCCTACGCGAACGGACACTTGTTACATATCTTACACTTACACTGTAAATTAGTTTAGTTTAAGGGGATTTTGAAAGCTCATGTGTAACTATTTACCGAAAGCTCGGTATTTTAAATATTGGATAGGTACATGAAACTTCACTAATGGTACTATAAAATAATAGTGTTCAAACGTAGGCAATACAAGTAATGAAATGTTCCCATTTTAGTTTGTAAGAGGCTGTGTTTCGGCCACATCGTGAGTACAAAGACGTTTCTGCTGCTGTATTGACACTTTTCGTGTCGTTTATCTGAGACGTGTGGATATTATTATTCCACTACGCTGGCTTAACATTATTTTTTATTATGTTAGACATTACTGCTATTGTTAATATGTAATACTACTGACATTGTGCGCCGGACTCTAAAAGATCTTTACCAAAGAACTTTATTTAGACTAATCTTTGACAAGAACTTTAGAGATCGGCTTTTATTATATTGTTGACTAAAGTCTCGATACAGTAGCGTGCACTACAGCGGGTATTAAGTAAGTTCCCACCGCTATTCATTACTTTCTTCTACTTTTCTTTACATAAGACAGTTGACACTGGCAGCTCTAGTCAGAGCTTCAAACAATTTTACTAGCTATATCAAATTGAAATATTCTATTCGAATGGCCAAAGGTAATTCACATCGCGTAAATAGCGTCACATGTGCATTATTTATTGGTACTATTAATTATATCTCTATTAGCTGATAGCTAACTCTCGTGCAATCGAAAATAGCCTTGGTCACACACGTTGATCTGCCCAACATTGACTAATGGCCTCGTTCCGTACAGTCACCCTCAAATGAGTGGTGCTAGGACTGCTAGGCTAGGTGTTCCAATGTATTTGATGACGACTGTACGTAACCTATAATGCCATTGTGTTGGGCAAATGCTGGTGGGCTATTGACGTGTACACACTTCTGAAAACTATTTGAGACACTACATTGTGTATTAAGCATTATTAAGGTTTATTTTGTAACAAATTACTCATTTCTGAGCCTATGTTGAGAGAGGAACAATATAAAACAATCTAGGCTTTGAAATGACACATTTATCAAGTATTCATGAAGTGCACAGTAGACATGATAATTTTGGACTATAGTCGTGATGTTATCGTGTTTGTTCTTTGTAAGATTTTCTCTTTACTTCATAAAAATACGCATGGTTATGTACCTACCCTAGCGTAAATTTAATGTTTAAGTCATTCCATACAAAAGTACATAATTGTGAGTTCAGACTGATACATTATAAACAGTTAATTAATTCAGCACTTCAACAACAGTATCAAGTAACGCCAAGTCTTCCATCAAATAGTTGAAGGAAATTTTTCTAAACTTTACCCTGAAAACGACTTGAAAGGGTTGATAAAATGTCGTAGGAACAATTTTCAGGGGTGTCCGAATTAGGTGCAAAATATATAATTATGGTTGTGTTAATTACAATAGATCTCAATGACTTCAAGATCGTGGATTGTTATAGAAAAAGAAATACAGCACACCCCTAGTCCAATGCATTTATCCATGTTACATGGTACTTGATAGAATCACTGGTGAGTGATTGAATCGAAATTAAGCGGTATTGTTTTTAGGAAAAGCGTAAGGAGCAAGATTATTATGATAATGTTGACCAGATAATATGAATGGTCTTGGAATTACTATCCAATGTGATTGTTTACAGAGTAATGATCTAACGGACACTTTCAATAAATCTGACCGTTTATTGCCTAACGCGCTGACGCTTGCTTTTGCGTTCACTATTTCTTTCTGTTAAACGGTATAAAATGATGACAGAAAGAGATGGTGAAAGCGAAGGCAAGCCCGGGCGTTAGGCAATACCGCCTTTGGTCTATCTTATTGCAGAAAAAGTTTGAACTGATTCAAACTGGGCTAGGCATAGTCTTTTCAGTCAAGGCTCATTATAAAACATTGTGTCCTGGATTAACACATATCGACGGGTCTCTGCTTTAACATCGTCTATGTATAAATACTAGCTGTTGCCCGCAACTCCGTCTGCGAAGAATATGGGTAGGTATAAAAAATAGCCTACGACCTATTCTCAGACCTACCGAAGGTAGAGAAAAGTTTCAAAAAATCGGTCAAGCCGTCTCAGAGGAGTTCGATAACAAACACCGTGACACGAGATTTTTATATTATATTAGATTTACCAAATTGGAGTATACACGGTCTATAGTGGCTATTCCAATTTCAAATACGAAGTTGAGTCAGAGGTCCGTCGATATGATACTGTTTACCTGAATGTGGTAGTTGACGCCATTCATCAATAAAACCAGATTAATTCTCCAATAATTACAATCTGGTTATCTGGTCTTTTTCACACGACTGTTGAAGGAGGGTTATGTTTTTCGAGCATATGTATCATTCTTTGGCACGCAAACACTGCAGCCTAAACGGCTCAATGGATTTTGAAGTGTGAGGTGTCATTAGATTCGTCTCAGTTCTGCGAGTGACATAGGATATATTTTCCCGGAATTCCTATGAGAACGGGAATTATACAGGCGGTTTTTTTTTTAACTAGTATTGATATTTAATTTTAATTCGATTTTAGTTGCTTTGAAATAAACAAGAAGTTAGTCAATTGAGTTTTCTAATAATTGTCATCATCATCACTGCGAGTCAGCAAATAAACTAATAAAAATATATTAATTGGCTGACGTCAACTACACAATTTCATGGGAATGGAGGACAGATATCAGATATTTACCCTTGAATAAATTGTTGTTAGTGATGTCTGTGTTGTTACATTTTATGATGATCACTCCTACTAATGTCGTTAGTATCATTGCTCTGGTATGGGATAAGAGTATTTGTAAGTTAAGTAGTCAATTAGTTGGTGGCCCAAGTAACAAATCGGTCTTGAAGGGTAAGCCGAACGTATGCAAGACCGAACGTCTTGGATTATACTGACCGTAATGTCCTAAAGCTAAATAAGCTATACAGGGTTATTACACCTACGTACTTATTTGTCTCGGTACATGGAAAGTTATCTCATTTTCAAATAAGTAATGCGGCAATTACATTAAGTCGATCGCCGCATGCAACATGCGGTTACCGCAACAGTGTGAAGAGCACGGTAGTCGGCCGCATTCGGCGAGCGACAGCTGCCAGCGCATAATTTTATTATGGCCACCGCATTAGGCGGACAGACGAATATGAAGACTACGTGCGGTCGCCGAAGTAGTTTGAAACATGTTCGGCTGCACTGGAGGATGCTTTCAAGACTCTTGACCGGGAAGGGCGAGGCATCAATGTAAGTAAATGGCGAACACATCACTTAGATTTGCCGATGATATAGTGCTTATGGCTGAGACCTTAGAAGACCTAAGTGTGATGCTCGCTGACCTCGGAAGGGTCCCGAGCGAGTTGGTCTTAAATTGAACATAGATAAGACTAAGGTCATGTCGAACGCCCATTCAACTTCTCATTAGGTGAACGAAGTAGTGTAATTGCCGCATAAGTTCTTTTGTATGTCAGTGGTCACAGACGGACGGTATTACGCACGCGGCTTTTAGTTATGGATGTTAGAAAACGGAATTTTGATCAGGAACTTTGGAATTCTATTATTTACTTGACTTTAGGCTAAACTTAATTAGCGTTTACAGAACGCAACAAGATTTTATAATGTAGATCATACCTTCTTATACTAATATATGAAGTATCCACGTAATTGGCAAAACTTCAATAGCGTGCAATGTGTACAAATAGACTTAGCGACAACTAATTTTGCTTATAATAATGGATAACACTGCGTATGTTTGTGGATTTTTATTGATAATAAATTAATGCATAGTTACTATTTAAGTGTAAGAAAAAAATGCGTTCGTCAATAAACAGAAACTTCGTATCGTAAAGTTTAACCCCAGTTGACATAATAAGCGAAATCAATAATTAAGGTACATTTAAAACTATTCTAAAAATAGGGATTAAGATATCCAAAGTGGAATTGCGTCAAAATAATGCCAACAATGCTGAAATTTTAATAAGGACTTCCGTAAAGTAATATTGAAGCAGTGTAACGTGTCTCTAACCAATTTAGTAACATTTAATAGAATTTGTATTTTTCCACTGCCAGTATTTCAACATCCATGTAAAATATAATAAAATAAATAGCCTTTAAGGATACCTAGTAGTAGTAATTAAAATGTAGTTTTATTACTATTAATGTAAGAATGCTGAGTCGAATATGATTTTTTAATAACATTTTTGTAATAAAAATGAAATTGAGTATTTTCTGTTTTATTTCATAACCTGCTGCTTAATATTATTTTATTATTCCCCGATTTAACTGTTACAACTTTATTCTTCACCATCGCACCCAAGTTGGAAGGAAACTTCGTGAATTTGAAACTGTGAAAGTGAAACGAAAATGACTGACATAATACGTACAGGTGAATTTTTGATCGTAATACAAATTTAGTGATTCAAGCTTAGTTGATGCTGGATAACATAATACATGTACTCAATTGTTGAAATTGGTCTGATAAAGTTTTGGATAAATGTCCATACTTTGTTGTAGTTAAATTATGAGCTAAATGTATGGACACCTCAAATTTAACAATACTAATTCTAGCAACTGGGTAAATGCATTATGTTCTCCAGCATTAACAAAGCTAGAAACACTAATTTTGTATCACGTTCAAAATTTTACCCTGTACCTATAGTAAATTGTAATCTAATGATTGAAAAAGTAGCCTATGTCACTCAGTGATAATGTAGCTTTCTAACGGCAAAAGAATTTTTGAAATCGGTCCAGTAATTTCGGAGCCTATTCAATGCAAACAAACAATCAAATCTTTCCTCTTTATAATATCTTCTATAATATAAAAATGGATCGCTGAATGTGTTGCTAAGCGCAAATCTCGAGATCAGCTGAACCAATTTCGCTAATTCTTGTTTTAGAATATTCCTTGAAGTACGAGAGGATGGTTCTTACGGAGAGAAAAATTTAAAAAATTGCCTGAAAAAGTCTAAAAAACAACACTTCTATACTCCCATACAAACGATTCGTAATAATACATAAAAGTCAATTTGAACTTAAATACCATACCATAAAGTTTAATTGTTAGTGGAGAGGTTCCGGGAAGGCTAAAAAATTGAGTGACACTCAACACTAAAGCCCAGTTTAGACCTGCTGAGTTGAGTAGAGTAGGGTACAGGAGGGTCCTCTAGGCTTCAGTAGGGTACAGCAGGGTACCGTAGGGTAGAACAGGGTCCAGTAGGGTAGAATAGGGTACAGTAAGGTAAAGTAGGGTACAGTGGGGTAAAATAGGGTACAGTGCGGTAGAATAGGGTACTGTAGGGTAAAATAGGGTACAGTAACCCTACTGTACCCCATTGGACCCTACTGTAAATAAATACCAGGGGCAGTCATTAACTGTTTGTGGTATTAATCTAGAAAACCCATGTTTCTCGCATGGTCAATTGTATGTTGTCTGTTCTCGTGTTGGAAAACCATCTGCTCACACATCCATTTGCTCCATTTGTTTACGCGCCAGGTAATCAAACAAAAAATATCGTGTACCATAAAGTCCTACAATAAAAATGAAACTTAATTTAGAATAAGTAAAAATAAAATAAAATATAATAAGTAGGCATCATAATAAGAAATCTGAAATTGTGATTTTTTAGTGACTATTAAAAGAACACCTGTTATACAGGGTGTTTGGTAGCTAAGTACAAAGCTTTAAGGGGGTGATAGCCGAGGTATTTTTGAACATTTTTAGCCATATATGTCTAAGCCGAAATTTGATATTTTTTTTTTAAATTGAAGACTTAGGAATTTTAGGAAAATACCCAGAATTTGATAGTCACGAGTCAATATTGCCCCAATGAGCGTTAATTTAGAAACCAAATCTTTTATTTCGGATAGTTTAATGTGTATTGGACCAAATGAAATAATTTTTAAGTGTCTTTCTTGCCACAAAAACAAAATGGAGGCATTCGAAATTACTAAAAATGTCTTAGGTTGGAACAGAGTCATTTTTCTGTGCCATAAAAAAAAATTAAAAAAAAATCCTTGAAATGTTCAAACATTTTTAAAAACATGCCTGTTTATTGTTCTTTCTTTTAAGGTATCGCTCATTGCCATTGCTTGCTAAATTTGAGATAAAAAGTAAAAACCAAACTCAGGGAGCACTCGCTAAGAATGCAATAGTCTTGAAATTTAACTAGTAAATAGCATGTGAAAAAGACAAGTCTGCGTCATTTTTCTGTGCCATATTTAAAATTTCCAAATTAACGCTCATTGGGGCAATATTGACTCGTGACTGTCAAATTCTGGGTATTTTCCTAAAATTTCTAAGTCTTCAATTAAAAAAAAAAAACAAATTTCGGCTAAGACAAATATAGCTAAAAATGTTCAAAAATACCTTGGCTATCACCCCCTTAAAGCTTTGCACGTAGCTACCAAACACCCTGTATAATTTTTATTTTTTGACATAATTGTTGACTTACTTATTAACTTTCTTTTTTTTTTATCTTACTAGCTGACCCGGCGTCCCGAATAGCAGAATAAGTATTAAAATAAAATAAAAAATTAAAGAATCGACTATTAGGCGGTACGAAGGTCGCCGGGTCAGCTAGTTACGGCCATATCTTAAATCCTCGCGTAATTGCCATAAAGATTTTTTTCTAATCAGAGTTAGTGATGATAATTTAAGATATAATTATGATATCAGGCAAAACATTTTTGTGAAGAATGGAAGGAAAGGAGAAAAAGATCAATCTGAAAAAAAACTATCTAAAACGGCATTTTGTTCAATTTTCCATTGCCCCCATCCCATGAAAACAAAGCTGTTTGAGTAAATTTTAAAAGCGTCGCATAGAACGATAGCAAAAATGTAGTAGTAAAAAACCTAGTATCCAATACATCAAGCTCTGTCACGATGACAATTATATTTAAAAAATATGTGAAATGTCATGTCATGTCATTTTCACGTTTCTAATCTAAATAATCTAACGTTTATTTCTTTTGGATTCGCTGATCGTTCGCTTGTCTTTGTCTATATATCTTTACGAGTTTTAAGACTAAACATCTGTTTTACTTTAAATTAATAAAGCAGCTTAGACTATACTAGTCTAAAGCTAAGTATGTCAACACGCGAGATACTTACGTTACAATTTGGACACTATTCAAATTATGTAGGATCACATTTTTGGAACATACAAGAACTTGGTTTCGACTACACCGGTGCTGTAAACACTGAATGCAATCACGACATTCTGTACCGAGAGGGTCAAACAGCAAAAGGAGAAGTAACCTATACACCTAGATTACTATTGTGCGATTTAAAAGGTTCTTTAAAAACATTACCTTCTAGTGGTGGTTTGCCTGATGACTTAAGTTATGACGAATATATTCCTTGGGATGGCGTTGAAAAGATACAGGAACCAGTTGCGCCCAAGAATAAATATTTAGAAGATATAGATACTGCAGGCCCTTCTGTGACAGCATCAAAGCAATATGATTTGGACAACAGTGTTAATACTTGGACCGATTTTTTGTATCCCAGGCTACACCCTCGTTCTGTTAATATTGTTAAACAATTTAGTCATGGAGATGATAATGTAAGTATAGTACAATATTAACCTTCCATAGACTTAGGCACAGATGCATGTAAAATTTATAGCTGTGTTCTATTTTTATCTAAAAAAGTGGTACTGTTTGGGACAAAAGTTTGAGAATTTTTTTTATTCTCCCATTTGAAAGGACATTCCCAAAGTAACTGTGACTTTTAGTTTTTAATAGTATGAATATTGGACATAATAATAATCCTACCTGTCAAATAAAATAAACCTTGGGATTAGTGTTTTGGGCTAATTTATTAGGCTCTTGCATCTAAGCCAGATGGCATTGGCTAAGAAGACAATGAGAATAATGCTTGGTTAACCTGTGGCATATAACTAACTGTTTATGATTTGCCAATTTCCATTACTAGTTTCAATCATCTTTCAGAGAACTTACACAAAATCACCCAAGAAAGTTGCTGGTCATGCAACAGGTTAAACAGAAGTGCTTAACCCTTCGTATGACTTAGCACTGTTCTGTGCCACCCCCTTTGCATACCAAAGGACTGATCACTGATCAGTGACAAAATCACTAAATATGTATATCGAATTAAGTGAGTTAATTTAATAAATCAAAAAACAATAAAAAGTAGCTTTTGTGGTTTTGGCACTGATCAGTGCCCTGGCACACAACAGGGCCTGTGCTGAACAGCACCAATGCATACTGAGGGTTAAATACAAGTACCAAAATATACCAAGTGTTCTTTTTTATTTCAGACACTTTTCGATACATACAATACTGGGCATGGAGTATGGAAATCAGATTTCGGAGATGACTTTAGTGACAACATTAGAAAATATGTTGAAGAATGTGACAGCATACAGGGTTTCCACGTAAACTTTGACTGTACTGATGGCTTCTCAGGTCTTGCCATTGGGTGCATAGAACATATAGTTGATGATTACACTAAGCCAATATTAGCTCATCCAATCATAGCTTCTCATTACCCAGACAATTCACCAACAACTCAAGAAGAAAGAGACATTTCCAATCTCAAAGACTCTGCAAGACTTGTCAATACTCTTCTTTCCATTGAAGCATTATCTCAACATGCTACCTTGTTTGTTCCACTATGTACAGGAGAAAAGGGATGGAGGAAACCTGGCAACCCCAGGTTGTTTGAGCACATCTTTTACAAACCAGAAAAATACTACCACTCGTCCGCTCTGCTGGCTTCTGCTATGGACACATTGAGTCAAAAGTACAGGCAGAAAAGCAATTTGTACACCTTGTCAGATATTTGTGCAGATCTGACAGGCTATGGAAGAAAAATGGCAGCAGCATCTCTAGGTATACCACTAACAATGAATGAATCAGAGTACCTGATAGATTATCTAAATAGAACAACTAAACCTATCTACACATGCATCACTCCCAGTTGTAAAATAGCAACTGATAAAATTTTCCAACTGATCACTGTGAGAGGTATACAAGAGGGACGCTTAAAAGCTCCTTTGAAGGATGCAAAAGAGCAGATGAATTTACCAGCTTACAGATGCAGAGATGTGAAAGAAATGTTTGAATTGTACTTCCAAGCTAATAATTTCCTCTCTGCAACTAATGTCACTATTTGTGAAAAGCCTATGGAAGTGAAAACTCCATATCCAAAGTTCTTTGCTGACAAGTTGAACAAATATGGGTTTGTTAAAAAGGAGTATAGTGAGGATAAAATTGAAAGCTGTCCGGTCATTGCAGGGTATCATAATGGCAACTTCTTGACTGACATGATTGAGAAATTGCATCGGGAAGTAAGCAGGATAAAGTTTGCTAAACTACATAAGTTCAAAGAGGAAGGATTGGAAGCTGCTGAGTACCAAGAGACTTTAGATAGGCTTGAAGAATTTAAGGATAATTATGAAGACAATTTTGAACTGTAATAATTAGTATTTAAGCCTTTTGTAAATAATACACACATTGAACTAACAATTACTTCCTGTTCTTTTATGTGGGAATGGATATGGGTGGATATTTTTTTAACCTTTTCGACGCCAACGACACATATCAGCACCGCAGGTTCTACGCCAACGACTGATATATCAGTCACGGCGTGCCGAGCGATATCTACCTACGTGCATTTCTGTAGGGTTCAACTTCGCGTTTGACATTCCGATGTCACGGCGTATGAGCGAGAGCTGTTGTATTTGACAGAGCGTTGAAAAGGTTAAATTAAAGTTTTCCATTATGGTTCAATAAAGATAAGCTGTAGTTGCCTAGTGGTTTGACCTTTGGCCTCTCAAGCAGAGGGTTGTGGGTTTGAGCCCGTTATGTGCGAAATTACATTTGAAATTTACCATGAGCTTTACAATGAAGGAAATCATTGTGAGGAAACCTACAGACCTGAGAAGAACTCAATGGTGTGTGTGAAGTTCTCAATCCGCACTGGGCCCGCGTGGGAACTACGGCCCAAGCTCTCTCCTTTAAACCCTTCGGCTGTCTAAGCACTGATCAGTGCCAGAATCACAAGACATACAGATACATGTGAAATTTTGCGACAGAAGACGGGTTAATAGGCCTGTGCCCAGCAGTGGGACATATAGGCTGGGATAAATGGGATAATGTTACCAGCAGTCATCTAGTTGTGACAGCCAATGAAATGCCTCACTCGCCACGGTCATCTATACATGACTAACATTCAACTCGAAATTAATCCTTCTGCAATAGAATTAAAAATCAAGTTGATTTGTCGCTGGATTTTCTGTGGTGTACAGAGCACGTCATTTCGTTTGTTTTGTGGCGGTGAAGAGGTCCCTGTCCTATGTGGCACATGCGCCTCATGTGTGACTTTACTGGCACGTCCATAAGGCACATGTGCCTCATGACTCTATGAGCGTTTAATGTCATTGTTACTATGGGCACATGTCAAAAGAACGCGGCACATTGCTTTGGGACAGGGAATCTGTTAAAAGTGATAGAATGACATCACAGGATGATCCGTTTTGCTAATTTCGTTAGTTACAAACTACTACAGAGATCGATACGGCCAAAATTACAAAAATATGATATGTATAAGTATACACAACACAACCTTAATAGTAAGTTAATAAAAATCGTGTATATACATATTTTTGTAACTTTGGCCGTATCGATCTCTTTGTAGTCGCCTGTACTATTTCTGGTAGATTTAGAACACAAAAGTAAAATTCATAAAATTTATTTTTAAAGATGATTTAGATAAAATAAATCATGTCCCAACCACACAATCTCATTGTACACAATATACATCTAGTCGAGACCACTACCGCGATCATGACGAGCGCTCCAGAGCCCTTTCTTTCATCCTTGTGATAAATGCTGCACCTTTGTTCTTTCTGAAGTTTTCATATGGATCGTTCAGATTCACACCAACGCCTGGAAGTTAAATAACAAGTAGGTTAAGGTTAGTATTTAATTTACCGTATTTTTTTGAGACTATTTTTGTAATTAGGGATTTTGTAATCTATGTTCTTGTATTTCTAATACTTCTAGCGAGTTTTTTCCCCCTCTACGATAAGAAGCTACCTATAGCGCTTTATCATTGGCGACACGACACCGTTGCAGATGTATCGCTGCCGTGTCGCGTTAGTAAAGAAAACGCTATATCTTATCAACCGACGAAAAAAACGGAGGAGGTTCTCGAGTCGACGCGTGTTTTTTTTTTATTTATGACGCGTAACTTTTTACAGAGTAGTCCGATTTTGATGATTCTTTTTTTATTGGAAAGCGTATACCCCGAGGGTGGTCCTATTTAAATTTGGAAATAATATTCCTACCCTAAGGGTAGGAAAACAGGGGATGATTGATTGTTCAGCCACTGATTGTACTGTATGACCACGCATAACTTTTACAGAGTAGTCTGATTTTGATAATTCTTTCTTTATTGGAAAGCGTATACCCCGAGGGTGGTCCCATTTAAATTTGGGAATAATATTCCTACCCTAAGGGTAGAAAAACAGAGGATGATTGACTGATTGTACTGTATGACCAGCCATAACTTTTTACAGAGTAGTCTGGTTTTCATAATTCTTTTTTATTGGATAGGGTATACCTTGAAGTTGGTATTATATAAGTTTGGAAAAAAAATTTACCCCAAGGATGGGAAAAAAGTATAAAATTAAAACTTTTTAACAAAAAAAATAAACCGCCGAAAAAAATTAAAAACAAAATATACCTCTTTGTTTGACCTTAATCTAAATACCAGTTTGAAGTCGGTGCCTCAGCACTAGCCAGGAGGAGTGGTCCTATAATTGTCTACCTAATTGGCTTCTATCACTCCTCCTGGCTCGTGCTGAGGCACCGACTTCAAACTGGTACTTAGATTAAGGTCAAAGAAAAAGGTATTATTTTTTGCTTTTCAGTTTTTTCGGCGGTTTAATTTTTTTGTTTAAAAGTTTTTTTACATTGACGATACGAAGCTCGAAAATCGAATTTCTTAGTATAAGGCCAGAATCGGCGACGATATATCGTAATCATGTCGGTACCGGTAGCGTTTTTTGCTGATGCTGGGTTCGTGAATGTTGGGGACCGGTCGTTCTCGCCCATCGCGAACGACGTCTATACGCCGCGGGCGAGAACGAGAACCACCAGTCCCGAACATTCCAGAAAATAGCATTTAGACGCCGTGGGTTGCTAGGTGGAAATAATATTCGGTTTTGCATAGTTATCATTAATCACAAACGTTTTCTAACCAACTGTATTCTATCATACGACATTTGAAAAAGAACTGAAAAGCAGCAGCTTTATATACTTAATATGGCAAACGTTATGACAAATTATATTTTGGTAAACAAAGGGATACTGGTCAGAACAACTGGAGCTGAGCGAGGAGGTATTGCAAACTGTCTTTTCATAGCAGAGCAAGCCCGCGCTCGTTTCTCCGCCGCGCTTCGCTCCTTTTCCTCGCTCCGCTTCCTGGTCTTATATGAATTTTTTAACTACTTTTCCAACTCCCTATCCACTGAAAAGCGGACGCAATTCTATTGGTGGATATCTCGGTCACCGCTCCGCTCGGGTAGGTCCCATTTGTTTTATAGAACTAATACAGGGTGGCCAAATAACAGGTATACAATTTAGTTTTTGTAATTTTATTCTATTAAATATAAAAATTATTAAGTATTTCTTAACACAAAGATTAGATTTGTGTATTAGGGCCGGCAATTAAATATGGAAAATAATGTCAGACGAATGTCCGTCCACCACTAGAACATGGCAGATGTGCTTTTCATCGCATTTTTCATCACATTTTCACACATTTCCTGCGTTAGCTTAGTGGCTGTGTCTCGAATATTTTGTTTTAATTGCTGAAGGTTCATTTGTCTGTTAGCATAGATACATCCCTTTAGATCAGTGGTTCCCAACCAGTGGTCCGCAGAAGCCAAAATATGGTCTGCAAATGATTTTAAATTTATTTTCATGTAATTTCCTTGAGATTTTTATTAAAGTTTCAGTTTGATTATTACAGTTTTTTATTTTTATTAAGTATACACCTACATAGGTGTATACTTAGGATTAGGTCGATTTGTGTAAGATTGTCCGCCAATATTTATTTTATTATTTATTTACATAGTGGTCCCTGCTAACAAGAATAATATAAAAGTGGTCCCTGACCAAGAAAAGATTGGGAACCGCTGCTTTAGATAGTAGTAATTTTCATGCAACAACTGTTATATTTGCCGCCAAAACAAAATGGCAGCAAAAAAAAAGTTTTATACCACCAAGTTGGCCACCCTGTATATTTGGTACGATTTTGAACTCTGTTACTTCACGATTTCACGGTTGTATAGGACAAATGAGACATTCTCCGTTCCAGTGGACAAACAGCCTCAGATATCATGCAAGGTGTACCTTTGTACTGGTCCTGTTTGTCGCGCACGGTGCCGCCGCTGATGGGCTCGGCGATGCCCTGCCCCGCGGCGCCCAGCCCGCCGGCGCTCCAGCCCATCTTCTGCAGCAGCTGGTGACCCTTGTTGCTAGCGTCTAGGCCGCTCGACGTCGCGGGATACGATGCTGAATTACTTCTGTAAAAGTATGAGTCATTTTCAAAGAAAGTGTACACAATTAAGAGGGTTTATACCTGCAGAGTTGGCAACGTTGCATTTTTGTTAGTTTTTCTCGATTATTCCATAAAAATTGAATGAAAATTAAAAATGTTTTGTATACAAATTGTTCTAATATATAAGTTAATGTGTCTACTGCAATAATAATTCGTGATAGACTTTTATTTTCTTTAAAAACGAACAAATTATTACCTAACGGTTTTTAAAGAAAATAAAAGTCTTATCAAGAATTATTATTGCAGTAGACACATTAACTTATATATTAGAACAATATGTATACAAAACATTTTTAATTTTCATTTAATTTTTATGGAATAATCGAGAAAAACTAACAAAAATGCAAAGTTGCCAGCACAGCAGGTATAAACCCTCTTAAGGGATTTAATAAAAACAAAACTTAATTGATTCCTTTGCGTGACGAAAGTTACCCATATAGTTTGTATGACTATTATAACTTTCGTAACACAAAGGAAGCGAACGTGATTTTGTTATGATTAAGCCCTTAACTATGTACAATTTTTTTGAAAACGACTCATATTTGACACGTGAACATGAACATGCTCACTTTTTCGTTGACTGTTTTTATGGTGCCATGATAATTGTTTTTTTTTACAAAGATGGTATAATTTGTTTGATTGTTTGTCTCCAGTTTGGAAGTTATGTAAATTCAACAATACATAAAATACCAGTAGGGGTAGGAATTTTTCCCTGATTTTTTGGATTTTTAGAAAATTTCCCTGACCACCTTGAGCTTCCCTGACTTTCCAGAAAGTGGACACCCTGTGTGTGACGCCACCGTAAAACTAGGCATTATTTCTTCGCGATGTTTGTATTTATTTTTATTGTTTTCCAGTTAGATGGGTGAATCAACCTTTTGTGTTGTTTACTCTGTCCCCGGTTGTCCAAGTGACACTTCATACTGTTTCATAGAAAAATGCTTAGGTTGTCCAAGGGACAAAATTTATGTAACCATAGCAACGGGTGGCACTAAAAAGTTGATTCACCCAGATATTGTTTTATTAACGACAAATAGTTCGCGAAATGAAACAATATTTCACTGTATACCTACAATGAAGCACCCATCACGGAATATATACAGAGATAGGAATATATTCCTTGCATAATCTAAAGTTTCCTGTTTTTTCAGTATATTCTAGTTTCAGTATGACATTGAAAAAAAAATTGACAGCCAATCAATTGACGTTCTTTATGAAGTGTTAAAACACGATTTCATACAGATTTTGTATAGCTAGATTGAGCTTTGATGTTGTTTGTCTGGGTTCATGCCCAGGACCCCTGAATCAATTGAATAATGACTTTTAGTTTCAGCTAGCTGGTGCGGGAACTATACAATTTTCCGGGATTAAAAAGTACCCTATATGTTAATCCAGATTATAAACTATTTGAGTACCAAATTTCATTAGAATCCATAAAATCGTTTTAGCATGAAAGATTAACAAACATCCATCCACAAAAACCTTAACGGTTTATATTATTATTTATAACTAGCCTTCCGTCCGCAGCTTCGCCCGCGATAATTTAATTTCCCCGTAGGAAAAGTTATTTTCCCGCGGTAAAAAGTAGCCTATGTCACTCAGTGATAATGTAGCTTTCTAACGGCAAAAGAATTTTTGAATTCGGTCCAGTAGTTTCGGAGCCTATTCAATGCAAACAAACAAACAATCAAATCCTTCCTCTTTATAATATTAGTATAGAAGTATAGATAGTGAGATGACTTCTTAAGTCTCTGGCCTCGGCATGATTTAAGACGGCTTAGAGCAAAACCCTTTCATTGTGAAAGTCCTGCTACCAACAGTGGGACGTGTATGGTATGGCTGAAGATAATGAATAGTTACAGGAAGCTAGGCGGGGTAGGCGATCGCGAGCGTTCGACGCGTCGCGACCGCGGGGACTCGCGGTGACGCTCGCGCTCTCGCGACCGGCTGCGCGACCGCGATCGCGACCGGGACCGCGATCTTCTGCGACCTGGTGACAATACAAAATTTATTTCAGACTAAGTCCATATTTTGTTACAAGTGATACTTAAGAAAACGTACAATACGTTTACTTTCAGTTTACCACTGACAGATGGCTTGCCTTCAGTTCATTTCCAACTTTAACACCATACAAATAAAGTAGCTATTACAAAATCTGCAAACGTGGGTAACGGTATTCTAAAATTGGCTTTATTTGTAGGTCGTTAAAGTTGAATATGAAATGAAGGCAAACCATCTGTCAGTGGTAAACTTTATGTAATTTTACTGTATGTTAGTAGTACAATAACAAAAAGTAAAATCTCTATATAAATAAAAATGAATGACCAAAATGTTTGTACGCGCATAACTTCCTATCGACTGCACCAAATTGGATAATTCTTTTTTTGTTGCGTTTGTTACTCTCAGGAGAAGGCTCGTATGAAAGAAATTTTAGAAAAAATACAACGGGGGCGAAGCCGCGGGCATCAGCTTGTTTTATACAAATTACATTAAATCAAAATAAATGATGATGATGATGAAAACAAATCCAAATCAAACTACATAATTCATAACAAAAAATAAATAATTAAATTAACTCAAAATAAATTAAATAAAATCCAAACGAATCGAAATTAACCCCTTGTATGTCAGACAGAAGTAAAAATAATACTGCATTCAAGTCTCGTTTGTATCAAATAATACCAATTATACGGATTGAAATAAAAATAGAAAAAAGTAGCCTTAAGTTTGGCACATATCTGTGACTGGACATACCAGGGGTTAAATTAAATCATATCACAATGGGTAAGTCATATAACACAGAATGGAGACCGCGGACTGGCAAGCGCAGTGTGGGACATCCACTAACGAGCAGGACGGATGACCTGGTAAAGGCCGCAGGTTTACGGTGGATGGAAGCCGCTTTCAATCGTAATGATTGGATATCAATGAGGGAGGCCTATGTCCAGCAGTGTTTGTTGCCTTTATTCCATGTTTCAACCTAGTCTACCATCCCAAGTGGGAGTTATTGGAGCCACCATTAAAGTGAGTGACACCAGTCAAATAAAAGCTTGTAAAACTGCTTACTGTCCCGTTCTCTTCTCCATGCCGTCGATCGTCTCCGAGGCGAGGGCGACCGCGATTTTGATTTCACTGGGGACGGTTTTTCTGGCGTTCTACTCTTTGACCTGTCGCAAGCAAACATAATTTTTAATTTATTTGTATCACCGCACATTGTAAGCACAATAGAATAAAAAAAAACCGGCCAAGTGCGAGTCGGACTCGCGCACGAAGGGTTCCGTACCATTATCTATAAAAACGGCAAAAAAATCACGTTTGTTGTATGGGAGCCCCCCTTAAATATTTCGTCACCATTTTGAAAAAACCTCGTATCTCAAATCAATACGTAAACCAAATTGAACCTTGATATACTTTTAGTAAAGTTGAATTGGCAGATTTCCGATTTTTATTTTAGTTTAATTATTTATTTTTAAAGTGAATATATAATTAAATATTCTGTGAATATTTCAAGCGCCTACCTGTTGCCGTTATCAATATCGAGCAAAAACGAGCAATAAAATCACGTTTGTTTTTGGGAGCCCCCATAAAAATTTATTACTTTTATTATTTTATTGTTATAGCGGCAACCAAAATACATCATCTGTGAAAATTTCAACCGTCTAGCTATCACGGTTCGTGAGATACAGCCTGGTGACAGACGGACGGACAGCGAAGTCTCAGTAATAGGGTCCCGTTTTTACCCTTTGGGTACGGAACCCTAAAAAAATAAGCATTTCAAAATATAAAGAAAAATTAAATTGTTTCACCAGTGAGGATCGTGTTTACACCTACAAAAAAATAGTAATGGTCAAATAAAACGTGCACATTTAAAAAATAATAGAAATATCTGATCTGTAAACACATCTTGCTGATGTAAAAGATTCTTGCCTCAATAAATTTAACTCAATTCAATTGATAATTTACAGAAAGGGGATGTGATAAAGACTACGTAATTATAGATAATGTTTAGTTGTAAATAAATAAATAAATATTAGGAGACAATCTTACACAAATCAACCTAGTCCCAAACTAAGCAAAGCTTGTACTATGGGTGCTAGACGACGATAAACATACTTACATAGATAAATAAATACTTAAATACATAGAAAACATCCATAACTCAGGAACAAATATTCGTGCTCATCACACAAATAAATGCCATAACCGGGATTCAAACCCAGGACCTCTTGCTTCGTAGGCAGGGTCACTACCAACTAGGCTAAAGCGGTTGTTAATAGATTAATAGTTGAACATTCAACGAACCTGTATCTTCTTCCTGGTGGTGAAGGTTGTTTCTGCAAGTCCTTTGGTATGGGCGACGGTGATCTTGACCTTTCTCGTCTGCCATTTGCAATGTCTTCTTCTTTTTGCTTCCTAGCTGCGTTTTTAGCTTTGTAGTATTCATACAGGCCTAGTTTTTCCCATCCCTCGCTAAAATGAGAAGAAATAATAAGTACTTTGCCAAATTTCATTACACAAATTCTATGTTCAAGTAGCGAAAATGTAAACATAACTGTATTACAAGGTCATAAAACTGCCTATGGGTATGATTATGACCTTTAACTGTAGCTGGTACATTTGTGGTGTCAATAACCCCCATTTTTCATAGTGCATTTGACGCAAAGAGTTCATAGATTTCGAGAAATTCGCCTAGTGTCTGGAGAGCTATCGCGCGTGAGTTCATTTAACGGGTTACATGAGAATTTGAATTATGAAGTAGTACAATATTGTCAATTATTGCCACTGATTCAGAGTCGAAAATTGCAGATCGTACTTCACCTGCACAACTGTGAAAGCTTATAAGCGTTTGAGGCACTGCAACAAGTTAAGTTTGACTCGCTGGAGAACTTAAAACTACTTATATTGGTGACTTACTTATCTCTGGGGCGCTCGTGATTAGGTGATGCGTAGAAGGCGTCTACAGCAGCTAATAGCCTGTCGTTTGGTGGAGCGGGGGGAGGTAGACGAATTTTAGATGGGTCCAAAGGTCTGTATCGGTCTTCTTCCAACTGAAATATTGTTAAAGTTATAGAGAAATTTTCATTAAGTTATTTGTCGACCCTGAATGAAGGAGAATAATGCACAAACTGATAATTCAAACCTTATGGTCGTTTATTTAAAGTCGACAAATACAGGTCGTATTTTAATCCCACTCCAATCATTTGGAGCCGAGAAATTACTTAAAATTAGAGAACACAACAGCAAGCAGTTTTGAAAAATTAAATGATATAAGTGCATTTCAAGTAGATTGATAAAACAACTACTGTAGTAATTAGATAATGCAACTAGCAGGAAGGATCATAAAATCGAGGTTCACAAGACAAGACAAAAATTAATTAACAAACTTACCATAATCAGAGGCACCATTAATCCAGCTGGTAATTCAAAGTATGGTACAGAAGGCATTAACTCATCATTATTGATTTCAGGTAGTGGAGGGAAGCCCGGTGGGGGTTTAGTGAGATCTGGAAGACCATTTCCAAAGCCCACTAACACAGGAGGTTCTGGTTGGAACCCTGGTGGGGGCTGAGAGAAATTTACATTTGGCAAATGTGACAAGTCAACCTCCTCATTCTCCATATTGTTCTGATTCTTCATTTGATCAAATATCTGACTGTCATAACTGTTCTCATTCCCGCTTAAGCTATTATTGGAAGCATAGTTATCACCACTTTCACTACCATACAGTTGCTGAGAAGTCGCATTAAAATTCTGATCATAGTTCATTGAATTGAAACTCTGATCGTTAAAACTATTTTGGAAGTTATTCTGGATATTATTTTGCTTCATGCTATCGTTACTTTGTTCATGGTTATTTTGCATTTCCATAGTGTGCTTTTGCATCTCGAGTTGTTGTATTTGTTGCATTGTGTGAGCCACAAAGGCCTGATGTTGAGTTTGGTAGCTGGAAACATAGTGAGATTAAGAATGGGTTCAATATGAGACTTCTTGAAATATAATACTGATACATACTTATCGAAGGTGGATTTGGTTTGTTGCGCGAGATGCGAGATGGCGCCGGCGTGCTGGGCCACCAGGTTGTTCTGGTACTCCTGGTAGCTGCTTGTGGGGCTCTTCATCTTGTCGATGACTGCCGTCTCGAAATAGTTAGACTTGGACTCCCACAGCCGGAGCAGCTTATTTAACTTAGCCTCCTGCTCCTCAGTCACGGCTGAAACAGCAAAATGATTAAACCGATGTCGTATGGGCCAACGAGACTAAGCAAGTTACCTGACTGACGCAAACCACAGGTGATGCTCTAAAGATGCTTTTATACAGGATGAGAATGCACAATCGAACAAAAGAGACCTATATCTCGAGGGCATTATTATAAATATGTTACCTATACTGGCATTGCAAAACATTGGTACCACCACATTTTCCAAATTTTTCTTGAGATCTTCTGCGTTTTTGCGTGCACTGTAATTAGGAATAACAGTATCATAGACACCGGATTGATAATGACAAGACAACAGGGGCTAACAACATAAATGGTCATGACTGAGACAATAAGAAAGAAATATAAAGTACATAATACTTTTGGTCACACAAAAAAAAAGTTGCTGGAAAATTTTATTCACTCATTATAACATTTATAACATTAATTAATAATAGAAGTTGGTTTCAAGTAAAGAAAATATGACCTCCATTACATCAATATTATCATATTTAAAATTACCATGACCATTCAGTTTTAAGAGCCTAGACATAATTTTCAGATAAAAAAAATCACTAAGTAAATTTATATTTTAGATTTGGGATAGAAAACAAAATATTACTAGAAACATGCTTTGAACCATTTTTGGTGTTGATAATTTACTAATTTCATATAAAACCTTCACTATTTAGTTTGAATCATGATTTCTAGTTAGTATCAAAAGTTAAGAGATGTAAAATTTTAACTAAGTTTAATATTAGTTAAAAGATGAAATCAAATAAACCCCAATGATTGGTCTGAGCGGTAGCTGATACTAACCAATGGTGAAGCACATCATTGACGAGGTAAATGATGTGAAGCTTCTGCGTGAAAGCAGCTCCTGGCTGTGTCACTTTGCGCAACAGATGCTGCGATATCACTTTTCCCGCATCGTGGGATGTAGCATGTTGCAAGATCCAGCCCTTGCCTAAAACGTCATGAAACAAAACATTAAAATACTTGCTTCATAAGAAAGGATACGTTTTTAGACCAAATTGATAAATTAACAAATAGTCTGACAGCCAAAGACATAAACATTATACAGTTCATAAATATTGCACCTTTGGTGGAACAAAGGCATAATTCCAATGGATACTAATAGACAATTTTATTATGCCCATGTCCCACCGAAGGTACAGTACCCAGCCATAAAGATTGCACATCGGTCTTTGGAAAAAGACTCGGCAAATGTCGGCTTTGTATAGCGTTGTCACACACTACTTATGTGACGTTTGTCAGTCGTTGTTCAGGTGCAGTAGGGTACGGACGCGTTCCAGTGAAAATATATAATATAGAGTTATTGAAACCCCCCAACTTAAAATTGTATGATGGATTACACTGATAGACTAATAATAAATACAGCTGATAGTGACAGTGATTGACCAAATTGAGAGCACAGATAGTGAAATGGAAGATATTGAGATTTTTTGAAAATTAAAATTTATGATAAAATAGGTATCTTTTAATATACTTTAATCTCTTTTTTGACTATTCTTTTTTCTAGTAGTTGCAACAACCCTCTATAGATATGAAAAGTTTACATAAATAAATAAAATAAATAAATATTCGGGGACAATCTTACACAAATCAACCTAGTCCCAAACTAAGCAAAGCTTGTACTATGGGTACTAGACGACGATAAACATAATTATATAGATAAATAAATACTTAAATACATAGAAAACATCCATAACTCAGGAACAAATATTCGTGCTCATCACACAAATAAATGCCCTTACCGGGATTTAAACCCAGGACCTCTTGCTTCGTAGGCAGGGTCACTACCAACTAGGCTAAAGCGGTCGTCAAAATGTCATGCATGTCATTAATTTGACGTAAACTAATTAAGTCCATGGAGTGCAGTATTTATTTGATATCAAACATCACTTAATAAATACGGCGATTGATGGACGGTCGCCAGTGTTCGGAAATCGTCGTAAACTGCGAATTGTCTCTTGCTAAAGGCCGATGTACAATCTTTATCGCGGGGTACTATAAAATAATCATTATTTAAGCTTTGCTTAGTTTGGGACTAGGTGGTCAATTTAGGTGGTGGACTCCAAGTTGCTGAGTGTAAGACGTCTGTACATCTTAAAAGCCGTAATGCGAGCGCACACCGTCGTCCCTAGATTGCCGATTTACACTCAGTTGCTGACGAAGCGTGTGTTTAGAGTTCCCTTACCAAAGACCAAATCCGCTTTCGCTAAGCGTTTCCCTGCCTACATGCATTTGCGTCTTTATAACTCTGTATGTAAGGTGCACAGTATCCAGAGCTTCACAATGGGTAGACTCGTGATGGTTGTGAGAAAGTGGCTCGAGACTTTGTCATATAATGATACGGAGGTCTTTTTTAACAACGGCCCCTAATTCCAGACATAAACACATACACACTCACACACACACACATACACTTACACACACACACACACACACACACCCACACTCGCACGCGTAACTATAAATATAAATTGTACCTACTGTAAATCTAGTTTAGTAAGTAATTTAGTTGTTGTTTTTTATTATTTTTTGCTTCATTGTTCTTTTTATTTTATTTTTATATATATTTTCTCTCTAGTCCTCTGGTAAGCTTTCTAAGTAAACTATATGTATAGTGCACTCCAAGGCCCCAAGATACAGGCTCTGCCTAGTTTGGGGTCTGCCAGATATTCCCTTGTATTTTGCTGATGTATGTTTTTGGAAAATAAATTATTATTATTATTATTATTATTATTTAATTGGTGTCAATCCTAGGTAAATTGAAGTCAATCATCCCATGATTATTAATATTATTATTATTAGCCCTCATATTAAGCTACATTTTAAAAGTATGAGTGAGTCTTAAGAGGGTTTATACCTGCTGAGCTGGCAACGTTGCATTTTTGTTAGTTTTTCTCGATTATTCTATAAAAATTGAATGAAAATTAAAAATGTTTTGTATACAAATTGTTCTAATATATAAGTTAATGTGTCTACTGCAATAATAATTCGTGATAGACTTTTATTTTCTTTAAAAACGAACAAATTATTACCTAACGGTTTTTAAAGAAAATAAAAGTCTTATCACGAATTATTATTGCACTAGACACATTAACTTATATATTAGAATAATTTGTATACAAAACATTTTTAATTTTCATTCAATTTTTATGGAATAATCGAGAAAAACTAACAAAAATGCAACGTTGCCAGCTCAGCAAGTATAAACCCTCTTAACTTGACAGTGACAAAAAGCATGGTTAGGGCATGCACGCACATTATACAGAAAAGGTATCCAAGTGCAGCATTAGGATTAAAATTTCCTATAATAATAAAAATATGCATGTCTTACAGTTTCATACTTACAATTCTAGACAGACAAGTGTAAAAAACAGCTGCAAATTCTCTAGTACTCTAATTATTTTTAATTGGTTCATATGGACTTATCTAATCTGTGTTTAGAAACAAATGTCTAATTGTTTGGTAACCTATTTCACATAGTAATATGTATAAAATAACATGTTGATATGATAACAGAACTATTTAAATAGATTTTACTGAATAACTCAATTTGGTATTTTACTGAATACTTCATAAGTCTCATGCATTTTCAGCTTTAAAAATTTTAAACATAGAATCA
Source organism: Archips xylosteana (assembly GCA_947563465.1). Taxonomy (NCBI): domain Eukaryota; kingdom Metazoa; phylum Arthropoda; class Insecta; order Lepidoptera; family Tortricidae; genus Archips; species Archips xylosteana. The sequence continues at coordinate 16,807,560 of OX387346.1, forward strand.
TCAATTGATTTTAAGGCTTGCTAGACAAGTCTAACATATATTTTTTCTCTTGCCATATGCAGACAACTGTACCAATTGATTTTGTATATCATTTGTATTTTTTTTTTGCCACAATTTCAATGTTCAGATAATTTGAAAATCTTGCTCAATTAATTACATACCTGATAAAGGTGAGAAATAAAATAATCTTATCTATCTAATACCTTTAAATGAGAATCTCGGAAAAGGCTCCAACAATTTTGATGAAATTAAAAATTGATCTAGCTTGGTTTTATCTCTGGGAAAACGCTTGGTACCAAGTTCCAGCCCGAGCGGAGCTCGGTCGCCCAGGTACACTTAACTTATCTGAGTATACTATACTCAGTATAGTGTCAGTTATATGAATAAGAAACATAAACACACACCTGATGATATGCTATCCTTTGTGCAAGTATCAATAATTGGCTGTAGTATGTTGTCAAGTTCTGATAGATTAATGTGGTTGTCATTTGCTAGCGACTGAATTGTTTCCACTTGAGCTTTGCTGACCAATTCATTGATTTTAGTCTGCTGCTGCTGTATCAACACCTGAAAAAATACAATTCTTTTAGCATACATAAACATAAAATAAATATACCATTTCTAAATTATTACAGCAATAATCTTATTATATCCCTCTACGAGGACACAACCTCAAATGACGCCTGTAAAAACAATGTTTCATTTATTTTAGTACAGTGTAAAATGTTTAGGCAGGCATGCAACATAGGTAACAGTAGTGATATCAAAAAAGTCTAAAATCTTAAAAAAGGGCTTTAAATGCTTTTAGATTCATACTTTTATCTTGTTTTTATAACTGATTGCAAATTGTGCAGTTGTTTACTACAATTACTTTATTCTGACTTAAACCCAACACTATTGCTCCATTTCAATAAATAATTAAGTAACATTATGTACTTCTGTCCTTAATACAAGCATATCTTCTTAGGTACAAAATGGTTAACAGACTGTATTTGGTGGAGTAAATGCTTTACCATTTTTTTGACAGTTCCTACATCAGAAGAAAAACAATAAGGCTGATTGTTACATGGACTTGTAAGTGAAAATAGCCTTTGATGTTTTAAGCTGTACAACTGACATTGAACCTTACGGTGGTAACAGGAATTTCTTGGTTCACTATACATGTTACAAGCAGGATTAAAAGTACTGGGCTGAAGTCAATTTGAAATTCAGACTGACTATTTACATATTTTGCTTGACAACATACACTATAGGTAAATGGAATCCTGAAGGTAACTTTTCTAATAAGATTATTATTATTTAATTATAATTTCTTTTAGGCACTTGTTTTTGACAAGTGCTTATTCTTAGTGCTTCAAGGTAAGGCATGCGTTTCTGAGACCAACTCACCTTATGTTGAGCATTGAGATTGTTCTCAGACTGAGTGATTTGCTCTTTGAGCATGTTGATCTGCGCAGCGAGAGAGTCGCGGTCGGTGCGCGGCGCGGGAGGCGCGGGCGCGGGCGCGGCGGGCGCGGGCGGCGCGGCGTTGGCCGCGAGCCACTGCTGCAGCGCCGGCGCCGCCGCCATGGAAGCGGCGAGCCCGATCTGCGCGGCCGTCGCGCTGCCCTGTTGGGGCAGTACATATTGCCTGTTCTGAGCCATAAAGGCCCCGGCGGGAGCGGCCGCCTGGCCACCGGCCGATTGCTTTAGAACTATAAACAGCAGGATTCACTTGAGTCGGTTATAACAGGCAGCAAATGCGCGGCACTGCGCTCATTCTAACTCTTCGTCCAAACTCTGTTATGCTTACTTGCTTGCTCGGTCGTCACTTTATACTGGTAGTAATTGAAGTACTCCCCGCCGTACAGGAAACTGAACTTCGGGTTGTTCTTTTGCTTGTTTTTAGTCATCTTCTCGAATTCGGGGCCATTTCTTGCGACAAACTGCGCCAGTTTGTCTATAATGTTGCGCAGGTCTTGATCTAAAAGCATGATGACATGTACGTGCAGTATTCTGACATGAATTACATTACCAAAAGAAGCAGTTTTACAAACCTTGAGGTGGCTGCGGCAGTTCCATTTTATATGCTTCTTATTGAGGTTAGGGGCAAAAGAGAATCCTTTTTTTATTAGCTATGGAGATGGCGGCGTCGCAAAGTTCCCATAGCCATAATAACACATACAGGTTCACCAATCAGTTCACAATCAGTCCTTTTCTTAAAAGCTAAACTTCTTAATATTTAACACTGGTTTTTCTACGCACAAACTTTTGCACTTAAATGATAATCAAAAGAAAGTCTACACGTTCGAGACACCGCAGTGTCAGCCATGTTAACTTAATCCATTCACTCACTCACTCTGTCCTGTCTGACCCATTCGATTTATATAAAAAGTACTCTGTGCTGTGCATTCGATCAGTGTTGCAAAAGTTCCCGATTAATCGGGAGATCTACCGATTTCGGCTCTTCCCTCCCGATATCCCGAATTAGGGACCCCGTCTCCCGATTTTCTATATTTCGAAATGAAGTGACAATTAAAACAGTATTTTTAAGTGGACAACGCCAAAGGTAACCTGGTATCATTAAAACAATGCACGGGGATTCCCAAAAACTTCACTTACGGCCTTTCAATAATGTAGTACCTACCCACAAAATACATTAAAAATTATCTTAACCCCTAAAATAGAGTTCATTATTGTTTGGTGGGTGTACGCGGGAAATTCCCTAAAAATCAGGCAGGCTACTTCGAAATACGAAATTTGAACTTCGTTTCATACTGAATATTTTCATTGATTAATTTAATGAAAACTAAACAGCGTAACCAAACTTTCCACTGAATCAATAATAAAGAAGTGGTATGAACATAAATAATTAGTAATCACTAAACTTACGTCTATATATATTTTAATAATTTAATAGTTTGTTTGTTGTTAGTGTATAAATACAATTGTTTTACTTTTGACTGAAATCTCCCGAATTCTCCCGATTTTTAGCTGGATAATTTAACGATTTATAAATTTTCACTTTTGCAATATTGCATTCGATTCATGATAAATAGATTAATTACATATTCGCGCGAGAAGCAAGCGAATAGTGAGAGAAATCGTGATTACTGGCGAATGCTCACACGCGTGTATTGTATAATCCTAAATTAATTAATTTAACAAGTGATTAAAAATTTAAAATAATACTAGGTTTTCATGATAAAATAGTTGTCGTTGTTTTAAAAATATTTTATCTGTTAAAATACGATGACGCAATCAAGAATCATATCAAAAATTCGCCATATATTTTATGCTAGCAATACCATCTTCACCGTATTGATCGCATTGACCAATGGTTCACAACCAAAATAAAATCCATTGCAGTCATTCGTCGACGGGCGGTGTAGGCTCCGTCAAATCATCCAAATATCATCTGACGTGAATCATTGTCAAATATTTTAGGTATTGGGGAAATAACTAGTTAACAAAATGTATTCCTCATTGGTAAGTAATACGATTTTCAATTGTATGTGGGCTGTAATAATGTGAGACGTCGCAGTTACGAAATTCATAACAATTTTCGAGAATTTCTGTACAGTACATTTGAACCATATTCCAGTTATTTGTGGTCACTTTACAAGAGAAAGCCGTTGGTATTTAATAAAAAGTATAATTTAATATCTAAACCCACTTATTTAAAGTTCCATACTTTTCCGAAACATTCGAAAAAATCATAGCAAAATTTAGGATTTAATTGGAATATTTTTTGTTTTTCTCTGATTTATTTCCCTACATATTATCCTTTTACAGCGTATGAAGGCCGCCAAATGTCCTTCGGACGAGTTGGCGATCACTAACTGCGCTCTTATCAACCAAGAAGACTTTCCTAGTGATGTGAAGTAAGTGTTTGTTGATTTTTTTTTGCATTACTTACCTATGTAGCTAGAACATGTTCTAAGAAAGACACATTTGCTACCAGACTCGGTTTTCCATGCAAAAGAATGAAGTTGTACAACAATATTATCCAGTACTGAAAATATCATCAACTTGCCTTCCGTCCGCAGCTCTGCCCGCGATTAATTAATTTTCCTGTAGGATAATGAATTTTCCTGTAGGAAAATGTATTTTCCCGCAGTAAAAAGTTGCCTATGTCACTCAGTGATAATGTAGCTTTCTAACGGCAAAAGAATTTTTGAAATTGGTCCAGTAGTTTCGGAGCCTATTCAATGCAAACAAATAAACAAACAATCAAATCTTTCCTCTTTATAATATTAGTATAGAAAAGCACACCAGTATGATCATATTTTATTTACATGTTGAAACTAGAAATTATTTATTAGTTTTGTTTAAAAAAATTCATGGATGAAATCAAGAAAGTAAAATTACAGGTAACATTACATTAATTTATTATTTTATAGGCACATTGAAGTAACAACGGGACCCTCACAGAGTTTCGTCTTTAGTATTCGCTTCTACAATGGAGTGGAAAGCGGAACTGTGGGGTTCTCAGCCCCACAGAGGAAATGGGCTACATTATCCATTAACCAAGTAAGCAATAGTTGAACTTCAATAGTACCGTCAGGTGCAGAGGAAAGGTACCCCCACAGTGTGGTTGCCGCAGTTACAGTGGGGTACCTTTTCTCTGCTGCTAACTGTACATTATTGCAGAGGTCATCTTGCATTAGAAGTCTGAGAGCAAACTCCCTCTAACAATACCACTCACACTATTACTACTGTAATTAAATCAGACTTGTGTATTTCCATTACAAATAGTCCAATATTTGTTGGGACTATTTTGGAATGTCTCTTATACTCCAACATTTCTAAGTTTAAAATGGTAACTCTAATTACTCATCACCATGCTGACTGATTACACTTTTTTGCATATATTATACATGCGTTTTTTAAGTATGACTCATTTCACTTGATACTTTGTTAAGACAGTGCTAATTACAATGTGCTTCTTGAATGATGATTGTAACAGTCTGCATGCTATGTTAATTTTTTATTTTATTTGTAGTCTCAGTTCTTATTATATCTAGAACATAAATGCGACTATTTCTTACTAAAATTAATGACCAATCTCTTTCAGGTAGTTTTAATTGGTTTTAGCAATGAATCGTCACTTAAGACCCCTGGGACTTAACTACTTAGGATGTAATAATAACTGTGAAAATTGAGAAAGTCTATAACTATACACTTGTAAAAATGCTATGTTTTGCTGTTGGTACTGAGAACCTTATTTTAAACACTTAATTGCAGCTGTTGGATCTATCAAGATGAAGAAGTTACGTTTTTGGTCAGATGCAGTTTGAGTCGTCAGTTTAGCTAATCGTCAGATCATTTATTTAACAGATACGTCCAATTGCTTATTCATTTTGTGGCTTCTAAACAAATCTGGCAATAAACTGGGCGATCGTATAATCGTATGATAAGCGAATGTATCCAAAATCGTATCTGACCAATAACATAGGTATCTGACGAATATTGTGATACCCATCAAAATAAATAAATAAGATTGGCATGAATATATATATATTCATGCCAAATTACAGTTTTCTAGTACTAACAGTCTCTGAGCTTAGCCGCGGACAGACAGACAGACGGACAGACATGGCGAAACTATAAGGGTTCCTAGTTGACTACAGAACCCTAATAACGTATACTAGTCGCACGCGAATGAACGTTAAGTTTAAAAAACTAACAAAACATAATCGCACTCGATTGCGCGCACAGGCTTTCCGGCACGCAATCCTGTACGCTCTTGAGAATGGGCGATAGAGCGACTGTATAAAGGCGGCTATTGGACAAGACACTGACTGGTAGATTCTTCGACATTCATAAGAGCTCCAATTGAAGCCTAAACTAAAGTGAATAAAAAATTTTGTCTTTGATTTTGCCAGTCAATGTTTGGTCAAGTACAGTAGAGCTGTCTGTGTCTGGTAGAATACCAGTTACAACCAATCTAGAGTTAACAAAGTTTTTAGTTTGTTTGATTTCTTTTCCTTACGCCAAGTAATGCAGTGTATTATTAAAATATCTTATTTTCAGCCGATTGATGTGAAGCCTTACAAGCCTCAAAGTGCAGAATGCCTGTGCAGTGTGACTTTGGAGGCGGACTTCATGTCCAAGAAAACGTGAGTGCGAAAAAGGATACTTAATCTAATTACTATAAGGGTGAAAAAAAAATACACCGTATGGAGGGTGGGGTGGTATCTTAAATATTGGAAATAGAAAATCCAACACAACAGAGAATAACTTTTATTATTTGAAAATAATTGCTTTGTTTGTGAATTTTTGAATCTTATTGGGAACTAGCTTTAGCCTATGTCTCTTTCTTTTCTCTTGCTCCTGTGGAAGAATAAAAAAAAATCCTACAACTCTATTATGACCCTCAAGGAATGTATTTGCCAAGTATTAAGTTCAGTTCGTCAGTTAATATAAAAAATGCTCTTTATACTTTAAAATTGTGAAAGAGGTGCTTAGCTAATAATTATGGTTACGGAGATAGAGCCACTTTAAAACTAAAATATAAATTAATTTTATTCCCTATCCCGCAAGATTTTTACCTAATAGCAGTACACCTCTATGATGCTCAAGGAATATGCCTCCCAAATTTGAAGTTTCTAGCTCCGGTAGTTTAGGCTTTGCATTGTCAGTTAGTCAGTCACATTACTTTTTTTTTACTTGTTCGTAGATATGGATTGAACTGGTGTAATGTATGAAGAGAAAACAACATGTTTTATTTTATAATCTAGGAGAGGGTATTGATACAGATAACTTGTCTAAATAACATACAGCTTAAAACTAAACAAAGACTGAAAACTAACAAATACCTAAATAAGTAAACTGTTTAAAACTATTAAGCTACATTATCATGTTAGTTAGCTAGTTAGTGTTCCGCAAACTTTTTGTGTTCAAGGTACATCTAGGAAAACGAAAATTTTTGGATGTACACCATAAATGAAAAATCAGCTTTTAAGTAATATTAATCAACATTACGCCTCACTCGTGCATTCGCGTGATTTACATCTGTGTAAGTATTTTTCTTCCGTCCGTCTATTTAGCTTTATTTTATGAGATAACATTATTTTTCCGAGTTTCCGATCATGATTATTATTATTAGACACACCAACTAATGACCACGTTACACCAGTGTGCCGCGGCACACACTTTGCGGAACACTGAGCTAGTTAACTACCTAAATGAGATTTACGCTACGTTTATCAGTTCAGTAGTAATTACTAATGTTACGCATTTATTTATTGAACTTATTCGTTACTAGCTGTTTCCCGCGACTTCGTCTGCAAAGTTTATCGATATCCCGCGGGAACTAAGCAATTTTCCGTGATAAAAACCATCCTATGTCCTTTCCACAGCGTGTCAACGGAGCCGTACGACTCCGAACAGATGGCGCGCGATTTCCTGATCCAGTTCGGTAACCAGATGTTCACCGTGGGACAACAGCTCGCCTTCTCTTTCCAAGATAAGAAGGTGTTGTCGCTCATCGTCAAGAACTTGGAAGGTAACAATGCTTTTTGAACCTTTCTCTGTGTTTTGTAACTTTGACGGAAACTAGAATGGTAGTAGCCGACTCAAAAGGTTACCCTGAAATTGACAATGTGCATTTTATTTAAAATGTAAAATTTCTGGGTCTAGGTACTAATTTCGGTTGATATGACACATAAGCGCGGAAATTAAGAATTTTGGCGCGATTACGCTTGAAATGCTATTTCAATTACTAGCAATCCATTTGCAGAAATCACGTCTTGTTTAGGCATACAACCGAACTTTAACTTTTAACCGAAATTCTGCGACACCAAAACGTGATGAAATTTCGGTTAGTGCGCGACCCCGTATTTGTTGACTCTGAATGAAAAACAATGGTGCCTGATAATTCGAACCCTTATGGCAATTACACGAGCGTTTGAAATAGTTTGAATTATCAGAGGCTGTATTGTCTCTGGATCGTATTCACCGTCTCTTTCTATCACCATCATAGATCGTTTGACAGAAAGTAATAGTGAATGCGATAGCCACCGCCGGTGCTTTAGACAATAGGCGTATAGCAGCCTTATTGTCTAACGCTTCTGACGTTTGCCTTCGCAATCACTATCTCTTTCTGTCAAACGGTGTAAGATGATGACAGAAAGAGACGGTGAAAGCGATGGCAAGCGTCAGAAGCGTTAGACAATACGGCCTCTGGTCGTACATTAGGGCCGTGTTCAAACCAAACGTATAGTCAGCCGCCGAATGTGAGCAGGCTCACTGAGCCCCAGTGTTAAAATGAAAAAACGTAATAGCGTATTGTCGGTTAGGTGTGAACGAAAAAATGAATATGTATGGAAATACAATAAACTGCGTAACGCTCGCTCACTTTCATCGGCTGACAGTTAGTTTGGTCTGAATACAGCCTAACCGCACCCGCAGGCGTAATCATGCGGAATTTATCTTACGTAATTCTAGCAAATTGTATTAAGACCATTACTGTTAAAAAAAATCCAGGCTCTGAGCGAGCCTCTGTCAAGAGTCAAGAGTGAAGAAGTTGTTTAAGTATTATTTGTTGACAGCGGTGGACGTACAAGCGTTGGCTCAGGGCGCGAACGCGGTGCCGCGGCGTGTGCGCATGGGCCGGCTGCTGCCCGACGCCTGTATACAGTTCGATAAAGCCGAGAACTCCTCGCTCAACCTCGTGGGGAAGGCTAAGGGGTGAGACACCAAATAATCGAGCCTTTGGTACCGTTTCGTAGCTAAAAGTTCGTAACCGGCTTCGAAACGGAAAAAAAAGCCAATTCGTAACTGGCTTCAAAATGGAACTTTTCCATTACCGATTCGTAACCGCGATTGGTCACCAGCTTACCAATTGGTTACCAAACGGCACTACGCAGGCCCATTACGTAGCCAGCTACAAACAGGGAATTTCGGATTCCCATTTTGTAGCCAGCTACGAAAATTGGCTACGAAACGGTACCAAAGGCATTAGAGCAATATATGTAGTAGGTTAGATTTTTTCCATTAGACAGAGACGGCATCACATATATCTAGCACTTTTAATAACGTGAATTTTAGCTGGGAGTGGTAAAACAGGATATGTCTAAGCGCACTATGCCGAAGATAGGTAGGTGACCGAAGTTCTGCGGCTGATATGACACACCATAAGAGCGGAAATCACACGACTGAAATTCGGCTTGATTACGTTTGCAATGCTATGTCAATTACTAGCTACACGATTGCCGAAATTACGGCACGTTTTGTCGTGATCAGTCGCGAAACTTCGGGCAATTTATCTTTTCCTGTCAACTGTATTTCCTGTGTATCGAATATGTGTAAATAAACATCTCTCTCTCTCTCTCTCTCTCTCTCTCTCTCTCTCTCTCTCTCTCTCAATGCCCCGAAGTTCGCTATTACGCTAACACGTGACGTGATTTCAGCAAATACAGGCGCAAGATGTTTCGGCCAAGTGTGCTTAGTGCTGAAGACTTATCTATTTTAAGTCAGAATTAAAATTTGTGGTACGAGTAAGGAAACCAGCTAACACCAAGGATGATAATAGACTGGATTAGCAATCGCCATAGTACAGATCGTCCGCAGAAAAATAGTTCGATTATTAAATCTAGATGGCGCTGAAATAATAGCCCGAGGCTTTGAAAGCAAAACAATAAGACTACAGATGTTTCATATTACTACAAATGTATTATTTTTCAAAACACATAAACTACATTTGCAGTAATATGAAATATCTGTAGTCTTATTGTTTTGCTTTCAAACCCTCGGGCTATATGTCAGCGCCATCTAGATTTAATAATCGAACTATTTTTCCGCGGCCGATCTGTACTATGGCGATTGCTAATCCAGTCTATATCATCCTTGCTAACACAAATAAATTCCAACAGAAAGCAGCCGCGTCAATCCATCATCAATCCTGACTGGGACTTCGGCAAGATGGGCATCGGTGGTCTGGACAACGAATTCAACGCAATCTTCCGGCGAGCGTTCGCCTCTCGCGTGTTCCCGCCAGAAGTAGTTGAACAGTTAGGTAAGATAGTGCTGTCTCCGTCATAGCATTTACAGGGCAGGAGAGGAGAGGAAAGAAGGAGGGGAGGGGGGATCTGAGGCCACCCCAGAAAGGTTTATTATTCAGCCCAGGGTTTGGGTGTCGCCTCTGTTTATTTGTATCTCAGAGGCCAAGCCCCTTCCCCTCTGAAAAATCCCTAGATGTCAGGAAAATAAATGTATGGATGTACACACACACAGATTAAGCTTCGCTTCATTTGTTGACGACATGACAAAATGTAGGGTCTGAAACAATGTTTTTTCTTATAGTCTGTCTTATACTTTGATCAATTATAACTGTAGATCCACAGTCGCGCGCCCGAAAATGTCCGAGCCAAATGAGCGCCACTTTGATAAAAGTGGCCTTCTTTTTCTCAGTACGTTGCGTGAAATTGTCAAGTTTAGCTGTCAAGTGTCAACCGAAATTCGACTGTAATGAAGTAAAGACTAGGTTTAAATTTCTGTGTAGGTGATGATTTTAATTGTTATGCAAACAAATAAAAAAGTTCGGACATTCTTTGAAGGGGATTTTGTTCGGCAATGTGTATCTTCAGTTATAATTGATCAAAGGTCTTATAGCATGAACCATATGACTGGGACCAAGTTGTAGTCTACTTGAAGAAAAATTAATTAAACTTTTGGGGCTCAGCATCTATTAAAATGTAATTGAATGCATCAGTCCAAGTGGATGTGATTTTTTACTGATTTTGACATCTCAGTCGTTTAACGTCGTTTTGGCCACAGAGAGTAAAAGCATCTTTAGTTTCTGAATTAAATTAGATCAGTTTGTACAGAAATACACTAAAATTTGTCGCAAAATTAGAACAATTATGGCCACCATAAACCGCAGCGCGGGGCGTACGCGCGATGCCGACGGAACGTGCCCATGCGCGGTGTATAACACTGAATCATATATACGGTGACACCACAGAAATATATCGAGATAGAAGGAAAGAGTTTACGTACGTCGACTGGCCAAATGGAGTTTATAAGCCCCAATGCTCGCCGCGAACTTCAGTCTGCTCTCGACCGCGGTCTGCGTGCGACGTCAGGTTTTAAAAATAAAATGACTCGTTGTTCAGTAATTAACAGTTCAAATACTACAGATAAAGTTGGAGCTGTTAGTCGAGGTATTTCCTTTCATTGGTAACTACTATTTGTCCTAAAATATCTGTTATTAATTAAAAAACGATTTATTTTATTATTTTCATCAGAACAGTAGCGGGCGATAGTGTGTCCACGCTAGCTTTCCATTGCGGCTTTAATTTGACGAGCCAGACATGGCGTGCGTTCAAAACCAGCAATGTAAAAATAAGCTATTCAAACTATCGAGTCGCGTCCAAGGTCAATTTATCATTTTTTCTGTCAAAAGTAAGAATAGTGATGTACAAGTACACTATCGCAGTTCTTACTCGATTAAAATCGATTTTGAAAGCAGAGGAAATGATAATTACGTTTTTATATTATTATGTAGCTATATAATGTACGTAGTGCAAAGCAAATATTATTAACAAACAGGTTATGGTTACTTCTATATTGCAATTTTATTTTAGTTTTCCGAATGATCCTCATATTAAAAATAAATGGAATGGTCGTAAAAAATGGTTTCCTACAAAAAACAGCAAGAATTGTTCTACACATTTCCACGAAGACACCTTTACTGGCTTTAGTACCGACGAGTAATCAGTACAGCTTATCCGACTATTGATGTAGTGATGATGTCATACGATGAAAAGGAACACATTTACATAAGGCTAAATATTATTTTAAAAAATGTGCGTGTGTGTGTGTGTGTGTGTGTGTAGAACTTACACGATTATAGGTACGATTATAATAACGAGCAATGGAGAGGACTGTGCTCAGAGTTTCTCTACGGGATCGAATCAGAAGCGAGGAGATCCGTAGAAGAACCGGGGTCACCGACGTAGCCAAACGGATTAGCTCGTTGAAATGGCAATGGACAGGCCATATAGCATGCAGAACATATGGTCGTTAGAGCCCAAAAGTTCTCGAATGGAGACCACAGACTGGCTAGCCCAGCGTGGGACGTCCACCAACGAGATGGACGGACGATTTGGTGAAAGCCGCAGGTTCAGGGAGGATGCAAGTCACTTTCAACCGTAATGATTGGGCGTCAATGAGGGAGGTCTATGTCCAGCAGTGGACGTCCTACGGCTGAAATGATGATGATGATGATGAATAACTGCAGCGGCTATAGTAGGTACTGACAAATGTAAAGCAATTTATTGGTTAGGTAGGTACCTACCTACATTTATATTTTTCGATTTGAAATTCTGACCTTTCTCATTTCCTCTGTCGAAAATAATTATCATTTCCTCTGTGCATAAGAATCGGTTCCCTAATCGATCTGTGAATCGATGCTTTTGAATTGATTTCGCGCGGCTTATGTTTCCCATCACTAAATTACACTCGTGACGTCAAAGTACCTACGCAAGATGTTACAGGCTCGGTCTCGCTACAAATTGCCGAGCATTTTCCTTCTATCTCGATATATTTCTGTGGGTGACACACTACGGCAGCGCGGCATAGCGTATAAGATTCAGTATTATGCAGCGCGTTGGGCACGCTCTGTCGTCGTCGTCTGTGGAAGGCAGTAGAGCCCTATACTTACGTTACTGGCACATTATTGACGAAATACTTCAATATAGCAATATTTTTTCATGGAAATAGTTCCACTTTCATCCGCTTTCTACTCTTGTGTGGGGGTCTATTAAAAGTACCTACTAATATAGGAATGTATTATTATTGTATACAGGTTGTAAGCACGTGAAGGGTATCCTTCTGTACGGCCCACCTGGTACGGGTAAAACCCTCATGGCCCGTCAGATCGGCAAAATGTTGAACGCTCGCGAGCCCAAAATCGTCAACGGCCCTCAGATCTTGGACAAATATGTTGGCGAGAGCGAGGCCAACATTCGAAGACTGTTCGCTGACGCTGAAGAGGAAGAAAAAAGGGTATGTTTGTCACCAACAATTGAACAAGTTTTTATTAGGGTTCCGTACCCAAAGGGTAAAAACGGGACCCTATTGCTGAGGCTCCGCTGTCGAAAAGGGAAAAGCTGCTGTTGGGAAAAGGAATAGGGTCCCGTTCGTTTCAGCCTGGTGAGGCTGTATCTCATGAACCGTAATTGCTAGATAGTTGAAATTTTCACAGATGATGTATTTTGGTTGCCGCTACAACAACAAATACTAAAAAACAGAATAAAGTAAATATTTAAGAGGGCTCCCGTACAACAAACGTGATTTTTTTGCTCGTTTTTGCTCGATATTGATAACGGCAACAGAGGCCGTATTGTTTAACACCTCTGACGCTTGCCTTCGCTTTAACCATCTCTTTCTTTCATCATCTTCCGTTTCCGTTCTTTCCGTTTGACAGAAAGAAATAGTGATTGCGAAGGCAAGCGTCAAAAGCGATAGACAATAAGCCTGCTGGTAGACGCTTGAAATATTCACAATATATTTAGTTATATAATATTCACGGATCGGCAAACGTAGCGTCAGACGTCCTCAGACTCAGTGGAGCGATGATCTTCGCAAGGCGGCTGGCAAGAGCTGGATGAGTGGCCGCGGATCGTGCTCAGTGGCGTGCCATGGGAGAGGCCTATGTCCAGCAGTGGACGAACATAGGCTGATGATGATGATGATTCTCTTTAAATCTAAATAATTAAAATAAAACAAATATTTAAGGAGGGCTCCCATACAGCAAACGTGTTTTTTTTTTGTCGTTTTTATAGATAATGGTACGGAACCCTTCGTGCGCGAGTCCGACTCGCACTTGGTCGGTTTTTTGGTTTGTCCTGGTGTCTGTGTGTCTGTAATCAAATCTTAAGAGTCCAATTCGACCCACTTCTAGCGGTTACATGTGCAGTTTTTATGACAATCCAAGTACTGTCAACTATAAATACATAGCAAAAACTTTGTATTGAAAATAAAAATTTCTGGTTTGTTTAGAATATTTGTTGAATGTTTTCTAACAAAATGTTTATTTCCAGGCTGGTCCTAATAGCGGTCTTCATATCATAATATTTGATGAGATCGACGCTATTTGCAAGGCTAGAGGTTCAGTTGGAGGAAACTCGGGAGTGCACGACACTGTCGTCAATCAGTTGCTTTCAAAGATTGATGGTATGATTTGATTTTGATTAAAAATTTATATGTTGTAATTATAGACAATGAGTTTAAAACTAAAGCTTATTCCACTTCGCTATAACTAAACCGTTTAGCTGAGTCCTCGCCCGCGCGGTACAGGGTCCCTCTCTCGGCCCCTTTGTCGTCATACCTCCCAGCGCCTGTACCGCGCGGCTGGAGACTCATTGAAATGGTCTAGGTATAGGATTAGTGACTGTCGATGTAATTTGAGTTACTCTTGACAATTTAATTGATATTCCTCAACAGCATGATTGGTCCCTAGACAATTTTGAAGAGTGTAGTTTCAAAAAACAAGCTAAAATCAAGTAAAGTGAACACTGAATAGATCCTTCGTCAGCCAATCAGGGACAATACTAACGATTTTTAAGTATCTAAAATAAAATACACTACGCCAATTTTTTGAAGGTACGATGGGCTGCAAAAGTGCATGTACATCTCGGGGCGATAATCGCGTGAGCTGTGTTTGATCGTTTGATGTTATTAACATACCGAACGCGCGGTTTTTTTATTATGAGAGGGAGGCAAACGAGGCAAACGGGTCATCTGATGGAAAATGATCTCCACCGCCCATCATCAACAATTCAAAGAGAGTCACTGATCTGTTGCCGGCCTTTAAAAAGGAGAGGGAATAGGGGAGAGGGAGGGGGAGAGGTATTGGGCCCGCGGCGCTCTCACTGACCTTACGAAACGCAGCAGGATTACTAAGATAAGGTTCCCGGTTAGCCCTGGAATCAAATTGGATGACTGTATTTAGTTTGAGCTACATCACTAATTTCACCAATCTATAAGGGCGGCGTAGACCAGATGCGTGTGCGTGTCACGCAACAGTTATAATGAATGAAACTGTGAGAAAGATGGCACACTATGTGCACGCATCTAGTGCGCCATCTTTCTTACAATGTCATTTATTACAACTGGTATATAGGCGTCACGTAACACGACACGCATCTGGTCTGCGCCGACCTTTAATGTTTATTGTCGTTTAATGGGTTTGAAATTGTACTCGTAACCATCAGGTGTGGACCAGCTGAACAATATCCTCGTGATCGGTATGACGAATCGTCGGGACATGATTGACGAGGCGCTGATGCGACCGGGCCGTTTAGAGGTGCAGATGGAAATAGGCTTGCCCGACGAGAAGGGGCGAGTCCAAATCTTGAATATCCACACCAAGCGTATGCGGGAGTACAAGAAGATTGCTGACGATGTAGATAATAAGGTCAGATATAATTTTAATTTACACTTGTTATAGAGTAACGTGACTGATTGATAAACGACCTAAAGAGACTAAAAATTTGATAGCTTGAGTATCATGGAAGTGAACTAAGGTAATTTTCAGAAAATATAACTGGATAATGCTATTCCCCAAACGGTATGGAACTAATATACAAGGTCAAATTTTAAACGTGGTATAAAATTAGTGTTCCTAGCTCAGTTAATGCCTGGAAAAAATAAAGCATTAACTATTGTTAAAATTGGTCAGATAAAATTTAGGATGTCCATACTTTGTTGAAATGAAATCACAAACTCAATCCATGGACACCCCAAAAATGAGACCAATTAAAACAATTGAGTTAATGCATTATGGATCGTTTTCAAAAAATTTGTCATCATCATCGTCGTCCACGCCGTATCCGGCGACGGCGAGTCCCATTATGTCCAAATCAAGTTGTGGCTATGCCGGGCCCTGATGTGGCTCGCAAACCCAAACTTGGTTTTGAAAATACGACCACACGGTGCGCAGTGAAGTTGGCCTGCTGGATTATACGTGTAGGTGTAAGAAGGCTTCGGTCGAGTTTTGCGAAACTGACGCTTATTGTCAAGGTCTTCTAGACGCCTCTCTTCGTATGTGGCCACGGACTTCTGCACAGTACGACGCCACTCCGGTCCCTGACGAGCACGCTCCTCCCAACAATCAGGCGGCAAGTCACAAGCTATAAGGTTACGCTTGAGCACATCTTTATAACGCAGATACTGTCTACCCTGTCTGCGCTTACCACAGGCAAGTTCGGAGTAGAACACTGCCTTCGGCAATCTGCCCTCATCCATGCGAAGAACGTGGCCACTCCATCTAAGCTGCTGCTTCATTATAAGCGCTTCTACCCCTGCCAAGTCGGTGCGGCGCAACACTTCCGTGTTCGGGATACGGTCTTGCCACTTAATATGCAAAATGGACCTAAGGCAATTAAGGTGGAAGGCGTCTAGTCGTTTGATATCTGTTTTATAGCAGCACCATGACTCAGCGGCGTACAGTAACGTTGGCAAAACGATTGCCTTGTACACTAATATTTTAGTTTTAGGCTTGAGGTCGTGTGAGTTTCCCAAAGGCCGTTGCAGCGCCTGCTATTCGGGCTGGTTTTTCTGACTCCAAAATGTTGTCTTTTCAAGGTCTTTTCTTATTCGACTAGCCAAGTATCTAAAGTGCAAGACTTCCTCCAACGTCCTGTAAAAATTTGTACATAGTTAACGGCTTAATCAAAACAAAAATCACGATCGCTATTTTTGTGTAACGAAAGTTAGTCATACAAAGTATATGGGTAACTCCCTTACACAAAAATAATTAGTTAATTTTTGTTTTTAATTAATCCCTTAATTGTGTACAAATTTTTTGAAAACACTTCACTTCACTTTTGAAAACTCTTATATTAACAAAACAAAGCAAAATTATTAGGGTGGGCAAAGTAGTACGAAACGCGTCAGTGTAGTTTGGTGGTGGTGATAGTTGGGTTTGTGTGATTTGTGTGTGTTCGTACAGTGTGGAAGTGGAGGAGGAACTGCATGAACGCATTTCTTACATAAATGCAACTATCGTAAGGTCGCGGGTGAGCAAAGTAATTATTTCAGTTCGTTATATTGTCCACCAATAACCGGGTTAGAAACACAGATTTTGTATCACATTTAAAATTTCACTCTCTAGATCGTGCTTTAGCCTGGCCTATTGAGCTGCAATCTTAGACCAAATGCCGGTAATTACGCCTCGCTATGTACAAACAGTTGCACACACAACTATTTGGGCTATGCACACACGTACGGGACGAGGCGTAATTTTTAATTTCTGTCTTTACTTTTTATTTGGTATGCGGCTGTAACACCACCATTTGCCCCAACTCTTTCACAGGAACTAGCAACGCGCACAAAGAACTTCTCTGGTGCGGAACTGGAAGGTTTAGTGAGGGCAGCGCAGTCTACGGCTATGAACCGACTCATCAAGGCTTCCAGCAAAGTCGAGGTGGACCCTGAGGCCATGGAGAAGCTGATGGTGGAGCGAGGCGACTTTCTCCACGCCTTGGAGAATGATATCAAACCGGTAAGTCGCAAGTTAACCCTTTATAAGGCCCCATTTATTGGAGCATACTACCACAGAATCAAAAGCAGCTATTGAATGCGTACCTGACAAACGATATTTTTAAAGTTAGTCGTATTTTCAATAATTACAATGGAAATTGTGACGTATAGTGTAATCAATAAATTTGAAATTCCAACTCAATGCATGTGGTCGCTAAATCGCCTCTGCCTTATAAAGGGTTAATATTCATCATCATCCCAGACTATATACCTCCCAATGCAGGGCACAGGCCTCCTCTCAGAATAAGAGGGGTTGGACCGTAGCTCCCACGCGCGCCCAGTGCGTATTGGGAACTTCAGACACACACAATACACACGCCGTTGAATTTCTTCGCATACAGGTTTCGTGAGGTGCGATCCGGGATTTGAACCTACGACCCTCTGCTTGAGAGGCAATAGGCTACCACGGCTTTTTAGTTAATAGTACTAGTTGTAAACTCCTCAGATATGAACCGGTCCATGTATTCATGTGTCGGGTTGCTGGGTCTTCTTTGTACAGTCAGGGCGGTTTCAGACTAGCGTTTTATACGCGCGTACAAAGCTCGTTTTTAAAAGCGCGTGTACGCGCGCATAGGTGCGGTTTTGTTTTCTTCGAGCGTTGGCGCGCATAGAAGCTCGTATAAGCGCGAGCGAGAACATGCCCTTATTTCACGTTTCGATCGAACACGTACGAATGAGCGCGTACACGGGATTTCGATTAAATGTAGCGCGCGTGTAAGCGCGTCTGCCAAAAACGATCGTTTACGCGCAGAGAATAACGCTAGTCTGAAACCGCCCTCAAGTGTAAAAATATGGATGCTCATAATGACACGTATTACAGTTTAAAACCAAATGCACTGTCTAATAGGCTAGTTTCCTAAAAAAATCTAATTAGTTCGTCATTTAAATTATCAAAAAATATTGGACACGTATTTTTTCTTTTGTCAATTGAACAAAAAATGACGGAGATATTGTATGTTGAAGTTCCGCGTGACGTCACGATTCGCTACACTTTTTAGCGAACCGTGACGTCACGAGCCCCCACTCCCGAACTTTGTCGCGCTTTATCTTTGTCGTTTTTTGTTCAATTGACAAAAGAAAAAAAAAAGTGTTCAATATTTTTTGATAATTTAAATGTCGGACTAATTGTAATAGTGTTTTTTTTACCCAGGACACTACCCTATTATAAGTTGTTACAGTATAACTCAAAACATACTCGTAAAACATAAAGAAAAGCACATAAAGTATGCTTATTTTTAAAACCCACCTGGAAGCCAAAACCGTAGTCATTCATTGTCTATATTTTACCCAGGCCTTTGGTACAGCAGCGGAGGCGTTAGAGCATTTCCTAGCGCGAGGTGTCATCAACTGGGGTGCTCCGGTGGCGTCTATCTTTGAGGACGGACAACTGTACATACAGCAGGCGCGCGCCACTGAGGCGAGCGGTAAGTTTTATTTCATCCCTGAACCAAAAGAGAGTGATCCATTTGCGGACTTAAAAACCGTCAGATTTGCTCGCTGGCTCGCTGTTGCATACTTGAAATTCTAAAGTCCGCAGACTTTTAAGTGCTCCATTGGCGGTTTTAGACCTTTGGCTCGTGAGTTCGTTGGCGTACGCGGTTTTGCTCGCCAATGGATCACCCCCTTAAGAATAAAAAAGAACATAGTAGAATGGAAAGTCCCGCTCCGACTGGACTCAAAGTCACGATATTAGAGTACCCGCTCGCTAAGCGGCTACTCAGTCAGGCTCGGGCTTCACGGCCGGCGTCGCCGTACGCGCGTTTGGCTGTTTGCGCGTTCCGTACCTTCATCTTGGAAACAAATAAAATAACAATGGCATCAAGGTTATTGTGGTGTATTTGGGTGTATAAACAATTCAAAAACGATGCCGCACTTAAGTTTTTTTAGTTACCAAAAGACTATACCAAAGCTCACCCAACTGAATAAACTACTACTAGTTTTACGTGAGCCTGTATGTACTTTATTTTATACTAGCTTTTGCCCGCGACTCCGTCCGCGTGGAATTAGTAATTTGGGCAGCTTATTTTTTTAATCCAATTTGCTTTTTAGGGTTCCGTACCTCAAAAGGAAAAAACGGAACCCTTATAGGATCACTTTGTTGTCCATCCGTCCGTCTGTCTGTCAAGACCCTTTTTCTCAGGAACGCGTGGAGGTATCAAGCTGAAATATATATAAAATACTCAAGTATACTGTCCCTTGGAGCTGTGAAAAAATCAAACATTTAAGCCAACGCAATCAAAAGATACAGCCGTTTATGACGTAAATTTCCGCATATTTTCGAAACTCGCAAGGGAATCAAAACCTACAGGGTACTTCCCGTGAACTCGGAATCTTGAAATTTGGTACGAAGCAAGGTCTTATAGCACAGATAAAGGAAAAATTGCGAAAAGCATAAATTTTTTTGTCTGTCTGTCTATATCAGTAACCAACGCACATTTTCGACACTCGCAAGAGAATCAAAACCTACAGGGTACTTCCCGTGAACTCAGAATCTTGAAATTTGGTACAAAGCAAGGCCTTATAGCACAGATAAAGGAAAAATTGCGAAAAACATAAATTTTTTTGTCTGTCTGTCTATATCAGTAACCAATCTACAATGATCCCACACTGCGCACATTTTGCTTAGGAGCAGGGGTCTGCTAAGACTGGATGTTCATATGTACATATAAATTTGTATGGAACCCTCGGTGCGCGAGTCCGACTCGCACTTGGCCGGTTTTTCATCAATTATGGCTCTCCTTAGTTACTCGATATAAATAATTTTCAAATATTAAAATTTGTACGGAACCCTCGGTGCTCGAGTCCGACTCACACTTGGCCAGTTTTTTTTTAAGTTCTACTCGTCAGTTTTATTTTCGTCAAAGAGTTTATATTATCGTGCTAACGTCTCGGATGATTCCAGGGCTCGTGTCGGTGTTGTTGGAAGGGCCGCCCAACAGTGGCAAGACGGCCCTAGCCGCCCAACTGGCTAAGATGTCAGACTTCCCATTCGTCAAGGTGTGCTCGCCCGAAGACATGGTCGGGTTCACAGAAACTTCCAAGTGTCTGCAGATCAGGAAGGTATGTTGGCCTGGCATAGAAATGCAACAGTAAATAGAAAAAACCTGTTAGAATCTTTATTGATTCAGGCATTGCTTTGCGGAAGTCCATTCCATTCCATATTGTTGTGTTTATGTCTATTTATAGACCGGGGGATGGTGACACAAAATACTAGATCATTTGTAACAGTATGGCGGTTCTTCAGGGGTATAATTACGTAATGACAAAAAGGAAAATGATGATCATAGCGCTGGTACCGGCGGCCCAATCGCGTGGGCGTTATTCGAACCTGTCGGATAAACAACGAAAATCGAACGATTTGTTACACAAAAATTCTTGTATTTTCCGATAGTCGATAAAAAAACAGAAGGCGGTAGCGTAATGCCATACTTCTCCGGTGTGGCTTACAGCCCGCCATACCGACACGAACACGTTAATTTTAAAATAACAATTGAACCATTTGTAACAAGCTAATTTTTGCACAGCTAATAATCGTCGAGTAGCTCACGAAAATCACCATGCCATACTTTTCTGACGGTTCCAAATGGGCGCCATACCGCCGCGAAGGAGTTCATTGTACATTTTTCCGGGTGTTACATTTTCGTGTTGTGTATTTGGCTTTGAAGGGATTTTTACAAAATTCCACGGGGATTCCCTAAAACTATATCTACTAGAGACACTCTGGTTACGTGTCTTCGTGCCTCGAGACACGATTTTCCACAGATCCAGCTATAAGCATGCATACCAAATTTCATCCAAATTCAAGTAGAATGAAACGGTAACAAAAATACACGTTTATATAACCTTTCACATTTATATTATACAGGGTGACATCTAAGACGTAACGTAATACAAAATTATATTTTCTAGATCCAGTCATGATTACGATCAACTTTTATTATGGGACCAACGTCGAAAACGTAAACACAAAATCGACATCTCCATACAAATTGCGAAACCAGTTGATTGCTTTTAGTATGGGAGGCTCAATTTTTTTCTACCGATTTCGATATTACTCCCATAATAAAAGTTGATCGTAATCATGAGTGGATCCAGAAAATATAATTTTGTATTACGTCTTAGATGTCACCCTGTATAAATAGGATCACTGTATTCCAGTATTTCGACGACGCCTACCGTTCGAGTTTGTCGTGTATCCTCGTGGACAACATCGAGCGGCTGCTGGATTACGGGCCCATCGGGCCGCGGTACTCCAACTTGACGCTGCAAGCGTTGCTCGTGCTGCTGAAGAAGCAACCGCCCAAAGGCAGGAAGTTGCTCATACTGTGCACCAGCAGCCGGAGGTGAGTGGGGAAAACCGGACAAGGCATCTTGAAAAAATAGTGGACCTTTTACTTTTTTTTTTGAAAAGAGGATATTTTGGGGTTTCTCATTCATGACTCAAGAGCGCTATTGATTTTGATGATAAAAAAAATGTCTCAAATTTTTTTGTATTTTGTGAGGTTTTTTGTCATACTATACTTAATTGATATGACTAAGTCACAAAACGGACAAAAAAAATTGGGAACATTTTTTTAAGAAAAGGGTACACTTTTTTTGAAAATGCCCCAAGCGCGAGTGAGTTGGAAAGTACCGGTACTAAAATGCGCGTTTTTTGTTAGGGATCCCTTTCAAACTTTTACTTTAGTTTATGAGCATCTCTCAATAACTTTGTATAGTACAAGCTTTGCGTAGTTTGGGAACAGAATAAGTAATATGTAACCAGTAATCCAACTTCATATTAGAGCGCCCGATCGACGCACGCACACTGCTAAGCGTCTTACACGGCCGCTAACTAATCTTCGCTAGACAAAACAATGCAGTTCCCACGCTCGCGCCGTGTAAGACGCTTGGCTGTGTGCGTGCGTCGATTCGGGCGCTCTAGTATGAAGTTGGATTACTGGTTACATATTACTTATTCTGTGGTTTGGGACTAGGTCAATTGGTGTGAATTGTCCCGTGATATTTATTCATTCATGTCATCTATTCATTTAATTTTGGACCTGTAGGTAGGTAGCGTGAATCCAACTGAGCCTACAACACAAACTCCCAAAATGTCCTGATTCATTTGTTTCGAAATTTTTCAGTTGCATTTACGCTACGCGCTACGTAATAAAATTTTTATTCAAAATCTAATCCTTTTACTTTAGATTTAAACCACAAGAAAATTAGTAACTTTTTATTTACACCAAACTTCAGTTAGAGCTTGTCTAATTTAAAATGACGCGCGCCCAACCACCGCATTTATGCACATCTGCCAAGAGAAATATTTCTCTATTGTAGCTTAAATTGAGTTTCAAATCCTGTGCGTAAATGCGGTGGTGGGGCGCGTCATTTTAAATTAGACAAGCTCTAACAATCGCATTCGTCCCACAGACAAGTCCTTGAAGACATGGAGATAGTGTCGGCCTTCACCGGCGTATTGCACGTGCCCAACTTGTCCCAGCCAGAGCACGTGCTCGCCGTGTTAGAACAGAGCGACGCCTTCTCCAAACGAGACCTGCAGAAGATACAACACGACTTGCGTGGCGCGAGGCGAGTATATCTAACACGAGGCTGATTTCTCTACGTGTAATGATCCTTTCCACCAGAAATGTGCTATGGTGCGAGAATTAAGACGTTATGACTATATTTCATACTAAATACAAACTGAAATATAGATGCACAGAAAAAAACCTCAGAAAAAAGACCAATGCTGGGAATCAAACCCAGGTCCTCAGCATTCCGTGCCGTGTGCCATACCCCTACACCACCACTGGTCTAGAGATTAGACACGAATCTTTCCCATACATCGTACAATAGGGTAGTGTCCTGGGTAAAAAAAAACACTATTACAATTAGTCCGACATTTAAATTATCAAAAAATATTGAACACGTTTTTTTTTCTTTTGTCAATTGAACAAAAAACGACAAAGATAAAGCGCGACAAAGTTCGGGAGTGGGGGCTCGTGACGTCACGGTTCGCTAAAAAGTGTAACGAATCGTGACGTCACGCGGAACTTCAACATACAATATCTCCGTCATTTTTTGTTCAATTGACAAAAGAAAAAATACGTGTTCAATATTTTTTGATTATTTAAATGACGAACTAATTAGATTTTTTTAGGAAACTAGCCTATTTCAGTCTGTTAAATCATCACCTTATGCTGTGATAAGCACGTGACATTATGACTCCTTGGACATTCTGACACTTGTACATTTTGACTAATGGTTTTTACAACATCTGAGCATTACGACTCGTTGGACATTCTGGCCTGACATTTGTACATTTTGACTCTGTACATTCTGACACTTGGTCCAACATACCCTGGAGGGTTCCACTAATGCTAAACTATGTAGCCGCTCCAGGAAGATGCGCTGCCGTGAGGTAGCTATGGGAAGAAGCGCAGCTCGAACTATGCGATGTACCAAAAGTACCTAGGGACCATCTATGAGTCGTTTTCAAAAAAATTGTACACAATTAAGGGACTTAATTAAAACAAAACTTAACTTAACTTTGTGTAACGAAAGTTACCCATATAGTTTGTATGACTAACTTTCGTTACACACAAGGAAGCGAACGTGATTTTGTTTTCATTAAGCCCTTAACTATGTACAACAACTCCTATAGCCCCGCATCCAACGTTAGTTCGCAGGTGGTAGTCAGGGAATGAAGAAGACAAAGAAGTACACTAAGTAGAAATTATGGTAGGTTGCTCGGTGGGGCGACTACGGGTGACTTTAGCAGTAGTCTACTCGTAAATAGCAATTTGGCTAAATCTGGTGGCAAATGACTAAAATCAAAAGTTGCGACGACTAGAATCCGATTGTAGTCTTGCAACTATAGTCGGTAATCATGCTTAAGAAGAGCGTTGACTACTTTCACAACTTGTAACTCGAGCGCTAAGTTAAACAGATGAGACTTAGGGGCTGTTTCACCACCCATTGATTAATTTTAACTGACGGATAAATGTGATTCCGTCTTCGTCTATTCGAACAAAACAAACAGAGACGGCATTACATTAAAAATTTGAAACAGGCTACTTTAGTATCCTAGTTTAGGCATTTAAGTTATTTATGAATATAGCACGGTATTGTTTGTATTATGTTTATGTTGTTATGTTTAGGTTGTTAGTGTTCCATTAAGGTCAATTTGTATCGAGTCAGTACTTTAGTATGTCGGTCTTTGTTTACTAACACATAGACATAATCTCAGCGCTTACTAACGACTTTTCGTGTAAATAATTATTTATTTTTAATAAACAATTTGAATTTTTGAATTTGATTTATACGTGAAATAAATTTGATCAATGGATGGTGAAACAGGGGGTTAGTATTTTACTTTAAGGGCCGATTTTTCAATCCCCAGATAAAAGTATCTGTCGGGTAAATGTAAGCTCTGTCTTTTTTTCCCCTATGATTTGAGAAAAGGAAAGCGATAGTTTTAACTGACGGATACTTTTATCTGGAGATTGAAAAATCAGCCCTAAGTAAAAAGAAAATTGACTGAGTGACTAAATCATGTACCTGCTTATAACATGTATTTATTTTCAACAGGATCTTCATTGGTATCAAGAAGCTGCTAGCGCTAGTCGACATGGTGAAACAGACGGAAGCGGAGAACAGAGTGTTCAAGTTCCTGACCAAGATGCAAGAGGAGGGAGGCCTCGATCTCGGCACCACCATACAATAAGGATCATTGCAACCTTAGGGGTTACACACGCATACCACGCGCACGCCCTCACCCGACCAACGCACCAAACACACCACACAAAAAAACAACGGAAAAGCATCCGAATGCACCCCCTGTACCTCCGACCTAAGGAGTTACGAGATAGACTACGACGAAATCAGCGAATGCTCCGAGTCCATAGCGGAATCCATGAAGAAAGGCAGAACGGCCAAAGGCAACGAACTATCCCCAGCCAAAATGCCACTCATGAGAATAAGGAGCGTCGAGATCGTTTTCGAAGACGAAATTTCCGCGTGCACCGACTGCATACTCGACAGGAGCATCGAACTGATCATCTCCGACAGCAGCGACGACTCCACGAAGTGCGTCGACGACTTGGAGCATTTACAGGGGAGGGGCGACGATGAATCCGTCACGCTTAACGCGGAAGGTGACTTCTCTGATGACAATTCGGTTTCATTAAAAGAAAACCCCGTCAGCAACGACATTCCTAAGCCTGATAGTCCACAGTCCAATGTCCAGGATATGGATACGCAAGCGCTAAGCGAAAGCGTTACGTTTCCAATCGAGGACGTCAGCTTGTCTCTTTTAGTGTCTGAAATGGGCGACTCCGGTCGTTTCACCGAGGACGCTAGCTCATCTCATTATCCGAATTCTATAGAAACAGTTCCCGTGTCTTCATGCGAGGACGCTTTGCTCTCCCAATCATTTGACGCTATTAACGTAGAAACCGCATCAACCATTCCGAGTACATTAGAGATATCAGACATTTCCAGCATCATCGACGACGAGAGAAGCAAACTGTTTGAGTACATAGATAGCAATAGTGAGAGCTCGGACAGCACGGCAGTGTGCGAAGGGGAAGGCTCGCGAGTTCAGCTTCTGACCCCGCTACCTAGCGCCGCGACTCTGTCCGACGACGACCCAACGTTCTGTGACAGCTCAGACCTACAATACGATTCCTTTGTAGACTTGGGCAAATTCTAAATCGTATATTTAAACCATGTTTACTCTTGCTTCCGCACCAGCATGTTTACGCGTAATATAAACATGTCGCTGTTTAATATTTATCGAAGATGTTATGTTGAATATTGAGAGTTAAAGTTTATAAAAAGAGGATGCCGTGTTTAGAGAATGTTTTGTTGTTGATAGGTTTAGGGGCGGGTGGGGAGCCTCGGTTGGTCAGTAGTTTCATGATCTGATTGCACTCCATCCTGTTTTTGTATTCGGGTAAGTTAGTGTTTGTTGTGAGCTAATCTGACACCTGAACCTTTACACGGCTTCTGCACAGAGGGTGTTTGGTGGTATGCAGCTCGCGTGACCATGTCATGACCCTTGTAAGTTACGATGTTATTTATTTACCTCGTCTCTAGGTCTGTGTAAATAACACTAGGCTTTCCGTAAAGTAGAAGTTACGATCCACCATATCTGTAGATAATTAAATATAAGAGAATCATGACATGGTTACTGATATCCCAGGGTTGTAAGTTGTGTTATAGCTTAATATTTATGCTAGGCAATAGCTCAGTTTCTAATGTATTATATTGGTTAAAGAGCAATATTTATTTATTTCAGTTTATTGTTGAAATTGTGATTCAGCCAAGGCTGTCCCGTTTGTTTCATGTAATAGAATGTTTTGATCAGTGTATAACTTGACGAATAGCTATTTAAGAATGATGTTGTCAATTTGATAAAGTATATTGAATAGTATTAAAGCAATTCGAGCATTGTTATGTAGAGGGAGGGTAGCACCTCGATAAAGCTTTTATGGACTTGAATAATAATAATTAACTAGATACAAGTACAAGTTAGTAAAAAAAAATATTTAAAGGTAGGCTATCAACAGTTGCACTATAGTCTTCAGACTGCCAGAGCACCCATTTTACTAAGCAGTAAAATAAAGTATTTATAATAATAATTAAAAATCAATTATAATTATAGAAAACGAACTTTTAATGACAGTAATTTATTGATTTTTAAGGTATGTTAATTATAAGTTTTATTAAAAAAATTGTGTTGATTTTTATATTTTTTTCTAATATGGACCTAATTTAGTTCATCATCATTGGTTATGTAAAGTGATTGTTAAAATTACTACATTCCATATTCACATTCATGTACGGAATAATCTCAATTAAATAAATTTTATATAGTCAATGTACTTATTAAAGGAATTCCACTAGTAATAAACTGTGTTGAAATTGAAATCATGCTTTTAGGACATAACTCCGTAGTGCTTGAATGTATTACAGTATAACAAATTATATTATGGAATTACCAAATGACTGTTGAAAAATAAAGCGATTGATAAACTTTATGTTGTTTATTACTCAATATATACCTTGAAGCTTATTTAAAAGTTTACAAATACACAGTCCAATGGCTCACAAGTCAACAGTATGTCAAGCTGGGCACACATTTAAATGCTTATATAAAACAATAAAATTTGATGAAAAAGAAAGCCAGTAATTTGCATTCATAGTTTAACACTATAAAAGTTAGCTTTTTGAACACCAGCAATTCCCAACTGTCTAGAGCTGTGGTACCTATGCCATCAACCCATATGGTCATTGGAACTACAACATGATATAGGCGCTACCAACCTTTGTGTGTATGCTCAAAGTTCAGATTAAATTTTAGCATTATAATTACCATGCAGTTTAAAACTTTTGTATAGCAGTGGTGTTCAAAGGGTAAATGAATGTAATATTGTCGTAGGCATTTAATTAGTTACTACATTATAGACACACCCAGATCCAATAGTGCTATTGTTTATGTTAGCCACATCATGATAGTGTCTCATAGATCTGAAAAATTATACTTTAAAACCTGCCAATATCATGCTTAGATATAGTATCACTGACATTAATTAGATATGAAAACAAGTATAAAATTCACTTAAATACACTCAATTTTATCTGTCAAGATTTCAAGGGAGACTCTAAATTACAAAAATTTCATACAGATTATAACCTAAAATTAGTTGGCGCTTTCACAGGCATCCACCCAGTCATTGTAGACATCTATGGGCTCAGACAACACATTAGTAGTTGTCTGAAAGTCTTCTAAGCAGACTCGGCATTGTATTCGAGCTGTATTTCTCGCTCGATCCCTGTAATTACAAACAAAGTTGAACACAATATTTATTTCTAACTGGAAGGGCTTCTTATAGAAAGATTATTTTGAGAACATACATTTTAACTTCGCAGGATTTTTCGTGATTGCAAAATGGGCAGTTGAATTGTTGATCAAGCGGTTCTATAGCTTTTCTCTTCGCCGGCGGCTTTCTTTTCGATTTGCGACGACCCATACTACAAAAATTAAATTAGCTTAAAAATGAGATCATAACAAAATTTAGCATGACATTATTATTGAGCTAGAGTCAATTACAATAGGTATATTTTTAATTAAAATACTAATAACTTACTTGTAGTTCTTTCTACTCTTATATGCTCGTTAATTCGAATTTTCAGGTAAACGCTGGTTTTAAGCTTTTTTTACACAAATTCCATTCCAACTGAACAGACAGAAAACGAATTGAAGTTGCTTTCTGTGATTCTTAAAGATTATTTCTTATTCTCAAGCAAAATCAGCCTCACACTACACATACGATTATCGATGGAAAACCAAACAGGCTAGCTGATTTGGATAATTACAAATGTCAAATTGATTTTTTGTTGATGTTGTCTGTCATTGTCAAAATTTGATGTGACGCAAATGTGACGGTGTCGGTGGTGTGGCCAGGGGGGCTATTCTACCAAAGAGTATCATTATATACTATATGGGGCTACTACAAAATTCGTTCGTATTGTATATACCATCTCTTGCACTCTTTATGTTTATAGTGAACAAAATGGTACGATCAGCTTAAAAAGGATACGTTTCATTATTGCAATGGAAAAAATAATAAGTACAAACACTATTATAAGATATTAAGTAACTTAATCAATGTACTCTATTCTAAAATACGTTATTTATTTATAGAATTCTTACGTATGTACTTATTACTTCCTTAGATCTTGGTTTGTTCAAAAAGCGCGTCCCGAATTCAGGCCTTATACTACGAAATCCGTTTTTCGAACTTCGTATCGTGCCGTTCCGTTCACGCTAATAGTACTAAACATAAGAGTGTAAGGGATGGCACAATACGAACTTCGAAAATCGTATTTCGTAGTAGCCCCTCTGGACAATGAATAGACGAAACGGCGATTCGATGCATTATAGCTGATATTACAGTATCTCGAACTATGTCTAAAGTTTTATCTTAGACTAAGAGTTTTATAGTCTGTGGTCTGTGCACCACAAACAAACGGCCCTACGACGACGTTCAAAATTAAAACTTCGTTCGTATCTTGCCATCTTGCTCTTACTCTCGTATTATTAATACGAGAGTAAGCGAGACGATACAAACGAACTACGATTTTCGAATATTGGAGTAGGGAGTAGGTGAGTAGAGTAGCTCCTACATCCTACTGAACTGACTGACACAAACTAACTAAACTTGAACGAAACGGAACGAGCCAGACAAGGGACTAACTAATAACTAATGAGTCGTTAGTCAAAAAACTATTTTCTGTATGGATTACGGGAAATAAATGCGTGACAATGAGTCCGTACATAAGTCTTAAAGTGGTTATACCAATATTTTTATTTGGAAGTAAGTAACACAACATTCAATTAAATAAACGTTGCATCGGTAAAGGCGACGCCCTACCTACAATGTTTGAAATTGTTTCAGTCGCATCAGTGTTTTCTGAGTGTACAATTCCGATTGTTTTACGAAATACATGGTTCTCTTTTGAAAATGGGAAACAAACGATCACGGATATCAATGCCAGCGACATGACTGGAAGGTAAAACTAATTTCAACTTAGTTTACAACAGGTTAGTTATTGGTATACACTAAACAAATTGAATCTCTAATTTTTTTTAGGGGAGTATGTCAAAATATAAAGGCTGATTTTCATGTAAACTACACTATGGTATTTCGTTACACAAACTGTTATTATTGTGTCAAGTTGATTGTGCGAACAGTGAATGTATTGGAGAAAATTGAGACTCCTTGTGTGGACTTAGCATTGGACGAGGAGCCTACAATAGAAAGGGTCTGCAGGGGGTTGAGACCAGACCAGCAACTAGTGACTTTGTTTTCTGAGAATTCAATTCCGGTAAGTGTCTTATTTGAATTTGGATATTATTCCTAATTTATTTTTTTAATTAGTACTAGACATATATTCGTGTATTATTTATATGTATTTTTAATGTACTATTTGTTTAGACTAATTTTAGACTTTGGTTATCTTTACCTTTCATTGCATGCCTACTTTTGTTTTTAATATCCTGTCAATCATTCAAAGGTTAACTGGAAGAGATCCCTATAAGGGATAAGTTCGTATTTATAGATCTGTTTCTCTTATTAACTGTTAATTTCATGTTCAAAACAATATAAGAGTTTTATGTACAGGTTGATTCACAAGAGCTGGCATGAATGGATTGAACAAAAGTAATGTCACTTTGACACTTTGGTAGGGAAATGACTGATGCATGACATTTTCGTATTTGTGTGAAGTGTATTCAAATATGTAACACATAGATACTTTCATTCACTCATTCGATCCATTTGTGCCAACTCTTGTGAATCGACCTGTACATGCATACTAGACTACAATCAGTATACATAGAGATTTTCCTGACATGAACATGACATTGTCAACCACTAACCACGTTGTTCATACCAGGAAAATCTCTAGGTATAGCAATCAGTCTTTTTGGGACCTTCAGCATTTGTGTGTTATTTTTTTTTAAATATACTCCTATAATTATTTCCTATACAGGTCAATTGTCGCTCCTCATTGGAAGGAGTGTGGACATTTGGATACCAAAACCGTTTCCGTTTCACTGGGGAGTGCACCCATCCAGATGCACAGATCAGGTCATGCCAGACAGCAGGAACCCAGTTCTTGATTACCAATCAGAAGTTTAACATCACTTATCGTAAATGTCCAGGAATGTCTGGGACATTTGATGGTGTTGTGGAGTACAGTTGCTTAGGTAAAATTTATAGTGTTGATTATCTGTAATGTTGGGGTAGATGCACATGTTGTAGCCTGATCTTAGAATTGATCATTTCATATGTGGCCCACTAAGAGTGGGGCTCCACTGCACTGGTGCGTTGCGTCGTTGCAACGTTGATGATGCAACGTTTTACTGATATTTTTTGACATGCCATATTGATATAACAACTGCTTTAGCCTAGTTGGTAGTGACCCTGCCTACGAAGCAAGAGGTCCTGGGTTTGAATCCTGGTAAGGGCATTTATTTGTGTGATGAGCACGAATATTTGTTCCTGAGTTATGGATGTGTTCTATGTATTTAAGTATGTATTTATCTATATAAGTATGTTTATCGTCGTCTAGTACCCATAGTACAAGCTTTGCTTAGTTTGGGACTAGGTCGATTTGTGTAAGATTGTCCCCTAATATTTATTTATTTATATGTTGCGTCGTCGCACGCGACTTTCAACGGATCACAAGCGGGGGGGTGATGCCGCTGCGCATTACATTTTTGTCCTGCGTCGTCGCTGCGCAGGTGTGGCACACATGTGGAGCCTCACCCTAAGAGAGAAGATTTTTATCCTCCATTTGCATGATATAATAATAATAATTATTATTATTTATATTATCAGGCAGGCAGTTGAGGGCAACTGATAGGTGCCTGTATCTAGCTAATTAGGACTGCCTACTTCATGATATGAGCAGCTGAATGGTATTAAAACTATAGTAAGTGAAATTTGTAATGGTGTTATGTTTATCTTATTTTCAGGACATTGGTTTGTTGGTAAAAACCATTTCTTTGCTGTTGCCAATACCAAAGAATCTCGTAAGGATGAGAGGTATCGCTGTTTTCTGAAAAACAGAGATGATGACCTTTATCTTGGAGCATCAATTACACCCGAATGTAGTGCTTTGAAGACAGTAGAAAAGTCTCCGGAAAGATACAAAGTTACTCCTGTCAAGGTAATGGGATATTAGTAAACTAGTTGGTACAAGATTAATTCTAATGTTAAACAAATAAAGTACCCAAAGATAGGTATAGAAATCCATACACTAATATTATAAATGTGAAAGTGTGTTTGTTTGTTTGTTTGTCCTTCTTTCACGACGAAACAGAGCAATTGATTGCTGTGATATTTTGTATGGACATAATTGGAGGGCTGGAGAGTGACATAGCCACTTGACAGTCTGGGCCGCGCAACCAATATGCCTCAAACCGTCCGGGTTTTTTATCGATGGACGCACCGCGCCGCGCGTTCACTACTTTCTTACAAAAACGTCTGTATCTTCCGAACTACAAGGTTTTAAATAAAGAAAAAAATACTGAGACGTAAATTAATGTTTATTCTTTTGAATACTTTTTATAAAACAATAGCACACGTATAATTTTTTTGCATAAATCAAGGTCAAAGTTGTAAAATCGGTAAACTTGGCTGTAAGTTTCTTGTTTGAAGACTAATAACTCGAAATATTGAGCAACGACCCCCTTTTTTTATTAATTATAAAAAAACTACAGTTTTTCACCTTTAAAATGATACTACAATCTAAATATACCGTTCCCAGTGAGTTAGCAAAATAAATTAATCAAGTTGCCTACTCCTCGCAACATTTATAATTTTGCGAAACTGATTTTGTAGCAAGATGGCCGCCCGCGTAAGGCTGCCTGCAACCGATAGCCACTTTACAGTTCGTGCAATACTATGGTATCCATTGTCACGAGAAAGTAAATTTCGTCAAAAAACTAAATTTAATTTATTTTTTGTTTTTTATTTTTTTGTTTAAAGACATAAAATCGGTAGCTGAAATCGGTACATGAAATCGGTAGCTGATGCATTTCGCCTGTTTTTAGCGGGAAACTTTTAATATTATTTTTATTAATTTAATAATTAAACCATTCTAAAAAACAATAGCACCTATAGCAAAAACTTAAAAAATACATACAAACAGAAACAATAATGCCAAACACCGAATAATCAAGTCACACGAGAAATAGTTTGTACAAACCCTTATTTCAGATATATTTTCAAATGTCCATGGATACTTAATCATCCA
Organism: Archips xylosteana; assembly: GCA_947563465.1. Taxonomy (NCBI): domain Eukaryota; kingdom Metazoa; phylum Arthropoda; class Insecta; order Lepidoptera; family Tortricidae; genus Archips; species Archips xylosteana. Next base: position 16,840,908 of record OX387346.1, read on the forward strand.
CAGCATAAAACCTGAGGAGCACCGTAAATGTTTTGATGAATCCTTGGCGAGTGTGACATATTTCCCAAATAAAAGTTTATTAACCTAATCTTCATAAACCAATCGTCAATATTTATTGTATATTTCAGTAATCAGGGCGTCAAATTACTAAAAATTCGGCTATATATCTTCACAGTTCCAGCTCAAAAAAAACCTTGATGTTTTAAATTGAAATTGCACTGTATTTACACTCACATTCAGTAGATTTAAGACGGAATCATAGAAAATAAACATTTCTGGTCATTTTTATGTACAATAACCCTCAAATTATCATTATGTAATAAATGTGAAATACTTAAGACATAACGGCACGTTGTCCACAAACACTGACAATCAAGCGCAGAATTCACAGGTCACTGCGAAATTTTTTTTTTACCGACAAGCAGTCCGCCACTACTGCCATCTATATTTTTTAGGGCTAATAATTTAGTCAGGCTACGTTTGTGCATCGATACATTTTGTAAATAATGCCGGGTATTTTTACTAGATGGCATTGAAATCAACTATTCATTCCTCCACCTTTTACGATACTAAGGTATCCGCGGACGGGTTGACGCATATTGGTTTTGGATACCATGGTCCATGGTATCATGGTGACTGTCAAGTGGATAGGCTACTTTTTACCATGGGAAAATTATGTTATCCCCATGGGACATTAATCTACTTCAGCGGGGGTGAAGCCGCAGGCATCAGCTAATAGTACTGATTCCAGTGTCTTCTCTTGCCCTAAAAATAAATTTTATGAAATTCTCACACGATAAAAAGCTAGCCATTTTATTGTTCTTCTACAAAAGCCAAGCCGTGGGATAAAACCAGTTAATATATATAACAAATGTTTTATCTTGCTCATTAATTATTTTTTTACTTTCTGTTCTTAGGCTGAAGTTGTGGAACCCGGATGTCGATTGCCTCAAAACTTTTCTGGCCAATGGATCAACACTGCCAATATAGACGCAGATGTGTTTATAAACGAAACCCACATAATAGAAACCTATTATCCTGACGAGGAAAGATACAGAAGAACAATTTATGTCTGCAGGTTAATTATGTCAACTTAACTACACTTCAAAAACCTGTCTTATTGCCTATCGTAAAGGCGCTTGCCGTTGCATTCACTATCTCTTACTATCAAACGGTATAAGATGGAAAGAGATGATGAAAGCGATGGCAAGCGCCCGTGTGTTAGACAATACGGCTTCGGGTTAAATATTGAGTAACACAACAATATCAACTTTAATCCCATTATTAATTATCAACATGTTTATATAGTTTTTGTTTATGTGAACAGGGAACAGCGTGACAGCAGAGTGATGATGGCTCGCCTCACAGTTGATGGTTGTCAGAAAGATTTTGTATGCTTTGACTTTGTACCGCAACATCATAACATAATAAGGTAACTTTAAAACTATAAAACAATTTGAAGTAGAGCATTTATCAGTGCATATCGCCAAGGCGAATAACAAGTTTATTTATTTTTTAAGTTAATCTTTGTGACCTCTTTCAGATACCGCAAAGGTCTTGCTATGATTCAGAGTAACTTCCACACGGTATGCTCTTGGGTTCAGTTTCCTAATAAGAAACAATGGCGCTACGACCTATTCCTCAAAAAGGATCCGTCACCCATCCGTTGCCCTGTCGCCGGAAAATTCAACTTCACGCAACGGGGAGACGTTAGATTTGAAACGAGAATTCTAGGTGGTGTTACATTGAGTCCCCGTCCAAACTTGTATTGCAAACTAAATATCAGCGACTTCTCTGTCTGTGATATTGATCAGAAAACAATTCAAATAAAGGAAAATTATTGTCTCTCAGTGGACTATTTGGGAAGACCAGTGGACATTTACAGCGACCCTGATTATAGGATGAAATGCATTGGATATTGGAAGGAGAACTTGAAATCCTATCTTATTACCTATGATGAATTAGATCCGTTCTCCAAATACAGATGCTGGGTGTATCAGAGAGCTGATCTTAATAGGTAACTATACAGATTCTATATTTTTAAAGGCTCTATGATGGCGCACGACACATTAAATGTTTTTAACGACTGCTTTAGCCTAGTTGGTAGTGACCCTGCCTACGAAGCAAGAGCTCCTGGGTTGGAATCCTGATAAGGGCATTTATTTGTGTGATGAGCACGAATATTTGTTCCTTAGTTATGGATGTTTTCTATGTTTTTAAGTATTTATTTATCTATATAAGTATGTTTATCGTCGTCTAGTACCCATAATACAAGCTTTGCTTAGTTTAGTTTGGGACTAGGTCGATTTGTGTAAAATTGTCCCCTAATATTTTTTTTTTCCGCTTTTTTTTGCCGAGGCTTAAGTGCACCTGTGTGACTGTGCCAGCCTCATTGGGAGACTCAATGGCCAAATTCATCAAACATTTCTCCTGCTATGTCCAGATGAAGAAATGTTTGATGAACCTGTATATTCATACTGCATCTTCCGATACCGGAAAACTCAAAATAATATTCACTGCCCCATTGAAAAGGTCTAAATCACTCCACCAAAAAAATGTATTAAGTCCTCAACATTAAATGATGGATTTTTAATGGAGCTAAGATAGGAGACCCTTTTGAAGCACTAGGCCCTTCAGAACTCGAGGTCGCGGCCTTAGGGCCGCTTCGCCCACACATATCTACGCCACTGGGTTTTAAAGTTTCATTTGGAAGTCGAGATACATTGAGAATTAATAGAAATGTTTCGACTGTATTTAAATATTTTTGTAATTTTCAGGATACTTATGTCTCAAGCACTGGGGCCTTATTGTGATCTCAAGCAAGATGTGACCTCATGGAATTACACAGAGGGCGCCGCTGTCGCCGTGGAAATGGAGGAGTACGAGAGGGAGCGCGATCAATGTCCCATGCACTTTGACGATGGAAGCGACCCGTGGACGTATATGGAAAATAACATCAAAATTTTCAAATTCAGTAATTCGTTTTGGAAATACAATAGCAATCATGCCTCAATGCTAGTTTTAAGCTTCAAAACTTTTATATTGGCAGTTCTCATTTATCTTTTATAATACATGGTGACTTAAACTCTATTCATATGTAGTACTCGTAGTACGCCGCAATTACTTAAAAATAGAATTACAAACTTGCACCAAGTCAATAATAAAATTAGTATGAATTTTGTCACCATTCATAATTAAAGGTGCATGATGTTTTGTGTACACATTATGGATATTCTAAGGATATCTTGTAGCTTAGAAATTTCACACAGATCTTTAATTAGCAGCTACACAAAGCCAATATAATTTTACTTAATTTACGTTATATTTTTTACACATTTTATACATGACTTTCTAATGGATTTAGTGCATTTACTGACTTGAATGCTTATAAGCCTTCAGTTAAAACGCTAGTGTGAGTTTCATACGCTTGGAAAACTTTTCCAAGGGCCATCAATCCACATGGGAGTTGATATAGTGTGTACACTTATATGCGTTTAAGGCATTGGGTGATAGTCTTTCAAACTCGCATGTGGGTTTTGTGGCTCTGAGTGAAGTCTGGCACATAGAGGAAGTTACAAAAAAAATGCAAACAATAAATGCGTTACCTGTGTTAAACAACTGAGACTAATAGATTTAGGTTAAATGGAATCTCATTTAATGTCTCTATTATGTTATTGTATAGATTTTACTGTTAGGGTAATAGAAATAAGTTATGTGCCTTAACTCCCAAGGATATCAATATGATTATGTGAAATGTAAATACTAAGGTATATTTTTCATAGATATTTTTAACTGAATTTTTGTTTTGTGAATTTATATTGTAATTTTCCATTATTCCGACCAAGTCCGTCCAAATGAACTTAAAAGGTTCTATTTACATTGAACTTTATTTTGACAAGCTCTAAATAAATATTTAGAACAAAAAATCAAGTGTTTTAGTTTCTGTTCCCCATTTAAATTTAACTTCTTTGCAATGTTGAATGTTGGCTTGTTATAATTTGTTCGTTTTTAAAGAAAATAAAAGTCTATCACAAATAATTATTGTAGTAGACACATTAACTTAAATATTAGAACAGTTCGTATACACCACATTTTTAATTTTCATTCAATTTTTATGGAATAATCGAGAAAAACTAACAAAAATACAACGTTGCCAGCTTTGCAGGTATAAATGCTCTTAAGAAAAATGGCATTCAAACATTTTTTTAACTGCCGACATAACAGGGAATCAAACCTGATCAAAATTCTGTACCTATATATTCACATGTCGCTTTGTTATTAGTTGATCCCTAGAATATAACAACCAACTTTTGCTATGAATTCTTGTGTAAAACATTAGACAGAAATTCCCACAATTTAAATAGTTTGCAAAATATAGTATTAGTTCATCAATATGAATAATTTATCTTAATAGGCTACCTTACCATTATCTTACTTATTAGATAGTAATCCACTACAAATTGCGTTATTTGAAATTCGAACACATTCATTCAGAGGGTGTGCCAATTTACTTCAAATTTCAAAATGGAATGTTTTCTTGGGCTGAATATGCACCCCACAAAAATACGGAACGCGATTGTGCATTAGCCAAGAGAATTAATCTTTGCATCCAGGAAAATGGCTAACATTTTGATCCATCAGCTGGGTTCCCACTGAGCGAGCTGCCTCCCGAGGCTAGCGCATAAGGCTTAATTTTGTTCGACACAAGGTTGCAAATCGCGCCGAAAATGGCTGCCTCGCGAGGCAGTTCGCTCAGTGGAGACCCAGCTAATTACTTAAATAAAGTTATTTTGTAATTTTTGAGTTTATTTTACAATTATTTAAATAAACAAAATTCCATTAAAAAATGTGTTTCTTGGGACTTGTAATTCCTAACTTCAACTATAACAAAAAATAAATTATTACAGAAATTTTGACCAGGTTTGATTCCCGGTTAGGTATGAGAGTTAAAAAAATGTTTGAATGCCATTTTTGTTAAATCTAAAATAGAAGCCATGGTTCCTAAGAACACATTTTGCTATCTCTCATAGTTTCTGATTTCTCTTATTGACCCATTTGAATTGGTCACCCTGTATATCCGCTGATATGGTATCGGCGAACCCTGGTCAAACGCAAGTCTATATTGTATAAAAGAAAAAAGAATTAGGACTTGTAGACTTGCATTCAGCCAATATTAATATCTGCATGTCTGCTCGACTTATTTGATGTCATAATACAAATACTTCCTTTTCAACAGCTCTCACTCATACGCCAACACATCGGAATGTCAAACGCAAAGTTGAACCCTATAGGGTTGAACTTCTATAGAAATGCATGTAGGTAGATATCGCTCTGCACGCCGTGACTGACATCAATTGTTGGTATAGAACCTGCGGTGCGGATACAGTTGTGGCCATATAATTAAGAACGATTATTTATTGAGATGATTTTTTCAAAGTAACAAGTATAACTAATTGCCCGTATTTTTTTATTTCTCTCGGTATTGCGAAACTTTTCCGTACTACCGGTACATTCATTTATGCAACATAGTTGGTTAAAAAATTAATAGAGAAACTTTATACATTCGATCTGAACCTAGTATTAGTACTTACTGGCTGGTCACGTAATTAAGAACGCTGAATAGTTTATTATTTTTTCAAATTTAAATAGAGAACACTGTGTGGCTCTGTGGTTGTAGATTATTATTCGTATAATTTTGGCGCCATTTCGTGCTGTTAAAGTCTTAAAAGTGATTACTTCGTATAAAAACAATGGGGAAAAATAAAAGTTGTGATAAATCTACAAGAGAAGTAATAATAAAACTTCGCGAGAAGAATTGGTCGTATAAAAAGATAGCCGACTATCTGCAATGTTCAAAAACAATGGTTTTCCACGCCGTAAACTTAGATTATTGCATAAATAATCTAAGGCCGTAAAGCATTTTTCCACGTATCAAACTACTTCAAACGTTCCACGTGGACCTAGACAGAGAAAGTCATCTCGTCGAGATGATCGAAATATCGTTCGTTTGGCAAAACAAAATCCTTTTAAAGGGTCTAATGAGTTGAGAAAAGAATATTTTGGCGAAAACAACCCTTCAGCAATCTCTGCACGCACTATTCGAAGGCGTTTGGTAGAAAATAAGTTGAACGGAAGGATAGCAAGGAAGGTGCCTATGTTGAAACGATGTCATAGGCAAGCCCGACTTGCATTTGCAAGAAGGTATGAAAACTGGACAGTCAGACAGTGGAAAAACGTTCTTTTTTCTGACAAGACAAAAATAAATAGGGTATGTTCTGATGGAAAACGATATGTACGACGCCCTCCGAATAAAGCATTCGACCCAAAGTACACAAAAGTGACATTAAAGCATGGCGGGGGAAATGTGAAAATTTGGGGGTGCTTTTCTGGACATGGCGTTGGACCTGTTAGGCTGATAGAAGGAAACATGGATCAATTCCAATACAAAAATATACTGCAAGAAACAATGTTACCATATGCCGAAGACGTGCTTCCGGTTATTTGGACATTCCAGCACGACAATGATCCAAAGCATACTGCACGCACCGTTAAGGAATTCCTCACATCACAATCAGTTTCTGTCTTAGATTGGCCAGCCAACAGCCCAGATTTTAACCCAATAGAGCATCTTTGGTGCGAAGTCAAGAAAAAGGTTTCATATCGACAGTGTGGCAATTTGAGAGAGCTGTACGACGTTTTCTTAGAAGAATGGAACTCTATTTCTCTTGCGAAATGTCAAAAATTGATAGATTCAATGCCTCGCCGGTGTAAAGCCGTAATTAAAAGCCGTGGACATGCTACTAACTATTAATTTTAATTCAAATGTATTAAATTGCTTTTTTTTTCTATACCAACTTCACATTAATATGATTTATTTAATCTAAGTTTCATATAAAACAACTCTCGAGCAGTTTAATAAATCGTTCTTAATTATTTGTCCAGCTTCATTACTATTTGAATTTATTAGTATAGAGAACAAATAAAATTTGTAAAAAAAAATGTTAGCAATTATACACTATTATTCTTAATCCCGTTTGCTCTATCCATGTGGCTATTTTATAACATAACTTGTTACTTCTAAGAAGGAACACAACTAGACATATGACATGATTTAGATAAAAAAAAATCGGAAACTTCAAATCGTTCTTAATTGTATGACCACCACTGTATATGTTGTTGGTGTTGAAAAGGTTAAAAAACCTATTTAGCAAAATGATGCTGGTTGTAAAGGCTAGACATAGTAGAGAAGTAAAATAAAAGTGCATGCTTTACCATCTTAAAATATAGTATAATTATTAAAACAAAAAAATTTACACTAAATAAGGAAGCTTTGAAATAACATTATTGAGAAACATGTTGATTTCGAGGTTGGTCAGCTTTTGGTCAAAGATTCCATTTGGTATTATGGCATTTAGTGCCATCAATGCATATGTGCACAATGAGTTTATGTGATTTTCACTTAGTGCAACTGTTTAGAAGCATTCAAATGCACTTGTTTGTTGCACCTGAAGAAATCCAGTAGACTGAATTTATCTGTTAAAAATCCTTTGAACTTTAACAAAGCAAGAGTCAAGTCTTCTTTGAATGGCAGTTATAACTCTTAAATAATAACATAAAATGGCTTCAAAATAGTTACAATCGGAAGCTAAAAATGAGACCACACATTTTACTTAGTCCAAGATACTTTAGGTATATCAAAGTGTTCCGTAAGACTATCAAGATGTTGATTAAACTTCTCTACACGTTGCTTATGAGTCATCTCTGCTTTTTGGAGTATCCTCTGCTTTTTCTGAAAGTAAAATTTATATTAGCATAATACATAATAAATAATATAAAGTATAGACTGTTATAGAATAGAGACGTTCAGAAAAACTAGGTTAAAATGATGTCAATGTCTTCTTTTGTCTTTAGAAAACTAAACGATATTATTATTTTTATGATAGTTTTGTGAATAAGGCTCTCACCATTTTGTCCTGCATCTTTTGGAAAGCAATTTCGGCCTTGGTGCGTTTATCCGTGTCTACTTGCTGCTTAATTTGTTCCTTAACTTCTTGCTCAATTACTTTGTCAGTATCTTTGTGGGACTTCTTCTTCTTTTTCTTCTTAATTCCTGAATCTGTCTTGATCTTCAGTTTGGACTTGGTTACACATGCGTACTCATCTTCTTCTCCCATTTTGTACGATGATATTAAAAAGCCTTCTGAGACAGCTTCTCTACTTAGATTTAACTTTAGTACTTTTATATAACTATGTTTTAGAATAATTTAAATACACAAAATATGCGTCGTATTCCCGAATGTTGTTCAGTTTCAGTTCAGTGACGTCGACGTGTTGTTTTTCGCAATCATTGACAATTGATTGAGAGAGTTGACAGATGCGTTTTTTTTAGTTTATGATTGGCTAAGGAATCCTAGTTCATAATGCCAAGTTTTTTTTTTATAAAAGACTGAAGTAGTGTATTTAAGGTATTTATTGTATTTTTATTATGTTAAAATTTTGATCGAGTACAATATAAAACAGTAAAATAGGTATGAAAAAGGGACTAAAATATTTAATACAAAATTGTTGCCACATTCAAAGATTTTACGTCACAATGTGACAATTGTTAATAATGAAAGTGGCGCCCTCATTTAATTGCTACTTTTTGGCCTTAGATAATTTAAGATGCTTTCTTTGCCTTGCTTTGATCTACTTACGTAGGTAGGAGTAGTCCTATAAAGTATTGTTTGTTTGTTTGTTTATACTCTTTATTGTACAAAAAGGAAAACAAAAAGGTTACAGAAAAAATGTTAAGTACAAAGGCGGACTTATCCCTGAAGGTGTCGGGCGATGGGGAAAAAACTAACTAAGTGTTTGGGGGTGTATTTAGTTAGATAAACTCAACTCTGGATCCACGCTCGCCAGCGTACAATGGACCCAGATGCGCGCCGAATTACGTATAAGGCAACTAAAATTCATATGTCTGAATCTAGGCAATTCTAATGGACATCATAGCTGACCTGTTATTTCTTCCACGCGTTCTGACTCTCCTGCTGCGTAGCCTCATGCATGAGATAATCAATCTGCTTTGCCTTTCATATTCTTAAGTATTTAAATAATGCACCATCTGTAATTATAAACATAGTATGACTCCACTGAAGTCCACTGCATGGAGCCACTGGACTAGACCACTCAAACATCTCACATACATTCAACACATAAATATTTCGAGGACAGAGGTGATCACATGTCAGCCTTCGGACCAGATACCACGGCGTCCCATGGTACCTGTCCTTCAGCTCATTAACTCCCAGGATTGGAGTATACTTCGGTACCGAACACGCCAGGACGGTACCATACCGTACCCGACAGGACGGTATCTTTACTTTCAGACAGGAATTGAACCCTTTTCATATTTGGTATGTGAGTGACTGGTCTAGTAAACACCACTAAGACTAGCGAGTGTAATCATTTAACCTCATAGGCTTAAACCTCTTAGCTTTCAAGCAGCAGAGGAGTTGCAGCAGCACATTAACACAATTTTTAGATCACTAATAAACTAAGACTTTTACTCGATTGAAAGTTACGGCAAGAATGGTATTCAACTCACCATAGACTGTAGGACACATGGCGGGAAACGTTAGTGTTGCTATGTACAAATATTTACATTTCGCGAAACGCGCGACAGAAGGGATCTCTGCCAGTCAACCTTTGAGTGGTAGAGAAGAGCAATAAAAAAACAAGGATCGACAAATAGAGCAAAACATTTAAATAAATATAAATGCATATGTAAACCTCAAATACCTAACTGGCTGATTGGCAGACGTACATTAATTGCACAGCCTAAATCAATGCCGTTAGAGACTTCAAATTTGGCAGAGATACATACCTTTATTAAAAACGCGAAAGTGTGTCTGTCTGTCTGTCTGTCTGTTACCTCTTCACGCGTAAACCGCTGAACTAATTTAGACTAAATTTAGTATTAGTTTGAGTGCCGAGCAGTGGCGAAGGGTACTAACAACCCGATTCCCCCGGGTTGACTAAACTTTCAAAGTTACTAAACGCTTCTCTTATCTTCCATTGCTGCACTCTCAAGAGGAGGATGAATGGAATTTTTAGGTTTTTTTTGCTCCGGTTTTACTTGCAGAAATATTCATGCCCCGCCACTGGTGCCGAAAAGGACAGGATACTTAGTTTTTATTCCGGAAATCACCCTTTAAGGGGGTAAAAAGGGGTGTGGGAAATTGTATAGGGAATCAATAACCGCTGAACCGATTTAATTAAATTTGGTAGGGAGATAGTTTGGGACCCTAAAAGCGCCAAAGGTTACTTTTTATCCCAGAAATTGCATAGTTAGCTCTATTCCCTTTCCTTTTTCCTCTCCCTTTTAGGGCCGACAACGCACTGGCATCGCGTAAAGCGCTGCGGGTGTCTATGGACAGTGGTGATCATTTAACATCATGTGACCCACTAGTTCGTTTGTCTGGCCTCTCTAACATAAAAAAGTCCCCGCGGGATAGCGATAAACGAATTCTTCCAGACGGAGTCGCGGGCAACAGCTACTACCTTATTCAGTATTCAGTATTCAGTATTCAGTATTTATTAAATCACAACATTTCTTACAAAAAATTGTACAAAAATGATGCCCTGTTGGAGCGTAGCAATTAACCTTAAAATTAAGCAGTAGGTACCTACATATTATTATATTTCAGTACATATATAACATATAACTTTTAAAACTAAATTTATACATTAGTTTGTACTCTATACAACACGTAATGTTAGTGTCCATGTAAGTGACACTTTAAAAAATAAAATTATCATTTAAAATTATTAAAAAAACAAAAATAAAAAATTTACATTATAAACTAATAAACAATTTCGAACAATTAAATAAGCAATTTTAAATTACAAACTAATAACCTGTGGCAGTGTTATAATTATGTATAATGTTTTTTTGACTTATAATTGCTCTATAGAGCCAATTACGTTCAAGTTATGTACACTGAACCTTATTTCATCGACCCGTTACCTACAGCAATACAATAAAGTAAAAGTAAAGTAAGTAAATTTTTATTAACCATATAAGTAAAATACATTCATAAAGAAATACCAATGACTCCACACTAGGCTAGGCTTAAGCTGTATCGTGGCAGCTAAAAGACCATAATATAATCTATACTTCTATACTAATATTATAAAGAGGAAAGATATGATTGTTTGTTTGTATGTTTACCACAGTGACATAGGCTACTTTTTACCGCGGGAAAATACCTTGTTCAGTGTTGCCATAGATTCCCTTCGTCGACATCAATTATTTTCTAGTTACTAACTTTCTTTGTAGCGGCCACACTGGATTTTTCCGTTCTACCGTCATCTGCGTATCCTCTCCCCTCCACTTCGTCCGTTTTATAAAAACAGCTGATCGGAGCGGGAGCGATTATTATTGTCACTCATTACAAATTTTTCTATTGACAGTTATATTGTACCTTTTTTTATGTGCGGTCCTTAATTTCAAAACGGAGTAACCGTTACGCTGACCGTCAGCAACGAATTTTGCAAATCTTTTCTTATAGTTTTATAAAGTCAGTGCCACTGCTGAAGACTCCTTGTGCGCCGCCCTGCGAATAAACCTGAAAGGCTAAGTGCGACACCCGAGGTAAGAGTTGGCAGTGATTCCGGAGGAGCTGATAACTACGAGCCAACGGTGCCCGTTACCGACGCCCTAAGGTTCTGCATCACCGCAGACGAGGAGCCCTCAGGTGAGCTTTCAGCAGTCACTGCTACTACGTTACATTTTTCGTGTATTCCTTATCGTAGGGAGACGCAATATTTTGCTTCCTAACGGCCCTAAGCACCTTTCGTTTCTTTTCGACCTCTATCCCCATTTTTCCTATACAGTCCACTCCCTTTCGTTAACATTTTTTGGTCTTCGAACCGAATGTTTTGATAAGTGACCTTTGTTTGTCGTCGTTTTATTAATCACTTCTTCAAAAGTTCGTTTTCGATCGTCATTATAAATTCCTTAACCGTTTTTCGGGTAAGCAAAATATTGCCGTCAATAATTTTAGTAAAAGATCTGAAAGGTTCGTTGCACATTATCGTTATTTTAGTTTTGTCGTCGTGAGGGCGGATATTTAAGCTTGCAACTCTCATTGTATTCCTTTGTCGTCGAGAGCAGTTGCTAGTTTAAAATTTAATATACCTTCCTGTTTTTTTTTTAAATTTTTTTTGTCGCATGCCGGTGGTAGGACTAAGTGCAAAGTCCGCCCGGATTGCTACCACCATCTTACCCGTAACCTGCCGTGAAATAGCAGTAATCGAGCTGTTGTGTTTCGGTTTGGGGGTAAGACAGCCGGTTTTTAAAAATCACTTGCACACAGAGGCACTACATCTAGACCTCAAGGACGGATTTTTCGTGAAAGTCGGTTTTGTTATACTCGGCCGTTGTTTTTTTTAGTTTCTCGTTTTTTTTGTGTTAGTTTAAAAATTTAACATTTATTTTCTTACGCATCGGTAATCGTCGCGGTTAGTTCCGATAGTTAAACTTAAAGACTTTTACAGTAGCAATACTCGGTTATTTCGTTGAGAGTGGTAGTATTTAAGTTTTAAACTGGCAACACTCGGCGTTTTTTCGAAGCGGTAGGAAGTTGTTGTCTGACTACCCGTAATTAGTTTCGTGTCGACGCCATTTTCGTTCGTTGCTGTTGCGGAGTGATAAAAGTCGGAAATAAATATATTGCAGTAATTAGTGTGTTGTGTGACCCGTGTGTGTGGTAAAAAAGGCCCATGAGTCAGTGTGGCATGGAATCGGAACAGGCCGACCCGGCCCGCGTTGCGCGTGATTACGCGTTAATGCGCCTCGAACTATTAGCCGCTACTACTGATGGTGAGTTGATATCATATAACAATAACGATTTTACGGTGCTTTCGGATGAGTTTCATAGCGCGATGCGTAAAGTTTTAGGGTCTATGCCTCCGAGTTTGCATCGCGAAGAGTTTCGGATAACTCAAATATTTGAGACAAATTTACGATCCACAAAAGCGCGTTGGGCTAAATTGCAGATGGCCGAAGTGAAACCCACTCCAGAGGCGCCGCCGTCGAACGCCGCCAGACTCCCGAAAATTAATATAAAAGAATTCGATGGGAAGCTGGAGAGCTGGGTGTCGTTTCGGCAACTCTACGAATCATTGATACATAAGCGCACGGATTTGGCTGACGTAGAGAAGCTGCATTATTTGTTAACGATAGTAAAGAACGAGGCGTATGATTTGATTAAGAATTACCCGCTCACGAACGAGAGTTACATTACTGCGTATAGTGCATTGTGTAGGCAGTATAACAAGACGCGGCAAATTGCGACCGTTTACTTCGAAAAACTCGTGAACTGTGAACCGGTCCGAGGTCCTCGGGATTTAGATAGGGTTATACGAACGTTCACAGAAAATTTAATGATTTTAAATACGTATAAATTACCGGACAGAAATTTTATGCTGGTGCATTTGTTATGGTCTAAGTTGGATAAGGTAACTAAGGAACAATTCGAATTAGAACATAATTCCGACGAGGTTCCGGATTTCGACGTTCTGGGTCAGTTTATCGAAAAAAGGCGTCGTGCATTAGGCAACGTAGTGGGATTAATCGCGTCGCCGGCGAATATACCAGCGCCAGTAGGGAATAGAACGGGCCCCAAACATAAATCAGCTTTCATCGCCGCTACTGTTTCGTGCGTAGTATGCAAGGGGCCGCATAACATTTTAGTCTGTCCAACGTTTTTGAAATGTACCCCAAGTGAACGTTTTACACTAGCCAAACAAAATAGACTCTGCATTTTGTGTTTGTCGAGCGCACATTCGTTAAGGCGTTGTCATTCAAAGCAGCGTTGTGAGTATTGCCGCTGCTCACATCATAGTTTGCTACATTTTAATAAACCGGAACAACCGAATATTGGGAATAAATCGACTGAGGGGACCGAAGGGGCTGTTGCCATGGTGGCTGGCCTTGGGGCTGGGCCCACTTTGTTTTCAACTGCCGTCGTTCTAATTACCGATAGAATCGGTCGGCGGGTTCCGGTGCGGGCGCTACTGGACTGCGCTAGCGCTTGTAACTTCATATCGCAGCAGTGTGCCAATAGATTGGGTTTGAAAATAATTCAATCAAAACACACTGTGAGCGGTATAGGTCAGGCGGTGGCGGAGCCGAGTGGCACCCTATCGTGTCTTATCACACCCAGTACTGGTGAGTATGACACTAGCTTTTCGTTGGAGGCATATGTTTTGCCGACTATATGCTCGGATATGCCCACCGAGTATATTGAATTTTCGTCGTGGTCAACGAACAGGGACCTGGTTTTCGCAGACCCTTGTTGGCATAAGCCGGGCCCGATAGACATGCTGCTAAGCGTAGATGTCTTCGCATCATCGTTGCGTCCAGGGCTAATCCAGGGTGACCCGGGTCAGCCAACTATCATTAATACTATTTTCGGTTGGATCGTGATGGGTGGCTGCGCTTTGGACATCTCTCGCTCTCGTCGTGGTAGCTGTCACGTCACTACCAAAATTACACAGAATTTGTCGTTGGACGACTCCATTAGGAAATTTTGGGAACTGGAGGACGTCAACACTCCCACCAAAGCTCTTTTATCGAAAAACGACGAATTGTGTGAACAACACTTCCTCACGACTTACCGTCGTACAAAGGAGGGTAGGTATATTGTTCCACTACCCTTCACCGATATTTTAAATAAACCGATTTTTCACGGCTCTCGCGCCATGGCGCTCAAGCGTTTCCTGTTATTGGAAAAGAAGCTTCAGGTTAATCCTGAGCTTTCTAGAAATTATAATGCCTTCATGAAGGATTACGAGACATGTCGCCATCTGGAAAAGTGTGACCCTCCGGCAAACGATGCCGGTCCTTTCTTTTATATCCCTCACCATGGGATTCTGAGGTTTTCGTCGACTAGTACCCCTCTCCGTGTGGTGTTTGATGCTAGCGCCAAGGACGCCCGGGGTGCTTCACTAAATGACCAATTGTTGGCCGGACCAAAACTGCAAAAGAACATCTTCCATTTGCTCCTTCGTTTTCGTTGGCACGCTATTGTGTTTACTGCAGATGTCAAACAGATGTATAGGCAAATATTGGTGTTCCCGGAAGATGCAGAATACCAGCGCATTCTTTGGCGGCCGTCCCCTAGCGAACCGATCGGTGACTATCGGTTGCTCACCGTAACGTATGGTGTCTCATCGGCTCCGTTCCAGGCGCTTCGCACCATCGAGCAGTTGGCTGAGGACTCCGCAAGCAGCTATCCCGAGGGATCGGAGGTCCTGAAACGCGACACTTATGTCGACGATATCGTCTCGGGTGCCGATTCTGTGGAGCAGGCGACGTTGATCCGGTCGGATTTGTCCCGCATCCTCGCTTCTGGTGGTTTCCATCTGCGTAAGTGGACTTCAAACTGTCCAGATTTCTTTGTTGACGTGCCCCCTGAGGATTTGTACAGCGAACAATTCCGCGAATTCGAGTCGGTGGATGACATGTCTCTGAAAATCCTCGGCCTCTTATGGCTACCGCAAACTGATTGTTTCACGTTCAAAGTATCGGTTGACGAGCGGAGATGTACAAAGCGCACCATCCTATCCGAAATCGCTCGTATATTCGATCCCTTAGGTCTCTTATCACCACTTACCTTCTTTGCGAAGTATCTCATGCAACTGCTTTGGGTCTCTGGTGTGGCCTGGGATGACGAGGCTCCCGATCACATTTGCCGAGAGTGGCAGGCGTTCAAGACGCATCTGCCAGCTTTGAGCTCGGTGATGGTCCCGAGGCGTATGGTCAGTGATTTTGTCGTACTACAACTTCACGGGTTCTGCGATGCCTCTGAGCGTGGCATGTGCGCAGTGATATATTGTCGTATGTTGGACAGCGAAGGTGGTTGTACTGTCCAACTGTCCTGCGCGAAATCCAAGGTGGCTCCTCTTCGCAAACTGTCCATCCCACGTCTCGAGTTACAGGCTGCAGTATTGCTAGCCGATCTCATGGTCTCTGTCCAGGAAGCCTTGAAGCCTTTTCGTACGGTAGCGGAAGTTTTCGCGTGGTCCGACTCAAGCGTAGCTTTGTCTTGGATAAGGTCGTGCCCTTCGAGGTGGAAGACATTCGTTGCTAATCGAGTTAGTCACATTCAGGACGCGATACCCCCCGACAGTTGGCGACACGTCAGAACCGCAGACAATCCTGCCGACTGCGGGTCGCGCGGTTTGATGCCTAATGATCTTGTGAACCGAACCATCTGGTGGAATGGACCCTCGTGGCTCCCGCAACCCGTCGAAGTTTGGCCCCGGTCTGTCTTCTCAGTCGATACAGACGTATTTCTCGTCGAACAGAAATTGGTCACTTTAGCAGCATATCCTAGTGAGAACCTTCTTCAAACGTTACTGAATAAATTTTCGTCGCTAAGAACGTTGGAACATGTACTGGCTTACTGCCTCCGTTATATTAATAATTTAAAAAACCGTGCGTCTCAAAATAACTGCGTTACCGGCCCGTTAAGCCCGGAAGAGGTCGCGCAAGCCCTCCTGGCGTTGGTAAAATTCGTTCAAACCAAGCATTTTTCGTCGGAAATCGAGTTTCTGCGAAATAATAAATATAATTCCTTACAAAAAACTTTTAAAAAATTATCGCCATTCTTGGATGACGCGGGTCTCTTGAGGGTGGGCGGTCGCCTGTCTCGAGCCTCTCTCGATTTCGATGTAAGGCATCCGCTACTTCTACCTCGAGACGATCGCCTAACCGTACTTTTAATTGAAGAGTATCACAAAAGACTTATGCATCCGGGTGTACAAACGCTACAGAACTTATTAGCTCAGAAATATTGGATACTCTCGCCGAAGCGAGCTATCCGAACTGTCGTTTCAAAATGTTTGAAATGTTTTCGCGTCCGCCCTTTAAATGCGCCCGCGCCTTTCATGGGGGATCTTCCTTCTTATAGAATCAATCAATTAAAACCGTTTTCAAGCGCCGCCGTGGACTATGGCGGTCCTTTCGATGTATCTCTCGGTCGTGGGCGGGGAAACAAAACGTATAAAGCGTACATTTGCGTTTTCGTGTGTACCGCCACTAAAGCTGTTCATGTCGAGCTAGCGACGGAACTTTCCGCGGAAGCGTTCCTTGCCGCACTCAGGCGTTTTATAGCGCGCCGCGGACATTGCCGCCGACTAGTGTCCGACCAAGGTAAAAATTTCGTTGGCGCTAGCAATATTTTAATTCGCTTGGTGAAGGACGCTGCGCACGCGAGTGATATTAGGTTCGAATTTAACCCACCGGGTAGCCCGCACTTTTCGGGTTTGGCCGAATCGGGAATAAAGGCTTTTAAGACTCACTTATCGCGTGTCGTAGGACAGCAGCGACTGACCTACGAAGAATTCTACACCGTCTTGACGCAGGTAGAAGCGTTACTAAATTCACGACCTCTCTCTCCGCTCAGCGCCGATCCCAATGACTTGGCGGTACTGACTCCTGGGCACTTTCTAACTACTGAACCCCTGTCGATTGTCCCGGAAGAAAATCTGGCCGACGTGAATGTTAGCATCCTTCACCGCTGGAAATTGCTTCAAAAAATGCACCAAGATTTCTGGTCAAAATGGTCTCGGGAATACATGCACACGCTTCAGCAGCGAATGAAATGGCACGATAGACAAGTTGATCCGGAAAAGGGCGCCTTGGTTCTCCTCCTTAACGAACAGAGCAGTCCAATGAAGTGGCCGTTGGGTCGCATCGTAGACGTTCATCCCGGCGCCGACGGCATCTGTCGCGTCGTGACCGTGCGTACGGCCTCTGGCGTCTATAAACGGCCAGTAGTCAAAATTTGTCCCCTGCCTAACTAATTACGTTATTTTTTTTTCCATTTTTTCCGGTAGCCTAAGTTCGCTGCTACTTTTCGTCTATTGATCGTCGAAACTATTGTTTCTGCCCTTTGATTTACTTATTGTTCTATTTCACTTGGTTAAAATACCAGGTATTTTGGTGGGCGGAAATGTTCAGTGTTGCCATAGATTCCCTTCGTCGACATCAATTATTTTCTAGCTACTAACTTTCTTTGTAGCGGCCACACTGGATTTTTCCGTTCTACCGTCATCTGCGTATCCTCTCCCCTCCACTTCGTCCGTTTTATAAAAACAGCTGATCGGAGCGGGAGCGATTATTATTGTCACTCATTACAAATTTTTCTATTGACAGTTATATTGTACCTTTTTTTATGTGCGGTCCTTAATTTCAAAACGGAGTAACCGTTACGCTGACCGTCAGCAACGAATTTTGCAAATCTTTTCTTATAGTTTTATAAAGTCAGTGCCACTGCTGAAGACTCCTTGTGCGCCGCCCTGCGAATAAACCTGAAAGGCTAAGTGCGACACCCGAGGTAAGAGTTGGCAGTGATTCCGGAGGAGCTGATAACTACGAGCCAACGGTGCCCGTTACCGACGCCCTAAGGTTCTGCATCACCGCAGACGAGGAGCCCTCAGGTGAGCTTTCAGCAGTCACTGCTACTACGTTACATTTTTCGTGTATTCCTTATCGTAGGGAGACGCAATATTTTGCTTCCTAACGGCCCTAAGCACCTTTCGTTTCTTTTCGACCTCTATCCCCATTTTTCCTATACAGTCCACTCCCTTTCGTTAACATACCTTTTCCTACGGGAAAATTAATTTTATCGCGGGCGAAGCTGCGGACGGAAGGCTAGTACTTAAGTAATAATTACACATAGTGAGTAATAACTCCACAATGCCTACAGGCTAAGACGCCCTCTGTTCTACCAAACTCTCAGCGAAGTGCGCACTAACTCACGAGGGTGGCAGGTTGAATAGCAGCAAATATCATAAATAAATAAGTGATTGTTCGCGACAAAAGAGCGGGAATGAATGGCGCTTCTTGGCGTTATCGGGACGGCGCACGCGCGCTGCCCCGCGACGCGTACGGCACCGAGATTAGTTCGATTTGAAGCCACGTGGCGCCACGTGCGAGCCGACTACCGCCAAATAAGATTAACGGATTTGCACTACAGATTGCACACGAATGAGCAGGAAGTGTAAAGTGAAACGGCGGTAATGAGATCGCTTTGTGGGACGCGTTGCTCGTGTGAGTCGAGGACTAGTGAAAACAATATTAAAGTGGGTACAGAGGCCGTATTGTCTAACGCTTCTGTCACTTGTCTTCGCTTTCACCGTCTCTTTCTGTCATCCTTTTATACCGTTTGACAGAAAGAAATAGTGATTGCGAAGGCAAGCGTCAGAAGCGTTAGACAATAAGCCTGCCTATATTGTAATCAAATCAGTAGTATTTATACAGTTGAAACCGTAGGTTAAAACATTTGGTTCCCGATCTACGGTAGAATATTCTCACAGTACAGTGTAGCCAGGTAAGAATGACCCTTCACGCTTGGCGTTGCGATGTCACTATGACGTTTTCTGTAAAAAGGGTCCACAGAAGGTACGTACAACAATGTAGGTATTTAGTTCAGAATTTGCCGATAAGCAAATGATAAGTACAAACCGCGGAGCGTTTGTTACGCTTTTAAGTAAAATACCTAGCCAAAAACGACCGTGTTTTCAAATACCTAGGTAGCTTCGAAATATTTTGTTAGTGATAGCTTGGTCACACCACACTGTCCAGCAATGTTTCGTATTTCAATGTGAAGAGAAGATTCAGACTTAAGACGTTAAATTCTTGTGTAAGCAAAAGTTACATACACACCAAAGTCACTGGGCCCGAGATCGAGGCGGTCTAAGTTGCTCTACATTAAAGCCGCCGATAATGTTGCGACGTAATAATTAAATGTTGGCGGTTCGCGATTTTTGTTGGACCCTCAGGATGTCGTGTGTGACCTTTACACATCGTTACACTTTAATTCTGGCTTCAGTGCAGTCCATCATTCTGGTTTTCTGTCATTCATAACTCATAACGGATTGAAGAATGAATATTATTTAAAATAAGTATTTAATCTTTATCAATTCGGATCTCATCAGTCCCTCAGTCCGAAAGGGTTAAACGATAATTCTCTCGTCATTCTGACCAAAACGATGGACGGAACTGACGCCAGAATCAGCGTGTAACCGACCTCTTATAAGTACTAGTCTTGCGAACTAACCAGCGTAACTGCACCACCAATGCGGCCGTCTTGCGAGCCCCCAAACCATAAAGTATACAACTGGGGTGATGGCGCGTGTTCGGCTGATGATAAGCTTACCCTATTTTATCGAGTTTCTTCCAGATAACATCTATGGCAGTGGCCTTGCGAGGCCCCGTCACGGTGGCAAGGTTGATGATTCTCAAATCTATCAGGGTTTACATTTTGGCAAGTTTAAACTTTTGACAAATCGAACATGAACTCGTTTGTCACAAAAAACCAGCATACCCGTTGCTTACCTGATATATTTCTTCCTTGTACAGTCGCGGAATGAAAAGGATCGACTCTTTTCGACTCTATGTCAACGAGTTAAGGTCAACGAGGTAAGTGACGAACCTTTTCATTCTGCTACTATACCTACTTACTTGTTTATCTGTTTTATATTCTTTGTTTGTGAATTGTGGTGTACAATAAAGAGTAGAGTAAGAGTTGTTTGAGCTTGCGTTCAAATGACGACTGTGGTAACATTTCTCATTGAATTTCAATTAATGTGATGCAATTGCTAAGCTGTTCAAAAATCAACAACTGTAGACATGGTTTTTGATTAATCAAAACATTCGTAAAACTTCGTGCTTAATTTGTACTGTTAAAGCTAGCGCGCACGGGAAGCAAGCAAGCCCAGTCCAAGGATATGTATTGGACTTAATCAGAGTAATGATCACTGTGTTGTAAGTACATTTTAAACCAATCATTCTAATAAACTTAGTGTCAGTTCCAACTCCAAGTGCAAACACACGTCTGAATAAAGGCCATGCAGGGCCATGCGCAATCTACGTCGACGTTCGGATAGCACTACGAGTATTTAGCTAATTTAGCTTTTGTTTAAACACGTTATCTTTTCACGCTTATATGGATCCGCCACCGGCACTCAATGGATTTGTTACGGAGCGAAACAAAAAGAGATTTTACAATTTTGCCTTTCGAACGGTTGCGCTTATGTAAAGGTATAAATAGGTACCTACATACCCACATGTTGACATCCATTGTTTTAAAAGCATAAAGGGAAGTGGGGAAATGGATCGCTTCGGCTAATCTAAATTTCCTTTTCGGTATTGTGTCTCGTGTACGGATGTTAAATATTTTTTCATGGCGGGCTTATCTCCTGGTAGCTATTGTTTCTTATTGTTATGCAATATTATATAATTATGCGTCTATCATTTTAATGTTTCAACCTTTGTCATTATTTTTGGGATTCGCGGATAGTGTTTGGCGAACCTTGAGGTCCTATGTTCAGCAGTGATGATGATGATGACGATAATGATGTTAATGTTGATAAAAACCATATACCTACTTATAGCCAGTGGCAGTAGTATTAGACTGTTAGAATAGTAATTACCCACACGATTTGTATTGATTCTCGTCGCATTATTAAGTAATCTGAAGATCAAACGTCTCTGAAGTAAGTAAAAAAAAATCCAATAGTGAACATAAAGTTTGCACTCCTAAGTTTCGACGATCAGTTAGAGGCATAAAGTCAGTCTCAACAAACGGTCGAACAACCCAACTGTCAAAAAAGCAATCAACGCACTCGACTCGCACAATCGTGCGAAAGTCGCGCTCGTGTCGCATTAGAGGTAATCTGAATAAATCGCTAACAATGCCGGCTGCTAATAGACATTAATACAGCATTAGCCGTAAGGGCGCGGGCGACGCCTTGTTTGCCAAACTACCCTAATCCGCTATTTGTAGTGTGGGGACACCATGTTACAAAGCAATGTGAGACTTTCCTGGACTTCTCGTACACAACGAAATAAATCCGTCAAGAAAATCGGCTGTTACTCTTTGTCTGTTGTCGACTAGCTGTTGCCCGTAAGTCCATCTGCAAAGAATTCGTTTATCGCTATCCCGTGGGAACTATGCCGTTTTCTGGGATAAAAACTATCCTATACCCTTTACGGGGTCTCAAACTGTCTCCATACCAAATTTCATCTAATTCGGTTAACCGGTTTAAGCATGAAGAGGTAACAGATAGATAAACAGATAGAGATACTTTAGAATTTATTTATTAGGCGGCCCCAAAACGGTCAATTATATTGCGCAATATTGCGAATTGTGCAATATTATTGACCGTTTAGGGTTAATATTGAAGATTGCGCAATGATTGAACGAAAGTTTGAGCGAGTTTAATTTTTATTGCACAATATTTTTCCGTTGCATCGTGTAGGGTCAGTATTGTGTAATATTTTAGTATCCGACTGAACACGAAAACATTGTGCAGTTCGTATTATTGTGCAATATAATTGCTCGTTTGGATTCAGAGCGCCTTTCAATCTTATTGTACAATAAAAAGTATTGTAGGTGTAGGGGCCGCCTTAGTATGGATCGCTATGATAGACATCTGTCCTAGACAGATGCTCAAAAATATGCCTAAGAACCTTCGATCAATGTGATCGAAGCTAAGAACCAATGCTAAAAACTAAGAGGGATGATAGAGCAGCTCACGTGATATTAGATTAAGCTAATTTGACGTTACTGATTAATATTTTCATAACTCTTCTTACAAGTCTTGGTTGATAGTGTCTGTATAAAATATGACATTTTTATGATACGAAGATCAACTTTTCTTAATCTGATAGTTGCTTTAAAGTTCATCAGCCTTTACCTAGTTTGACGCTTGTTTTGTGGGACTCTGTATAAATAAAAGTTTCCGCCTTGATACTTATGAAGGACTTGTGGACTTGTCCGCAAACGTGAACGGTTCCGTAACAACTCGAAGGAGATCATGGTCACCCCACTTTGTTGCAGAATGTAGCTTTGACTTCTGAGAGGAAATCCTTTTCCCACGAGCTTTATTCAAACATATGTAAAGCGTATGATGGATGGCGCGCCGCCCTCGCGGGGTTGTCGTTTAAATCACAATCACGTCGACCCTAATATATTTTTTCGCTGGTCACTGAGCCACGTTGAAATAGGTCAAAATTTATAATGTAATGGATACCCGAAAGAGTTGTACAATTGTAATGGCACACGTCGCAATGATTGCGCTTTTTATTAGAGGTGTAAAATTACCTCCCTTGCGGACTGAAAATTTTATTATGGGATTTGTTTATGATGCAAGTATTAAATTGCACGATAAGGGTTCAATTTAGATACGGAGTCTAATGTGAGTTGGTGGATTTAGGCGTCTAGTGAGTATGGGAAATATGCTGGAATAGGGGTGGAAGGTAACGTGGGCAAAAATGGCGCGGATGGTAACTCGGAGGCGCCGAAGTTTTCCCATTACGCGGCTCGCAGACATTAGCAGCCCTCTCGGGTTCATTAAAATTTGTCAGCTTGTCGCACAGGGGCAACTTCCAAATGGATGTGGAAACTTCTCTAAGTGAAACTTGGCTGACGTAAAAACTTTGCCGGATTTTGAGGCGTTTTTTCGACGCCATCAATTTCGCAGGCCGTCAGGAAGATTATTCGCACTCGTAATGCGGAAAAAAGAGTAATTTAAGTTTTCCAGAAGACTCGTTTCGTTGGAGTTATGATCTTTGTTGGAAACTTTGATTGATTTATGAATTTCTTCACTGTCTCCCGCCATGATTATGGGATCATCAAAGTTTTTGGATTTATGCTGGGAATTACGCCTAACAACAGAATAAGTAGGTACCTACTTGCTCGAGTTATCCATTTAAAGATGTTAAAGTTACAAAAGCGATGTTCAAAAATAACATTAGGCATATTAATATACCTATATATTTTTGGAGATGCGTAAGGAAGCTGAGCTTACAAGAAATTCAAATACCAATCAGAGACACTTGACTCTCTGGTTTCTCACTGGTGACTTTTCACCAGGGGAGCTACTACGGAATTCAAAGTACACATCGTGCCGACTCTTTCACTTTTCTGTTTAATACTATTAGCGCGAATAGAACGGCATGATACGAAGTTCAATAATTAAATTTCGTAGTCTAAGGCCTGGTATTCAGCTTCGCTACTTTTCATAGCGGCTGTGGAAAGATAAAAAGTAGGATATGGACATCGCAATTATCTCAGCAGTTTCGTCTCCATACCTACAATTTTTTTTAACATAAAGCTGACCCGTTGGATAACATTATAACTTGCACCTTTCTCTCAGTACTGCACTTCAGCGTAACTAAACTAGGCAAGAGTAAAATGTAAGCGCCTAGCAGAGAGTAGCTGGCAATGATTTTCTGCAGCCACCCGCCGCCGGCCGGCTATGCTGTTATTGTTCGGCTTTATGATCGAGGGGCTAAATGAACCCGCGAGTGTCGCAGGGGTTGACGACATGAGCACAAAATCACAGTAGCACCGTTCATGGTCGAAAAAATAACGTGTTAAGTTTGTTAGGACAACTAATTTGTTTGTAGAGATAACGAAAACTTTATGGGACGTTTTTAGCATAAGCAGTTACGGTTATGTGAATTTATTTATGGTATAGCACTTACTATAAATTCATGAAACCAAGCATTACAAACACAGTCGAGGAAACTGAATCGCGTATTAGAGTGGAACCTTCTCACAATCAATTTCAAATCAGATACTGCTTCATCGATTGAACTTGGAGAAACCTTAGGTTCTACGGTCATAGCCTAGTAGGCTAGTACACATTTAATTTATCCCCGTGTCACCAAAATTCAGATGATCAGTAAATCGTATGTACCCTTGTTTTTGGAAAATGTCGAATACTTAGCTGCAAGAGCTAAATATATGTAGGTATTGTAGTGGGCCTACTGTGTATTGGTCTTCCTTAGCTTATCGGGATGGGGAAGCTGGGATAGTTTTAGCTCCAAATAACAGATGTAATTGTGTTTGAACGGTTAACGCGATACTCGACCGACTGGAAAAAATGTCGCCTTAATTAACTGTCTACTTTATAAATGTCTGGTTATTTTCATCACATTATCTGGGTATGTATTACAATACCGAAGTACGAAAGACCGAATGTATTAAAACATCGAATGGGTCAAAAGACCGACACGATTTATTTCTGAAACCGTTAACTTTTTAAGATAGTTATAAAACAAACCTAACCTAACCTAATGGGTTCTATATGATGCCGTTTTAATAAATTCTGAAAAGTTAACGGTTTCAGAAAAAAATCTTCATCTTAAAAAGTCTTTTGACCCATTCGATGTTTTAATACATTCGGTCTTTCGTACTTCGGTATTGTAATACATACCCCATTATCTTGGGCTGGTTTGATTTAATAGAATTTCTTAATGTTAATCTTTTTGGGTAGATTACCATTTTTAGGCAAATTTATCGTCAAATATTTGTTATTTTTACACGTTTTATTTAGTCAGAGATAGGTAAATATGAGTTTAGTTACGAGATCAGAATTTTGTTTAAGTAGGGACAACTTAAGACAAGTAAAGTAGGTACAGTCGAGTTCACCAATATCTGTATCGCCAACCTTTCATAAATAAATATACATAGACCTTATGTTACCGTAATAAGGTCTATGTATGAAAGGTTGGCTGTACAGATATTGGTGAACTCGACAACACTAGGCTGTACAACACTAGGTAGGTACAAGTTCCGCTGCCTAGGGACGCAATTATTATTTGTAGGTGTCTTGTCATTGCGCCCATCTGGCCATTAAGAATAAAAATTAAAAAAGTACTTAATGTCTACTGTCTATGTCTGAAGCAATTAAGCTGAGGTTGTGTCTTGTAATTAATGTATCAATGATGTGTTAGCGTCGAGTTACATTATGGGGTGATTAATGTTTTCACGGACTATGGACTCTGAGGCGCAAACCACACAGAGACGTGGGACGGGGGCGCGTCGCAGTCCGCGTCGTTTGTTCTCAAGCCGCGTCTCCGCCCAGTGTCTTCTGTCTGCTTTGGAACGCGACGCTTCTATACATTTAGTATAAAAAATTAAACCGCCGAAAAAACCCAAATAATACCTTTTTTGTTTGACCTTAATCTAGGTACCAGTTTGAAGTCGGTGCCTCAGTACTTAGCCAGGAGGAGTGGACCTATAATCGTCTACCTGATTGGCTTCTGTCACTCCTCCTGGCTCGTGCTGAGGCACCGACTTCAAACTGGTACCTAGATTAAGGTCAAACAAAAAAGGTATTATTTTTTGCTTTTCAGTTTTTTCGGCGGTTTAATTTTTTGTTAAAAAGTTTTTATTTTATACTTTTTTTCCATCTTTGGGGTAATTTTTTGAGCCCGGACTCGCACCTCTGAGTTTTTTGGAATTTATTTACGAAAATTACATTAAAATGTACATTGAGCTTTACAGTAAAGGAAACACTTCGTGAGGAAACCTGCACACACCTGTGAATAAATTCAATGGTGTGTGTGAAGTTCCAAGCCCTTTTATTCTGAGAGGAGGTCTGTGCCTTGTAGTGGGACGTACGTGGGCATTTTTATTTTTTCTTGTACCTTTTGACTTTTTTTTAAATTCGGAAAGTTTTATGTGATTTCTGTTCAGAATCACGAGCTCTTTCGATCCTACTAGGAGAAAAAAGTGTCCTAAAAATTTCATATAATTTTCGATTCCTCCATTCCATTACGGTCATATAAAGTCTATGAAAAATGGTTAACGAAACGGAACAAAAAACTTTGGACACTTTTTTTCTCCTAGTAGGATCGAAAGAGCTCGTGATTCTGAGCAGAAATCACATAAAACTTTTTGAATTAAAAAAAAAGTCAAAATGTACAAGAAAAAATAAAAATGCCCACGTAGTACGTAGGCCGGGATGATGATATATCATTACGGAGTATATGCTAGGTGGAGCTAGTACCTACATTAAGTATGTGTAGGTATGTAGAGTAGAGAATAAGGGACAGAAGTAGGCGAATTACGAAATATCTTGTGGCCTACGGCCTTGACTCTCAAACGCATACCTAACTAGGTACTTGTAATAGTAGTAGTGTAATTCGGGCACTTATTAGTGTAGTGTTTGATTTGGCTATAAATAGGAACAATTAATTAAACAACAACATCAATTAAGAGTCACTTGGAGGCGGGACGGTTTCATATTCAATGAGGGACATTATTCAGTTTTATTAAATGCAGGCATGGATATGAATGTGTACAATAAAATAAAAAAAACACCAATAGGTTGTTATATATAACAAATCTTTTGGTTGAGAATGTTGAGTGAGATGGTACTTACTTACTTACTAGAGCTTAAGAAATACTCATTAATCACATAGTATAATTGTTAAAATTGTCTCGACGTTTCGGCTGCATTGTTTGTACAATGACTAGAATGGTAGACTGAAGTCATAAAGTGTAGGATAGCACATTCATATTTAAAAAGACGATTTTTTTTGTAACTTTTTTGACTAATCATTGCCATACATAACACTAAAACCTCGCAATTGTAATTTTTTATATAGTAGGTAGGTGTTCTAATCTAAGTACCTAGCATATTATGGGCCTAACTTATAGGCTCTACTTTTAAAGTTTAAAACAACCCACTACAGACAGATGGGTAGATGACGAAAAGTATGAAATGTTATCGCATATCGGCGACCTAAAAAACAATTGCCGACTGAGTATACGTCACTCATGACACTTAGGGGAAGTGTCAGTTTTCCCGCGCAAAGCGCAGTCACCACAGACAATAGAGCACGCGCCGGGCGCCTGCGCGTCAAGCCAAGCTAATTCCTACTTCCTACCACTACTATTACTGTTATCCATTCTGTTCTACCACACGGGTATACTGTGACACGGAAGAGGTTCCGTGCGATAGCGCACGCACATTCGAGGGATTTTGAAATTGGAAGATTAAATCTTTTTTAAAAGGGCACCCGAGCATTGAACACTGGCAGCTACGTGCACAAGGTGCTTTTGCACTTTTAAGTGTACTTACCTATTTTTTACGTATTTTATTATTGTTATTATTATAAGTATTCTGTACCTACTTTACACTATACATCGTGGCTCTAGATGGACAATACGTGTACACTGTACACCTAACTGCATTTTTAGGGTCCCGGAGCTAAAATGGAAAAACGGAAACCTTATAGTTTCGTCATGTCTGTCTGTATCTCTACATAGGTATAGACATGTCGCATTATCGTAAAATTATTTATTTGGCTTTCTTAACAAATACGTAACTAAGTACTGTACCTTACCTAGTAATAGTAATGTACTTAGCATATAAGAGTGAAAATACATTATTGCACGCATAATTATGTAAAGAAGAATATTCGCAATGAATTTCAGGTACAGGTGCTGCCTAAGTAGTATTTTTAAACACAACGCGGCAACATTCAAAATTTCCATAGAGTAGTGAAGGTTGCAAAGGAACGCCGAACGATTTTTTTTCTTTGTACTTACTGTTTTTTTTAATGTTGACCAGGGCCCAATTGCATAACAAATTACAAGCTAATAAATAGTAGGTATTAGCTATTTTGTATTGAAATTCACTAATAGGTACTATTTGCTTGTATTTTGTTATGCATAATAATATTATAGATATTTGTATGAATAAATAATACGAATATTTGTGCTCGGGTCTTGGGTGTTTAAAGTATTTAAGTACTTATGTATCTATCTATATAAGTATGTTTATCCGTTGCCTAGTACCCATAACACAAGCCATGCTTAGTTTACTTTGGGACTAGGTCAATTAGTGTGAATTGTCCCGTGATATTTATTTATTTATCTTATTTATTTAATTGGGCCCAGCATGTGTCAACGATTCCAACGAGTATTCTCGTAAACATCTATTTTCAAAGTTACGAAGTATTGGAACAAAATTAATGCGGTCTGTCACTTAATTGGGTCATTAATGTCATTATAGCATGTGTAATATGTGTACGTCGTGTTTAGAAAGACATTTCGGGTTCGGATTAGCGTGGGGGGATGGAATGGGGTTGTTTACTGAGCAAGACAGTTGTTCCGCATGTCGGTGGCTTGTTCGCACCCGCGTATCTCAGCCAATGAAACCACAATTGAATGGTGTCCTAGGTAAACGAATATTAATATCAGTATAATTTAGTTCGTCGGTTCCATTATAAAAAAAAACAATAGGTACGTATTTATTATTTTGTCTTAAGTCTTAGTAAAAACTGTACCAAAGTGTGACGTCACGCGGAACATTAACAGGACAGATTCTTAATTTTTTTGTGTTCAATATGACCTCAGTACCTAACAAAAATAGTGTATTTACTTTTTTTCTTAAATTTGTCTGATAGTTAAGTAAATGATGTAATTTAGAGAGCATTTGACATAAAAAATATCTAAATAATAATAGCATTTTAAAAGCTTCATCGTTTTTAATATTTATAAATCTTTTGGTTACTTTAATTACTCAGCATAATGTCAGTGTACCTTGTTACAGACACATTAACATACCTACATCACTATAGTACAGTTACTAGCAGAAGTGAATAAGCGGCGTTGTGGTGCTAGAAGGTGACCTACACTCTTGTCAGAGTATAGAATGGTGTTGTACCTACCATTGCGTAGAGTTGTATGTAATCATTTTGAACAGCACCACAGCTCATCTGCTATAGTTAACTGGACGCGGGGGATGGTCCTGACTTTTCTTTTTCAACCGTTTTCTACCCACAGCTGAGTATAGGTACTCTTCCAATTTCCTTCATGTTGCGGTCGCGTGTTTTCCGCATTAAGACCACCACAGACCGCAGCGCGAAGCGTGCGCGCGACCCCGTCGGAGTGGGCCCAGCGCGTTGTATAACACTGAATCATATACGCTGCGCCGCGCTTCAGATGTGTGTCAGTCACCGCATAATATATTTATGATTCAGTGTTATGCTACGCGCTGGGCCCGCTCCGTCGGCAGTCTGAGGTGATCTTCAGTCTCTTCCCTCACTCGTGACAGATCAGTCCGTCTCGCGGGCAGCCTTCTCACATTTCTGCGCCCGGTCTGTGGTCTCCACTCTGGCACGTTCCTCCCTTATTTATGTTATGTTTTATGTTATTTTATTTATATTAGGATATGACTTAGTCTTTAGAAATTTAACTAAACGGTTTCGTTTACGGCAAAAGCGTGGCTGTGCTTATATCTTAAAAGCTACCGATTGTAATGGTCTACTATTTGTCTGAAAAAGTGAATGACAGTAAATATGACTGGAGCAATAAAGTACCTATCCATACATACAACACACAAACATTATGTTCGTTTATCTTTATAAGTTTAGAGTAAACAACCCGGAGTTTACGACCTGATAATTCATGCTCCTATTTAATTTGCCTACGAATTACACCTTGAGTTAATATCTCAAAAATGGTTTATTGCATCGATACTACTTGAAAGAAAATCTGAAAAAGAATCTTCAAAAAAAGATGAGTAGGTAATTAAGTAAAATCTACGTACAAACTAAAAAAACGTGCGCGCTCATTAATAGCACGGAGAAGAGAAAAATCAGCGACTTTGGGTCTGGAATTACAATTGATAACTTTTCTATACCTCAAACAGAATCTATCCACTATGCTCTACTAATTATATCTACTAGTAGATATAGCAAATTGGACATTACCCTCCAATTTCTCTAAGAGTTCTAGCGTTAGCGCAAATTGAATTAATATAGATAGAGTGAATTGGAGGAAAATAGTTCGATTTGCCCTACTAGTTGGAAAGATAGAGCAAATCTGACATTTCTTCTCCAATTTGTTCTACTAGTTAATCAAATAAATAGAAAATGAAACTATGAAATAAATAGAAACGGCTCTAGCTTTCCAACTCCTAGGGCAAATTTAACTGTTTTCCTCCAATTTCTTAGAAGTAGATACAAATAGTAGAGTATAATGGATAGATTCCTTCAACGAAGTCGAAAATAATGAGGACACTAACGAAGCTATTCAATATGTTAAATTCCCAATTCGTAAAGTCCAAGTCCTTTCAAAGACCAGTGCCCGGCAATAGGACGTGTAGGCTACAAATAATATCTGGATTCTTTTTATTTTATCTTTGTTTGGTCTACAAACTGGTTTGGTGTACATCCTAATATACAATTTGCGGTTTCTTAAAATCCTCATACATTTTATGTATATCCTAAAACAGTAGAGACAACATGCTAAAGTCCTCATCATCATCATCATCATCATTTCAGCCGAAAGACGTCCACTGCTGAACATAGGCCTCCCCCAAGGCTCGCCAAACAGATCGATCCCGTGCCATCCGCATCCAACGCGATCCCGCAACCTTAACCAGGTCATCGCTCCATCTTGTTGGAGGCCTACCTACTCTGCGTCTTCCGGTTTGTAATCTTCATACACTTCATATAAGTATAGTCGGGGTAAGAAAAGGTTCGTCACTTTTCGACTCTATGTCAACGAGTTAAGGTCGAAAAGTGACGAACTTTTTCTTAACCCGACTATACATGACTATATGAAAGGTCCACGGAAGGAACATGTCTAGCCATCTTTTTGAAAATTGAGATTTTAACTCAAAATGTAGAGCTCGCAAAGTACTACGACTTACCATTGAATTAAATATGAATAGCTGAACAGAATATATATTTTTTTCAGTTTCAAAGAAATGTTTACCATAGTAATTGTACGTGATGGCTAACTTTCAAACCGCTATAACTCAAAAAGTTGTTAAGGTAACTATAGACATGTTCTTTCTGTGGACGCTTCATTATGATGATGACATATACATATGTTTCACGAGTCTACATACTGTAGACACTGGCCACCGAGACCGGTGTTGCCGTTTCATAAATTTAAATTTGTGGCTTCTAGAATTTGAATCAAGAAACGAACAGCGGACAGCGGACGGTCTGGGCAGCCATTCTTGGACAGGCTGTGCTACTGAAATGTTGTTTCTATAATTAAATGACAATAAAACCAAGTCTTGAAATGCAAGTTTTCATTTAAATAGTTAAAGTTAGACAGTTATTTTTCAGCTACACCCCATTACAATACCCATTCTGGTTGCGCCTAGAACATTTTGAAGCCCTGAAATTCACCATGTTTGTACACATGGGAAAGTAATTAGGCGACGCACGGGCCGGGGAGGTGGGCGCCGGAACCGGAAGCGCGCCGGAGATGAAGGCGCGATACAATATCCGGTTAGGCGCCATTTCCGCCGCGAGACGACTCGTGTGCTGATGCCTTTACCTACTCAGATAGTTTGGTTTATTGACAACGGACGGTGAGTGAATTTACGACGTTAGATGTACACCTTTGGCATGTTTTGCGGAACAAAAAACCGGTCAAGTGCGAGTCCGACCCGCACACTTAGGGTTCCGTAAAAGGGTGGATCAACTATTTCTTGTTGTTATTCAGTCCCGTCAGCGATGGGACAAAAGTAGTACAGTTTAATTAGAAGAAATGTTGTGTCACATTAACTAACATGCTTATTAGATGACCAATTGTAGAAGGGGTTTAAAACTACGAGTACCACAAAAATGCTTTCTTTGCAAAAATGTTTTCTTTTGGACTCAGCCATAGGGGGGTATTTGCCGTAGTCGCCACGCTTGGCAGGCGGGTTGGCGACCGCAGTGGAAAAACCGTATATATTAGGGACGCTGCTGCCCGTCCTCCGGTATTACTGGCCGCAGTTTTAGGACATACCCGGGTCCAACATACCCGGGTCGCCCGTAGAACTGACGGCCGATGGGGCCGAAAGGTTCTCGAGTGGCGTCCGCGGACCGGAAGACGCAGTGTAGGAAGGCCTCCAACAAGATGGAGCGACGACCTGGTTAAGGTAGCGGGAACGCATTGGATGCGGATAGCGCAGGGCCGATCTGTTTGGCGAGCCTTGGGGGAGGCCTATGTTCAGCAGTGGACGTCTTTCGGCTGAAATGATGAAATGATGAAACTTACGGTTTAAAGAGTGACCCAGGACACAATCACTATAGCAGCGAGTGACAAAAAAAAGTTGATCGAGTCAAAACATCCGTGTATATTAACTCTTTACTGTAAAAAAAATAAGACAAAAAAACACTATTCACAACCAATGAGATATATGTACAAAGGATTTTATGGGATATCTACCAGTCAACCTTTGAGTGGACATGTTTAGTTTAGTTAATTTGGTTTATTTATTGTTCCATGTAATAATCATCATCATCATCACACCAGCTTACATACGTCCCACCGCAGGGCACAGGCCTCCTCTCAGATATAGAGGCTTGAGCTGTAGGTCCAGTCCAGATTACTGATTTTACACACACCATTGAATATCTCATAGATGCGTGCAGGTTTCTTCACTATATTTTTCTTCACCGTAAAGCTCAAGGTAAATTTCAAATGTAATTTCACTCAAGAGGAGCGAGCCCGGGCTTGAACCCACAACCTTCTGCTTGAGAGGCGATATGTAAATGAGAGCGTTTTCACATTATCCGATACCGATATCGGATCGGACGCCGATACGTTATCGGGGCAAGTAAAATGTATGAAATATGTACCTGTCTTTCAGATTATCTGATCCGATATCGTATCATATTTCATACATTTCGTATCGGCGTCCGATCCGATACCGATATCGGATCGGATAATGTGAAAACGCTCTTACTAGGCTATCACGGCTACAAATGATTTAAATTGAATAAAAATATACTTCGACTTTGAAAATTTATCTGGTAAACAGACAAATAAGCCACTAATTCCAGTATCTGTTCTAGTATATGCCCATTATACGCCTCAGCTCTATTGCCGACGACGATTACTCGAAATTATAATACGGACGCAAGCATCCTTTACCAGCCTCAGATTGCAGATAAGGCAGCACCCATTGAGCCTGCCAAAGTGTTTCAACGAGCTCTTTGTTGCAGGATTAAGCTTGTGATTTTTGCGTCCGAGTAGGGATTAAGTGATTCCGCTGTTCAGAGCTGAACGTAGGTCCTCAGTTTTCGCGGCAGCTGAGGGCCTCTCACGCTATGGCGGTTCAAGGATTCTCTTGGATCGTTTAGGTTTACTTCGTCCATATTCCCATTTTGTCATCGTTCCTATTTTGTCTACACTCCCGCCACGTTTACAATCCCATCTCGTCTACATTCCCAACTCGTCCAAATTCTCACATCGTCCTTATTCCCATCTCGACCACTTTCCCAAATTGACCACATTCCTACTCGTTCGCTGTAGAAATGTACAATGTATTTTTCACCTCACTAGCTCGGAAAGCCCTTTTTGTTTGTTTGACATCTATTGAGAAAATCGCTTTTTATCCACATGTGAAGAAAGAGTTTTGACATTTGAAGGCAGCTTACGTGATATTTGACAGCTAACAAAACGTAAAACGTTAAAAGTGCTGAATTTTGAACATCACAATTAATGAATTGCATCGAGTAAAAAACACTAAATACAGTCTTACAACTTTATTTTAATTCATAAATATCAGCATACAACATTAACCTTCATTCTTGTTGCAAAAATGGATAAAATGTTCTGACAGTCCAAATAAGTCGATGTGCGAACAAAATGCATCCGAAATAATAAAAAAAAACTTAAGTCAAAACTTTTCAATTAATTATTTTGAGTGAATAAATAAATAATAATTGATAGTACAAACCCTTTTTCTTATTTTCCTCGCTGTAGTGAGGTGAAAAGTTTTGTGTTATACACGGGTGAAAAGTTAATTTACGTCTCGTGTGTTGAAACACTCGCTATCGAAAGGATTCTATTTTTGAACCACTCGCTTCGCTCGTGGTCAATCATAGAATCCTTTCGATAGCTTGTGTTTCAAATGGACACTCGCAGGTAAAATACAACTTTCCCCCCTTGTATAACAAATAACTATTTTCAACAAACTTGATAAAAGGAGGTGGGTCTCAATTCGGTTGTAAGTTTTTTTTAATGTTTTTTACCTCCGTGGGAATATGGATAACTTGGGAATGTGTACGAGTTGGGAATCGACATGGGGATGTGCACGAGTTGGGAATGTTGACGAGATAGGAAGTTGACAAAATGGGAATACAGATGAAGTGAACCTAAACGTCTCTTGGGTGGTATGGGTTCGTTGAGTCCAGTCAGTCGTGTCGGTGATGGTCCTATTGGAATTTGAAAGTTGCAAGTTGTTTAAAAGTTGTTTCTGTTGCTGCTGATAGCAATCTTTTGCCCCATAATCTTTAATGACACTATACAGGGTAATTTTTTAATCAGTGCACAAATTTTGATATGTGATTCAGTATCGTTGATAGATCACGATTACCTAAGATCTGTTTGAGATTTTCTTTTTACATTTCAAATTTGGGTTGTTCATATAGTTTTTCATCCAATAATTGGTCGAGTTACTATAAAAAACATAAAATTTAAGTAATAAATATTATAATGAAAAATAATTAAATTTGTTTAACGATACTGAATTACATAGTAAAATTTGTGCACTGATTAAAAAAATCCTTTACCCTGTATTTAAGATTCTATCAAATAAAAATAATTACTTAATAAAAACGTAGTACCGTAATATGGGGTCAGATTGATTAATTTTGAAATTTAGGTGCTTATAACTTTGTCGGTTTTAACGCAAAAAATATAAAAAAATAAACATATTAGCGGCTTAGTGTGAATTTATTTTTGACGTAATGAAAAAAATGTATTACCTATGGTTATTGAGAAAAAAAATAAAATGTGCCCTATCAACTCTATACTCAAAAAGGGGTTGCTTTGATACCCTTTATTTTTTCTACGGCATATTAAAGTATCCCCTTATAGCAGTAAAATGCAAAAATAAATATTTTATTCCATCAAGTATTTTTGAAGTTATTGGGTTTCAAAGTTCAACAGGGTGTCATTGATTATAGGGGTAAATTTGATTAGCTACAGGCTGTCCATTTTATTTCTAATTTTGTTGATTAATATACGTCAAAACAATAAAATTAGTGATATATC
The DNA here is from genome assembly GCA_947563465.1 of Archips xylosteana. NCBI lineage: Eukaryota > Metazoa > Arthropoda > Insecta > Lepidoptera > Tortricidae > Archips > Archips xylosteana. The sequence goes on from OX387346.1 coordinate 16,876,784, forward strand.
CTACCAATATTATAAATTTGAAGTTTTGGTTACAATCATTCAAAGGATACTACGCGGGCATAGCCACGTATACCAGCCAGCTAATGTAGAAATAAAACATCGATATAATTAGAAAAGTTTATTTATGTATGTATGTATAAAACACCTAATAAATAAATAAATATCACGGGACAATTCACACCAATTGACCTAGTCCCAAACTAAGCAAAGCTTGTACTATGTGTACTAGACAACGGATAAACATACTTATACAGATAAATACATACGTACTTAGATACGTATTAAACATGATCATGACTCCGAGCACAAACATTCGTATTTTTTACACAAATATCTGCCCCGACCGATATTTTCTGTACTAGATCTTGTTGCGAATAGTTTTTGTAGTTCCGGCTACCTGGACGAGGTTTGTAAGTACGCACCATCTTAAACCTAAATAGAAAAACTTTTATTAGGGGTTATTTTGATAACAGTACTATTTACCTAGATCGACTTTATCACGCAGAGCATGGGGTAAATTTGATAACTATCAATTTAGACCCACACCTTTTATCAAAGAAGCCCCATTACACAAATGTCGCCACAGAAAAGAAAATGACCGCCGGCCCTAAGAAGACCAACCATGTTTGCATTCCCAAGGAAACAAGCAATAACACTAGCAATGATAATTAACTGTGATTAAGATACTCACTCTTGTAAAATAGAAGTTATCCATAACACATTTATAAGAGTATTTGTAGACACCACCTTGATATTTTTTATTCAAGCCACACGTAATTGTATCTGCGCGTACGTCGCATGGAAAGATGCCCGAATTGTCAGTGTTACTAGTGCAAAAAAATCAAACACATGCGTTCAGTGTGTTCCGAGCTATTATAAAAAATGTTAATATTTTTGTTAATCATCAATGTTGCCCCATGATTTGAAAGTAACCCCATTTTACGGTACTAAGTTACTGTTCAGTTGCCCGCGATTACATCTGAGAAGCTCATTAATGAGCTCAAAAAACAATGCGTTCCGAATAAATTTTTACGTATAAGTACTAGTAATTTAAACTCACAAGGAGAAAACATAACAATTCAGCTAAAACTCAATTAAATAGCAAATTAAAGTTACAAACTTCACGGTTTTCTCATAATTAATCCAAATGGATTCTGAAGACGCGCAAAATCCCTTAAATCTATTCAATACATTCCCAATAGTTCACAGTTCACACTACGAGTTGGGACCATGGACTCTGCGGTATATAGAAGGTGTTAGCTAATAATAATTATTCGGCGTCGTGTAGCGATAATACAGATTTAGATAGAGCGGCCGTGGAGATAACCCCTTACATAGCTCGGAGCACATAGCGCCTATCCTCCCTGCCGATCGTAGCGACAGCAGCGAACTTGCCAATACACTGCTCAAAAAACAACAGCACAAAATGTGTCCTGCCATAGAGTTTCATTTCAAATAAATTACTGCTTATTATTGGGTATTTTTGTGACTTGTAATGTTTATTAGTTTTTACCTGTTGTTATCTAACTACATAATTAATGAATCAAGCCGTTTAGGCAGTGAAGTTAGCAAAGAAATTATCGAATATTAGGAAAACTTTTAATTTTGATTTATAATTTTGACGTTTACGTCGATGACAAGTTACCTATATTCATTAGCGTAAAATTGACATTTATTGACTTTTAATTACTACATAATTACAATTACGCTTTCGGCATTAGGTATCTGTTATTCTCTTTCTGGTTTTAATGTGAGTTTAATTAGCTTTTCTATTATTGAAAATTCCTAAGACTTAGAGAGTATTTTAAATGTTTTCAAAAAGTTGGTGCTTTATGTCCGCAATAAACGCTAGTGTACAGTCAAGGGCATAAATATATACACAACCAAGGCATCAAATATATTTAAATACCAACCTTATGGTTAACGTTATAAAGGTGTACTTACAGATATTTTTGGCGTCTTTAGTAACGTACATAGATTTATGACCTTGACTGTACTATGCTAATAAGCAAGCAAGCAATCTGTATATATAACGACGTGCAGTTGAAGAGCATTGCCATTTGTTTGCTAGTCTTAGTTACTACATCTGACAATGCGTTATCCACTCGTCGTTACAATGAAGTTGGTTAGTGTCATTTTATATTTTAATTCTCACTTTAGTATATAATTCTACAGCAACAGCGCTTGACGTGTTTGAAAATCAACGCAATGCTCGAAGACTTTACTAAACATTTAATATTTACAGCCAGGCTGTCAACTCGTAATATTTATAATGACCCTTTTTATTGCATGACTTTTCAGTTGGTGGTACTTGGTTGTTTAGTGGTGTTAGCGAGGAGCGCCCCTCTGGACCCGGAGACTGCTCGGGTGCTCCCAGCAGTTCGTCACGAGGAGGTCCACGATGAGTACGGCCAGTACGCACTGCGTTACATCACTGCTGAAGGTGAGTGTTTCTTTGTGATATGGGGCTGGGTACGATAGGTACCCATTCCCGGAGTGCTACTACAAAATCGGGAAATCAAAGTTCCTATCGTGCCATCCCTTTCATTCTTCTGTTTAATACTATTAGCGTAAACGAAACAGCACCATACGATGCACCAAATTCTAATTGAGTAGTATCAGGCCTGTTTTGAAAGTGTGAGATTGTAGAGACGTATAATATTATTATCGAGCTTCAGCAGTTTTATGATTAGGTTGACCTATGGATCTGATTTGCTCATGGGAAAGAAACCATGTTTGTTTGGTGGCGTGTGAAGTGTGCTGACATGAGGTTGTGTGTGTAATATAGATGATGATAATGGTATTACAATTAAGGGAATAGGGTTAGTGCGTGGTAGTGATACATGCCACTCTAGGCACACAATCATGTACCTATTACTATAACTACTTAGACGATGACACAAGCGAGTTTAATAAGCAGGTGATTCAATTTTAGTTCTGCTGTGGGAAACAATTTAGGCTTACTATCGAACTAAATGAATCGTGTACCTTTTCGGAGAAAAAGTCATAGTGATATCGCATTGTTTAATAGGGGTATTCATTATGAAACATGATGCCAGAACGATATACTGTGAGTCAGGAATTAAATGGTCTGAATAATTTTATAGTTAAGTTTTAATTATTGTTTCTTAATATTTGTATTTCCACAAAATATACAAATTCACAGAAACATATTTTGAAAGACAAAAAAAAAAACTTAAAATAACACTTAATCTAAACCTAAAAACCTGTATTACAAATATCTCCCAGATCGCTGCAGTTGGGTAGGGTATATATTAAATATATGTATGTATATATTAAATTGCCTGATAATACCTAAAAGCGATGCTGATATTTTATGATGTGATGTTGTCAAGTTATCATTGTCAAGAGTCTGTGACATAGTCAACCACTGATGAGTCTCGAAATGAAATATAAGTACTTTAATTCTGTCACTGAACTCGATTCTAGTATACCTAAGTATTTACGTTTTTACTCACATTTTATTCCATCCTATATGTGATGACCGAATAGCCAAGTGGTTAGAGAACCTGACTATGATGCTTGAGGTCCCGGGTTCAATCCCCGGTCGGGGTACATATTTGTATGAAAAATACAAATGTATGTGCTCGAGTTTTGGACGTTTAATAGGTATTTATCTATATGTATAAATGTTTTTATCCGTTGTCTAGTACAAGCTTTGCTTAGTTTGGGACTAGGTCGATTGGTGTCAGTTGTTCCATGATATTTATTATTTTTATTCCAGATACTGTAGTCTCAGAGCGCGGTCGTTTGGTCCCGACTGACGACGGTGACTGGGTGATGGCCATCGAAGGTCAATACCAGTACTTAGGGGATGACGGTCAGATATACGTGACCAAGTACAGTAGCGGCCTCGAAGGAAACCATGTCGACGCCAACCATCTGCCGCGACCAGTGATGCCTTAAATAATAAATAGACTAATAGCAAAATTATTCGGAATTATTATTTTGTCTATATTTGTGTCCCGTGTGCTGGGCAAAGGCCTTTCCTCTTGACCTCCACATCTCCTCTCGAGCTAATTTACCCATTCCCTCAGTTCCGTGTCCAGGTCGTGTCGCCATCTCCGCAAAAATAGCAAAATTGTCTCGTATTATTTTACTATCCCCAAATTACCGTTTATTAGCTTGAAAGTTGTCTAAATGGTAAAAAGTAAGTGTTATGCTCTCTTTTTGTGTGGTTTCATTTTTTCAATAAACTTGGAGATTTGATAAGTATCTGATAGAGACGAAAATAAAATTTTCGAAAGGCTTAAATGGGATCTTTTGATATGTATCAAATGAATTATCAAACACTGAACCTGGCGGTTTCTTAGTTTCAGTATGTATAAAAATGTATTCGCTAAATTCTCACAAATAAGTAAGCATTGAAATAAAAGAATTTAACAGTTACAAAAAGTGCATTTAAGTTCCAAAAAGCTCAAATAAGGGATCACTCAGCATGATGTTGCGGCAAGCCACAGCGCCATTTTCAGTGTGACCCTAATTAAAAAAAAAAACCGACCAAGAGCGTGTCGGACACGCCCAAGGTAGGGTTCCGTAGCCATTACGAAAAAATCAAGTAATATTTTTCTAAGGATTTCGTATGTGTACGGAATCATCCAAGTTTAGGTATGTTTTATACCTTAGGCTACTATTTACTCTTAAACTACAAATAATTTCCAAGCAATCATAGCCGCTATAATTTTCCTAGTAAATTTGATATATTTACTACCATTCTGAATTTTTTAAAATTTTTCCACCCTACAGTTTAGATTTTAGAGGGGGGGCGGGGACGGTCGATTTTAATGAAAATTTTCACTTTCAAGTTGAATATTTCGCAAACAGACCACTGAATAGAAAAATCATGTTAGCAATCCCACAATGGTTTTAAAATACCTATCCAACGATACGCCACAATATAAGGTTAGTCGAGAAAAAAATCACCCCCTCTTTACGTCTATGGGAGGTACCCTAAAAAAATATTATTTTTTATTTTTTATTTTACCACTTTGTTGGCGTGACTGATATGTATATTCATGCCAAATTACAGCTTTCTAGTACTAACGATCTCTGAGCTTAGCCGCGGACGGACAGACAGACAGACATGGTGAAACTATAAGGGTTCCTAGTTGACTACGGAACCCTAATACGTAAAACTAATAGGTAATGTCAAATTTTAATCCACTCTTTTTATTTTTTTGCTTATTTAAATTTTAATTCATCAATTCTTTTGGCAAATTAAATTATTTCGCGACCGTAAGATTTGCGCCTGCTGTCGGTACCCAGCGGATTTCTGAAAGGATCTAAGGAGGGTGGCGAGAGGCTCGAGGATGCGCCGGGGGCGCGCGGGGAGGCTGTGACGTCACGTCCTATCTCGGCGGCCATCTTGGATTATCTCGTCGCACCTGCGGGGAGCGGGGGGCTACAGTATCGACCCAGCGTCCCTGCACATTTTTCAGGGTAAACTTGATAATTCCCGCTTAATTTTTGTTGACGACAGGGAACGCTTTGTTTGGTGGTCTGCTCGGAGCAGTTGATTTTCTAACGTTAGACGGCAGTTGGTTTAGGTTGTTTACCTACTTTTATTAAAATATGTGCCTTAATGTGTTTGGTTTAGTAGCGACACGTCATGTAAAGGCATTATTACACTCATCCAACAGATCTGACAGTTTAATTGATATTCCGTAATTTTTCAAATTCCTGGGGAATTTCCAAACAACACGTGTTTTTTTTAATAGCGTTTTATGAAGAACATCAGAGCAAATTATCATTTTTTAGTTTTTGCGGTTGAGCTTTTGGCATAAAAATACTAGGCCCTATCGCGATCCATCAAACCGTTTTAGCGTAAAAGAGCACACGCTCATAAACTTTTAACATTTATAATAACTATTAGTAGAATTGCAACATAATAACAGGATTACAAGTTGAAACGAAAATCACTAAGTAAATGTTACTACGAGTACCTAGTTCGCTAATTGGCCATTAGATAGTATTTATAAGCATTACGATAAAAATATAATTATTAAACGTACATTCTTTTCTAATTACATACCAGAGTAACAGTTAATGCTATTTATATTTTATATCGAATTAGGCCGTTATTATAAAGTGATTCGTCACAAAGTCTCCTAACATTACAAATTCCATCCAATATCCCGACCGTACAGTAATTAGTCCATATTAAACCATAACCGGGGGACGTGCACAAAACTTTAACCTTTCAATTTACCGCGTCCAGTCACCGTAAACCTCAACTAATTTTGTATTAAAATTCATCCCTCACACACGCTATCTGTCTGAGGCAGTTGGACACGAGATAGGATCTGGTACCCCCTGAACGCCCTGTAACCCACAGAGGGCTGCGGACTTCAAACGACCCCCTCCTGTTTACGAGGACTTCGTTTTTACTTATTTTGCTTTACAAAGAAGCTTGGTTTTAGGCTGGCGTTGGGGATACTTACAGTATCTTGTGCTTGGTTAGTGTAAGTATTATTTTATTGGAATCACCATCAAAGCCATAAGAAGATAAAAAGGAATATCTAACTAGGTATTGTATATAGAGGTCTTTAAAATGTTCTACCGTGTAGGTAAATAAATTACTACATTTTAAGTAGGTAGTAGGTTCAACGACCGCTTTAGCCTAGTTGGTAGTGACCCTGCCTACGAAGCAAGAGGTCCTGGGTTCAAATCCCGGTAAGGGCATTTATTTGTGTGATGAGCACGAATATTTGTTCCTGAGTTATGGATGTTTTCTATGTATTTAAGTATTTATTTATTTATATAAGTATGTTTATCGTCGTCTAGTACCCATAGTACAAGCTTTGCTTAGTTTGGGACTAGGTCGATTTGTGTAAGATTGTCCCCTAATATTTATTTATATTTATTTATTTATAGGTATAGTTGACCAAGTAAGTGTTAAACCATTTTTAAAGACTGTTCCTATGTCAGAATAAAAATAATAAAGCGGAATGTCACATTCAGTGAAAATAGCCTTTGGTGTTTTAAGCCGTACAACTGACATTGAACCTTAAGATGGTAAAGGAATTTCCCGGTCGATTATTATTATTATACGTGTGTGTTCAATGTTGTTTTGTTATTCTATTCATGTTTCAAAGACTTTAAGGTACCTTAAAACAAGATAGACTCACAGTTATTTGGTGGGTGCCGGAGAACGGGCAGCGACGACGAGGCAGACCAAGAAGGAGATGACGGGACGATTTGGACGTATACGCAAAGGACTAGCCTGACACCGGGAGTTGTGGAGGTCAAGAGGGAAGGCCTTTGCCAAGCTGTGAGACACTATGCTGTTCGGTGTTCATACCACAGAATAAATAATAGTACAACAATATTTTCATTGTCATCCAAACTACATAATTATCTTGTATTAAATTTCGAGTCTATCCTATCACTAGGCGTAATTGAAGTAAGATAAGTGTTGCAAGATTTGATCGGAAGTTAAACAAAAGATTGTTAAAATACTATGTTAAGCCCAGAAGCCTTATTGTCTTCTGCGCTAGGAGTGACAATCTTATCCACCATTTCTTTCTTTCTCAAGGTATAAGATGGCCTAGGAAAGAGATAATGTATGTGATCGTGGGTTAGTTTAGTTTACCTAGACAAGAAAAATTTTGAAATTACATTACGTTGGCGAGTAGTTTGAAGTGGTCGATCGAGCTCTGTTTATGGTGCAGCAACGACCCGCCCAGCTCTCTTTCTACATCACCCAGTACCCTTTGTATCATCGCCTTCGCCTACTATTGTCTTGACTCAGCGCTTGCTCGGCTATTTATTGTGCTATTTGAAGTGCTCACTAATTTACGGCCAAAAGTTCCAGATTGCAATGGCGCTGTTACATCAAAATAACTAGTTAAGTACAATGTTCTAACACATGTAAATTGTTTTGAAATGTTGAGCTGATTCTCTATTTTTGTTCTCAAATACAATAAGTACAATGACCTTTTATTCTACATCACAAGGAAAACAACACAGAAAAACACTACTATACTACCTACTCTCTCTTTGTTTTACTGTTTTTAGACCGGGGGATGGTGACACAAAGTACTAGATCATTTGTACCAGTATGGCGGTTCTTCAGGGGTATAATTACGTAAAGACAAAAAGGAAAATGATGGTCATAGCGCTGGTACCGGCGGCCCAACCGCGTGGGCGTGTATCGAACGTGTCGGATAAATAACGAGAAACGAACGATTTGTTCCACAAAAATTCTTGTATTTTCCGATAGTCGATAAAAAAACAGAAGCCGGTAGCTTAATGCCACACTTCTCCGGTGTGGCTTACAGCCCGCCATACCGACGCGAACACGTTAATTTAAAAACAACAATTGAACCATTTGTACCAAGCTAATTTTTGCACAGCTATAATCGTCGAGTAGCCATTCACGAAAATCACCATGCCATACTTTTCTGACGGTTCCAAATGGGCGCCATACCGCCCCGCCGCAAAGGAGTAATTTTTATTTTTTTTGCAAAACGATTTGTACCAGTATTGCAATTGGATTTTTGGAAAGTACTTGATAAAAATGTGACCGTTATTGGGTGATTCTTCGAGATCGTGATTTTTGTTTTATTCCTCTGTCGTATTTTTTTTTAAATAATTGACAGAAAAATTCATGCTCCCATGAAAATAGATCTGTTCAGTAACATAAATATTGTTTTGGCACTCATTTTTATGAAACCATTTTGAAAATAATTAACATTTTAGTTTTTGTGTCCAGAGGAATAAAAATAGTAGTAAAAAAATACGTTAAATATTAACAAAAAAATATAAATAGTAATTAGAGTATTATTATACGTAAAAATTAACAATCTAGGTACTTAATTATTCTTGAAAACATTTTCTGTGCTTATTATTTGTACTAACATACTAACCGGCAAATCTAACCGCCCGCTTTAATACGTCACATAAAACTATATTGAAATTTTTTTTTTTTACTGTTAAGGCATGTTTTATTTCAAAACAACTAAGTAAACTGTACTTTTATTCAAAAACTACTATGAAAACTGTATTTTTTTTATTCCAATGTCCATTTATCCATAGGAATAAAGGACAGAGGAATAAAAAAAATATATAAAAATACTGATGATTCATAATACGAACATTCTGGAAGGTTGCCGTTAATACTACAGAAAGGTAGTACTAATAGCAGTGAATCAAGAATAATTAAAAAAAAATAAGGGTTATACAAGCGTCAAAAAACCTGGCAGAGTAATAAAAATGTTACCTGAACCAAGGACAGAGAAATAAAATACCTTCGTATCTCTGGAGCTAATTGCACCAGCTGAAATATCCACTACTAGACATGTTCGAAATGCGAGTAAAAACAGCCCACGTGTGAATTTTTCACCAATTTCTTAATTTTTCTTTATGAAATAACTGATTGAAACGTGCTCCAGAGAAATAAAGAATTTACGCCGGACACATCTTATTTCCTCAGCTATAAAGTTAATACTACAAGTAAAAATTATTCATCAGTTGTTTATTACGTAACAACTAATATTCATTGAATGTGGTCACTCAACATATTGTTACAGTTGACTGATTTTGAGACATTATCGTATGTTTTCATGAAAATGGGGAACGGACACGACAGAGTAGTAAAAATCATGGTGTTAATTATTTTTTTGTAAATAATTAGAACCAGTTACACAAAAACTGACATATGTCCCAGTTAAATACAGATATATACTACCTCTGCAAAAAAAAACAAACTTCTAAACTGAAGGGTTCATTAAAATTAGCCCCCGGACATCGAAAATCGGGGCCTCGAAGAATCACCCTATTATATTTGCCATACCTGTGGGAGGTGGCGAATGTGTACAATATTTTTTAAAAATTCTAAGTTTTATTCGTAATTCAAACGATTTGTACCAGTATGGCACTAATGTTTCCTGTAAGTTTGAGGTTTGAAAAATATAAACCAATACAAAATTTCAAACATCTAGGTGGCGGCATTCTTGTCTTATAACCAGATATTATGTTGTATATATTATTGTACGGCTACCACCGCTCGAAAGATTTCTCGAATTGTAGAGGCCTTTAGATTCCACACTATTACACGTATTTTACAGTCGTATTTTTAAAACTCGTCGAATAAATAAGTTTTTCAAGTATGGCAGCACTTTTTCCCCTTACTAGAAGTATGGCAAATATAATAACGGTCACATTTTATCAAGTACTTTCCAAAAATCCAAATGCAATACTGGTACAAATCGTTTTGCAAAAAAAATAAAAATTACTTCTTTGCGGCGGTATAACGCCCATTTGGAACCGTCAGAAAAGTATGGCATGGTGATTTTCGTGAATGGCTACTCGACGATTATTAGCTGTGCAAAAATTAGCTTGATACAAATGGTTCAATTATTGTTTTTAAATTAACGTGTTCGCGTCGGTATGGCGGGCTGTAAGCCACACCGGAGAAGTATGGCATTGCGCTACCGCCTTCTGTTTTTTTATCGACTATCGGAAAATACAAGAATTTTTGTGGAACAAATCGTTCGATTTTCGTTATTTATCCGACACGTTCGATTAACGCCCACGCGATTGGGCCGCCGGTACCTGCGCTATGACCATCATTTTCCTTTTTGTCATTACGTAATTACTTAGACCCCTGAAGAACCGCCATACTGGTACAAATGACCTTGTATTTTGTGTCACCATCCCCCGGTCTATTTGTCTTTATAAGAGTTAAATGTCAGTACATTATACATAACATACCTACATAGGTACCTACTTGCTTTACCACATTTCATACCTACTAATAAACCCATTTCAAGAATAATATCAAAATTTTAGTTTTAATACAAAACTTTTTGCTAACTGTACTAGTATTATAATTGGAGTTCTATACGAGTACCTACCAAATTCTAGGTCAATCAGATTACTGGAAGTGAGTCAAACTTCAAAAGATTTGACCTAAAGATACTAACACGGCAGGTTAAATAAAGGCTTGTAATAAATTAGGAAGGAAGTAAGCAACTTTTTATGCATAAAAAATCTCATTCAAAAAACAAAACATTATCAGCAATCACCCCAACATCAACTAAAGTCTCACTCTCGCACAGGAAAATCATTAAGAGGCGATCAAGATGTCAATTTGGGACCACCACAATGTGGAACAATGCACTTTGGCATGCGCGTGCTAAACGCAGCTGCTCACTGTACGGAAGTACCCTGAAGTGGAGGCAAAGAGACGCGTGCGACGCCTGGTGGCAGACCACCGGGGGCACCGCTGTTGTATACAAACTAGCTTCTACACCCGGCTGCGCCCGCGTTAACCATTAGATCTGGAATTCTAATTCAAATCCCGGTCTTTCGCGAAATTTCCGTGAGAAGTCCCAAAAATATGTTACACGAAAATCTGACCTGATTCCCTGGTACGTTTGTAAATATAATTGTAGTAATTCAATTCAAAGGCGTGACAATTTTGCGCCTACTAAAAATACATGGCAACGAGATACCAGTTTTCAAAAAGTAAATTAATTATATATTATACTAGCTGTTGCCTGCGACTCCGTCCGTGAAGAATAGGAGTATAAAAAATAGCCTACGATCTGTTCTCAGACCTACCGAATATAGAGAAAAAAGTTTCATAAAAATCGGTCAAGCCGTTTCGGAGGAGTTCTTTAACAAACACCGTGACACGAGAATTTTATGTATTAGATAGAAGATAAAAAATATTTTGTTTTTAAATTCATATTTTATTTTATTTTGTGCTATTACTAATGTAGGTATTAAGAATGTAACAATCACACTGTATATGGGATACCAATCCTGAAATATAGATACATTATATATATTTTCTTATTCATAAGCATCATCATAATTCCAACTTTCCTAAATTTACTTATTTGGGTTCTCCGTTTGTTTAAATAATATTTTTTTTGTCGCCTTATTTATTAAATTTTTATTTAATGTGTTTAAATCTACTACGAGTATAACCTACTCCAGTGTAGTGGACCTTTAAGTCCCGGACACACTGTTGTGTGGTGAAGTGGTTAAACTAAGGCACGTGTTGACACGGTGGGCCGACCACCGCTGTGAAACTCAGCTTTAGTAATCCTAGCATTTTGGTGTCATAATAGGCGGCTATTTAGATTTACTGTTTCGGAAGTACACTGATTTAATTCTTGCATTTTTTTCTTGACGAAAAATTGTCGAAAGTGGAATTTTTTGGTACAGTCAAGGGCAAAAATATGTATACACTTTAGTACCTTGTCTATTTTCGTCATATTTGAACTGCCATATATGAACTGTCACAGTGGTTAAAGTGACAAGGTACTAAAGTGTATACATATTTTTGCCCTTGACTGTACAGTCAAGGAACGAAAAGGTTCGTCAGTTTTCAAATTCTTTAACTTAAAACTTTGTTAGCACTTGTTACCTTTCCCAACTATAAAACACACCAGACTGCTTGATAAAATTGGTAACCTAACTGTTAGCCTACAAATGTAGGTAGGTACCTATCTTTTTTTAAATAAAAATAAATAGAAAAATATGTCAACAGTGTTTAAAATTTAGTCAAACCAATGTTCTTTGACTATGAATAGTTGAGCTACTTGACCTTTTTATTAGTTCCACCTGCCATTTTACCTACACTTGTGGGGAGAGGTTGCAAGAGAGAGATCTATCTCCAGTCGTAATTTGTTATGCCTGGGGACCAAAGTCCGAAAGAAGAGAGTTGGAAGTTCTATTTATGCATCCGAGTTTTCAAACTTTAACAGAACGTAGCCGTTTCTCTAATTGACGACTAGATGGCGCTAGAGGTAGCTACACTCTGATAAAAGAACTGATGAAATCTATTCTTTTATAATGATTAAAACTAAATGCAAACAGCTTACGGGAAATCTTGACGTCAACAACTTGTCTTCAAGCAACAGTTGTCTTTAAGATGACGAACCTTTTCATAAAATAGGCTGACGTTTAAGCTCAGCAAATACCCATTCAATTTACATTAAATATGAATAACTCGAAGTTTTTTGCCCATAAAAGACATTCGGTGTTATTCAGGACCTTAAATAGTGCCAAAGATTCACCACGGAAGCGTCACAATAATTACCACTCACTATTATTGGTATACCTAGAGATTTTTCTGGCACGAACGATACGATGCTAGTGACATCTAGTGACTTCATTATGATACTTTAGTTTATCGATATCTTATAAGTGGCATTATATTAATTTGTCACGTTTGAAAATATATAAACAATAATACCAAATTGAATCGATGTTATAATTATATGTCAAACACTAACCACACGTCGTTCGTGCCAGGAAAATCTCTAGGTATATAAATTGGCCATGTAATTCCTATGAGACAAAGTCAAAGTCTATACGTCGAAAAATCCACCGGTTTGGAAAAAAACCTGTTGAGAAGAAACCGGCATGAAACTCAACGATATAAGAGAATAGGCTTTAACTAAAACAAAACTTAGTTTATTAATTTGTGTAATGAAAGTTACCGATATTATTTTGTGTGACTAACTTTCGTTACACAAAGGACGCGATCTGATTTTGTTTTTATAAGCCTTTATTAGGCACATTTTTTTGAAAACGACTCATATACTTATGAATTAAGTAGTATTTTATTTCTAAAACGGCTAGCTGAAAACGGACAGAGCAGTCTCACTAAGTAGGTAATGGCATTAATAATAACAAGATGCGTAAGATATGTATCTAGCTAGTGTTGAGATTTATGTATTATGATGTATACATATGTATAAAAGTCGAAACTAACTGAATGAATGACTGACTAAACATCAAAACACAGCTCAAACTACTAGACTTCCATTTATATGCAGGTAGGCGAGCATTTTGCGGAATATACAGTTCTGTAACAGGAGCGACGCCGCGGGAAAAGCTAGTTTGGACTGGGCAGATTGATGTGAAAAAAGTTTGCTACTGCCGTAACATTTTTCCGCTTTACTAAAACTCCCAAGATAGTAGGTATTCATGGAATGTCCTGTCAAGTGAACATTACACATTCCGTATGAGACGTCATAGACAGGGGTCGTTGGATCTTTTGTCGTCATCGCCGCCGGCGGTAGCTTTACACTTTACAGTAACACTAAAGATAACCGCCCTAAATAGTCTCTAAAATCTTATTGCTGTGCTGGGGATTGTTTCGTCGAGCGTCTTTTTTAACGTTACGACGTTCTGAAGGGGTAACAGCGGAATTATAATAGGTATTTGTTTCTTTTTTAATTCAGGAAATATAAGTAGGTACTGCGGGGAAAACCAGTAGAATCTCTGTCGTGGTTGTTGTAGACTAATAGAAACCAATGACGCAAGTTGGAATGAGGGTTTTCTGACAGGTGGAATGTGGCTAGATCGCGTTAGCATCGTGAAGTCCGTTTGATTTAATAGTCTTGCTTGAGATGTATCAGATGGGCTTGTTTAGTTATAATATATTAATCCAAAACATAACACAAATGTCAAACGGATCTCATGATAAGTATAGCACCAACTAGTCGGTCACAAAAACCCTTCTTGTTGTAGTGGTTGCAGTTATGCTATGCAAGGTCATATTAGTTCTTCTACTCGATACTAGATGTCACTACAGTCAACGAAATACAAAAAATAGTCGATTAGGCACTCTATAAGCGAATTAATAGATACAGTATAGGTAAATCACAAAATTTTGGCTCTTTGTTGATAGTTACAGGATGATTAAATATATCCTTGATATACGGATCCTTTTGTTTGCCATAATTTCACTCGCCATAACAACGTTTGCCATAAAATATATAGAAAAGCGTGCAGTGTTCAGGATTTTTTAAATGTCATCGTATAGAATACAGTAAGTTAGCTTTACAATAATTCAGATGCAAAAACTGTTTCAGAAATAAATTACTTTGTGACAAAATGAAAATTATGGCATACGATAGAGAACCCTTGATATAACATTGATGGAGGCATTGGACGTCACGTACTTATAAACAATATGCAAAGCGTAAACTTTTGTTTTTTATTCACCTGTATAAAATAAAAAATATGGATAGAATAATAGAGAGGTTTAGAACTTTATTTCTCATTAAGAATTATAAACAAATTCACTTACATGAGAACATAAAATATAGAAAAATTATAAGAAACGAGCGCACAGTAACAGATTGACTTATTTAAATAAAAGTGGGTACATTCAACTTAAGCTAGGTAGGCAACAAGTTGACATCATAGATGCGTAAACAAATCTTCGTTGATGCGGCAACTCAGGAATACAAAACTAGTTAGTTTATAGTTCAATATTTGCTATGTTAGTAAACCAAAATTAAATATCATTAATGATTAAATTATAATAATAATTAACACAATTAAAATAACAAGTAACAAATAATGATAATTGACATAATTATAGCCATATTTAAGAAATAATAATTAGGCAATGGGCATGCGAATGTAGGTCTGGCGCGTGTGTGTCTGTGTGTGTGTGTGTGTGTGTGTGTGTGTGTGTGTGTGTGTGTGTGTGTGTGGAGTGCGCGCGTGCGTGTGTGTGTGTGTGTGTGTGTGTGTGTGTGTGTGGAGTGCGCGCGTGCGTGTGTGTGTGTGTGTGTGTGTGTGTGTGTGTGTGTGTGTGGTGTTTTTTTTTTTTTTATAGAATAAGATAACCTACAGAGATTAGTTTAATGAACTATTATAAGTACAGTTACAATAGCAATAATTCACATAACCGGTAACTAAGCTTTCCTGGTTCTAGTCTGGTAAACAAATCTTATAAAAATAAAATACAAAAATACAAAATTCTTTATTTTCAAAAATTTGAACGTCATTTATGGTAAGGGATGGAGCTGCCCGGTAAGCAAAAATGCCTGTATTGGGAAGCCCCGCTCTTCCATATATTATAATAAGTAGTACTATAATATCTAAAATAACATAAAAAAGTAAGGAAATATAAACTAGAAACTAGAAATGGGTGTAGGCATGCGAGATCATGCGTGCGAGCGCAGCGCGCGCACATGTGTGTGTGTGTGTATGTGTGTGTGTGTGTGTGTGTGTGTGTGTGTGTGTGTGTGTGTGTGTGTGTGTGTGTGTGTGTGTGTGTGTGTGTGTGTGTGTGTGTGTGTGTGTGTGTGTGTGTGTGTGTGTGTGTGTGTGTGTGTGAGTCGTTTTCAAAATAGGTGTACTTTTACTCTATTTTGTCTGTCTCCTTTAAAAAATATTATGTTATAAATAATACCGGACCTATGGAATTAATTTGCTCATAATAAATGTTATTTATACTTAAGACAGATAGTTTAAATCACTTTTTGACTTCAAATAATTATTCCATAAAATAATGTAGCACAAAAGAAAACATAAAAATTTAAGTGGTTCATACAAAATACAGTTGTCCCACTAGTACCCTTGCCCGTTTGAATACTCTTAATGCCTATATTTATTTCAATTACACATATAATTTGTTATTGAATATGTTATCTGAGATAGTGTTTTAATTAAAATACAAGGTAAATTCATATAACTTTAAAAATGACACTTAAAATCTAATTTTATTACAAGTCCACTTTTTTATTACTTTGTGTTACTCTTATGTGTGACGATGATAACAATTAAATTCGATCTAATTAGAAACGCATCCATAATATTTTTTAGTCTAGCAACACTGTAAGGTACCACCAACGTAACAAATGACAGCGTAGCCATATTGTTTTTGCTGACATGGACCCAAACGTGTTGTGCTCATGTTTTGTCGTCAAAATTATTCTCTTGTATAACGTGGATTTCACGGGTAAGTAAAATTTGAAAAGTGAAGTTGTGTTATGGATAATGTAGTTTTCAATAGTTATAACGTATGGTTAATAAAAGTATACAGCTATCTAGTAAGATTTTTCTGTAACTTCTTGAAGGACATGTTGCCGCCATAAATTCACTGTTCTTTTGTGTGACACTGAGTGTAACACACACTATGTGTTATGCTGTGTGACGTTACACAAAAGATAAGGCTGTATATATACTGCACAATGCTGTGTTTCACGTCTGTATTTTTTTACCCGACTGCCGAAGAAAAGGAGGGTAATTTTTTTCGAGTGTTGTTTTTATATAATATTATGGAGTTATCATTAGACTATTCTCAGTTGTGGGAGGGACATAGGGTATATTTACTATAATATCACGTCCGCGAAAAAAAAACTAATAAGTTAAATACTTTTGGTAGGTAATAAAAATAATTTGAAGTAAAATACACCGTGTTTTTTTTATTTCCGTCGCCCCCCAGTTTGAAGCTCAAATGCTGTCATGTTTGACACTTAACTATTGTGTAAAAGTGTTAATAGAGTTATTATTATTATTGACCGCCAATTCTGTAGGTGTAATTTACGTTTTTTTTTTCTTTCAATATAAACAAAAACAAAATTCCGGTCTACCTATCAAAAGCCAAATGTCGAAGTTAAAGTTAGCGGAAATAAAAAAAACAGTGTAGAACTTGCTGCACACTTTTTAGGTAATTGAAAATGTCTCCAATGACTCCAGCAAAACGTCAAAGGAGCTACAGATAAAAATTAAAAATTGAAAATTCTGAAAAATTTGAACGTATGAAAAAAGAAAATGCCGAAAGAACTAAGAAAAAATATACTTATACAACTTGAATAACACCTCTCCATTTCTCCGTGGATGTCTTAATAAGCGACTATGGGAATAGGTTACGGTATATATTGTAGGCGATAGGCTAGCTACCTGTCACTATTATACCGTTTTTATCTCTAAAAGTGGCCTCGAAATGTACATGGATTTGTTTTCGGTGTAACTTTTCGTGTGCTCTGCCCACCCCTTTTGGGAATACAGACGTGATTGTAGTAAAATCCAAAATATATCTAAATGATGAACTGACCCTTATAAAATCCTTTGTGTTTTTGTGTTATGAAGGAACAAATTTCTTTTGTGTTTATTTTGTGTTACGTACACCTATTTTGAAAACGACTCGTGTGTGTGTGTGTGTGTGTGTGTGCGCGTGTGTGTGTGTGTGTGTGTGTGTGTGTGTGTGTGTGTGTGTGTGTGTGTGTGTGCATGTGTGAGTGTGTGTGTGTGTGTCGTACATATTACATGTTTACATTGTGTATACGAGACTTTGAACATAAACTACACCGTAAGACTCACTCACAGCGAAAAATACAGATACGTGTGGCTCCGGGGAGAAGGGCTACTACGGATTAGCCCGAAACATGACAAGCTAAACTCGATCATAGATGTGATTTATCCGTACATTCCGCCACACGCACGAGGCCTATGAGCAACATTTTATCAAACGTTCCGTGTCATCATAAGTTTTTGTTTTCAGCCAATTTGTAAGCAAGATTCCACACTCGTGATATAACTTAGGATAAATTATGTCTAGTTCTTTATTGATAGTGTTATATAGATGCACAGATTTGTTGCTAAACTGTGTCCTGGCAAATGCCGTATTAGTTTTTAATTAATGATTTGGCCATGTTACCTATCTTTCTTTTGTTTTTGTAATTATGATTGGTTATATGGTAAGGTCTTGTGAACTTTTAAGATACTTTGCAGAATATATAATTTTCTAACCGAAAGGACGTCACTGACTTGGTACAATAATTGAGTTGGAAATCCGATTTTTTTAAAATACATGACCTTTAATAGTGCTCGCTGTGCACGTTCCAGGTCAATGAAACGACTTTTAGAGGCACCACCCCAAACAGGTAAGCAATACAGTAAGACAGATTGTACCAGAGACTTGAATATATTTCTTTTAATAAATTACGTGACTTAGGTAAATTGGTGACAGTATCTGGTACAATATGTCTCAGCGACTTAAATATCCAGAGCAGTTTCCTGACCCTACTGATGACCTGGTCTAAGTGAGAATACCAATTTAGGTGTTCGTCCACTATAACTCCTAGATACATTGTTTGAGAGACTTTTTCAATATTAGGAATCTATTAATTTGGCAACCGATAATATTCATATGAGTAGACATGTTCACTTTGCCACAAAAGGCTACCAACAATCTAAAACAAATCTAAAATATTTAAGAAACATACCTACACGTTCGAATAGGACACAATCTTATAGGTCATAATGATAGTTTCGATAATGGTAATACTATATAGCTGCTATTTATCAAGCTAGTGGAATATAAAGGTATGTATGAATGGGAGATATTGATGAGTGTATTGAGCAGCTTCGACGAGCCAGCCGGCGGATCGCGGGGGTCTTGTAAAGATCAACTGATATCAAAGTAGAAAGGACAGACCTCAGTAGGTTAGACAATTAAAGTAATCCTTTGTTGGACACGTCTATTGGTTTAGCGGTGGTAGGCTCAAAAAACAGACATTTAAAAGGGCCCTTAACGGCCTCACCTAATTTTTTATTTAGGTTTTTTGTGTTACGTATTGCTGTTGTTGAAGCTAAGCGAAAACTAGATTTTTGGTCTCTTGACAACTAAGAGGTGACGCTGTAAGAAAACACGTAGCATACATTCGTAGTGATTTTGAATTAGGTTGAGAACTTGAGCTTTGGCATCAGCAATATACAAAATACTTATTAACAATTCCCTTTGGTTAAATATCTTTTTTGTTTTTTTTTTATATTTTTATCATTGAGGAATAATGTTATACAACCATTTTCTGTAGTCGGACTTAAAAATAAATAGCTAATAGCGGAGACTTTCCAAAAAAACTGTTGTCTTTCATTTGATCTTCAAATGACGTCATCAAAGGTTCTAAGGCATTTTTCTTTTACCTTTGCTCTCACGCTTCACTTAAAAAAACAATGTCAATGTCTGTCATAATGTCATTTAAATTTAACTGATGACAATAGGATAGGAAACAAAACAAAAAGGCTATTTTCATTTTTGAAGCTAAAAAATGGACTATAAAAAGTGTTTTATTTGTTCAAATGACTCCATGAATAGCCCCGGCAAAATATTCGTCCGTGTTAGGAAAGATCTACGTGAGAACTGGTGTTGTCTTGCAAATGTCGAATATTTTAGGATATCTCTCTTGTACTGCTGCGTAGACCATATTGATGTAAGTAAATGGACCTATCAGCGTGTCAGCCTTGACAAATTTTTTACCGGAGTTTCCACTGGTAAGCATTTTTTCAAAAATTATCGTGGAAAATAGATTTTCAGAACCAGAAGGTTAGAAACTTATTCACGACATGACGACGTACGAATGACAGATGACAGTATTTTTTCTCTAAGCAGATGGGCAAAGGAAATCAAGAGTTTCGTGCCACTGATGACGTATATCCGGTCAGCCATATCCGGTATTTATTAAATTAAATTTAAAAAAAAATGCGCGACCAAATTTCAAAATATTCAAATTAGTTTCTCAAATTGGCCTAATCTGTACGAAAAAAATATAAAAAAAATACATTTTTATTTCTAACCAAAGGCAATTTGGAGGAAGGAACAAAATCTTTACCTTAACTACAACTTGTCTTTTCATGAAAATGATGATAAAGTGTTCGCTATTCTACATACGATAAAAGTATTCAAAATAGTATAAAGTTTATTCAATGGTTAATATTTACTCAGCTCAAAAGATGAAATTTTTTCCTAATTGACTGTCGGGTTTAATAAAATCTAATAAGAAAAGAAAAGACAGTCAATTCTTATTAAGTAGATTATTTTTATGATACTAATGTACTTATTGTAATAAGAATTTTAATAGGAATTGAAGAGATTTCATTTTTTTGCTTCATGAAAATTACTATAGGAATCGAATGAATTTTGCCTCCTGAATACGGATAAATATTTATTACAATTTATTTCTCCATATTTAAAAAAATACAAGAAATGCGAAACAAACATGCAGATCTGTTGATAAAATTTAATACCTTAGTACATTACCGCATCTCGTAAAAGTTTTATTCTTTGCCACGAGTCCGGTATACCGGTGGCAAAGCACGGAGCAGCGATTTGTAAGCGCCACGGAGCATTATTTTGTCATTTATACCAGAGACCTTTACAGCTTCCGAGAACGATCCCAACACTCAATAAATAGAAGAATTGTGGCGATCGATCAACTGGTACCTACCACATATAGTAGCTTTCTAGCACACCGGAAAAGTTTACTTACTTAATGTTTCTCATTCTTAAGAATAACGAGGAAAGGAGATAAGACGTTGCGACTAAGAAAGAAAAAATCTTGTTGTAGCGGACATCATCTCACTAAATATTATAAACGCGAAAGTTTGTATGGATAATGTTCGTTACTCTTTCACGCTAAAACGGTTTGACGGATTCAGATGAACTTGGCACATAGGGGCTAAATTCAGGAACGGCTCAATACGGTTAGCGAGCGGTAATTCGATCGTTTGCGAGAGGATAGGGATGAACTGCTATTCAGGAACGCCAAAAATCACTGGTTTGCGTGAGGTTTGGGCGGCTCATCCCAATCTCAGCCCAAACCTCTTGCAAACGATCGAATTGCCGCTCGCCAACCGTGTCGGGCCGTTCCTGAATTTAGCCCCTGATAGTTATAACCTGGATTAACATATCGCACACCTAGATAAAGAGTCGACTAACTATAATGACGACTAAAATAATCCCCATTCTAATTTAGACTTCATCTACTTTCAGGAGGGTCTAAATTGAATGGTGGATTATTTTGAGTTTTGACTCTTGGTGCGACATATGATATCTCGAAAAATTGCATAGTTCCTGCGGGACAGCGATAAACGAATTCTTTGCAGACGGAGTCGCGGGGAACAGCTCGTATAGTTACGATAATTTTGTTTTTATGGTGACCGAATGACTTATTGAATCTAAGTAACTATGTTTACCTTTGAATTAATAGGAAATTTGTGTTAGAGGCTAATTAAATACTTACCGTATTTAACACTTTAAGTGCCCGTGCATTACAGTAATTCTTGGGACAGTAAGAGACAGTCCAAAGAGCGTGCCAGTTGTATCTTCCCAAATTTAGCTGAATAAAACATTGTGAGGACAGTACTCAAATTCACACTACTTTGCATTTCAAAAAGTTTATATAAGTTCACTTTTGTACTCCGCCACCGCAGCTGTTATGATAAAACGAGTATTTATTCGTGCTTAACGCAAAAAATCATAATCGATTGTGGCTACATCACATACCTGTTTGAAGAAACAAGATCTCGTCTATAGAATTAGATAAATTGTGAATAAGATCATAATAAAAATGATTTTATAAGAGCTCGGGAAGGTGTGAATGCATTCGAAGGAGGTAAAACGTTTCGGATTTCAAAACAACGAATTTGATATCACGATGTTTTCGCACGTTTTATGTTCTTGACGACTATGTGATTTTAAAAGGTTCGTTGAGATAAAAAAAAGATTCATTTTGGATTCGGTAATGAAGAATGCCGGTTACGACCTGCAGCCACGACACGTATAGTTGATGCAGCTACGACCTAAGCATATACAAGCATGCTACGACCTAAGTGTAGTGTGTAATGTAACTAGCTTATAGCCTAAGCGTAATGTAGAAGATGTGAATGCATTCGAAGGAGGTAAACGTTTCGGATTTCAAAACAACAAATTTGATATCACGATGTTTTCGCACGTTTTAACTTTGTCCTTGACAACTATGTGATTTTAAAAGGTTCGTTGAGACAAAAAAAGATCCATTTTTGGATTCGGTAATGAAGAATGCCGGGTTAAGACCTGCAGCCACGACACGTATAGTTGATGCAGTTATATTTACCTTAGGCTACGACCTAAGTGTAGTGTGTAATTTAACTAGGTTATAGCCTAAGCGTAATGTAAATAAAAAGGATGTAAATTTAGGATAACAATATAATTCCGGGTAGAACAACCTAATTGATTATTCAAATAGTGTCTTCCGTACAAAGTCCCATCCTCAGATCCATTTATTAATTTGATTGAAGGATATCACACGGACTCGAGGCACACGCGTCGAAAAAATAAATCAAACATTCTCCTTACGACGCCCACCATTAATAAAACTCTTTAAAATATATTTAATAATGTCCACAAAGGTATGGAGCACAATGCTCGACCCATAAAGGGGCAGCATTTATTATGGTGACAATATATCGAACACAAAAAGATAGTGTGACAAAGACGCGTACTTTTTAATAATATTGTCATTTCTCAGCAGCAGTGGACTCTTTCAAAAAGCCATAATGCAATAATTTATATCTTTATAAGAGTTTTTATCTGTGGGATAGTTAAGTGCGGGAGATGCCAGGTGAGCACGGGTTAAGCCTACTGTAAGACCTTTTTATAAGGATTAGTGATCCGGTAGTTACTAGATAAAAAAAATACGAGAAATTATGTTTATCTACCGCTACGTTCGGATGTTGTTAGTCAGATAGAAAAGAGGATACCGTGATGCCTTAAATCAATAATAGTAAATTAAATCTTTAGGACTTGCCGCTGTGTCAGTCACTGAATTATTTCTTTCGGAACTTCGTATGTTATCCTTTTAACTATGCGCTCGTAAAACAAGAGACTCTTTGTCGGTCCCTTACTAAATGCTCCTTTCATCCACTCAAAGGTTGACTGGTAGAGATCCCTTAAAGGGATAAGTTCGCCTTTGTACATGCATTTCAACGGTTGTCAATAATGTATTTCTTTTTTTTCCCTTATTTTTGTACAATAAAGAGTTTACATACATACATACAAGAGTACCTACGTCTACACAAAGCGTCCACGCCTATGGACCTGTCCACAATGCAGCGTGAAACATTTTCGATTATGCAAAAAAATTAACGACAGCTTTTATAGTCGAGACGGGGTTGACATTGGAGCCACAATAAAATCGATGAAATATTCAAGGGGCAGCGGTAACTCATAGCGCAGTTAAGGGCTATTGTGACAGTGTTTGCACAGGTAGTCGCACATCGGCCTGCTTACTGGCTTGTACTTATAACATAATGCTTTTTGTTTTGGAGTGCCCACGCGTGCTGAAATGCCGATGCAGTTGCAGTGTTTTGTTTTGGCTGCCATTGTTTTTGTTAATAAATGAATGGAAGCTTAAAAGTGAGCGAAATTAGCTAGATGGTACCGGCGGGAGCCAATTTATTTAATTGTAATACATAATTTGAACTTAAAGTGTACATGCTGCTTTTATCTTGACAGCTGTCTAATGCATCAGACTTTCATAAGTATCAAGCCGTAAAAAAAATATTAGAAAGTATGTTTTAATATGTGATACTAATGAAAGATGTATTTTTTAGGTAACTGGTTGCCGTGCTCCCCTAAGAGGGCGATGGGGAGGGCTATGCTCGGAGTTTCTCTGCGGGATCACATTAGGTTATGATGAAATCCGCGCAAGAACTAGTCACCGACATAGCTCAAAGAATCGTTTATTGAATCAGGCGTTACTTTGCGGAGGTCCATATTAATGAACTAAAACAATTACTTTGCTCACCCGCGACCTTACAATAGTTACGTATATGCAAGAAATGTGTGTTCATGCAGTTCCTCCACCTCCACACTGTACGAACACACACAAATCACATAAACACAACTATCACCACCACCAAGCTACACTGACGCGTTTCGAACTCAACCAGAGCTCATCCTCGGAGTTACCACAACCATATGCTATGCTACCAAATGTTAAACTAACAAACCAAAACAAATGATATTTATTTTTATTTTTTTTTTTTGTTTTTTTTATTTATTTTTTTTTGTTTTGGTTTGTTAGTTTAACATTTGGTAGCATAGCATACGGTTGTGGTAACTCCGAGGATGAGCTCTGGTTGAGTTCGAAACGCGTCAGTGTAGCTTGGTGGTGGTGATAGTTGTGTTTATGTGATTTGTGTGTGTTCGTACAGTGTGGAGGTGGAGGAACTGCATGAACACACATTTCTTGCATAAACGTAACTATTGTAAGGTCGCGGGTGAGCAAAGTAATTGTTTTAGTTCACTCAAAGAATCGCCTGACTTAAGTAGCAGGGGGCAGGGCCCATCGCACGTAGTCTGATGGCCGATGGGGCCAAAAGGTTTTCCAGTGGCGTCCACGGACTGGAACCGGGCCAGGACTGTAGACAGGCCTCTAACAAGATAGAGCGACGACCTGGTTAAAGTTGAGGGAAGTGTTGGATACGGATGTCGCAGGTCCGGTCTGTTTGTCGAACCTTGGGGGAGAATTATGTTCAGCAGTGGACGTCTTTCGGCTGAAATGATGATGTGTGTTTTAAATCTTTGTTCCATTACGTACTAATTTATATATTCGCGAATCTCTGAATCCGAAAGAAATGCCAATTTATAGTGAAAATAAACGGATCACTCACGTCTTAAAACGAGTTTAACTCGACATGTGAGTGATCCGTTTATTTTCAATATGATTGAGTCTCACGGTAGTATCATGTTTAAAATGTCAATTTGTTTATAACAGTTTTACTTGCAGCACGAAAAGTCGATGCAGACGATGTCGTGAAGCCTGGCAATTTATTTTGGATGGAAAGTTTTTGGGTCATGTGTGTGCATCAGCCTGTGCAGCCGTTAGATTGACCCACGAACAAACATACCTGCCTTCGGATTAATATTATAAGTAGGACAATATTTAATAAATGCAATTAACAGTTATTAATGACCTTAATGCGTAATAAAATAGAACGTCAGAACAGAAACGTAGTAGAAATGAAAATACGTTGCTTTAGTCCAAGGTTGGATGACCTAACTTTTTATAAATTGCAAATTAACTTATAAATTCGACACGTGCAAATAATTAATTCGAACATAAGATGCTTTTTAGGGTTCCGTACCCAAAGGGTAAAAACGGGACCCTATTACTGAGGCTCGTCTGTCCGTCCGTCCGACTGTCCGTCTGTCACCACGCTGTATCTCGGGAACCGTGATAGCTAGAGAGTTGATGAAATTTTCACAGATGATGTATTTCGGTTGCCGCTATAACAACAAATACTAAAAAAAAAAATGGATTTCCAAACATCCTTATAAGTAGTGAAATTTTCACTTTTAAGTTTTCAATAATTTTTTTTTTATATTTCCGTGATAGGGACTGTTATAAGGATGTTTGGAAATCCATTTTTTTTTAATAATGCATCTTTATAACTTACATAATATGTGTAAGTTACAAAAAAAACGGTTCTGTAGTTTAGATAAAAAAAAATGAAAACCAATTTTCTTTTTTTTTAATTTTCTCAAAAACCTGCAGCATTTTCGATGTTTTTTTTTATGAAAAAGCATCTTATACTTAGGCTTATAAATCAGCAAAACGGCAATCGATTTGGCTTCTGGGGCCAATGCCCCATACAAACCCGGCTATACCCTTTGTTTTAGTAGTGCAGGCGTCTGTGACATGTCGGAGGGTTTTAAATAGCCATACTAGTTTTCTGATTCTGCCATTTATATATTCTAAGTTTTGATGCCAAGAAATCCGTTGGTCAATTATTATGCCTAAATAGTTGGTAAATTTCACCTTTACTAACGGTATATATGGACATGTGCTAGTGGGAAGATTACAATGGTGGATTCTTAAGTTAAGTTCCGAATGAGGTTGAGTACTGTCAGTCTTGGAAAAGCAAATGTAATTGGTTTTTTCAATATTGAGCGTAAGTGGGTTGGATTTCAACCATAGGTTGACTTTGTGCAGACCCCTCTCGGCAGCCTCAAATACCGACTCCCAACTTTGCCCCGTAAATGTTACCACTGTATCATCAGCGTAAGATAACACCTGACCCTGTTGGATAGGAATGTCAGTAAGGTCATTTATGTAAACAAGGAATAAAGTCGGACCCAGGACGCTGCCTTGGGGGACTCCAAAAGTCACAACAGCGTCTGTACTGAAGTATTCACCAATTCTAACCCTTTGACTGCGCCCCCGCAAGTAGTCGCCCAACAAATCCAGCGGTCCGCCCCTGATACCACATTGCTCGAGTTTTTTCACAAGAGTGGGGATAGACACCGTATCAAATGCCTTCTTCAAATCAAGAAAGACAGAAATGCACTTATTTCTCTCATCAACTTCTTTACAGACTGTTGATGAAAGTTTCAAAATCGCATCCTCCGTAGATTTCCCCTGTCTGAAGCCAAATTGACACACAGAGAGTATATTAAATTTATTTAAATAGTTTATTAGTCTTTTATTAATTAGCTTTTCTATTATTTTTGCTATTGCAGAGAGCACTGAAATAGGCCCATAATTGTTTGGATCAGTTCTATCACCACTCTTGTAAACCGGCGTGACAAGAGATTTTTTTAGTAGTTTAGGAAATACACCTTGGGCAAAGCAAAGATTTGCTAGACGACTAATTACGGGAGCTATGACATTTTTGCAATGCTTTAGAAATTTAATGGGCACACCGTCCACGCCCGTAGCGCTGTCAGATTTTAGTGACATTAGTGTGTTCTCTACTTCTAACGGGTCAGTGTCTAACAAAACAAAAGAAGGAAGTATATTGTTGTTGTAATTATGTGTATTGTTGAAATCACTTGAAGAGAGAGTGCCAGCACTACTGGTATGAATATCTGATGCAAGCCTTTTACCAGTATTAGTGAAAAACTCATTGACTTGGTTTACTGATTCATGAGGGTTAGTTTTATGTTTAAGTAGTTCGGTGCTAGTTGTTTTAGCAACCTTGTAATTAGTTATAGACTTAATAGAACACCAAAATGCCTTTGAGTTATTCTTAGTATTTTCTAGTAGTTGTCGATCATAACTCCTTTTAAGTTTTTTAATTAGTTTAGTTGTGAAATTGCGGTACCTTCTAAATGTGGTCCTCAGTATCTCATTATTTGGGTCGGATTGCAGTCTCAGTTGCATTTTATTTCTGTTTTTAATACATCGCAGAATACCCGGAGTAATCCACGGCTTAATAGTTCTACGATTTCTAGGAATAATTTTGACAGTTTTACTGTCATTTAGTGACTCATTAATTTTCTGTATTAATTGTTGAATAATAAAGTTAGGGTCATCACTTATTAGAAGCGAGTTCAGATTTTTTTCTAGCAGTTTATTAGTAGCAGTTTCATAATTAATGAGTTCAGTAGATTTTGACGTATGGATTTTATTCCTTTTATGGTTAAGGACTAAGAGCGTAGAATTGTGGTCCGTTACGGAGGTGTTCAGAGCAGCTGTGTTGTATTTATTTAGTTTTAACATTATATGGTCCAAGCAGCTGCCCAACCTAGTTGGTTTTAGGAGACCTGGTAGAATACCATGTAAGCTTAACATGTTTAGGTAATTATTCCTGTTATTGTACTCATAGTACTGCTCCTGAGTACGTGGGATAAGATTAATATTAATGTCACCTGTAATGACCACAGTATTAGCCTGTACTGAGTCTAAGTGATAGCTCAATGAGTTTACAAAACTAGTTACATTTGTATTGGAAGGAGACCTGTAAATTCCCAGGATTATTATATTGAGTAAGGTAATTTGTAGGCACGACGCCTGTTCCAATCTTACTTCGTCAATGGCAGCGTTTAGATTAGTTTTAACAAATACAACAACACCATCATTTTGGTTTAAATTATTAAATGTAGCCATTGAACTATAGTTATGATTGAAATATCGATATTGTGTCGGTATTGTATATATTGAACAAGATGTGTTCCCGCGACTTTGTACGCGTTGTAATTTTTTCCCGGGATAAAAAATAGCCTATGTTACTCAGAAATAATGTAGCATTCTAATGGTGAAATATTTTTTGTTTGTCCAGTAGTTTTTAGGTTATTCATTACAAACATACAAATCTTTCCTCTTTATACTATAAGTAACATAAGTATAGATAGGTAGTGCTATTCATCATCTCTGATTCTTAAATCAGCTAGTAGTACTATTCGTATATATAAAATTGGATCGATATCGTATCTACTGATCACTTATTTGGTCACAACACTATTACTATCAAACTTGATCTGTCATCGAGAAAATAAAAGATTGGAACTACTATAATTGTACGGAACCCTTCGTGCGCGAGTCCGACTCGCACTTGGCCGGTTTTTTAATTCAAGGCAATTCCGTAGTACAGTCCTGTTTAAAAATATGGTTGCAACAACTTGCTCATAAACATGTCCCACAGCTTTTATGTCGCCGAAGTTGTTTGTTACGCTGTGTATGGTCCATTTGCCCGATTGTACACCCGCGAAGAAATTCAATGGTGTGTGTGAAGTTCCGTGTCCGCACTGGGCCCGCGTGGGAACTACGGCCCAAGCTCTCTCATTCTGAGTGGAGGCCTGTGCCCTGCAGTGGGACGTATATAGGATGGGATGATGATGATGATGCTCCTTCACCGTAAAGCTCATGGTAAATTACAAATGTAATTTCGCACATAAATTCCGAAAAACTCGGAGGTGCGAGCCGGGATTTGAACCCACGACCCTCTGCTTGAGAGGCCATAGGTCAAACCACTAGGCCACCACAGGCTAGGTCGTGAGGAAACCTGCATAGCATACACCTGCGAAGAAATTCAATGGTGTGTGTGAAGTTCCCAATCCACACTGGGCCCGCGTGGTAACTACGGCCCTTAGATTATTTATACACTAGATAGAGCTTCGCCGGCATGAAAACGTCCCGAAAAATAAAGCCAACTCTTGGCTTATATGTCATTTGCCTCCCTTCAGTTGAATGACGTAACGCGATCGTAATATGAAGCTGTCAAATAGATTTTTGGACGTTTTGTATCGCAATGTTTGCTACTGACACTCTATCTAGTGGATAAATAATCTAAGCTACGGCCCAAGCCCTCTCATTCTGAGAGGAGGCCTGTGCCCTGCAGTGGGACGTATATAGGCTGGGGTGATGATGATGATGATGAACTAGTTGGGAGCGATCCTTTTAGTGAACGAGCGCGCACAACTCTACGGCGCGAGCGCGTATTATGAGCAAAAATCTCGTACAAATCGAAATTCGAGTCCCGGGATGTCGTAGTGGTAGGAATGCACATAACCCCGTCACCCGGGTTCCGGGAACATGAAGTTGTCGACTCCCCGCGGGGACGGTAGCGCGCGGGCGGTCGCGTACCCTTAATTAATTTTAATGCATTACCTGCTTCACCCTGGACAGTGTATTTTTTTTTTATTAAACAAGGGAGCCAAATAGAGAGGGTCACCTGATGGTAAGTCACCGCTGCCCGTGCCCAGATTACCAGAGGGACTGTAGATGTAGCTGCTTAAGACGCTGACAAGCGCCAAGGATCTTATGCAGCGCCATTCTTCACACGTCGAAGCAACGACGTCTGAATTCATTAAAAAAAACGGCCAAGTGCGAGTTGGACTCGCGCACGGAGGGTTCCGTACCATTATCTATAAAAACGGCAGAAAAATCATGTCTGTTGTATGGGAACCCCCTTAAATATTTATTTTATTCTGTTTTTTTAGTATTTGTCGTTATAGCGGCAACAGAAATACATCATAATGTGAAAATTTCAACTGTCTAACTATGACGGTTCATGACACAGCCTAGTGACAGATGGACATACAGGCAGACGGACGGACAGCGGAGTCTTAGTACCTAATAGGGTCCCGTTTTACCCTTTGGGTAGGGGACCCTAAAAACGCAAATACTTAAGTCATTAAAAAAATCAATTGAGTAAATTCAAAGCGTCGGTTAATGTTTCGTTTATTTTTTTTTTATTAGGGGGCAAACGAGCAGACGGGTCACCTGATGGAGAGCGATCACCGTCGCCCATGGACACTAAAATGTTTGTGAGTGGGACTTAAAAAATAGTTGTTTAGTTTATAAATTGTCAAAATGTACTTACATACCTATCAATATCCACAATACTCAGTTTAGTAACTGGGTGACCAAGCTATGACTCGTGACTTCGGTCTTTGCTACGATTGCGAATTCCAAATTCTGTCTTATTACAGTCGTGGCAGCAGAGGGCCATAGGTTCGAGCCCGGTCTCGCACCTCTGAAATTTACCATGAACTTTATGAAGCAAAATATCGTGAGGAAACCCACATTTGCGAAGAAATTCAATAGTGTGTGTGAAGTTCCCAATCCGCCACTGGGCTCGAGTGTGAACTACGGCACAAGCTCTGTCATTCTAAGAGGAGGCCTGCGTTCTCCAGTAAGATGTACTGTACAAAGATATCTTATTAACTGGTTTAAATCTCAAATAATCACGCTTCTGAAATCGATCTGTGAAACTAAAGATTCGAGTTTAATACCCATCTGTTGTAAGCAATGTTAAAGCACTATCCTCCGTGCGGGCCAGATCTCCAATAAAGTTGTTTTATTGAATTATAAATAAACAATTACATTTTATCACCCCGTAATCCTTGCGATAAGCATCAGCTTCCGAACGCATCCCACCGTGTTTACATCTAATTAGGCAAATTGTTTTTTCTCAGAGGCCAAAGCCATAAATATTAAATATGATTGAGAAATTAAGATCGAAATATCATGTTTTCGACGTCGTAGTGGTATGACAAGGTTGGCTCTTAAGCACCGGATGTGATTGTAAAACTTCGTTGTTTATCTCATTTATTCTACGTCTTTAATTTTATACCTACATTTAGATCTTAACCCTCTTATTCATAAACCGTCACAAAAGTGTTACAGCAAAATATATGTTTTTTTATGTGTCTGGTAAAAGGAAATGTCAAATAAAGACAAACTTATGTATTTTTTACCTGGACATTTTATTCTGAGTCGTTTAAAAAAAAGGTATTAAAATTTTTAGGAAAAACAAAACTTAAATGATTCTTTTGTGTAACGAAAGTATTTATAACCATATATTTTATGACTAAATTTCGTTTAGCTTTCGTTACACAAAGGAAGCGATCGTGATTTTGTTTTCATTAAGTCTTTAATGTATGTATTTTTTTTAAAACGACTTCTCTCTCGTTTTGATAACTGTAAACATTTTAACCTTTAAGCTTTAGTTTTTGTTTAACCACAACGGAACTGAGGTAACGCTTTTCCATTCTACGGGCTATATCTTTTGAATCACATCGCGATCGTTCGCTTATCACGCTATTCCCCAATCTGTCACTCGAGTCGACTAGCGAGACACTATACCTAGTGTAGCTAATGTATTGTATATGTTTGAGATTAATTAAGCGACTAGTAAATAACTAACCCGCTAGTAGTTTAACTGACGGTCTGCTATATCTCATTGTAGTTCAAAATCGTGCATAAATTTACAACTTCGGTAAAGACGAGTCTTCTTCTTATACAGGGTTATTTGTAATTCACTAGCATCCTTTTAACCCTAAACTCCTACCACTTAAACAAATGTTTTTTGTTTTACGGCTTTTGTCATAACTTAATATTTTTGGTGTAATAACGTTAGAAAATTTGATTCTGCCTCTTATTTTTACGATACTCTGTGTATTTGTATGGGAAAAAAAGTGCTTCATTTTAAAAAGTCGTAAAACAAAAAACATTTGTTTGAGTGATAGGAATTCAGGGTTAAGAGGATGTCAGAGAATTAAAAAAAAACCTTTTGTGCCGCATCATTTTTAAAGGTTGGTAGTCAGTTAAATCCATTCCTGTCTACAGCTAGCTTAAATAGCTGTTCTACCGTCTTGACACTGGTCTCTTTAATCTAATGTTACGGTGCTATGACATTTTGCGTCGACCTTTCGTTTTCCGGCTATTTTGCCCATCATGATGGTTTGCAGGTGATATTGTTGGTGTCGGTAAATATGACATCATCATTTTGAGCCTTTTATACGTTCCAAATTCAAATTCAAAACATTCCAATACATGATCATAAACATTTTCAGTGGTAGGTAAAAAGGCCTCCTCTCAAAATTAGATACCTTGGGTTGTAGTTTCTAAGCACCCTCTATATGGATTGGGAACATCACACTCCATTAAACTACTCCGCAGGTATAAGTGTAGGTAAGTATATATTTTATGTTTATTTTCAATGTGATTACATCACATAATTCTTAAAAAAGGAACTGTTTGTTAACGAGAAACTGTATTTTTTTAATAGCCTATTTACACGTCCCACTGCTGGGCAAAGGCTTCCCGTTTTTCTTTCCAACCGAATCTGTCCATCGCAAAATCTTGGCACAATGGGTCAAAACGGTCCGAATCATCCCCGTTCCATCTCCGTTTTGGTCTGCCCCTGCT
The DNA here is from genome assembly GCA_947563465.1 of Archips xylosteana. NCBI lineage: Eukaryota > Metazoa > Arthropoda > Insecta > Lepidoptera > Tortricidae > Archips > Archips xylosteana. Next base: position 16,909,765 of record OX387346.1, read on the forward strand.
CCGGCACCCGTTACTTGGAACCCAAACTGTAAATACAAAAAACGAAAGTAAAATTTTCGAGTGTGATGGTGGCTTAGATACTCATCACCACAGCCTAAGTATATATACGTCCCACTGCAGGGCACAGTCCTCCTCGCAGAATGAGAGGGCTTCAGCCATAGTTCCCACGCCGGCCCAGTGCGGATTGGGAACTTCACACACCATTGAATTTCTTCGCAGGTGTACGCAGGTTTCCTCACGATGTTTTCCTTCACCGTAAAGCTCATGGTAAACTTCAAATGGAATTTCGCACATAAATTTCCGAAAAGCTCAGAGGTGCGAGCCGGGATTTGAACCCACGACCCTCTGCTTGAGAGGCGATAGGTCAAACCACTACTAGATACTACTATGGCATAAATTCTTGCTGTCTTGCTTCCCTCTCTAATCTGTGCTTGTTTACCTACTCGTAATTTTCTACTAGTAAACTATCGAATCTAATTTGTTAAACTAGTCGGGTTTCTAATAATTTGCGTACGGAACGGACCCACCCCAGCGGTTATATCATTCGCCGTGGCGAATGAATAATGAGCCGCGACTAATCACCCTAATGCAATTATTATAATAAGTTTCTAGTTGTAATGGTCGGGATTTTGCATGCTACTCTATGTTAGTTTCTGGTGTATGCTTATTAGAAATATTTCTTCTATGCTTGCAATGAATATTGCTTTAGTTTTGTTACACTAACAAAAATGCTTAAAGACAAACAAGCGTATGGAAATGTATAAATATTAAATTTGCACACAAAAGAAAAGAAACTCGCTTCAGTATTTTTTTTTATTAATTCTTAAAACATTTTTCGTTACTGACGTCAGTGTATATAAGCTCCCACACAGTTGTTGCTCATTTAATTTTTATTTATTTATTTAAACTGTGAAGTGGTAGCTGTCATTAGTTCAAACTAATATGTCAATGCCTGTCAATGTCAAAATCAAGTGGCAGTAGGTTGGTATAGGTACTATTCGCGAAAATAGTGAAGAGATACAATTTTCACGTGAAAAAGTACAATTCGGACAGCGGTCGCATGCTACCTCACAGTTGTAAATGTCACATGAGGGTTTTTTTTGTTTACCTACTCATTTAATTGTTTGCTTATCACTTTCTTGTTATTAATTGAAAAGGTTAATATAAAATTGAACTAGCTTTTTTGTTTTATAAAAAAATAGGCTTGCGTTTGGCCTCAATCTCGCTTGATGGAAGGCGAAAATGAGGCCTAAGATGGTACACGTTTGCCTAGAAGGTGTCTGTTCACTTTGACCTTAAATATGTCCAGATTATAGCGTTCCGGAAAAACTGCCTGCCTGCTGCGTTTCGTACGGTCAGTGAGAGCGCCGCCGGGGGCCCAATACCTCTCCCCCTCCCCTATTCCCTCTCCTTTTTACTTAGGTCTGGCAACGTACTGGCATCGCGTAAAGCGCTGCGGGTGTCTATGGACAGTGGTGATCATTTAACATCAGGTGACCCACTAGTTCGTTTGTCTGGCCACTATAACATAAAAAAAAAAACTGACCTCGGCAGAGAGTTCCACTCCTTAACCGTTCGCATAATGAAAGAAGAGGCAAACCGCTTCGTGCGTAAAGGAGGAATGTCTACAACATAAGGGTGAAACTGCTCGCCGCGCCTAGTCGTTCGGTGACGGAAAGGGGAAGAGGGTATCAGGTTATGCAAAACCTCCGCACACTCACCGAAATGCAACCGATAAAAAACCGAAAGGCAGGCCACTCGTCTACGGTGCTCGAGGCTCAGAAGATTTGCCCCCACGAGTGAGTCACTGCCTATGATCCTCATCGCACGGCGCTCCAACGAGTCCAAAGCATCCAGCTGATACCTAGCAGACCCATCCCACAGATGGGAACAGTATTCCAAGCAGAATATGTTTCACAATTTTTTTTATGTTATACAAGAGCAAAAAGAAATACTTGACTTATTTCTTACGCGTTATTTTACCATCATAATTAATTGTCCATGCTCAATAAGTAATTATTACACGAATCCTACTTATTTTCCATTTATCAAATTTACTGCGAAATAATCATTCCAAGCGCAGTCATCGTCCATGTTTCTCACAATTAAACCGCACATAAAATTGAAATCGCAATAACAACATCACGCCCGAACGATTAGAAAGTGCTGTAATCTTTGTCAACGTGTTAAACTTTGACCGAATTATCTTGGAGGGGCGACAGTTCACATCGTTAAATTTGTACGTATTGCAATAAATGTGGGTGTGTTTTTGTTGTTTGGCAACAAGGCGAACCGTGGCGAATGGTAATAGAGCGTGCAATCGCCGGCGGGCTGTGTGGCGCTGTCCCTCATAGAGTATTCTTGCCACCTTGCGACGCCATTTTTTTTAGCTGTCTGTTGGTTTGGATACTTTTGGAACAGATTTTTTTTTCTTAGAAATATTAAATACGTTGGATCGCTATAATTTTGCTGTTTAATAGCGTAACGGCGAATCTTATGCTATTTTGCGGGTAAGCTTAATTGTGTATAAGAAAATTGTAATCACGCACAGAAAAAATACTTACCTCGTTGAGTTTCTTGCCGATTTATTTTCAACCGAGGCTTTTCGATCTGGTTTCTAAACGATTTTTATACATTCATAAGTGCTTGCTATAGCCTAAATTGAAATAGTACTTCACAATTTTCCACTTTCGTAATTCAAATACAAACAAGATACTTGAATTTTTTTTCAAAACTTGGTAAACTTTATTTAGCAAATTGAAAATTAACTGCTATTAAACTATTCACCAGAGGCACTCAAACACGCGAAGTACCATTGAGATGCCACAAAGAGGCGACAACAATACCTATGCAGCCTCAAATAAATAAATAATCACTTCCAACGTTACCAAAATAAACAGCTATGATTGTTCGCTATGTTGGCAAGGCAACTATTACTTATAGTTGCAACAAAAGAAACCAATAAATCGCCGTAGTGACGGTGTCATCACAATTGTTATGCATTTTATGAAAAGTATTATTAATAATGGGCGTGAATTTTGGTAGAATTAGGCAATAATATTGACAATTGGAATGAGAATCGCCTATACAGAATAATAACGTGGTCACGATTCATGCATAAAGTTAAATCGCAAGCGAGATAAAAGAAATGCTAGTTGTTTACTGATTAGGTATAATTATTAATGGTTCAAGTTACATATTTTTGGTGCCTCTGTTACAAGACTTTATGAGTCGTGGTATACCTATGCAAATAAGTACCTATACATATACTAGCTGTTACCCGCGACTCCGTCCGCGAATGACTAGAGGTACAAAAATAGCCTACGACTTACCGAATACAGACAAAAAATTTGATAAAAATCGATCATTCTGTTTGGGAGGAGTTCGATAGACGATAACAAACACCGTGATACGAGATTTTTTATATATTAGATGTGTTCTCCTGTAACTGAAAATTAAGAGCAACTAAAATATATATCTACGCGTTTGAAGTACCGTGTCAAGAAAAATCGTCTAGTTCTATTTTCTCGATAGCAGAATAATTACGCAAATATTATGGATGGTTATCTCTACTCTACGTATGTACCTAGGTACTTACATATTATTATGTTTATGTGTTTGTTGTTGGCGATATATCACAATCTCAAGAATTTACGCACCTATTAGTTGTCGGCAAAGATAAAGGTAAATAAAGTCAAATGGGTTGCAACAAAAGTGAAAATTTTAACCATCCACGCCAACTTGCAAATTTCAAAAACATACAAAAAAACTTTGAGCTCTTTCGCTTTCAAGAGATCATTAGTTGTCATTCTACGCCCCTCTGCTTATTCATTATCTTGTCAAAATATTTCGCTGAATTTGAGATTTTTTCTTTAAATTTTTAGAGAAATTTGTTCAATTGTTACTTTACAATACACACAGTGACATCTCAATATGGATACAAAGAGAATCATTTGTCATTGTCCATTAGATGATATTGTTAGAAATCGTTATATCATATTGGCTAGCATAGGTAGGTAGGTACTTAAATACATATATGATTTTGCATTCTAGGTGTAACATATTTAGAACTTAATTGTCTTCTTTTGAAATAATATTTCGAATATAAATAGATCTAGTAAGAGGTGAGGTATATATATATACCTAGCAAACCAACACGGCGGAATAAAATAAATGAGCGAAAACTTTAAAGTAACAGGATTCTATAGACGAATCTAATATGACAAAAATGTTTTCACAAATGTGAAAATCGGTATCAGAGTCATGTAGGTAAACATCCGGGAGAAGACATAGCAATAGTATCTACGGCATGAAATAAAAATCGCATTGTAATCCGGTATTGGCTGCAGATAAGGAGGGCTTGTGACAAGGCAAGAATTATGTGCTCCAGAGGGCAATTTTTCTTTCCCGGGATTTATTCCCGTAATTTATAGAGGATCCGCCTGTATCTGAGCTAACCCTGCCGGCTCTAGCGGCCACAATTAAGACTCACGCTTCAGGTACCAGATAATGAAACCCTTGATCAATATTGATTTATCAAATTAGGTTTTTGGTGAAAAATAATGAAAATCTCATCGGTTAGTGCGAAGATGTAGAAGTAGGTCAGGATGCGATTGTGGAATGCGATGCTTATGCGAAGTAAGTTAAAAAGAACCACATGCATAGTATGATAGCGTTTATATGTTTTTTCTAGTCGTGAAGTTTCCTAAGCGGTAGTCTGCTTATTGATTCGAGTTTTAATCTCTCCATCAATCAACCGCTGGTTGCTGAAATTTGACACGCCATTTTTTCGCCGAACGTGCTCTGCCATGAATTGTCGACGACAAAAGTGTCTGTGGCAGCGAAGCGTCGGCAGTCGGCTTAATACACCCCCACCCTCGACCGCAGTCGTAAATTTAGGGTTTCATAAAACCAGATCTGAGATAAGACACAGTGTAGAGCGTCCCGGATCAAATGCGAGCCTCCGATCTCGCACCACCATAGACAATAAAAATAATGCTGGCGCATCTGCGGGCTCCATTCTCCATCACTGCCACGAAATTTGTCGTGTTTACATAAAATACGTCCGCGATAGCGATCGAGGATTCACCAGAAATAGTGAAGAAAAAAATGTCACTTTCGCGCGAGAATACGCACTAGCCGCGGCAACTCGATACCACGTAAGCCTCGCCGGAAAAAAATAAGTGAGCTGTCAAAAGGCCAACAAAAGCGCATTATAATCTTAACAGTTTCTGAATTGCTCCAGTATTATGAGGCGTGTATTATGCCCTTTCAGCCAGTGTAAGGATATTTGGGCGCCTTTGTGGCTCGGTATTGACAAATAAGTAAGATTTACCTTTAAACTAAAAATAATGGAGGATTAGGATGGCGGGCGGAGTATTTTTTTCGAAGCTATGCTAAGGCGCGCTGGCGCCAGCAGCGGCCTGATATTGCATTATGCGGAGTGCAGTCGGCGCGATGCTTGCGCGGCGTGGGTAACAACAGATCGCATTGCAAATACATCAAGTGGAAACAAAGCCATTCACAACCGACGAAAGTGAAGTTTGCGCAACAAACGACCCGATGGATTAAACAAGGGAAAGAACAAACTTTAATTTCACTGAAATTCACCAGACCTTGCATAACAAAATATGTATGTAAGTTCTGAATAAACGAATTCCTTTCATAACATTCTGCGAGCATATTGGGGCATCTTATGATTAGAGAGCGGATTTGAAGTAGCGATCTCAATATTTATATGGATATGACTGGTTTAATTTATTATCTTTTCTACCCACAAAAATAATGTAACTTATCGGAACAAAAAAGTAAAAACCTTTTTGGAAGCTTTTGTAAATATTGGGCAAAAATTAGGATGATAATAAATAAAAACATCGTTTGTTAATTTTTTAAATAGTTTATTTTTTTTAAGTTCTTCTTCTTTAATATTTCTTCTGCACAATGCACAGTAAAAAGCATTCAAAAAGGTTTTTACTTTTTTTCCGTTAAGTTACATTATTTTTGTGTGTAGAAAAAATAATAAATTATACCAGTCATATCCATATAAATATTGAGATCGCTACTTCAAATCCGCTCTCTACTTATGATCTTCAGAGGTAAATGAGTCTCCATGAAAAACACATGAGTCAGTATGAAAGTTTGTATGGATAGACTGATGTTTGTTGCTCTTTTACGCCAAAACGGTTAGACAAATTTTGATGAAATTGAGCACACAAATAGTAGCTAATTACATAGTTCCTGCGGAATAGTGATAAAGGGATTCTTCGCACTGTAGAGTCGCGGGCAACATCTGAAATAATAATTGTGATATTTAATCGAATCGCATTAGGTGAACGGGTTGTAGGCATCTCCGAGTTGGGACATATATTTAAAGCTTCGGTAGATAGGGGTGCAATAATTTTGACAATGACTAGCAGCCTTACCGGGAGGCGTAGGCGCGGGCGGGCGCGGGGGGCAATCTGCGCACTAAATCACGCTACGAATAAAATTTATGGCGCCGAGATAAAAACTCGCAGCTTTTCTCTTTTACGTTCCTTCCCCCTTCCCGCCCCGCCTCCCCTCGCGGAAAATCCATAGGGATTTTTCCAAGTGTTCGGGCGTCGGCGTGTGTGGGGTCGAAACGATTTTGTTTTATGCTTATTGTCCGCTGCGATGTTTTTGTTTGCTAAGTTGCACAGATAAGGGATAGGTACGGAAATTGTCTGCTCCCGTTCGGTACAGGCCTATACTTCGATAGCGCGCCTAGTGACGTCCGAATTTGATTTCGTTGTTAGATATAAGGTCTCTCAATATTCAAATTGTTTATCTGTATCTCTTGTGACTAGGTAGCTAAATATACTAGGTAGCCATATCTGCAGAGCTTGTAACTTTAATAGATGTTAATAAACTTACTTGTTTTTAGAATATTTTAATTCTAAATCTTAGAGCGGTTTCGCACAACGTCCGATCCGAATCCGATCCGAATCCGTGAAAATAAGTTTTGGAATAATTTGTATGGTAAAATCGGATGAGGAAATCGGATTCAGTGCGTAAGCTCATCCGATTTTACGATACAAATTGTTCCAAAACTTATTTTCACGGATTCGGATCGGATTCGGATTGGATTCGGCTCGGACGTAGTGCGTAACCGCTCTTATAACGTTAAATAGCCGATTGTAGTTTCAAAATAAATTTCAATTTCACTTTTAAACATGTTTCACTAGTTTAAACCTAGATAACGTTTTTTGACTTCAAAAAGACACTATACATTAAATCGAATCTTTAGATTTTAACTTTAGTTAAAATCATTCTATTCAAATTGGCTTGGTCACAATAAAATAAACTAAGTTTAAATCCCAATCATCAAGTTCCAATCAAGTTTAAATTATTAAAATAAGGTACACGGGTCACTCACATATTGATAGTCGAGGTATGCTGGACACGTTTCGAATCAATCCCTGGCCCCTGTTCAAGATGAACGGTAGGCATACGTCGATTAATACGTGAGTGAACCGTGTAAGGTACAGGGTTAAAAATTATGTCCGTGTCTCTCCAAAGTTTTAGATCAAAGATTAACTGTGTCATAAAAATAAGTAAGACTAGTTAGTAAGTGCAGTTCAGTGCAATGGCGTCGCTAAGTTATCGCACCACTTAGCACCACGAGTCACGCCACTTTTCTATACCATGTTGGGTCTAAATCGGTCTTACAGAAAAGGCACGGAACGATGTTCGCTTTTCCCACCGAACGATGACCTTTTCAGACGTGGAGTTCATAATTTACTCAGCAGCAACAAATGTAGTGTAAAGTTGTAAGAAAAATATGGAATTACCGAAGTATTTTTTTGATTTTGCCGTTACTTTAAGGGCATATCATTGAACTACATTTTTGTTACAGTTTTTAAAGCTAGGTACCTACTACAAACTTTTACCTTGCTACTTTGCAACCGCACATGCAAAACGGGTCTATAATGACTCCCATAAAATTTTTGTTCCGAATTTTCAAACCCATAACGTTTTCTGTCATAATTTTTCTTCGTCATATTATCGGAAGTCATAATATTAAACAACATAAATTAGAGTTACGATTTTCTTAAGTCATAATTATTGTAAGGAACAATAAGTAAAGTCATATCATTCAGTATCATGAATGCATCACTCTTCATAATGTTAAAAGTAATAAAGTCACTCATAATAATTATTGCATGGTCTTTTTTCGCAGGTCATAATTATTTTTAGGCATAATATTACTTTGTAATAACATTCAGTGTCATGGTTGTATGACATTTCATAATATTAAAGGTAATAATCCTTTTCTGTGCTGTCATAAAAAAAATACCTAACATCGAAGGCTAAGGCGGGAGGTACGCTACGCTTCGCTCCCGCCTTAGCCTTCTGAACCTAACCTGTCCGAGTCGCTTCTGCCCTGAAAGGTCTTGCTCGCTCGCTTCGCTCGCTCGCTGCCAGCGATATGCCTTACAATGTTTCTGAATAATTATCGATATTCCTTTAGATGTTATAGATTTCGATGTATATGCTTAGTGCATTTTAGGTAATGCAAAATTATGACTGAAAACAATTATCACTTTAAGATATATGCCTTACAATGTTTCTGAATAATCAACGATATTCCGTTAAATTTTATTGATATCAATATTATGACTTTTTAAAGTTATGATCAATAGGATTATGGATCATTGCAGTTAGAACTATTAAGCGATATGCTTTAAAAAAATTATGACCATCGATATTTATGAGCAAGAATATTATGGACATCGATTTCTGACTTTCAAAATTCGGATAAAAAAGATTATGGGAGAAAAGGGGCTCCCATGCAAAACATTTACGTCTGTATGACACATATTTATTTTCATGCAGACATCCGTTAACTTCCACGTCCACATGCATCGACAGACTAAAAAATATGTTAGGTGTGTACACAGACTTGACTCTTACACCAGACGCTAATGCATTTCATTATTTGCATTTGCATCGTGTTGCTTCACCGGGAGGATGCTGTTGAACGACTACGTTGCAATATGAAGGCTGGAACTACTACAGCAGCATTGACGATCCATATTATCTGACTTCCTTATTACTAACATAGATTTAAGTACAATTGCTACTTACAAAATGGACCAATGTTTTAGTCTGAAATATTAAGAGGATACGATGCGCACCATTTCTCCATACAAACGTAGTCCCCTGTTTCCTCCCTGGATAATGGCTTTAGAGCCAATTTTTTTTTACTGTGTAATCTGTATCTACCACAGCTATGCCTATGTTTCGTTTTTTTCCATATTTCAATTAACATAAGAAATATGAGCTTTCAAAAAAAATAAAACCTCCTTCAAAAAACATCCAAAAAACTATGAAATAATAATTGAACCGAACCGACCACAATAAGCATGAAAATATCTTTCTTCTAATCTGTTTGAAGTCGGTGCCTCAGCTCGAGTCAGCAGGAGTGGACCTAGTAATCTAACTTACCTACATACCTACTATCTATAGGACTTCTACACTCCTGCTGGCTCGTGCTGAGGCACCGACTTAAAACAGATTAGAAGAAAGATATTTTCATGCTTATTGTGGTCGGTTCGGTTCAATTATTATTTCATAGTTTTTTTGGATGTTTTTTGAAGGAGGTTTTATTTTTTATTTAAATTTTTTTATTTTTTGCTTTTTAGTTGTTTCTGTATAAAATAGATGCGTAGGATAAAATCATCAGTTTGACTTCGAAATAAATTTATGTTGAAAATTCTATTTTTAAAACTCGACAGGGTTATGTCGTTTTATTACAGAGTTCCATGATACTTTCTGAATGCAAATGCTCGACTTGTCACCGAAAATACTAAAATCGCTATACGTTTCTCTTGAATTTTTGAGGAGTTTCTTCAATTCCTCATGGATCCCATCATCAGAACTGGATTTCGGTAACAACGGGACCAACCTTGAAGCATGTGCTTTCAAACAACGAAAAAATTTTCCAAATCGGTTCATAAATGACGGAGTTCTGAGGTAACACACGTTAAAAAAAAAAAAAAAAAAAAAAGAACATACAACCGAATTGAGAACCTCCTCCTTTTTTTGAAGTCGGTTAAAAACTGAAAAAATTGCCCAATTTCAACGTCATTTTCAGACACTCATCAGAAAAGAATCCCTCATATAAACAAAAAAAGGAAAACATAGGGGCATAGCTAAATCTGTCCTTATTGGTCCAGTTTTCGAGAAGAAACAGGGGACTACGAAATGCTGTTTTGATCAATTTTACGCGCCTATTAACGGTCTGAGCTGCAGTTGTCCCGCTCTCGCTGTACTGACACGGAGGGGTTCGGGCGAAACAGCGACATTTCATTAAAATACCTATTTCTCAAAAGTCTCTCAGCCATCGTATCCTCTTAATTCATTCATTCATTTCAAACTCTTTAAGTACTTCATTCTCAAAACTACAAAATTTTGAGTGTTGAGGAGTCACAGACTTGCTTTGCGCGTGTAGTTTCAGAGTAGCAACGTAAAATCTTGCAGTTCATTGATTAGTTAGGTTCCAATAAACGCTTCAGACTTCGAGTTGGCTTGGCATATAATGATAGCATAGGTACCGTTCGTTCAAGTGATCATGCTTTTTCCTTGATGATCCGCTTTGATGTCGCTCGCTGTTATATAGGTAGGTACTACTCTTCAAATGGCTACATCGTGCAGCTTATAAGTAGTTTCTACATATGATAAATTTGTCGTCCTTGACAAATAACTCGAACTTTTATACATGATGACTAGCTGTTGCCCGCGACTCCATCCGCGAAGAATGTAATAGGGTAGGTATAAAAAAAATAGCCTACGACTTATTCTCAGACCTACCGAATGTAGAAAAAAAGTTTCATAAAAATCGGTCAAGCCGTTTCGGAGGAGTTCGATAACAAACACCGTGACACGAGATTTTTATATATTAGAATAAACAAAATACAATTGTTGGGCGTACTTTGTTGGACGATTCTACCACGTCTGCATGGTAAATCATAAGACAAACCACAGGAACTCTAAAAGCACCAAAGAACTAACATGAGACTAAAAGAGTGCGGTCAGCTTGTCTCTGGCAATTTTCTGAACAAACTAAAAATCGAGAGCAAATAAATGGAGTAGACGATATGTATAAAATGGCGATAGGCGCAGGTATGGCCCTGGTATTACAACCGATTCGAGTTCCAAAGTATAAATTGTAGAACTGATTATAAAACATTTCCGTTTAAAGCGAAGAATTTTTGGAATTCTCTCCGGAGGCCGAGATTTATTCGGGGCTCTCAAGTTCATGGAGAGGGAACTGAAATAAATTGCGAAGGGGTTGCTTTACGGGTTAGTGTGGTAGGAGGACCCTTTGTCTTGCTGGACAGCGGAATCTTGAGTAGATACGATTTTGTGAAATTAATTACGTATTTTAATTAATGAAGGCAATTAAAGAAGTTGAATGGTGAAGTGTTTTAATACTTATATGCCATTAAAAATTAAACTGAGATGTATAAGGGGTGAAAAATTGTGATAGTCTACCTAATAAGTAGAAGTCTTTAAAGTTATTAGTTAAGGTGAACTCGTATGTACTAGGGTTAACTATATGACCCCGAGTTACGCTAATCCAGGGCAAAGTGGTGTCAAAATGTATGGAACTGTCATCCATAATCCAGGTCTAATGATTTTTTAATCCTAAGCCATGCAAATTGCTCTTAAAAGCTAGTATACACGTTGATGAAATTTAGTAATTGAGCTTTATTTTCAAACATTCAATTTGAATCAAATTAGGATTTGTTCCTGTCTTGTCATATTCCTGATTCGTCATATTCATAACTCGTCATATTCCTGATTCGACATCTGCTCCGCCTTAAGTATATTATTATATAATAACCGAAGAACAAAGTATAACTACTGGCCTAATACTTATAAATCCTGTAAGCACATGTTCACTATTTCATTTGACTATACAATGACGAGTTAATGATATGACGATTCAGGAATATGACGAGATAGGAATATGACCAATTAAGAATATGACGAATCAGGAACAAATCCCAGGTACCAAATACATACATATTTGCGGATTCTTATTGAATTAAAATATTTGACCAAATACACACCTGCGAAGCAAGTCTATGGTGTTGTTGAAGGGAGGAGGCATGTCCTAGCAGAGCATCGTATAAATATTTTTATACTCGTTATAACTGGTGGGCAAATATCTATAATTATGAAAATTTAAACCTGATTTTCGTAACGTAACGTAACAGAAATAATAAAACAGTTAAGTAGGTAGGTACCTAAGTAAAAATCTATTTATGCGATCGTGTTGCTTATCATGTGATTGATGGGATGCCTGAAAAGTTATTTTTCACGGACGTTATTTTTGAAATATTTGCGAATGTCTTAAACGTTTACAGACAGACGGACAATGATCTTATAAGTATTCCGTTTTTGTCCTTTCAGCATACAGAACCCTAAAAAAGTCCAGTTAGGTCACATTTTCACGAAGGTACACGTACTTTTAAAGTTGAAAATAAAGCTTTTTTTTGCATTACAGTCATAAGCCGAAACAGAAATACTTTAATTAAAATCCTGCAGCAATTCTGAGAGGAGTCCTTGCGTTTGATATCGGTACGAATGGCTAGGAACTACATGATACTTTTCGCTTCTTGAATAGTACGTACACCTACTAACGTCCTTTACACGAGATATGACTTTATCAATCACCTTTTATAAAGCGTGTTCTAAAACAATCAATTCACTAAATCATTTTTTTCATTACACGTTAAATTAAAACAGTTCAAGTTCAAAAGTGATTATCACATAATATCATAATAAAAATGGTGTATACTTTGATCAGGATATTGCGGAGGCATCGCAGTACCTACTCAAAAATCATGAATTGGAAAATCTGAACCATTGGAGACTCAACCGCACGAGCAGCTGGCAGTTTCCTTTAGAACATAAAGCTTCACCTTTTATACCAACCGAGCATTACCCACATTCGCAAAGCTACAAAAACTGTCCCGTCCCATCACCGAATCCGTTTTGTCTTACTTATCTATCTTCAATCAGTGTTTACATATTTAGTCGGCGTGCTCCACGTCATAATAATGTCCCTATTAGACTACAAAGCGAGATTTTCAAAGAACCAACAGCAAAAAATGACAAAAATATCCACGTCGAGCGCAGAGATTACATGAGAGCAAGGCCATCTGTGGATATTGAGACCGTCTCACACGAGATAGCTTATCGGCCGATCTCGACTCAGATTCTGTGAGGAAAAAGCGAGAGAAAAGGCTCCTATTTATAGATGAAGAGCCATAGAGCACGGAGCGCGCCTCAATCGCATTAGCTCGCCCGCTCTCGAACCTAACGATGATTTGAATTTCCATTGTTTATGGTGGCAGACATGTGTCAAAGTTCGATTGGAATTTAAATTCGGCTCCTTTGTTATTTTTACTTTTTGTTGAGTTGTAAACATGGCACGGTGATGTTCCAATTTGGTTACCAGCCTTTGCTGATGGGAGGTTATAGGGATCTATGACTTTTCTCATGTCCGGATGATGTTTTTGACGTCGGTATGCTGTGTGAATATTTCTGATTCATGTTCCAAGTTAGCCGTGTGATTGTCTAACTGTGTCAGGTTTATACCATGGTATCTATTCAGCAACCAGTTCTAACATCGTGTAGATTTGTCCACCTATATTTCCTACAGGCGAGGCGTAACATCAAAAGTCGCAGAACATCTGCTAAATTACCAAACTCGAGTCGGCAGCGAGCGGGGGCACGTCACAAAGCGACTACCATTTTGTTCCGACACTTTTCAAAATTGGAATGTGACGGTTGCAAGCGCTCTCTGCGCTGAGACAATGACATGAAAAGGAAAAATGTAAACGGCCCTATTTAAAATAGGACCATTGCGGCAGCTAATATTTTATATCACGGATTTTCTGCAAGCGAATATTGTTCTATGAAAGTGCTCCAGCAAGTTTATATTGGTTAAAATGGTGTGTAGTAAAATTGTGAGTTGTGCCGTTTCGTGTTCAACAGCGGTTAATTTGAAAGTGCGTTCTTGAACCCTTTCAGAGGCATTGTATCTTTGTGCGCTTTGTACGGGAGATGGTTTATCTGCATCAGGAGGTACATAAGTGCTGTTTTTTCATTCTGTAATGCTTTTACATTTCAAAGGGGTTAAATATTATTCAGACTGTCTGGCTCGCCGCTTAGAAAACGAGTGGGTGTCATGAGGACCGGGAAATATTCTATTTTTGGAATATGCTTTTGTTTTCTACTCACGTCGTAATCGTATAAGAAGTTCGTTGTTCCTGTACACAACGTTATTGTTTCCGGTTTACTTTAGAGATTGGATCTCGTAACCGTCTATTTTTGAAATTTCTTGTCTAGGTAAATATTTAATTATTAATTAATTAATTATATTATTAATTATAATTATAATTTGTATTTGTAACGTAAGTAAGCTTTTAGGTTTTAAGAAAACACATAGGTACACTAAACCTACCTAATTACAAATGCTGTTTCTCTTACGGATTTTTTTCAGCTGACCCTAGTTTCATAATTTGTTTGTTTAATATTTTCGCAAGTGATTTTCAGAAGCTCTCATGTAACTTACTCTTCTAAACTTAAACAAAACTTAGCTAGTATTGTTCCGCCATTAACGCGTAGCTATAGCGAGCATACTAACAGCATTAAATCAAACGGAGGCGTCACGCGTACTAATTTCCTAATACGAAAAAAAATACTTTCGTCAGAGACGAATGGGATATACAATACTAATGCTTGTCCCAGTCACACTGACGACGACGACGACGAAATAGCGAAAATGTTAAACACCAACTTGAAGTTCATGTCACCATTTCGTTTCGTCCCAAAACTCAACGACCTGGTACCGAGCGAGAAGTCAAGTTATACTAGTTCTGGAAAATATAAGAAAAAAATCTATGACACTTAGTTAAGTGTTCATAGAGTCACATAACATATCGCTTTAAGTAATAAATATATTCGAAAAGATGTCTATTACCTATCGCTTACCTTACCTACTAAGTGACATAAACTTTTATCTTATTTTTTAAAAGCTTTTTATTAACTGACAATGTATGTTGCAGTGTAGGTAGGCCTCCAACAAGATGGAGCGACGACCTGCTTGAGGTTGCGGGATCGCGTTGGATGCGGATGGCACGGGACCGATCTTCTTGGCGAGCCTTGGGCCTATGTTCAGCAGTGGACGTCTTTCAGCTGAAATGATGATGATGATGAATATATGTAAGTATGTATGGGTCAAATCTTGGAAGTTGAATTTGCCCCTCTTCCAGTGGTCGGAACAAATTGAAATTTGGTATACTTATGTAGGTTGGATGACAATGCAAGTACAGTCAACAAAAAGTACAGTTAACGAAAAACCTTACATTGAAAATGAATTTTTTAACAAAAACTTACTCCCGGTTATCGTTGACTTTTGGGTCACTCTTTATACGTCCTACTGCTGGGCACAGTCCTCCTCAAAAATTAGAGGGTTTGGGCTGTGATTCCTACGAAGACCTACACATCAAAAACGCAGAAAACTTCAAACAATAATACACTACAAAAGTATAATGGATTGATACGTTGATCATATATTTTTACACGGGGTGGGCCGTAACTTCTCCGGTGGGTTTAATGCTCTAAGGCATAGCTAGCATACGAGATAGTGTAGCCAGACAGATTTATAGGGGTGTATATAAATCACGGGGGATGCTGCGTCTTACGTCTCGAGTTTAGTGGGGCGGGTTTTTATGTATCGCGGAAAATGTATTCTAGAACGTTCCCCAGCCGTTAGCGTTCCTAGTTTTTATGTGTCTCAATAAGTATCTGGTAGGAGTTTTTTATTTATTTATTTAGTATGGTTTGCCAATAGATAAAATACTGTAAAACTTGCACTACAACATATGTATTAATAAGAAATGGAAGAGTATTCACCCAATTAGGGCCGGCGCTCACTGACGGCATGGTACGGCGTGGCATTTTATTACTATCAAGTTATTTTGAATCTTATTTCAATGAGTTTAGAATTCATGTTACTTTATTTCGATACCACGATGCCGCGACGTGCCGAGGGATGACGCAACGCATAACCAATAAAGTAACATGAATTCTAAACTCATTGAAATAAGATTCAAAATAACTTGATAGTAATGAAATGCCATGCCGTGCCATGCCGTCAGTGAGCGCCGGCCCTTACAGGCAAACACAACATGCATTAAACATAAACATATGCATATCGTTAAAGACAAATTACATGATTGTTGATGCTTGGTATGTTCTTTTGTGTTTCATTGAAGGGATTTAGTTAACAAACAACATCTTCTTTCAATTTGTGTCACAACGGATTTGTTCCAAAATTATCAAACTTGTCAAGTTGAAAATTTGGTAGATTTGAGAATATAAATTCAAATTGACGAACCTCTCTTATTATTTCTCTGAAACTACCTAATGCACTTCAAATTTTGAAAGTTAGTTACCTAATCTATACCCTTATGTTTTGCTTACCTACGTCTTCAATAATGACAATTTAGAAATTTTTATTTCGTTGCAGATTTAGGCAGGTTGTTAGGATAAATTGAATTACGTGTCGAAAGCACTACATATGTAGTGTAATATACCTACACCACTTCAACTTAAAACTATCTCATTCGCCATTTCTTTTTGTCAAATGGCGCAGGATGAGGGTGGAAAGAGATGAACGCGATTGCGTAAGACAATAATAGCCTCATGTTTTGCAAAACGCTTTGTGATCATAGCCATATAATAACACATTAACATAGCTCGGACAGGTCATCGTAAAACAATCGCAATACGGTAATAGAACAAGGATAATAGAGTCGCTGAGTCGTATTATGTACAGTATTATTTAATTATATTTTTCAACTAAGTATACTTAAAATGGTAACCTAAAATTTACCACATGTTTGTGAAGGTATTTCCATCAACATTTTTAATTAATTCTGAAGGTTGAATTGAACATCTGCAACCGGTATATCTGATACTCTGATTTTGTGAAAAATAAACAAAGTTTTTATTTAGTCAAGTATTTCAAATGTACGTTAGAACATAATACGTTAGCAGTTTTTCATGTATTTAAAATAAGTATTTGGAACTAACCATAATTAAATAACTCAACTAATTTCAGTTATCTTATATTAAAACTGTTTAAGGAATGGCATCCTGACAAAACTATGACAGAAATATTAATTACGATAATTAACAGATACACGATCATAATAATCTATCTAATCTTAGGTAAGACTCTATTGAATCTTATTTTTTTTAACCGACTTCAAAAATAGGAGGAGGTTCATTGTTCAACTGTATGTATTTTTTTTTACTTTGTTTTTTTTTTTCTATGTATGTTCATCGATATCTCCGCCAATTGTGGACCGATTTTCATCCCGTATCGGTTTTCGCGATGACCAGTCCGAGCTATGCACATTGTGCATCAAAGCATTGGTTTTTTTTGGAGTGACAAGTTGTTAAAATGGCAAAGCAATCTTTCCGACTATAATACATTTAAAAGTAAATATTATATAAATATATATCTTTTTACCTACACTTTCTATCCATGAAGTTTTTACCTACAACGATTGCTACGTTCATACTATACTTTGTATTAAGTTTCGAGCTGGGGGCAATAGCTAAAACATTTATAAAACAAATTTCTTCCTAAGAACAGTTTCAAGACGTTAATCTTGCATTAAAAGTTGTAGAACTTGAAGTCCGGGAGTTGTTACTTCAGTTCAGTCATTGCTAGCTTTAACTACATAAACCTACCCATCTCCTAACTTGGAGAGCGGCGACGAGTAGGTACTTCTAGAATATAGTTGAAATAATATTATTGAAATAAAACAAGTAACCCTACTTGTCGTGGACAATTTACATCGATCTAGTCTTAAACTAAGCAAAGTTTAATTATGTAAAAAACGAATAAACATGTAGGTATGGATAAATGCATACCTACTCAAATACATAATGGTTGTTTCCATTATTCAGGTACCTAACTATAGGTAAACATTTATTTTCATCATAGGTAATTGTGCCTGTCCCTACCTGAATTCGAACCTTTGATATGAAGCTTTATAGTCAGGGTCACCAACTTAGTAGGTAGGCTGTCTGGTAGTCGTAATTAACTAGTTTTAACCTGTGGCTTCGCCCGCGTTAGAATTACATCCATAAGAAATATATTTACAAACTTAGAGTTTTAAAAACACTACGTTTGCTCCAAGTTCGCTCGAACAACGCCATCTGTTGATTGCAAAAGAAGTTAATGCGTTATCTTGAAAGCCGAAAGACCTACTATAACGTTCTTGGATAGCGCCCATAAATCTGAGTTTCAACATAGGATACCTACTTACACAAAAATAGAGGCCTCAATAAGTAAGTATCCTATGTTGAAACTCAGATTTATGTCTATCTGTACGCCAAGTTTCATCCAAATCCGTTCATCTGTTATTGCGTGATTGACTAGCAAACATCCAAACATCTTCACAAACTTTCTCATTTATAATATAAGTACGTTTAAACAAATAGTTAATAATTAAAAACATTAAAACATTGTGCACACCTACAGGTGCATTATGACGATATAGCCAATTATACCTAAGTACTGCAAGTATTAACCCTTTCAACGCCAACGACACATATAGGTGTCACAAAGTACAATCTCAAAGTGATCTTGACAGAATGACATAAGATTCAAAGCATGTTTACGTTTTGTCAAGGCGCGGCGTTGAAAGGTTTAAATGGGCAGATTAGATATTAGAGTGTGTTTGTATATTTGTAAACTCTTTATTATTCAGAAATAAAGAATCAAATATTTTTAAATTATCCACCTACCTAAGTACCTATTTGTACTTTACAAAGGGGAACGTATCCATTAAAAGGAACTCTACCAGCTCTAATATTTCTAGTTTAGTTAATTAGATTTCATTTAAATTTATTTACGTTAACCACAGGTATCTATTTATCTTACACGAAGAAATACAAATTGATGTAAAGAATAAGTATAAATAAAATAAACAAAAAGAAAAATTACTTGTTCTACTAATAGTTTTTGAATCAGCGTTACTTCACTTTTTTATTCTCCTGGATGACTTAAATCAGTTTTAAGATTTGTATTTTTTATGAGTGTTTCATTCATTATAACAAGAGTCATCCGGCATCCATGACAGAATTATAAAACTACTGCCATTGTACCCTACAGTATCCATCACGCGCGCCGCGCGACTGAACGAAACGCACACCATCGCACTCCCGCCCAAAAAGAGAAAAAGAAAATTTAAAAAGCGAACACTCCCATTCCAAACCAAAGCCCCGCCCTCATAGGCCGCCCGCGGATGGAGCAAGCCAATCAGAGAGCTTGAACAGCCGAACGGCCGTTGGAAATGCCGAGTAGAGCCGAGAGAGGCCGATCGTGCGCGAACAACAAAAAGTGTTGGGACTGGTTTGGTTTAGTGTCGGGTCGCGTCCCATCGACGCTGCTCCCGTCGCCGCTCGTAGCGCCGCGCAAGCGCACACCACACCGTTTTGTTATCCCAACAAATCCAAATTACGAACGGCTCAAACAAATCCCAACATTCTTGGTACTTGTGTGTGATGAATTTTAAAATGAAACTGCCAACGGCATGGAGCGCATGATTTCAGTGTGTTTTCTATACTCAGTGATAACTAGTGATTGTGATCGACCGAGTGATACGCTATTGATAAGGAAAATTAAGGTATTTATGTTGCAAAACTTATAATTGTGTGTAGATTAAGTAATGTTTCTTGTAAGAGATTTTATCTTCTGATAAGAATCAATAATAGCTCTATGAACAAAACTAGATGACAGATCTACATCTAATCAAATCTGCATGATTTATTATGTTGAACTTAAACATTACATGTTTAGTTCAATGGCGGAAATATGCATAATTTGGAGTTCATTGCATTTTAACTACTGTAGCTACAATAAAGTGGCTCTACATGTTAATAGCAACGCTAGTAACACAAATAGGTATAATATACATAGTTATACTGAAGTTATATAAACAAATCATTAAAATACATGAATAAAGATCAATTTAATGGATGTTTATGAACTCTACCATAGAGCCAGTAAAAATTCACCATTTTAATTTTTAGGTTAGGTAGAGCGATCCGACGGTACAAGTGGCGTATTATCCAAAATAGGTAAAATTATCTTTAATAAGTACCTAATATAATATTAAAAATGTTACAATAAATATATTTTGGACAAATAAGTAAAGCAAAGACATATGTTATGGGAAACCTTTTTCAACAATGCTACCTATTTGCAATTGTTAATTTTTGAAACACTATCAGATACAAATTAAGACAAATTCTCCTTGAAAATGATAATTTGGAAAACATATTATGCTTCTGACTGTCATTTACCTACAATTAACACTAGGTTTGTCCAGTGGCAAGATAGTCAATTGTTCTACAGCCAATTGGAAGCACGCTGACAGGCACAAAATACTTAGATAAAATAAATCCTTTTATCTATATGGTTATATCAAATAAAATCACAGCGATATAAAGATATCCATTTACGCAAATAGATTATCGGTTTAGAGACAAACAAGATAATGCGTGGAAAATGCCTTCAAAAAGAATATAATTCATATCTATCTACCTATCTAAGTACTATTTCAATGTTTTTGATTTCGGTAGTTTAAGTGCATAGATATTGAAAATATACAAACGTACCTACCTAGCTAGACAAGTAGGTAATAGGTTTTCATGGATTACCTGTTTTTATACAAAATTTGTTACAAAATATCTGTGATACATATTTTTGATTAGGTTAGTAGTCAGTGTAAGCAAACATTACATCTTACAAGTACTATGTCCCAAAGCTAATTATTACCTTGAGTATATTTAGCTGATTAAACTAATTATTACCTTCCAGGACTCTCTCCTCGTTTGGGTAGGTATTTAGTTATTAAAATTAGGCGCATAGTGCCCATTTTAAAATAGTCTAAATAATGTTAAAATTTACAAATTCGAATAAAAAAAATTAAATTGAAATTATTTACCACTTACTGCTGCTAGTACCTTCAGAGATAAGTAAGATACGGTTTTACAACCTGCCACAAATTATAAAAAAACTAGCTGTTGCCCGCGACTCCGTCCACGAAGAATAGGGGTAGGTATAAAAAAATAGCCTACGACCTATTCTCAGACCTACCGAATACAGAGAAAAAGTTTCATAAATATCGGTCAAGCCGTTTCGGAGGAGTTCGATAACAAACACCGTGACACGAGAATTTATATATTAGACTAGCTGTTGCCCGCGACTTCGTCTGCGAAGAATAGGGATAGAGACCAGTGATGGTGTAGGGGTTTAGCACGCGGCACGGAATGCCGAGGAACTGGGTTCGATTCCCAGCATTGGTCTTTTTTCTGGGGTTTTTCTGTGCATCTATATTTCAGTTTGTATTTAGTTAAAATATATGGTTTTCACGGGATGACCGTAAAAGTAATAAAAAATTAAGTTGAAAAATAAAAATACAAAAAGATACTTCATATCAAACTTGTTAAAGAATAGGGATGTAAAAATGGCCTACGACCTATTTTCAGAAGATAACAAAGTACCTAATTTGTTTTTATAATTTGACGACATTGCTCGTCATAATACTTATTATGACATTAGCTATTAAAATAAACACAGCTGCCTATTTTTTAATGCACCATAATCATGAATTGTCTACATATGGCACCATTTCAATATCAATCTACATATCTACTCAATCACATAGATGAAGTTAGTTTTCACTGGTATATTCTAGATGTAGCTTATCTCATCTGATGAAATTGATTCTTTAAAAGGATAATGTCCCATTAGGTACTAATGATTTCACAATAGTCAGATATGTCTAAATGGAATAAAAGTTTATCTAGAGATAAGAATAATGACGGCATTGATAGTTTACTATAGGTAAACTGATAGACTTGTCCGTTCAATATTTCAGAACTACTCTGGTTAGTGCAGTTTTTCTTGATTTTGCTCATGATTTTCTCAATCTTTTATCAAAGTAGGTACTACCTACCTGTTCCTCGCTCTTTCGTCTGCGAAGAATTTGTTTATCATTATCTCACGCCAACTATGCATTTTAATTTTTTTTTCTTTATAAGAAACTTTTCGAGGTTTTACAAATATAAAAAATAAATAGATATTATTATTCTAGTCGTTCTCGAGTTTTGCTCTTACTAAGTTATTTCGTCGTTAATTTTTATACATAAAGATTTTGAAGGAATAAGGCAGGTAAAAATGTATATTTACCTACCTTAGCGTAATGATATGGGCTCAACATTTAAGTGAAATTTCAGATTAGGTATACATAACATATAGCTAGGTTTATATCAGTATACTAACAGTATTAAAATTTATAATAGTAAAGAAATACTTAGATGGCTAACAGAAAGCTACACGATCTTTGATTAACATAGGTTACTTTATCCTAGGAAAGTGAAAAGTTCCCGTGGGATGCGGACAAAGTAGCACCATCTACGTCTTTTTTTTTACAAAAAAATATTTTGGTCTCTAGCTGGAATATAGTTTACTAGTCAATAAAACAGTTTAGTATAATAATTTGCTTTTTCCATATTGTATCATAAACATCATAATATAATCACGCCAAATGAGCCTATTTTATGTTTAGCCTGGCGGGGGGTGCACAGTGGGTTTCTTAGTCTATAAATGTTAGTAGGTAGGTCTTACATAAGTAGTAAAGCTGCTTGCGGATCTAAAATTTTAGTTTTTCTGGCAAATCCTGTTATGGATTTTAATTTGGTTTGGATTTGTTATTTGCAACTAAAACAAATTAAATATCTTTATTTTATTTTGATGAACAGAATGTAGCTTTAAGACAAGCATTGCAAAATTTTCCTGATTTCGCATTTTTTATTTTTCCCTGAATGCGATATTTTTTTGTCAAATTATCAGAAATATTTTAAGTGTTTCTTTGTATTTTCATAAATTAGTTTACAAAATCCTTTATTTTTCGCGTAACTAATTTGTCCTTTTTTCTTATCTACACCATAAAGGGAACCTCGGTAATGAAATTTTCATGCAAACTTTATTGGTCTTATTAACTGATTAAGGCAGTCAAACTGATGCAATTTCGAATAAGATTTCTCTAGTAAAGAAAAATATAGGCATTGATCGATCATGAAGATAATGTCTGTTCAGTTGTCTAATATATTCGTATCTATTTTTATCTTTAGGTACTATTATCTTATATCTCCAAAATAAGAAAGCACAATTAAATGTTATTGCAGTTAGGTTTTGTTCCTAAACACGCAAAATGACTGCTTTGTACAGTTGATATAAGTAAGAAAATTACTCTTTTCAACAGTTTACTTTCGATTACAAATGTGCCTACTAAAAACGCCCTGAAAATATCCTTTCTTTTTACATGTTATAAAAGAAAATGTGCATAACGTTGTTCAGAACAGTAACAACAACATTATATGTAACCTTTCGTCTTGAACAATTCAAAATATTTGTATGCTAACAGCGAATCAGATATAAATAAACACTCGATATGTAAAAGCTATATCGAATGCCAATGTCAATGTCATCCCACACGGTTTTCCGAGAACCCAGTAAGGTTCGTGCTCTGGGATTGGTCAGTGCCGGAGTTCCAAATTTGAATGCGCCGCGAGATGCGCAAACGCCGATCGATTAGATTACGATAAGCTTGTGTGTTATATAATATAACGTATGAATAAACGTCCGCCGGATATAGGTAGGATTATGAATACTGGCTACTCATAAAAAGCGTCGCCATCACCACTTATTTGTTAAAAAAAACAGATTTTTCTTCCTTTTGGCTCTTAAACCAGTATTAGATTACGCGAGATTCGTGTACGCTTTTCTAATTTAAGTCTGCCCAGATGGCATACAGGAATAAGGAGGGGGGAGTCCTTAATTATTAATAAAGATATCAAATGTCAAATATTGAGCTTTAAATGTGTCGCTGTGAAAGACTTTTCACAGCATTACTAGAGCGATACAGCTGCAAATCTGCTGTTTCCATGTCTCTTGATTGACCCAATCTTCAATTTAATTATCTGTAACAAATTGCAATCTGTAAAGAAGTTAGATGATATTGTGCGAATAAATATTATAAACACATACACGTACCAACTTAGGTGTTTTAAATGGTAACATTGAGTTAGATTAAGTTAACCTCACTCACTAAGTGACAGCAGAGGATTGCCTCAAATGTCAAGTAAATGGTAATATTTTGTCATTTTCCACTTGACGACTCCAAAGTGATTGGCATTACCTTGTAAATAAGTTGTTAGTTTGGAATTACATCGCATTAAAGGCTGTATAAGGAAATAGATTTTAAGTACAAGAGCGTTTTCAAACGAAATGTCACATGCGTCTGACCAATTAGTAATGGGGAGTTTAAAAAAATGGTCTGGTAATTTTATTTTACCGGTTATAGAATCATCACCAAAATTACCAATTCTTTTACGAGATCTGATGTATCCTGTGATATTTTTCATACTTTATATACGCTTACGAATGGAGGTAATAAAACCGACAGCAATAATTATCTACTATTATACTATCCTAAATATCACCAGACTGATAGTAGGTTTTTTTTAAACATCGTAAACTGTCTTTTTTTTAATTTAAAATCAATTTATCTAAAAACACCTTCAATCTAATTAAATGAAACGATTTGTTAGACACCAAACAGGGAAGTTTAATATCGAAATAAATCATAGGGTACCTATACATTATTCAAGTCGTTTTAAAAGGCATCCATCAAACTATATCAGTTCTATGTTGGACTACAACCTTAAAAGGTCTAATCAACGAGAGATAAACTTAAGTAGCATTTAGGGTTCTTTAATATTTAACCGTTCTTAGCTAGTAAAATATTTCATCAATTAGAACTATTTACAAAATATCAATTCATAGCCAGTGTTCCATTGTCAGCTCAAATATTATCGATCTTGGAAAGGAGTTATTAAATAATATTGTCCAAGGCAATTTCAAAAACGACAAGGTTCCATCTTTCAAGGTTTACAATTTTTTTTGTACTGTTTCTAATTTGTTTTTTTTTTTACTTATTTCTTAGTTCCATTCTAGGCATGATATTAGTAATCGCCTCATTTTTAGACTGGATATACAATGGCTACTCAGTTTTAATTATATTTCTCAATATGATTAATGAATAAAGTCATTCAAATCGTCATCGAGTACCTACTGTAAATTTAATTTATCTGTTAGTTTCATAAGGCGTCGATTTCTTTATATGTTTTAAAATTATTTACAAGGAAAAAAATACCAGTAGGTATTTAGTTTGAAATTTTGATACCCATGTAATTTTTTTTACATTTTTTTAATTTACTTTGTGTTGCTAGTATTTGAAAAAAAAAAACTTTCTATCATGTTCCTTGGAACGCATTACTCTTGGCAATGTAGGTCATTTCGAAAACGCTAGTAGTATAAAAAATAGATAAGGAGAAGAGCTCTTTACAACCTAGGTACTTACAGAATTAACTTTTTGATTTTACATATTTATTTATATTACTCAATTGTTAAGCATAGAATAGAATATTTTATTATGATTATTAGGCACAGCATACAAAATGTCGTGTATGAACTCTTAAAGTATTTTATAGTAGTCTATTTTTGATCTCGTCTCCGGGAGGTCTGTGGGAGATCAATTATCTTAATTGGAAGTTGCCCTAATCTTAATACGATGTACACGTGTCGAAGACGCCGCGGGAAAGTGATTTGTAAACTCCTTAAGCTCACAATATTTTGGGATACTCTTGTTTTAATTACCTTTGTTTAATTGGCTGGAATGAAGAAACTCTAAGGGAGTGTTATGAATGATTTTGATAGAGACTAATATAAAAGGCGGCGTCAACTTTCTTTACCAATCCAATCAGTCATTGATTTTATGACAATTTTAAAAGATCCGTAAAGGGTCATTGATACTGTATGTGATATTACTTTAGTAATAAATTCAATAAATTTTTACTTTAAATTTACTCTGAGAATCTTAGATAGTATGTTTGCTATTTTATATATACAAGGTGTCAAAAAAAATCCAGAATATTTTCGCGGATTGGGTCAGTTTCACTGAACGAACATGGGTGTTTATTTATTTATCAGTATTTTCGATTCAAGTTTCTCCTCTTCGACGTTGAGAGTGTGCATTCTGAACATAGACCAATGTAATTAGGTACTAATATAAGAAACACGGGTCACACGCCAGGAGAGGGAGGGGGAGGGGGAGTTCCTTGTTCCGCAGAAAGTAGGTACGAGAGGCCATTGAGATTAGTGGTCATCCGATTTTTTTTGCCATAAACGGTTTTGCGTAGGGTAGGGTTGCCAAATGGTCGGGTTTTGGCGAGATTCTGCAGAAATTTTGTATGTCCTCCCGACTCCCGACAAATTGATAATAATGATAATATAGGTAACGAGAAAACCATTTTTTTATTAGTATTTATTTATATACACATCTGTATCGGTAGCGGCCATTGTTACAATAATAACAATTTTGTTTCTCTCGAACAAACTCCCAAAATCCCGAAAAAAAAATTTTCTCCCGAGATTCAGGTTCAATCGGTCTGGCAACCTTAGTACTGGGCAAGCGGTTGGTGTGGACGATTCATTAGAGAGTGATGTGCTCAGTGGAGTGTGCTACCCCACTATTACATTAATAATTTTTTATGAAGATGAGGGTAGTTTTACGCTACTGACGACCGCGCTGAGTAGCCGAGCTGCAAGAGCACTGGCACGTGACAGATCTTCACTTGACCTGATAAAAAGTGCAAAGGTGTATCTCTATAGTTCAGAAACAGCCTTTCATTCTGGCCTTGAAGGTCCTTAAGTTGTATCTGGAAATACAGACGATGGGATCTTAAAAAAGAACATCTTCTTGGTTCGAAAAATGTCAGGCATGCCTCAACTACGAATACGTGAGTGACTCGTGTTTTATTTTACTAATTATGTCTGTCTTATGGTAGTTTTAATTCAAAGATCGACCAATGTATGGAAACACTTATCAACTGGTGTTTCCATACATTGGTCGGTGGGTGTTAAATCAAACTAACCTAATCCTCTGCTGAAGGATTAATTATTATTATTATTATTTAGCTTATAATTGTGTCCTACTGCTGAGCAAACGCCTCTCTTCTTGACTTCCACATCTTCCTATCCAGCACTATATTTGGCCACTCCCTCAGTTCCGCGTCCAGGTCGTCAGGATTAATTGTAAAAATATTGGCATTTGGTTTTATCTTTCAAGTACACTGCTATTTTTTATAATCGATGTGAAAATCTTGACTCCTCCGCGTGAAAATAAATGTTTAAATAAAATAAAGTTACCTACGGCAGTGGGTGTAAAATCACAATGTTTATCATTGTATCGGGTTATAGGCAATCAACGATGATTTATGGAGCGAGATGGGCTACTGCTTGATCACGATCACATCCCGATAGCGATATCTTGCGCATACGCATCGATCACTGAACGATCGAAAGCTTGAGCAAATACAACTATAGAGGCTTTTACGAGGTCGCTCGGCTTTAATGATAAGTCAAAGTTATTGAATATGCTTTTAGTACTGACTTACAAACATAAAAAGGAGTTTTTTAGAATTATAACAATTTTATAGCTAGGTGACTAGATCATAGGACTTGATACTCGCATCTATCCAGAAAAATTAAAGCAATAGGTAGTGAAGGGAGCTTTAATGTTGTTTTTTGAGCAATAAAATTGTGTTTTTTTTTACTTTTTTTTTTTTCTTTTTTTTTTTTAAATAAAGCTAAAGTTATCTTATGGTGTCAACGCACGCATTTCTTATCGGAAGGAGTAACATTTTAATGACATAAAATAATTTTTAAATGAACAAAGCTAAATAATGCATAATTTCCTTTTGATGCGAGCATTTATCAATATTATCGGAGATATCGCAAAGATATCGCCACCAGAAAAGTAATTTGCGATAAATATGTGATTTCTTTTTTGTTTATCTGCAAATTCATTTTCAGTCGATGGCCAGATAACGGTTAAGTAGGTTGTGATGTGTTGACTTAATTTTGGTTTAAATTGTAATAGGTATTAGAATTATCTGTGTTGCATTAAATCTTCTTATCCAATCTTAATAACATTGGTGAGTTTGATATTTTTATCTAGAGACCTAAGCCTGTGTATTATGAATAAAAGTTTTGACTAAAGCTTCTCTACTGAAAGAAGGTATTTCAATAAAAAAACCGGCCAAGAGCGCATCGGGCACGCCCAGGGTTTTGCAGCCGTTACAAAAAATCCTTGCATATATCTTATTAATTTTTACTACTAATTATACTGTCCGTATTAAACAAGCATTATTTTATAGGTCAGGCTGCTATTTACTCTTAAACTACTAATAATTCAAACAAACTTAGCCGTTATAGTTTTCCTTGTTAATTTGAGATATTTTCTCCCATCCTGATTTTTTTCAAAATTTTTATACCTACAGTTTAGCTTTTAGAGGGGGGGGGGACGCTCGATTTTAACAAAAACTTGCACTTTAATGTTAAATATTTTACAAACGAATCACTATATCGCAAAATTGTCTGCACAACCTTGAAATGCCTTTAAAAGACCTATCCAAGGATACCCCACACTATAAGGTCAGACGAGAAAGAAAACATTTCTACTTTACGTCTATGGGATGGGTTAGGGGTTGGATGGGGGGGGGGGGTTAAGGGTAAAAACGGGACCCTATTACTGAGGCTCCGCTATCCGTCTGTCCGTCTGTCACCAGGCTGTATCTCAGGAACAGTTGAAATTTTCACAGATGATGTAGGTATTTCGGTTGCCGCTGTAACAACAAATACTAAAAACCAGAATAAAATAAATATTTAAGGAGCCCCCATACAACAAACGTGATTTTTTGATATTGATAACGGCAACAGGTAGACGCATGAAATATTCACAGAATATTTAGTTATATATTCACTTTAAAAATCGGTTCCCATACAAAAACCGAGATTATTTTGCCGTTTTTATAGATAATGGTACGGAACCCTGCGTGCGCGAGTTCGACTCGCACTTGGCCGGTTTTTTCTTTGCCCGGATAATTGCTACACATGCCCATGCAAAATTACAGCTTTCTAGCCCTAATAGGTTGTCTCTGAGCTAAGCCGCGGACGGACAGACAGACATGGCGAAACTATAAGGGTTCCGTTTTATACCATTTTGGTTCCGGAACCCTAAAACCACCCAAGAATCGGACTTGCGCAGCTCTGGTCTTAGGCATAATGTATAGTCGGGGTAAGAAAAGGTTCTTCACTTTTCGACCTTAACTCGTTGACATAGAGTCGAAAAGTGACGACCCTTTTCTTACCCCGACTATACAGTGTCGGATCACTTTATATTGGTTAGGTGGGACCAATTTAATTTTTTATTTAATTTAGCTTTTATTATTGGTAGTTATAGCGACAGTAAAAATAAGCATCATTTATAAATTCAACTGAGTATCTATTACGGTTCTTGAGACAGATTTGTGACAAACAGACGAACGGACGCACAGTTTAGCAACATTAATAGGGTTCTTTTTGTCACCCTTCGAGTACAGAACTCTAACGCAAGCAACAGACTTCTTTGTACCTATTGTCTTTTGTTCTTCTTTATAAATATACTTAGGTACGTCTTGTTTTATGTATTGAGTTATAAATCTAATTTTAACCCAATCTAAATTTCACTTACATTATACGAATTATGAAAAAAAGACGTGGGGTGAGATTGTATGTATAAGCAATGGTTTGCTAGCGACAATGTTTATACTTACGAACTATGTCAGTATATGAGGCAATACCGTATTATTATGCCGTTGAAATAAATCAAGTTCCGTGATAAAATAAAATTGATTTGACAGATGGCATTTTTTATTGAATTACATGAATATCTATCAATATTTTGCGAAAAATCTAAAATACATTACAGCATATTATACCTACTGCAGTTAGTGCATGGGAGTTAGCTGAAAAATCATATAGGTATACGTACAATTTCTTCATACAGTTAAATCTAATCGAATGTTGGCGCAGTACGAGGGAGGCTTACGTCCAGCAGTGGACGGACAATGGCTCTAGATAGATAGACAAATAGTTAAATCTAAAAGTATTAGCTACCTACGTTATATAAGTTTTCTCTAAGATGGTCTAATTCACATGCAGTATTTAGTATCTGGGCTTTATAATAATTATCGAGGAGGATATTTAATGCAAATATCTTCTTAGCGGTAAAGATGTAATTTCGTCAAGTTTGATTATAGTAGGTTCATAAAGAAATAGTTTTACTTAAAATTTCAGTTCGCGGATAAGCGTGCGTGCAGTTCGGTCAGTTGGTAGCCGTAGAGAGAGCGAGAGGGCTGGTAAGTTGCATTCAGTGCTACAAAATGTATTTTCATTGAGTCTTACTTTGCCAGAAGATTTTTGGACACATTGTACAAAGATATGACTGGATGGCCATTGATGACAACAGTCGTTATTCGACCTTATTATTATGAATAGTTTAGCTAAAATCTTAAATAAGTTTGAGCTGTCGTTATACTGTGATAAATGAATTAAGTTTTTTAAATGTAAACAACTTCTGCCAACATCACCATTGCAATTTCATGTGATTCCTTGACGTCAAAAACTTGTCTACAAGCAAAAGTCGACTTTAAGTTGTGGAACCTTTTCATTCCACGACTGTACAATCTATTGCGAGGCGTGGAGTAAGAGTGTTGTCGTGTTGTTCTTCAAAAAGGGTGATAGAATTCTTTATTTACCTCGGTCCCCGGCATAACATCTGCCAAGAGAAATATTTCTCTTTTGGTTGGCTTATTTTTTTTTGAAGAACTACCGACCCATTTCACTTTTAAGCCACGACTATAAGCTGTTTTCGAGTGTCATCATCATCACGAATCGTCTTGCGCGAAGACCCGACGAGTTCCAGCCTCTCGAACAGGCCGGGTTTCGATCGGGATTCGGCATCATAGACCACATCCATACAGTGCGGCAGATTATACAGAAGACACAAGAGTATAATTGGCCCCTGTGCCACGCGGCGGACACGACGTACAAATACGCGTTCTTGAATCTACATAAGCACGACGACGTCTGTACACGCGTACGCCTACATACATCGCGCGCGCACTCTTCTGGTTTCTGGCGGTTTCCGGCTATCTGCGCCTTGAGGGGTGGGGTAATTCGAATCGGTGCGGGGCGGACCGTTTCCATTCTGTACGTCAGTACTATTATATATTCTGTGCCTGTGCTTAGCGTTTGTGGACTATGAAAAGGTCATTGACTCGATACCTGGTATGTTCTGGAATCTTTGCAGCGATGCCAAGTCGATTGGTGATACATCCAAGTGTTGAGAGGTCTTTACAATGCTGCTACTATGGCCGTCCAAGTCCCTACGTGCAGTCTGAACCTAACCCCTTGCATCGCGATGTGAGACAAGAGGACGTTATATCCCCCTAATTGTTCACAAATGCATTGGAGGATATGTTCAAGACGCTGGATTGGAAGGGGCGCGGCATTAACATAAATAGCGAGTAGGTACCTCTCACACTTACGATTTGCAGATGATATCGTCATCGTGGCGGAAACGCTGCAAGATTTGCAACATATGCTGAATGGCCTAGCTGATTCTTCTCAACGCGTTAGTTTTCGGATGAACCTGGATAAAACCAAGGTTATGTTCAATGAACATGTAAATCCGGAACCAATTGTAGTTCAAGGCAGTATTCTCGAGGTTGTTAAGGAGTATGTTTACCTCGGGCAAACTATGCAGTTAGGTAAAAACAACTTCGAGAAAGAGGCCAACAGAGGAATACTTACAGCTGGGCTGGGCAGCGTATGGGAAAGTCGAGTCTTCACATAGCCAATTCCACAGTGTCCAAAGACGAAAGCCTTTAATCAGTGCGTTCTACCCGTCATGACATACGATGCGGAAACATGGACACTCATGGTAGGGATGGTCCACATAAATTTAAAGTTGCTCAACGTGCTATGGAAAGGGCTATGCTCGGAGTTTCTCTGAAAGATCGAATTCGTAACGAAGTGATCCGACAGAGAACCAAAGTTATCGACATAGCACACCGCATTAGCACGCTGAAGTGGCAATGGGCCGGCCATATAACCCGAAGAACCGATAACCGTTGGGGTAGACGAGTTCTTGAGTGGAGACCACGCATCGGCAAATGTAGCGTAGGACGTCCTCAGCCTCGGTAGAGCGATGATCTTCGCAAGGCGGATGGCAAGAGCTGGATGAGAGTGGCTGAGGATCGTGCTCAGTGGCGTGCCATGGGAGAGGCATATGTCCAGCGGTGGACGAGCATAGGCTGATGATGATGATAACTATCTATTTATAAAACACAAAAAATGTTTCTGCCTATGGTCATTTTAGACTTGAAACTATCCAACCGATGTGCTCCAGATCAAAGACAATAACGCGAAGATGGTTTTAGAAAACTAAAACAATGGATCAGGCACATTCGATCCATCCATGAGTCGATTGCGCGGACGAAGTCGCGGGCAAAATATAGTCTTACTAATATTATAAATGCGAACGTTGGTACGAGCGGATATATATGGATGTTTATAACTCTTTCACACTAAAACAGTTTGACGGATTTTGATGCAAATTAGCACACATTTTAAAACCTGGATTAATCATTTAAATTGCATAAAATTGCATTGTTTCCGCGTGATAACGGCAAAAAAAATATTTGCAGACGGAGTTTCGGGTGACAGCTAGTATTTTATACATTTTATTTAAGCCTTCGGTTGTGATAGCGGGCAAAAACAACCTTTCACGGGACGGCATGGTTATCTCTTTGTACACTTTATTCCTTCAAGGAAAAACAGATTTTATATCTATCTTCCGTAACACCTGCATCGCGTGCGCACATTGCCGTATGACACCCACATTTGCGTCAATTGTCATATCGGTAACTCTAGATTCTTATCTCCTAAATATTAGTACCTACCCATATGGATCTTGTGAGAACTTTGTCTTCTACTCTACAGCTATTCCTTGAGATATGTCTTTTATAGATAAACTATTTATATAACTACTAGATAGCCTAGATTCCACTAATCTTAGTAATATTATAAACACGAAAGTTTGTATGGATGAATTATGGATGTTTGTTACTGTTTCATGCTAAAGCAGTTTGACGAGTTCTATTGAAGTTTAGCACACAAATAATTTATAACCTGGATTAACAAATAGGAAACTTTTTTACTAGGACGTATGTATTTAGGTAGGTACGAACTAGTAAACCTATAAAGAAAATTTAAGCTACCCCATTGTTTTTCTCTCAACTACCCTATTATTTTAAACTTTTATTCTTGTCAAAAAAGCTACCTTAGTTAAGCTAAGTACACCAACTAAAGTTGATACTGCTATGTAATCAGACAGACAGATGGTCAACAAAGTCTTATGAGGATTCCTTTTTTGTTTGTGATACAGAACTCTAAAAACTTTTTTTTAATAAACAGTAGGTACCACCTTCTTTAGGTGATTAGAAATTGCTGTTTCTAGCTCAGTTACTGCTGGACCAAATGTTGCATTAACTCAATTGTACTAATTTCGTCTGTTTGTTAAAAATATATCAATATCACAAACTCAGAGTTCAGTCAGACACACTAAATTGGATTAATATAAAAAAGTATTAGCTTAGCTATGAATACTATGGCTTAGCTATGAACACTAGTTTTGTACCTACAACGAAAATAAAATTTGCTGCATATATATTTGATTTTGACGACCAGATGGCCTAGTGGTTAGAGACCCTGACTATGAAGCTTGAGGTCCCGGGTTCGATTCCCGTGTCGGGGCAGATATTTGTATGAAAAATACGAATGTTTGTTCTCGGGTCTTGGGTGTTTAATATGTATTTAAGTATGTATCTATCTATATAAGTATGTTTGTCCGTTGCCTAGTACCCATAACACAAGCTTTGCTAGGCTTACTTTGGGACTAGGTCAATTGGTGTGAAATTGTCCCGTGATTTTTTTTTTTTTTATTTTTTTTTTTTATTTATATATAGTAGGTACTTAACTTGTACTTTTTATGGTCCCGTATCAAAATTTAAATAGAAACCCAAGAAATTCAATTAAGTTTTTTTCATCCTTGCAAGTTCCAGTGTACTATGTGAAGTAGGTAAAATGTAAGAATAAATGCCCAACGTATCTACAGGTACAAATTTTTAAATGAAACAAGAACACTAGGTATATTGGAGTGCTAGGTATGTCTGTCATAAAAGTTGGGACTTACGAGGTTATTGCTTGAAATCAATGTAAGTACACACCACCTTACCTTGTCTTACCTCCACCACCTTACCACCTCCACCTTAGGACCACCTTATAGTCCGTCTGTCTGTCAGATCTTTAATTTCAGGTAAACGTGTAGAATGAACACCAAAGCACGGCACTCGGCTTCTTTCGTACCTCATATCTTATCAATGGCAATAGTTTTATCTTCAGTAAACAACGCTAGACTGTGCTGTTGCCAGGGTGTCTGCTCTGCAGAATTATCTGTAAAGTCATGTAATCATATTTTCAAATAAATAAATGTGTCGCTTCCGTCTGTGAATGTCAGACATTCTCAAAGTGCGCTCCGCGGAGTCCTAAGGCTCCGCAAGAGTACTTGTAATAATTAGAAAAAAAATCAAAAGCCAGCTGTTCTATATGTCAAATATTATGCTTTCCAAAAGGGTTCCGTTACCAGAAAAATTTGAGAACCACTGGTCTATGCTATTTATAAATAAATAAATAAATAAATATTAGGGGACAATCTTACACAAATCGACCTAGTCCCAAACTAAGCAAACCTTGTACTATGGGTACTAGACGACGATAAACATACTTATATAGATAAATAAATACTTAAATACATAGAAAACATCCATAACTCAGGAACAAATATTCGTGCTCATCACACTAAAGCGGTCGTTACGTAGTGTAGTTTTTAGTGTTTTTAGCGTTATGTAGTTTTTTCTTACTTAGGTATTCATATCTAGTAGGATACACTTCACGCCACTGTCTGTATGTGGCGTGCAGTGAACATTTTCGTTAGACAACCCGAAGAATGAAAGAAGCGAGATAAGAATGCACACGGGATAATTATCTCGATAGTTATTTAATTTATTTTTTCGACTTAGGTACAGCTATTTTTACAAGATCTTAGCCTAAAACAATAATGCGTAATTATCGCTATAATTGAGCTCCATATCTGCGTGTTATATTATGCGTAAAGTCTATAGCATGTACTTATCTGAACACGGGTAATATTGTGCTTAAATTTTTGGGCGTCACTACGATATGTGTATCCGAACACGAAAATATACCATTTATTACAATACTAATAATATTTTTTTATTAAGAAAGAAAGAAAGAAGATATTTACTAAACATTATGTTGGATAATAACCAGATAATTATCACTGAACATAATTTATCTTGATAATTTTTAACCCTGGCGAGAGATAGGTTTGTCTTCGGATGCCACACCTCGAAGTTAGTCTACACAACCTTTGCCATATTTTTCTTTACTGAATACACCTAAAAACATAAGCAAACCCAGTTGGAATCGAGTTTTTACGACACTATTCTAGACGATTAAAACATTCCGCAAATTTGAGTTAAATTACCCCCCCCCCCCCGGCCGGTAATCTAACTTTACCCGCCTCTGAAAATTGAATTTATTTGCTTGACTTGATATTTGTTTGAAGAATTTGCAGTACCTAACGCTTTGAGTTTGGATGGACAAAATTATCTCATAGGGCTAACGTAAACCAACTTTATTGTTCCTTTGTGCCTTTGATTCAACTAATGTTTGATTTCAATTTACTTAGGACGTTCTGTTGTTACGTTCCGTTCAAAAATAATTGGCTATACTTTTAAAGACTTGTGTTAAAAGTACCAAGTCACAAGGAGTCATCCTTGCTGCTACGTAATGTAGAGCCGAAAACATTTTCAGATTATACATACAACATATTTTATACCAGCCATTTTTATGGTTCATATAAGTAGTGGTGTGTAGAACTCTCATATATCACGAGCTACGGTGCAATTTATCATAAGTAGCGAATTCCTGAAGCATGTTCACAATTCTGATTGAAAAAAGTGAATAAATCAGCAGTGCAGTTTGTGTATAAACAGTCCTTTGCAATATCGACCAGTTAGTTACATCTATAATGTGACTCTTAGAACCATTTCGTACTTATTGAAAGTTTTTTACACGCTTTATATTTTATGAAAACCCTAACAAGTATTTGGAGGAATTACTTTGTTAGCTTCATCTTATCAGATATCAAAATCTAAAATCTGCTAAACAACACAAAGCCATCATATTTAAGTCATCATCATCATCATCATTTCAGCCGTAGGACGTCCACTGCTGGACATAGGTCTCCCTCATTGATGCCCAATCATTACGATTGGAAGCGATTTGCATCCACCCTAAACCTGCGGCCTTCACCAAATCGTCCGTCCATCTCGTTGGTGGACGTCCCACGCTGCGCTTGCCAGTCCGTGGTCTCCATTCCAGAACTTTTGGCCCCCAACGGCCATCTGTTCTACGTGCTATATGGCCTGCCCATTGCCATATTTAAGTACTAAAAGTAAAATATTTCCCGCGGGATACCGGTAAAGGAATTCTTCGCAAATGAAATTTCGGTCAAACGATACTTACTGACTTTTAACCAGGAAAGAGTATTAATACACAGGCCTTTTGATGTGATGTCTGATATTGTTTTAATATTATATCAGGTACAGTGTGGAAAATATGCCACTTATTTTAATGTGATGTACGTGTTGCTTTTTAAATATATGAATAATTCTCATCAGCTGTTTTAATTAATTCCATTTTCATTATGTTTATTTTCTTACCAACCTGTCTGTGCACACGAATTTTATTAAGCTCGGTATCCTATTGTCTGAATCTTTCCAAACGTTTCGTTTGGGTTAGTGGCCAGTAAATGGTTAATTGCTTATAAATTGGCATTTAAAAAGTAAACTAGTTCAGTCAGCGAATCAGCATTACAAATTACCTTCGCCCACAGATATCTCTAGGAATTTAGTGGTAATAAAAATCACAGCTCGGTTGGCTAACACCGTTTAATGCGCGGTTATCGCTTATCGCGGCGATATCGAGTGTTGTTCGCGCAATCAGTTAATCAAAGTGCGACCGAGTCGATAGCGCTGACGACTTTCGATAGCGCACCTGTATTATCTTAATTGATAGTCTCTTTTTGACAAAACACCGACCCGTGGATTATATTCAGTTCCCTTTGAAGTTGCGCAAAGCAGCAGCGAGCAGTTACATAAACGAGTGATACCTTTGTTTCAGATACTCTCTAACCGGGCGGGGGCCACGTGAACGATGTTGACACTGAGCTCGGTTACGATTCAGTAATCCATTTCGCTATTGACTGTTGAAATGCGGATAGGGGAGCGGACTTATAGTGCGTGAGTGTAAAAGCGATGCATGGTTTGTGAGGTCGGAGCTGCGGTCATGGACATGAGCGGAGAGGGTGGCGGAGCGGGCGCGGGGGCGGGCGCGTTGCAGCAGCGGTGGTACGAGAGCCGCGTCAACGGCAGCCCGGCGGCCGGCGACGTAAACTCGGGCGGCGACGGCGACGGCTTCTTCCACTCGCCGCTAGAGGGCGGCCATCACAGCCGCGCCCGCTACTACCATCAGCAGATGCACCCCTCCTATTCGGCCGCGGTCAGTTCGCATGGTGAGTACAAAATGTACCTACTATTGACTTAGTTTATTTATTCATCATCATCATATCAGCCAAAAGACGTCCAGTGCTGGACAAAGGCTTCCCCTATGGAGTCCCACAATCGGTTCTGCGCTTCCCGCATCAGTGGTTCCTGCAGTTTTTATTATTCAATTTAAATAATTACATCACAATTTAAGATATTTAATTAAATTAGAAGAATTTATAATTTGAACTAGCTGACCCCGCAAACGTTGTTTTGCCATACATCACCCAGGAGTATAAAAATAGCCTGCGACCTATTCTCAGGCCTACCAATTATAGACAAAAAAGTTTCATAACAATCGGTCAAGCCGTTTCGGAGGAGTCCGGTAACAAACACCGTGACACGAGATTTTTATATATTAGATTGTCAAGAGGTTACGTAAATGACATTAAAAAAAATAGTAATAACAACAAATAAAATAAAAACAACAATTTAAATTAAAGAGGTTCTTTATTAGCAATCGCCAAAACTTAAAATACCTACAATTGTAAAATAAATAAATATTATTTTTTATTATGCGGGTAGCGCAGGACCGATTATTGTTAATTTTTTGGGGGAGGCATTTGTCCAGCAGTGGACTGCTTTTGGCTGATTATGATGATGATCCAGTTATTCCAGTTATTTTTTATGATTTCCCTCAGTCTTCTAGTTTAGAGTCGAAGTCTGCCTTAGCTTCTCTGTCGACTAAACAAAAATAATGTTGGCCTTCTGTAAGTTTGAAAAGTCGAAATCTAATTATAACAAACCATAATTTAACCAAAAGAGTTTCTTTTTAGTACGAAACTTGCAGTATGAGTCACCACGCATTTAGTTCTCAAATTTAAACAAGAGCTGTCAGCTTACTCACATGGAAGTCAGAAGCTAAAATATTTGTTGGACCTCTAATTCGCGAGGAGCTGTCGTCAGTAGGTAGCTCCCATGGACGGAAGGCACCGTCCATCGCATCTTATCGTCCATCTGACTATATCTTTTCAAAACTCGACAATTAATTCAACGGGCCGGACAAGTCAAAATCGCCATTCTGTAGGTGACAGGTTAGGTAAACACGATCTAAAATGGACCCGGGTCCCTTAAAAAAAGATACGTTTTGTTTTTTCTTTTGAGGTTTAATTTTATGGCGGCTATAAAGTTTTTCGTGGAGACAGGTGGCTCTTCTTTATAGTTTAACGAGTGGCCGGGCGCGGCGGAAAGTTCATCTAGAGCGGGGTCCTTAGGGGTCAGATTGGCGTGCGGGTGGCGAGGGGACGATTAGAATTTATTTAGCGGGCCGTCGGTAGTGATGTGACAGTTAAGAAACTGTGTCAGTTCTCAGAATCGGAACTGGGAATTGATTTCGTCGCGTTCACAGCAGTTATGTGTGATGGTTTATGCGGGGCGGGGCTGTTTGTACGCGTTATCGTGTAGTGTCGAGTGTCCGGCTCCTTGTCGCTCTGATTACATCTGGATTCGGTAGATTCATTTGTGAAGCAAGACCGCTGACTCCATTACACGTTACGTCGTTCGAAACATTGATTTCCACGAACCGATTAGGTCAAATCCCATTTAATTAAACCCTTACGGTCACGAGCCGGCGCATTGAAATTTCTTTAGATTTTGGATTATGCCATTGGTTATTTTTATTCGTCGGTTGTAAACCGTAGTTTTAAGTGTACTGAGGTGCACATAAACTTGTTACGATGACAACGGGGATCGTTTTCACCGCGGACACTTTACGACCGCGAGACGCGCCGTCGCCGGCCGCCGACTTATACCAGCTATATTTATTTATAAATGTTAAACGCAATTTTATTACGGTAATGGCCACTTACAATCATAAAACATAGTCACTAAACTGAACTAACCACCGGTTAAACTTAATTTAGACTTGCTTCGAAGCTCATCCATAAAATACCAGACTTGTTCTTGTTCCTAATAACACTTACATTTTTTATCTAATTTAATTGGTGCTTAGCATATAAAAAGTTAAGCGTATGTGCAACAAAAATAAAATTACACTTATATCTTCAATGAGATGTAAACTTCAATAATTAAGTTTTGAATCATTTAGTTCAGTGCTCAAACCCGTTACAGTTATCTTTAAAGTAATTGGTTATTCTATCTAGTATTAAAGTCTTAATTGCTAAGTTCATAGAACTCAACCGACATTTTTGCTGCCCTTGCACTCTGTGTTAAGTACTACCTCTTAAATAGTCTCCGCTCCGTCTACTATTAAATACCTACGTCGTTATCTGATTGACTC
Organism: Archips xylosteana; assembly: GCA_947563465.1. Classification (NCBI taxonomy): domain Eukaryota; kingdom Metazoa; phylum Arthropoda; class Insecta; order Lepidoptera; family Tortricidae; genus Archips; species Archips xylosteana. Next base: position 16,949,825 of record OX387346.1, read on the forward strand.
GCAGTACCGTAGTCTAGTACCTAACTTAAATAATTAAGCGTACCTAGTTATTATTCCTTGAATAGATCCAAGCTTAGAAAGGCTTTGGGACACTGGCATCAAAAGGAATAAGTATGTTTTTAAAATGAAATATTAAACAACTAAGAAACTAAAATTGAAATCAGTATACGTGTTAATTGTTTTGGAAGTTGTTGTGGGAACGGTCCTTTCGGTAACTCGATACGAGTCCTCCACTTGACACGTTCGTTTGATTTATAATGCAGCCACCCGATTGATCATTTGTTGGATGGGTATTTGTTTTTTCAGTTTACGATTCACTTTATTGTTACTTTTATTTGCTTGATGTAACTGACACGTGACACCCCTAGACCGTTGGAAAGAGAAACTAGAGTTGTATTGTACTAGTATCTTTCTTTAGCTAGGTAGGTTATGTTTGAAAACAAAAATATAAATCAAGAGCTATTTTTGTGTATCGCACCTACAGCTTTGCTGGACACTATTTAGCTAAAATTGCCTATTAAATGTTGATGCTCAAATGTTCCAGAGTACATAGGTTTTTCAGAACTGGCAGCATAGAAAACGTAGAAAAAACAACTCAAATTGAGAATGTCTTTTTATTACGTCGTTGGAACTAAAAGAGGGAAAACAAGTGACGATCGTTGTTTTTTTTTTCAAGCCCTGGACAAGTTTGGGCGACTAGCTAGACGGCAAATGAGATTTTTTCAATTATCCCGTCTGCGGTACAAGACAGACTGTCTGGCTCATCACCGCCATTGGCTTACTATCTGCAGCTGCACACTGTATTGGCACTTTGCTTTTACGAATTGATAGGTTCCCGTCTGTTAAATTGAGTAGGAAATAGGTATATCGTTTGCTTCAACATTTTTTATTTAGACATCTTTGCAATTGAATGTGACACGTGCCAAACTTCTAACTCAACTTTTTGTATTTTCAACAAAAATCTACAAAGTGGAGTCAAATAAGAACGTAGATAACAAAGAACAATTCAACTTTTCAGACTTTACTATACATTCTGCAGCTTTTAAGATTATGTATGTATATATTCTAAGTTACTGCTTAAACAAGCGGTTGTTGTGTTGCGTTCCCCACGATGTAAAACATACATTAACTGAAATAAATCCCAACATCGAATTAAAAGGCTTTCTTGGACCGTTTCTAATTCCATGCAAAGTAGTCTAAATAGGGCACTCACAATGTAACCATTACATAGGACCATCGTGGGATCATGAATCCTAGCTCCTTTGTGGCCGTTTGGCAAACGTGCGTGTCACACGTACACGGTGCGTGCGCGTGTGTGTGCGTGCGTACGAACCCGCAGATTGGTGCAATTAGTCCGGGGGGCGGGGCTTGCGTGCGCGCAGCGACATCTCCTCCCTGGCTAGCGCTGTCTGTGTGCGTGGAACGCTAAAATATTTAAATTAATCGATTATTTTCGTCTGCTCTTTAAGATGTGCACAATTGTATCTCATGTGAGATGTGTGCCATAGGTGTCATAGGTGTGCGTGTCACTATCAAACTAAGAAATCTTACTTCCCGATTTTGTTTTTATTTTAACGCTTTTCACGTTGAAAGTTATTTTTCTCCATTTTATTTTGTTTGAAATTAGTATAGGTACATTGAAAAAAAAAAACAGAAAAGTATAGCTTAATGTCCGCCCAGACTTGTATGTTACATAGCATATATGTAATAAAACAACACGTTTTATTAGTAAGTATGTATACGTAGTTGATGTTTTATAGCAACACATGGATAAGTAGGTATAGTAGACGTGTTATACATACCTACAGCAAATACGCATCTTCAAGCTTCGCTTCCCAGCCTAGCGTGTTCTAGTTTCTGTCTAATTTTAATTAAGGTAGGCACATTTGTCACATAGGCAAATTACTAATATACCTTTACTCAGATACACAAATGTACCTATTATTAAATATTCTTCTGCATGGCAACATAAATGTCGCATAAAAATAAATCCATAAAAAAACTAACTAATTAATAATACCAAATACTTTGCAAATGCTTAGTAAAATAAATATGTTCGTTCGTTTTCCAACAAAATGTAAATTTTAGTTGCTAGCTGGCTCATGAAACTAATAGTGACATTTAATCAAGCAAAATAATAAATTCATGTTTCAACTCAAAAGTTCCAAATTCATAAATCACTTTAAATTAATCCCTCGACTGAAAGTATTCATGTTTGGCATGCACAAACAAAAGGCTGAGCTAGAACAAAGCTGAAAGTGTAATGAAATAACACGAACCCGCTAAAACACATGTAGGTAGAAGTTATCTCGACAATACGCACCAATGCGCTAAACTTCGCCAATTTATGGGGGTAGGTAGGTAGTAGGTACTGGTGCGATGGGAGGTGCTAAAAACAAAACACAAATACATTAGGCTCTCCTTCATAGGAGGATAAAAAGCAATAGCTTCAATCGCATAGAGCCATGCTAAATAAAAACTATTATTCCTTAAATTTTACAAAAAATTTACACACAAGTGACTCCTCGTAGATACCACGGACGACTTAATCTTAAGATCATCTCATTCCGTATCCGTTATGCAAGAGTAAATTTCATAGGCGGACTTGCATCAGAGCTAATTACTATATAAATCCGAGTTAAGTATTGTCAAAATTTATGGAACTGTTATCCATAACCTAGGGTTAACTATTTTTTTTTAACCTGGACCGAACAAATGGCCCTTAAAGACAAAACTAAAACTCAAAGGCTATAAGTGAAATTCGACATAAAAAGCTACTCTTTCAGGTTTGTTAACCTTTCAGGATAAAACGGTTTGACGGATTCTAATGAAATTTGTCACACAGATAGTTCATAACATAGATTAACATATATAGAAGACTGTTTATTCGGAAATAAAAGATATCACGGGAAAATGCACATCTAGTCCCAAACTAAGCAGAGCTTGTACTATGGGTACTAGGCAATGCAACGGATAAACATACTTATATAGAAAATACTTATATGGAAAATGATATAGTTCTCGCGGAGTAGCGATAAACAAATTCGCGGTGTAAAAGCCAGATGAACGTAACATCAAAAATTTCGAAAATTGTTTTTTTTTTTCATAAAAATGTTCTAAAGGTGGTCCTGCATGAACTGCCAAAAGGACGTAATCGTACAGTTGATATTTCACTAGTTCCAAAAAAACGAAATGATATAAAAAGCAACTTCAATAGAACCAGCTAAACGTATTTTGAAATCCATTAAATTACTTGTAGTAATTTTGCTATTTTTTAGGGCCACAACAACGTATCAACCAAAACACTATTCTTTGTGTAGTAGAATGCTGCTGGATTCATAATTCTACACGAACCATAACAACGTATCCAAGTACAATAATAATAAACGTTAAAAGCATTTTCAAAAAATTAAGGGCCAAAGTAACGTATGTCAACCAAATTTCAAAAAAATATTTATTGCTGGTATATAGCAAAAATATAATTACAATATTTCTTAACTTTCTGAAAGCTGTATTGTGTGTGTACGTGCCAGTATTTTTTTTTCTTTCTTTCGTGGCATAGTCACTTACCAAGAAGCTCGTAAAGTTGAAAGTGGTAAAATATCGCAGTTTTTTGGCTCTCCTGCACAGTTTGGATAAACGATGTTACGTTCATCTGGTTTTTACACCGCGAATTATTCGAAGACGGAGTCGCAAGCGCTAGTACAATATGAATTTAAAACCTAATTCTAAAGCACTGGCGCGCTCGCCGGTACTCTCACGGCTCACGCGAACAGAAATGGGGTATTGCTTAACTTTCCAGACGCAGCCGAATACTGCTGGCACCAGACAAACGTAACCTTTCCAACTTTCGCTGAACGTGGAAAGGCATTGCAATGAATTACTCATTGCAATACAATACACCATCTCAATCCAACCAGCCTATATACAAGTTTGATATGAAGTATCTTTCCGCAAAGTAACACCTGATTCAATAAATTATAAAGTATCTTTTTGTATTTTTTATTTTTCAACTTCATTTTTAGGGTTCCGTACCCAAAGGGTAAAAACGGGAACCCTATTACTGAGGCTCCGCTGTCCGTCCGTCTGTCCGTCCGTCTGTCTGTCCGTCTGTCACCAGGCTGAATCTCGGGAACCGTGAAAGCTAGAGAGTTGAAATTTTCACAGATGATGTATTTCGGTTGCCGCTATAACAACAAATACTAAAAAATGGAATAAAATAAATATTTAAGGGGGCTCCCATACAAGAAACGTGATTTTTTTGCTCGTTTTTGCTCGATATTGATAACGGCAACAGGTAGACGCTTGAAATATTCACAGAATGTTTAATTATATATTGAATTTAAAAATAAATCATTAAATTAAAATAAAAAAAATATTTAAAGGGGCTTCCATACAACAAACGTGATTTTTATAGATAATTGTACGGAATCCTTTGTGCGCGAGACCGACTCGCACTTGGCCTGTTTTTTTTATTAATTATACGGTCATCCCGTGAAATCCATATATTAAAACTTAATACAATCTGAAACATGGGTGCACAGAAAAAAACCCCAGGAAAAAGACCAGCGAACCCCAGCGCGCTGGTCTTTTTTCTGGGGTTTTTTCTGTGCATCCATGTTTTAGTTTGTATTTAGTATGAAATATACAGCCTATATACGTCCCACAGTAGTGCACAGGCCTTCTCTTAGAATGAGAGGGCTTGGGCCATAGTTCCTACGTAGGCCCAGTGTAGATTCGAAACTTTACACACACTATTGAAGTCTTCGCATACCTATAGTGTGCAGATTTCCTCACAATATTTTCCTTGACAGTAAAGCTCATGGCAATTTTTAAATGTTTTCTCGAGACGAGTCTGTTATCTATCGAGAATTCGAATTTTTTTTAGCCTACATAAGTCCTAGAAAAGAGGCGCCAGTTTGTATATTTTGAAAATTATTACAACATACATGTTTAAAACTCCGTATGCAATGAACAATTTGTGCCTTATAAAGTACATTCGGTAGTTATTCTTGCTGTTAAGTAATTTGTGCTTTATAAAATACGTTTGGCAGTTATTATTACTATTAATTTTGATCTTTATAAAATACATACATTCGGCAGTTGTTCTTACTGTTAATCTGTGCTTTACGAAGTACATTCGAGAGTTATTCTTACTGTTAATTTGTGCTTTATAATGTACATTCGGCAGTTATTCTTTTCTGTTTATCTGTTCTTTATAAAATACGTGAGGAATCACGAGGTTATGTGATAATGAAGATGGGTGTTTATAAGAAGGAGACTATGATATTTGTGCTGATTGCAAACCTTAAAAAGCGACGGTAAAAAATCGAAAGTATCTCAAAGCAGGAGCTTATCACGATTAAGTCTAAGCCGGCCCGTTAGTCATTAGAACACCCGTTTGCTATCCGTCACAATACATTTAACAACGTTCTTAGACGTTGTCGGTTAAACATGGAGCTCGAAAACAAGGTAGTTTTTTAAAGAGTGATTTTTAAACACCATATCATTCATATTTTCATATTTATGTAATTCGGTATCAATAAAAGATGTTTAAAAAAAGAAGATGTTTAAAGAGAGTGCAAAAGGCATTCTTGCGTTATTTGTATAAGAGGATGTATGGGTATTATCCTTTTTTATACCCAACCAAATTTTTGCTGGGCGTCTTAGACTTCAATTCATTGGAGGTGAGGCGAGATTTCAGACTGTTAACTGTAGCTAGCGGTATTTTGCGTGGTGATTCTGATTGTCCCGAATTGGTGGCTCAGTTGCTGCGTCTGTATGTTCCCTCGCCTACTAAATTTCTCTTTCGGCCACGCTGTCGCCATTTGTTGGCGGCGCCGGCAGCACGAATGGTGTCCCGCAGAAAATCTCCGCTAGTTCGAGCTTTGCACCAGATGAACTCACTCCTCGAATCGACCCCAGGCTGTGATTTGTTTGCGAGCAGATGGTTACAACTGTGTGAGGAATGTATGAGATATTGCGAGAAGATGGATATTCGACCTTCCTCTGTTTTATTTTAAACTCTATTGTTCTTATGTGTATCTATTCTTTGTAAAAATTGTATTTGAATTTCACAGTGCTTTGGTTGATCTGTTATGCTGTGAAATGTAATGAATTAAATAAATAAATAAATAAATAAATAAATTGAATCGGTATTAAAATAAATTTTGATGGTCTTGAAACCAAATCATCATCATCATCCTTGCTTATATATACCTACGTCTCTACTTCAGGGCATAGGCCTCCTTTTACTAACTAACAATACTAAATTACATGTTTTAGTTTGAATGGTGACAAAAAACAAGTATCATATAGACTGGATTAGCAATCGCCATAGTACAGATCGTCCACAGAAAAATAGTTCGATTATTAAATCTAGATAGGCTTTGATAGCAAAACAATAAGACTACAGATGTTTCATATTAGGTACTACAGATGTATTATTTTTCAAAAATATTGCGTAATAATACATTTGCAGTAATATGAAATATCTGTAGTCTTATTGTTTTGCTTTCAAACCCTCGGGCTACATGTCAGCGCCATCTAGATTTAATAATCGAACTATTTTTCCGCGGCCGATCTGTACTATGGCGATTGCTAATCCAGTCTATATCTTCCTTGCTAAAAATCATAATATTTAAATAATTAGGTCAATAGTAGAGTCAAGGTCATAAATATACATTACCATGACCTCAAAAATATTTATACATCTTTGTGCAAGCAATAAGGTTGGTGTATGCATACATTTCACGTGATAGTTGTGTAGATAATATGCCCTCGACTGTACAATAAGAAAATTTATACGTTAAGCAATGGGCGGCCTTATTGCAACGGAGGCATTTCTAAGAGGCACAGAACGAAGAGAAGAGGAGGAGGAGAGGAGGAGGTTAAGGAGGTGGTGCAATTATCAACATATATGAGCCTTAATAAAATATGCACATAAAATAAACATATCATATACAACTTTTTAGTTTATGGATGGATACATACGCACATTATGAATTAATAAGACAGCCAAAGTTCGTTGCTAGTTTAGGTATAGTATAAATTTTCCCAGGTGAATTTTTCGCTTCGAGCCATTACATTAAATTTGAACCTTAATACTATGACTATACAGTTTGTTTTGAAAGATAAGGGCTCGAAGCGAAAAGTTCACCTGGGAAGATTTATACTATACCTACCTATTACATATTAAGATTTTGTAAGTAGTATATTTCTTTTCTGTTTTTAACACTTTGTTGATATGTTCTAAGGGTCGACAAAAATTCTTTCACACCAATAAGTAAGTAGATAAGAATTGTAAAATTAAGGGTTTTTCCAGAAGGACGAAACTATGGTCCCGGAAATAAAACACAAGACTTGCCGCTCCTCAAACACGTGAAGCCAACTCGACATAGATAGTGATATATATAGAGACACAATCACTTACCTCGTACCTCTTTACATCGAGTATAATAATATGGTCTTTCTCTATGAGCCACGAGTCAACCAAAGGCGGTATTACTGTTAAATGCCAAGTTGGCTCCATATGCTTGAAATCACGAGCTATTTTTATTCCTTTGTTGCATTCTGTAAACATGCTACTTGCTGTAAGGCCGCGCGTGGAGCTCGTATCGATTAGAACCCAGTAGGGTTGTTAGTTTTTTTTTGTAAAAATTACCATTAATTACTTTGGAATTACCAATTTGTTTTTAGAGTTCCGTACCCTAAGGGTGATAAATGAAACCCTATTACTGTTACTAGGTACGTTGTCCATGTGTCTGTCACAGAGCTGAATCTCGAGAACCTACATGAAAGCTGAAATTTGTATATAATGGGGTAGTTTTTTTGCCGCTAAAAAGACGATTTTTGTTTTCATTTATTCTCTGTAACGTTTAAACATACAAGTCTCAAACTCGAAATAATAATAGATATAAAAATACTTCATATCAAAAAACAATAAAAACCGGTCAAACGTGAGTTGGTCTTGGGGAAAAAATAAAACTTTGTCAGTGGCCCTGTACTTAAATAAATTTAAAAAGATACTTAGATCTAGTCAGTATAATTTTTATAGATGTACGGAACCCCGTTGTTTGAGTCGTGTACATGTCGATAAGAATTTAAAGGCCAGAAGTAGGAGGAAGGAGGGAAGGGTAAGGATTTGATCACATTTCATGAAAAAGCTTTACCTACATAATTATGTACCAAACAGTCATGTGCTAGTTTTTAAAAATAAGGGCAAAGTGTTTGTTGCATATTGTAATAATAATAATAATAATAAATGTTTATTTCACAAAAACAGATTTTTACATACATTGAATTATTTGTATCAGACTCCAAACTAGGCTGAGCCTGTATGTTGGAAGTCCGCGAGTGCGATTTACGTATGTCGTGTAGTTAAAAGAATAGGTAGATATGTTTTACATCGATAAAAAAAAAATAATAAAAAAGATAGTGATAATAAATTATTAAATTATTAGTAACATGCAGAATTAATAAGCGCACGTGTGTGTGTGTGTGTGTGTGTGTGTGTGTGTGTGAGTGTGTGTGTGTGAGTGTGTGTGTGTGTGTGTGTGAGAGTGTGTGTGTGTGTGTGTGTGTGTAGTGTGTGTGTGTGTGTGTGTGTTTGTGTGTGTGTGTGTGGTGTTTCACGCCCACGTTAAAGTTTCAGTTATCTATAAGGAGTGCCGACTAGTTGTGTGTATGTTCGATTACAACTTATTTTTACAAAAATTAAACAGAACAATTATTTTCTTAAGTCTTAGGAAATTTCTAGTACTATTAAAAATATTTGACTCTATATCTGCGTTTTTTTCGTGAACTTGTAAACATTTTTTTTATCTAAGGAAAAATTTGGCATCAGCGGTTGTCAACCCTGGTTGTTAGTTCTATGGAAACAGCAGTGGGTTACAATTAGAAAAATCGATCGCTACCAAATAGAAGAGAAACAACGGTTAGTTTTATTGCCCGCGTTTACTGGAAAGTTCCTGCCTCGCCATCGTAGCAAGCAGGTGACCTAATTAGTTAACTTTTACAGCCAACTTTTGTTCTAGTTTCCCTGCGAATCAGCAGGCCTAGTTCTGAATAGGGATGGAGTATAAGTATAAAACCTTTCAAGCGAAAGCGAAATTACGATTGAAAATTGTTATGAGCTTGTCAGTTAAAAAAACATAATAATATAGTATATTATCGCGAGGAAATCCCTCTTAAATACTCCTCTTTTTCCTTCGGGGTAAAAAATATGCAGTGACTGACTTAATATGATATAAAGGATTCTTGAGCCAAAAATTTTGTATCGTCGAATGAGTTGAATGAGAGTTTGCATTAATTACAGTTTAACAGCAGAACCTTATAAGGCTTTTAATTTTCAACCCATGACAACAGAATTCACTTAATTTAAATTGAGTTATATTTCCTTCCTCAAAGCTTAATTAATATAGGACGAAGCAGCTCCTAGATTAATACACACATGGAATTCAGGCGCTTTAAACTTTGTTGGTTTTAAGTTGTGCAAAACGGAGTAAGATGATTAAAAGTTCAATAATCGAACATGTGTAATTAAAATTTGTAACAACGGTAGGTAATAAAATAAAACAACCACAAATAACGCAGCTTGTTTGTTTATCCTTAGTTAATTTTCTTCTGCCCTTATGACTTTTAATTCTAACCAATTAACAGTTTCAAAGTTGCATACGTCACTATGGCGCACTTAATACAATGACTGCAGTTCCCATCGACTTTTTTTCTAATCGCTCATTATTAGGTTCAATATAAAAAACGCCCGGGCCCGCTCCACTGCGCCGACGCCCGTTCACTAAAGAACTTAATGTATTCATTTTGCTTTTATAGCTTTCGCGTGATTAACTTAGATTGATTGCATCCAAATATTGATATTTGATATTAAAATCTGTGACCGTCGCTACGTGAGCGAGACGGGACTATGCAAGGCTACACGTGGGAGGAAAGGACGGGGAAAATAATATGCTTTCATTTGACATCGATATGATTAAAATAACTGATGCCGGTTTAAATAAACTGAAATTGAGATAGAGAACGTTTCAGTTGGCTTCACTAGTTAGTTACTCTTGAATTGGAAATGATCGTATAACATAACAAGTAATGGGACGCATTTTAGTGATGAACGTAGTGGGCAGGTATTTAATAATTGTCACCGTCCAATTTAGAGGTCGGTAGGGTGTACATTGTTTCCGGTCGGTTGGCATGGTGACGGTGATGCGCGTCGAGCTTGATGGATGAAGGTAGCGCAGGCATGCGGCCCAGCCACATGAATTCGTGTACTTAATACAACGTCTAACTTACAGACAATGCACACACAATCCATACAAAGTAACCTTTAATCATTCCGGTATAAGACTACACATTGTTTGTACAAGGTATTAACAAGTGAACAACTAACGTAGCCCATGATGTACGTAGTGTAGATGAGTCGGTGGTTTTGTCACGATTTGTCATACATCGGGCTGCGGTTACGGACATCCCTCGAGGATGCCTGTTCTAACGCAAGCAGAAGTTATGAGAAACATGCCATGGGAAAGATCATTCCGGGTACCGATAGATTATCCACTTTTAATTGATAATGCTGTAGAGCACTCGCTTAATGGAGATCGTGCAGAGGAAAGTTCACTTTTACGTTGGAACGAGGCTTAGCCCGGCGAGCGTTCAGCCTCAGCCCGGCTGACTTGACTAACGACCAGCGGCCGACTTCTCGGTAAAGAGGTGCTTAAATTTGAAAAAAGCTGTATAAATTAATACCATTATTTTAAGCAAACATTCAGGCGGCGAGTAAATTGGGTCTCGGGGCCATAAGTTGCGTGGTGACGTCCAAAAATGCCACACCTATAAATCGCCGAGAAATTACGATTTAGGTTTTTTTTTCATTAAGGCTATAAACATTTTTGCTTTTTAAACATTAGGGCTGACCGTAAACGGCGTTAAGCGGCGTACCGAATGGAAGCCTATTTTCGCAGCACATTACGGAGGATGAATGATTTCCTGGCCACCGTGAGTTATATGCCGCCGCGCCGCTACCGCGACACAGACTCATTACTAGCCCTCAATAAAGAATGGACACTCTACGCTAAGAAAGAAGATATCGCATTTGTCTTTCTTTGTTACGAGTGCTGATAGGCATCGGTCTTGCGGTTTATCTGCTACTTCACTTCGTTTTCTTTACTAGAGTGCCCATTAAAGGGCACCTTGCCTGAGCTTCAGGTCAGTGATGTCATTATGCTGCATGCTAAATTAATCAATCTCTTTGAGCATTCAATTATCAAAATGGGATTAGCATGTTAAATAAATACGTGCTAAGAATGAAGTTAGTTTTTATTCGATTAATTTAAAATCGCAAACTACGTTTGAAAAACATTCTAATGTTGTTTATTTTTATCAGCAGTACGGTTGGTCTACGAAATCGCAAGGTTTTTAATAATTAAGAGTTAAATTTTTAAGACTTTCAGCCACATCCTATCAACAACCAACAGTTTTTTGGCTATGAAAAAAACATTTTAGTAAACTTGGACACAAGAGTCATTTTACAATGATCCTTATGATTATGATTCTTATAAATAGAAAAAAAAAATCAAAAAATTAATTTTAATAATTTTTTTGTGGCAAAGGGAACATTGTCACAGGTATCGTCGTAAAATAATTACCATAGGATACTGCCATGAACTTAGGATATAAGTATACATTTTTATGTCCAACGCTAATGGTATCATATCCCTTCTGTCTGTGTTAACAGTTAGTCTGTGCGGGTCTCCATGGTCTGTTGCTTCTCGTTGTTTCGATCCGGGGCTCTTGTATTCAAATTTATCGAATTAAAATAAGCCCTATATTCACTACCGTATTCATACTTTCTACCGATTTCCAGCCTGCTTGTTTCCTCAACCAATAGACCCACTTCACTCGCAACAAAACTCCTAGAATAAACAGTTACGGTGGATTAGAAGGTTAACATAAAAACCATGGTAATTGTTAATTCTTTTGTATGCATATTAACTTGTTGAAATATTTAAATACTAGATTTTAGTTCCGATTCAAAGATCAGATAAGAAGAGCTTTTTAAATTAGGATGCAAAATACTGAGTAACCACTAAACTTAGAAAAAAATGTCATAAGCATTATAGAATTTGTTTCACTGGTCACTGGTCTGGTTGACCAGTGGTGGTGTAGGGGTTTAGCACACAGCACGGAATGTTGAGGACCCAGCGCTGTACGCTTAGTATAAGTTTTCCTTCACTTCAATACTTCTCGATCGCGTTTACGTAAAAATTTCAATTACTATGGAAACATGGACAGCGTCTCCGCGCGCGCGCGTCCATGTTTCCATAGAATTGAAATTTTTACGTAAACGCGATCGAGAAGTATTTTGGTGAAGTAAAACTTATACTAAGCGTACTGGTCTCTTTTTCCGAGTTTTTCTTTGCATCCATGTTTCAGTTTGTATTTCGTGTGAAATATATGGATTTCACGGGATGACCGTAAAAGTAAATAAATTTGGAGTTGGAAAAAATAAAAAATACAAAAAGACTCCAAAAAAACAATCTTGATTAGAATTTGTTTCACATAGTATAAAATAATTATTTAATTATTTATTTGTCATTAAAAAATTACAGGATTATTAGGTAAAAAAGTAATCCGCTGTAAAATTCAGTAATATATACAAAACACACACATACAATTAATAAGATTATAACTATTTAGGGATTTAATTTACTAAGGAAGGGATTTATACTTCTCCCATGGAAACCTTTGGTTATCAGAAAACTAATAGTCGTGGTGATTCTTAGGAATGGCCTATCAATGACCAGAAATAGACGTCTTCCTACACTGATAATGATGATGATGTTGGATTTATTTATGTCATCTGCTGCTACTTATTTAACCATAATACCTTCCATAGACATACTTATACACCAAAGTTAAGGTTAAGATTGAACGTAAACATACTTAGGTTCAACTACCGCGAAAACATGAGGGCATAATCATTGTAGAGCTTGTTGTATAGGCTTGCGCAGACGCAGGTCAAATGACCGTCATCAACCGACAGTCCGGTCTGGGCTAGTGCAGCTAGCAAGAAACTCGTACGGTCAGTAAACAAACGTGCTAGATGTAACGACAGTAGAATTAAACGGCATTTTCACTTTAAAGTGTGCATATGGGTTACTCTTATGTAGAATTTACTGGTACTGTTAAAAAAGCGTCCTGTTCAATACAATTTTTATACGAGATGTCAGTTTTGTGACAACACATATAAAGTGTATGAATAATTTTGGGGAAAATGTCACAAAACTGACAAATAAAGACTCTTTTCTTTTAACAAAAATAAGTTATTAATACCATTGATTAAGAGATACGTATAGAGTTTTATATCAAAGTAACAAGATAATATTTACATGATAATTGATAAGCATTGCAATAAAAAAATACTTTTGCAATACATATTTAAAAAAAAAACGATTTTCCAATCTAGACATCCGTCCTGTCCCCGCGGCATGTGTTTCGGTAAAGTTCTTCATCTTTCGATGGAAGCTCAGGTGTTTCTATCTACGACACCAACTGACGCTTTTTTCTGGTTTTTATTTACCTTTTTTCCATTAAACTTCTTGACATTTTTATAAATTCTTGACAAACAGTCGTGTCGTCCGCTACTTACGTTGTCGTGTTCTTTACATTGTAAAAAAGACCATGAAATTAACGAGTAAATTAATAAAAGTGGCTTAAGGGATAAGTATGACAATTCAATTAAACCCTCACGCAAAGCCACACAAAATGCAATAGGCATTATTAACTATAAATGAAGTTATCGTATGATACCACAACTGTACATTGTACAAGGTGCAGCAGTTGCTGAACCGTAATTCTGCATATCGGTCGAGTAAGTTATCAGTGGAGGGGTGTGAAATTTTTTGCAAGTAAAGCCGGAGCAAAAAAAACTAAAAACCACATTTATCCTCTTCTTGAAAGTGCAGTAATGGAAGAGAAGCGTTTGGCAACTTCGAAAGCTTAGTCAACCCGGGAGGAATCGGGTTGTTAATACCCTTCGCCACCGTAAATTATCAGCCTCTGACATGGCTTATAGTGTATGCACTTGAATTTTATAATTTTGTTGTGGAACTCTTACATACTGATTACCGGATAGCCTAATGTTTAGAGAACTTTACTACGAAGCTCGAGGTCCCTCGTTCGATCCTCGGTCGAGGCAGAATTATGTATGAAAATACGAATATTTGTTCTCAAGTCTTGAGTGTTTAATATGTATTTAAATACGTTTATCCGTTACCTAGTACCTACCCACATTTCAAGATTTGGGATTTAATCAAATGATGTCAAGTGTCCCATGATATTTATTTGTTTAGGTATTATTTTTGTCCTGAGGACCAGTTTAGATTTGCATGAAAACTCGTGCAAGTTGTATTACATTGTGCGGCCGTAAAGCGAACGAGTTTGAAGTGATCAATCGTGCGTTGCAATGTAATGCAACTTTGCGCGTCTTTTCTTGCAGATTTAAACTAGGCTTATGGACGATCGTATTCATAATCAAGTATGACACCTTATTAAATTCTTCCATCTTTTCAAGCTCTCAGCAGCTTAAGTGTTGATTTATAGTCTATATTTAGATCGACATCTTCCTGTAATTTATCTTCTAATGAATTTGACTGTTCTGCCAGGACAGTGTCATACACATTTTTTGTTTGTGGACATGTGGACATGGCGAAAGTCTATAGCCAATATTTTACGTCCCAAAGTCTGGCCAGCTTTCGATCCATTTAAAAAAATCTTAGGTTTGCTGACTCGGGGTCGCTAATTTTATGTCCACAGGAGAGACACCTTTTGTTTCTTACGCTGTGTATGACCCGACATCATGTTTGATAATCGCGGTGTTTTGTTTTACAATCACAGATTCATCGTTATTGAATCGATTGCATGTATGTCATAATCCCAACTTAAATTAGATCAACAAAAGTTTCCGATGTAATGTGTCATACCAGTCCCGCTTATCTCTACGCACGCGGTAAGGCACGATCGTCATCTGTCATCGAGTACCGTAATGATATTGATTAAGTCCACAGCGAGGCTTGCGCCGGCTGATTTATTAGTGCAGATTACAACCTTACACGTGAAGTGCGCCAGTTTGTAATTATGCTAGAATAGATGGGAAGCTGGGGCGCTTAGATTTTGATGGCGGTAAGAAATCTAAGCACCACAAATTTCGGTTTAGAAATCATAAAACGAGAAAGTATTTGAGCGTGTGTGTCCATTTGTGTGTTTGTTACTCTTCCATGTTAAAATAGCTGGTTGGAATTTAATTATTTTTTATATGTAGATAGCTGTAACACAGCATTAATCCATAGGCTACTTTTAATTACGATATACAGGATGTTCCAAAATTCAACGATAAGCTGGTACCGGGCCAGAGGCCAAATTATAACAGTACTGAAAAAAAATTAGAAGAAAAAGCTATGTCACTTAGTTACGCGATAATTGTTTATTTTTTTTTAAAATATCTATACTAAAAGTGAATATTATATGACTCTATTATTATACACGATGATTTTTAATTGGTGATCAGGAACCAGTTTTCCTAGATCAGTATTCGTTGGCGATCACGTTTAAGTCGCAATTGCGTGAAAAAATGTGTACTTTTAAAAAAGTGATTACGTAAAGTCGGGGTACTTTGACCCAATAAAGGGTAACTTTGGCCCATATAAAACTAAATAAAGAAGAGTCTAGTAAAAAACATAAAAAAAACGTGAGCAGTCAGCTAAAACAAACCATACGGCAATTTGCCCTAATTTTGATGCAATAATAAAATCTGGACAGAGTTAATCCCAATGGTCAAAGTTACCCTTCAGGGCCAAAGTAACCAGACTCTACTGTACCTATTTGATAAATATTTTTCTGATTAAAATCATCGTCACCCTAGGCTCATAGACTAAAACATGTAGTCTATGAGCGTAAAACCTCTTTGACCTGTCAGTTTCTTAAACACACTTTGACGTGAAAGCTAGCTATTAATATTTTCCGGCTTTCGGCTTGGGATTTTCAACTCCTGATCATCGATTTAAAATCACCGTGTATACCAGGTTATCGTTGAGTTTTGAGACATCCTGTATACTTAGTTTAGAGACATGAAATTTGGCACTGGTTTTCTTCATAATATGACGCCAATGAAGACTACGATTTAATTTTTGGGACTTCCCATAAGGGTGAGGCCACACGAGTGTAATTTTGTGAGTTGTGAGCGGCAGAATTTCGGTTCGCGCCATACAATATGCGGGCCATCACGTGGCACTCACGTGACACAATGTATGGCGCAACCGAAATTCTGCCGCTCACAACTCACAAAATTACGCTCGTGTGGCCTCACCCTAAGACTTTGAAAAAAAGCGAAATATCAACAAAATTGCTAAAGGCTAGAAAAGAAATGAATCTTTAAGCAACAGAGTTTATTTTCCACTAGACGACGTTGCGTAGGTACTAAACTTTTAAATTGCTAAAGTAACAAATACTTTAATTTTGTAAAGTTGCAGTAGGTATTCCCTTTTTGCAAATGTGTGAGAATATCTAATCAGACAGTTAATAATTAAAAAACATACTTACACGAATGATACGCTCCGATGAACTATTGATAGCAGTAAAACCATTATAGCTTCTATTGAAAATTGTAGTCGGTGTTCAAACAAAAAAGTGCCGCGATAATCTGCAGACATATATTAGCATAATTAATTCAGATGTCAATGCAACATTGCAACGTGAATAAAAGTAGAGGTACACTGAAGTTATGTCTGTATTCGACAAATAGGTTAAATTGGTTACTTTAAAATAATATGGTAGTATTGCAGTGGTGTTCAATAAGTC
This sequence comes from Archips xylosteana, assembly GCA_947563465.1. Taxonomy (NCBI): domain Eukaryota; kingdom Metazoa; phylum Arthropoda; class Insecta; order Lepidoptera; family Tortricidae; genus Archips; species Archips xylosteana. Next base: position 16,966,688 of record OX387346.1, read on the forward strand.
ATTGTGTTGTAACGTTTATACGTTAAAATACAACATTTAGTTACAGCTCATTGGTTTACACGGATGATAATAGAGTAATGAGTGATTATAATCACACCTTGGTGGTATAGCTAGATACACTTTTGTCTAGTGTTGAGTACAACACAAATGCTTTGCAGTTTCTGATTTTTAGTATAAACGAATAAATTAATAATGAAAACATTTATTGGACAAATAAAACCAATAGACTAAGGATACTTTTTTTTTATCTAAGAATTGTTTGTATTGATTAATGAGGCTCAAACATTACAATTATTTAAATGTTGTAATAATAGGAGTTAATATAGAAACAGTAACCGACTCATTTTTCAAAGTATTAATCTGACGAATATCCGTCTGATTTTGTCGAGCTTGTTGGTACAATTTAATGGGTGCAATAATCGACTTCTTTGTTATGAAATAGTTTGAAGGTTACTAGACCCCGGTTATGAAGGTGAGATTAAGTTATAGGTTGTTGACGATCCGTGAACGGGTTGGCGCTGCGTGCCCAAGCGCAGGCCCGGACTAGGCGGTTAATTCAAATAGATTAACGTCAAGACAAACTTCTACCATTATATTTTATTTCCTGCTGGCTGGCCAAGGCATTGGCTTGGCGCCTATCGCGTGATGCCACCCCACTTTTGTAGTCCAGCTTTTTTCTATAAACTAAAAGCGTTTAACGCCGTTTTTCTTTTTTAATTAATTTTGCTATCTGCTTTTGCTCGTCTGATTTATGACGCTTTTAAAATTGATAAATATAATGCTATACGTGTTTGCCTGTTTCCTTGATTGTGATAAGACATAAAAACCAGTGAAATGTAACATACTGTTAGTTTGGAGGTTAGGGAGGCGGAAGAAAACGCACGCGCACTCTGTTAGAAATCCTCTATTGAACTGCCTGCATCGCGCTAGACGCAGCCAGCGCCACCGTCATCATACAAATGTAACTATAGCTATAACATCCCTCCACCTTAAGCTTAAAAATACTGCCTATAACTAACGGGTTTACGGGGCCGTTTAGAGGGTTCTGGTGGTAGAGGAGATGGCTCCCGGGCGGTCTCTTCTGGTGGCGTCTGCGCGGGCACCGCATGCGCAGGCTCGAGCGGTGCGGCCGGCACGGACGCAGCGGCGGGCTCAGGCACAGCCAAGGGCACGGGCGCAGCCAATGGCGCGGGCGCTGTCGCGAGCGGGCGCGCCATGTTCTCTGGCGCCAAGTCCTCTTCACATTCGGCCCATTGCTCGCTCACGACACTGCTACTGTCGGTTGGTTCCACTTCATCAGTACTGATGGGTCCAGACTGCTGATCAGTGGGCTCATTCTGCCTCATAATAACAGGTGGAATCAGTGCGTTCGAGGAACTAGGTTTCTTTACCGATCCACTTTCTCCCCCCAACCCTCTGACAACGTTCTCCCCTTTAAACTTTATAAGCTGGTTTGTATGTTTTTTTTGTATCAAGTTAGACTTTAATAAACGAACTTCGTACACAGTCACCGCTAATCTCCTAATTATAATGCCTTTTTCCCAAAAAAATTTTTGACCTTTGTTAATTTTCACTAAAACTACCTCATTCTCTATAAACTCCACTGTACGATTACCGCGATAGTTAGCAACCTGCGAGCACTGATTTCGTTTAACAGTTTCGTCGAGTGTGGCGTCGAATGGTGGTGGGGGGCAAGTTTTTACTAAATCTAGTCTGCACCTCAACTTAGAACCAAATAACACCTCTGCGGGTGATTTTCCTGTTGTGCTGTGAATGGAATTTCTATATTGAAACAAAAATTCATTTAATTTACAAGCTAAATCCTTCTGATTGTACCCGGATAAAATAATTCGTTTAATTGCATTTTTGATTACCTTGCAATACGATTCGGCTTGCCCGTTACTGATCGCGCTATATGCCGGCGAGGTCAAGTGTACTATATGATTACGGTAACAAAAATCTTTGAACTCTTCTGACACGAAAGAAGTTCCATTGTCGGAACAAATTGTATGAATAAGCCCAAACCTGGCCATTACTTCGCACAGCTTCTCAATTACGACACGAGTACTGTACCCTGACGAAACGTCAAAGCACTCAGCCCATTTTGAGTATGCGTCGACTACTAACAAATACGTCTTGTTATTTATTGGGCCAAAGAAGTCTAAGTGCGCGCGGTACCACGGCGCGGGAGGGAATGCCCATGGCGCGAGAGGGGCGCGGGGAGGCGAGGGCCGCAGCCGAAAGCATATGTCACAGGCCGCTACATAACAATCGATCTCAGCTGACATGCCCGGCCACCAAAACCGGTTCCGAGCCTCTGCCTTCATTTTAGTGCTACCTAAATGTCCGTTGTGCAATTCCATAATTATTTGTTGGCGGCAACTTAAAGGAATACACACTTTGGGTCCTCGCATTAAACACGCATTTTCAAGTGCTAGTTCTTGGCGACACTCATAGAACGGTTTTAATTGGCTGTCGCTAATTTTTTGTGGCCAACCGTCTATAACATATTTTGCTACGGTTGAGAACAACAAATCTGTTTGAGTAGCAGTGCGTATATCGTTTATGCTTAAGAAGCGACCGCCGTCATAAACAAAATTTATGTATGTTGCATTGTCTAGCACGTCAACATCACGATATGCACCCGATTGTGAAGCATATTCACTTGTCGTGGAGCGACTTAAGAAGTCAGCCGAATTTCGTGCACTACATACATACTCTATTTTAAAATTATATGAAGTCAAAAATATAGCGTAGCGCTGCAGCCTGTTAGCTGTGACCTCTGGGATACCTTTGTCAGGGTTAAAGATCGAGAGCAGGGGCTTATGGTCGGTCCTTAAGACGAATGGGGTGGCGCGGCCATACAAGTATTGGTGGTACTTGCGTACACCATAAATAATGGCCGTCGCCTCCTTCTGGATCTGACTATAAGCTTTTTCTGCCGTAGTGAGTGATCGTGACGCGTAGGAAATCGGTCTTTCCCTGCCCCTTTCATCAACCTGCCCTAATATGGCCCCAAGTCCTGTGGGAGAAGCGTCCACGGTGAGGATGAGGTTAGCGGCTGGGTTGAAGTGTGCTAAGACTTCGTCCGATGCTAACACGCGTTTTATTTCGGTCACAGCTCGATCATGCTCGGGTTCCCAACGCCACGGTATATTTTTTTGTAACAAGCTGTGCAGCGGTGCTAAAATTGAAGAGGCATTTCTGACAAATGACCTATAGTAATTTACGAGCCCTAAAAAAGACTTAAGCTCCGCGATATTAGAAGGCGTTTTGGCTTGAAGAACGGAATTTACCTTTTCTGGGCATTTATGGAGTCCATTACGGTCAATTATAAAACCTAAGTACGTGACGGAGTCCTGAAAAAGGCAGCATTTGTCTTTTTGAAGCACTAACCCGGCCTCTTGTAAACAACTAAAGACCTCATGAAGCCGTTGTAGGTGTTCGTCACGTGTGTCTCCCGTGACTAAAATGTCATCTTGAAACAGCAAGACACCCTGTATACCGGACAGTAAGCTTTCAATTGTCCTCTGGAATATGGCAGCTGAACTAGAGAGTCCAAAAACGAGCCTCGTAAACTTATAAAGTCCCTTATGGGTATTTATGCACGTCAACATTTGTGATTCGTCACTTAGCACTAGTTGGTTGTACGCGCGGGACAAGTCTAATTTAGAGAACTGCTGCCCACCATGCAGCTTTGCGAACAGCTCCTCAATCCTTGGCAACGGATATTTCTCTATTTCAAGATGCTTATTGAGTGAAACCGAGTAGTCTGCACACAGCCTTATTGTGCCGTCGCGCTTAAGCACCGGGACCACGGGGCTAGCATAATCCGAATAATTAACTGGAGCTAAAATACCCAGCTTAACAAGCCGATCTATCTCCTGTTCCACTAGCTCGCGGAGGGCGAACGGGACTGGGCGAGCTTTGAAAAAAATGGGACTGGAGTTTTCTTTTACTTTAAGTTTAACTGTAACATGTTTGCAGCACCCGAGCGCATCCGCGAACAAACTAGGATATTTGGCGGCTAACATTTGTAAGACAGTTGGCATATTTATGGAGCTGTGCGAATTAATGGCCGATATCTGAAGCTTAAAACATGAAATAAAGTCACGCCCTAAAAGGGACGGCCCTCCATTCCGAATAACGTACACATTCAAGTTTACTGTTTTATTTCTATACGTGAATGGTAAAGTGATGACACCTAAAGTTGTAATAGTACTGCCATTATAACTCTTTAATATAGTATTACTTAATTTCAAGCGTGTCTTGGAAAAATATTTACCATATGTTTCTTCGGATATAACGGTAACTGCCGCGCCCGTGTCTATCTCGAACGGTAAGGTAATTCCATTCACGAGCACGGATTCTAGCATTGGTTCACCGCGGGCAGATTTTATATGAAATATAAGACGCTTACCGTCATCGCTGTCATCTCCATCATTCTCACCACACTCGATAAAATTATGCTTAATACTACGCTTCGGGCAAACCCTGCGTAAGTGTCCTTTCGCGCCGCACGACTTGCACTTGTACTTCGTAAACTTGCATGTGCCGGTGTTGTGGCCACTGTAGCCGCACGCCGGGCACGTGTCCTCGCGGCGCGGCGCCGCTGCCGCCATCTTGAGCACAGGCGCTGCCGCTGCCTGCCCCTGCGCCGCACCGAACGCTCCTGCGCCCGGCACTGCTTGGGATGCTCCTTGTCTCGCACAACGGATGCCCTCCGCCAGTTTTAACGCTTCGCTCAACGTTAGACCCGCCATGGGTTGTGTGAAAAGCCTGTCGCGCTCCGGCCCGGGCTGCATGCCGAGCACGAACCGATCACGCAGAGACTCGTCCAAAGCCGTTGATAGAAAATTGCAGTGAGCGGCGAGGCCGCGAACACGGGCCGCCCACTCTGCCAGTCCTTCATTCATATGCTGAGTCGCAGAGTGAAACTTGAACCTCTCAGCGAAGCCGCACGTGGCCGGTGTGCAATGCTCGTCTAAGAGTTTCACCACGTCTTCGTAGTTTAAGGTCCCCACAACAGTCGGTAGTGCTAAATCCCGTACTAATTTATATGTGTTCTCGGACAAACTACTTAATAAGATCGCTCGGCGTTTACGTTTAGATTTATCTTCCGAATCCTCCAATTCGTTCGCAAGGAACCACTGTTCTAGCCTGTCTTTAAACAAGTACCACTCCTGAACTTCGTGATTGAACACTGAGATGGACCCAAAAGACAGTTTGGCCATGATTGTACAAATTACACGCGTTGTTTTTTTGGCCCGACGTCGCCACTGTTAGTTTGGAGGTTAGGGAGGCGGAAGAAAACGCACGCGCACTCTGTTAGAAATCCTCTATTGAACTGCCTGCATCGCGCTAGACGCAGCCAGCGCCACCGTCATCATACAAATGTAACTATAGCTATAACACATACTTTATTTCCGGTTTAAATAGGAGAGCGTCAAAATGTAATCTACAAATAAATGATACTGCAAGAATTAGTGTTGTGATACTGCACCTGCAATCAAAAGATGAGCTCTGAGCTTTTTTATTATATTCGAATATAGTTGGGATGAATTGTAATTGGCTCAGGGCTAGTTATAGCCTATAATCAGGCATCCGTACTAGCCGTGGATTACATATTACAGCTCGGCAAATACACATTGTCATTGCGACCCTGCACGTTGTCTCGCCGTATTTTTCTCCCGATACCGTAATGCGCAAGTCACGAGCGGTTATGTAAGCAGGCTGCCGGCCGGCGCCGTCATTATAGGCATTATTGCAGGAACACTCGCTCTCTCGCCCGGCCATTGTCAAGATTGTGGGGTCAGAGAGACCCCGACGTTAACCAACTTGTAATTTCGCAACAACTATTCCTGTAACCCAATAAATCGTAGATTGTAAAACAATTTACGTTGAAAATTCAAGAGGAGCTCTCGCGTCTTGTATCACATTTAATGATAGGCATCGTGACCGCTCCACGGTTATTAATTATGGAAATGATTATGACGACTCATATTCTGCTCATGTCGTGTCTAACGCTATGCTAGCTAGGTACGGAGGTTGGAATTGTCATAATGCAATGACGTAAGTATTATTTGAGTGAAGTAGCTGGCTCACCTGCTCAGAACGTGCCGGTCTCTAGGGCACACCTTGCCATTCACTAAGAAAAAGATTATTTTCCTCAAACGACTTGCTGTACGCATGTCGGAATACTTGTTTGTTGTTTCATTTACCGAAATCTTAAGTCATTTGTGAGCATGTTACTGGTCGGCTCGCGTGTAAAGGTAGATAAGATTTAAGGAGCGTCACTTTAAGTAGCAGTTACGGTAACAAATGTTTCCAGGCGTTTATTTTGGGTACGAACCTTCACGCTGATAAGGCAATGCTGACCAAATTTATCAAGTGCACGAAATAGTCTTGGTATTTTATAATTAAAGCTGGCAATATTACTAAAACAACATCGGTTCTTGATTCAACATGCATTGGGAAGGGCAAAGGCCAGGCGCTAACGGTTGTTGTGAATACAGTGGCACTTTATCTTCGAATAGATGAACTGCTTCGATGTATAAGTCCATCTTTGGTGACGTTATTAATGTTCTGCAAAATTCTATCAAAGTTTCTAAACATGGACGCATGAATACATCTTCCAACTGATTTCCTTCGGACTTTGGTCCCCAGTCATGATATCTGCCTGGAGAGAGAATCTCTCTAATGTGCCCTTTACTCATATTATTACAACAAGGTAACTAAATCAGTGATCGTGTGGAGTCATCGAGTAGCGTAATGCCATGCGTCATTTAATTGGTTCGTGTTTTTACAATTATCTTAATAATAACTCACAGAAAAATTACTCTGTTGGTATTGTCTCGTTCATACGCTCTTCTTTACCATTCTATCCGGGGCCCTAACCAGTTCATCAGCAAAACTCAAGAACCGTCAAGTGGAGCGGAAATTTTGTGTTGGCAGGCAGCGAGTGCGCACGCCGGCGGCATAGCAAAGCTGCGCCGGCGGCTTTGATCTCTGAATCACAAGTGTAACGTGACATATCCGAGCTGCGGTCGACCACTACCAGAACTGTTTTACGCGTCTATGAACTTGGTTTTTTGAACGGTTTACTGGGCTGAGAGGAGTTGCTGTGACGTATGTAGTTTTGTCCAAGAAAGTTGATTTAGTACAGGATGGTATCTTAGGTTTCTTAGTTATCTTGCCGAACTGTCGCTTGATAGAGTTGAAGATTTTGTGCATTGTCGAAGCAATTGATTTTTATTGTTTCGATGTAAGGTTCCTTGACCTTTTATAGCGTAGAGTAGTCTTGCTTGCTTGTCTTACAAAACGATTATAAATTACGCGATTGAACTTACCCTTTCGCAGATTTCTTCCGGTTCATTTTAGCGCCATGATTTTTTTTCGCTGTACCTAATTACTTCTTTATGTTATAACAAAAAAAACATCGTATCTCGAGCATGGGTAATCGAATCTAAACAATAAACATAACCAGATTCTTCATCGAAACCAAAAGTTGTACTTCCTTCCTCTTGTCTCGGAAATAAGCTCCTCGTCCATTGACAACTCGAACAATGAAAAATTTATTAAAATGCAATAACAATAAAATTCGTGTCCGGACATTAGTAATGTTAAGTTATTCTCCAAACGCCACTTAATGAGAAGTGATGGGTTCGTATGAGAATAAAATAAAAATACAATGTAGGTTCCAAAGGTGCATTGGGTATGCAGGGCGCATGCACTTAAAATTACATGTCCTGTATGCAAAGAAATTCCTGCCACGGCATCGTAGCGACCGAGAAGAAATTGTCCTATCATCTTTAACAATGTGGCTACTATACGCGACTTAGGTTACCTCGTAAAATGTTCGCGGCATGAGTTTGTATGTACACTATGCCTATACCTAATGCTATAACTGCCACAACTATGAGTATGCGCGGGGCCGTGCGCATACGTGCATGCAAACGAAGCCACTAACGCTTTTTGCAGAGTCCACTAACGACTGATATTATTTGAAACAGGAATGCGCTACACGTTTTTTGCCTCATTAAAAATTGCGCATCGCTTACAATTACGAAGGGATTCACCTTGGAAGCGGGCGACTAAGAGCTATGATTGATTATTGGTTATCACCAAAATTCTGTGTGTTTTAGTGGTGTTATCGTAATGCTATAACCATTCTATAGCGCGGCTATAAATCACTAGCAGACACCCACGACGATCGACTGACTAGTCGTCGACTAATCTGGGGCTTAACGGCTCCTGTCGAAACGAATATCGATTTTGACGTACTTGAAAAAACTGGAGTGGGAAGTAAACAAACTAGTTTTATGTAACGTGACTTATTAATTTTACAGTGTATTCGTGCACGATTATTATGTAACAGAGTTGTTTTTTGTTTGAGCATTAAATGCCATATGAAAAGTTATTTGAAGCAGCTCAAACTCAACCAATTCATTGTGTGTGTGTGTGTGTGTGTGAAGTTCCTAATCCGCACTGGACCCGCGTGGGAACTATGACCCGAATCCTCTCATTCTGAGAGGAGGCCTGTGCCCTGCAGTGAGATTTATAAAGGCTGAGATAATGATGATGAAACTCAACCAGTGATTATGTTTTATGGACAAGAGAAAGATGCGTTACCCAGCAAGTCATAATAACATTTGGATTCTAAGTTTTTAGGGTTCCGTACCCAAAGGGTAAAAACGGAAAACCTATTACTGAGGCTCCGCTGTCCGTCCGTCCGTCCGTCCGTCCGTCCGTCCGTCTGTCACCAGGCTGTATCTCGGGAACCGTGATAGCTAGAGAGTTGAAATTTTCACAGATGATGTATTTCGGTTGCCGTTATAACATCAAATACTAAAAAATGGAATAAAATAAATATTTAAGGGGGCTCCCATACAACAAACGTGATTTTTATAGATAATTGTACGGAACCCTTCGTGCGCGACTCCGACTCGCACTTGGCCGGTTTTTTCTACTACCAAAAATTGGCTACTACCAAATTTAAAATCTTTTAATCTAGTTTAACAATACGAGATGTCTAATATCCCATTCGATTTAGTTTATAGTAGCAGTCGAATCGAAGAACAGCGCTGTCGCCGCGCAACGCGACAGCTTTTCCGTCCCCGGGCACTAGTTGTTATTCCCGGCGTCAACTGTCACGCCGCTCGGTAGCACAATAATAAGAATTGTAATATAAAAGCATTATAATCCAATCAGAGGAACGCGAGGTGTGACCGCCTGCGAGCCTGATTTACCATTCGGCCCGCGGCCGAACGGATCGTAAAATATTTTCGGCTGTTACTACAACACTAAAATGTATTAGAAATAAATGGAGACAATGACACACACATCGTTTCAATTGTATATTCATTACGGATCTTTGTTGTCACGCGTTGGTGCCGGGTTCTTCGAAGTTCTGAACGCTTTGCTGAGGGAAACCCGTCTAATTAGCGGATGGATATTTGCCGCTGATCCGTCACGGTTGTCTCACACGCTTAATGATCGGATAATTAATAACACACGAAAACTTGGAACCAGTTCAGGAGAACGGAGTAAGCCGTTCGTATAAATGGCTGCCGTACGATCAATCTAAGACGGCTCCACTAGCCTCAATATAACGTCAGCGTTGCGTTAAATACAGAGTCGATTGTAGCTAATGTTGTTATTACAAAAGTAAAAAAAGAGATTGTTTCAGCTTTAGTAGGCAACTAAAATACTCGGCGTCAATACGACGATCAATAAATTAAAATTAATTCGGCGTGCGAACGGCGAGATCCGATACGCGATACCGACGCCTACATTTATCATTCGCTAACACGTCGGACATTCACAGGGGACGCTCGCCAAGGGAACGTAATCTTTATTACGACACGATAGAGGTTAGCTAGCCGATGATTGAGCACGTAATGATCTGTCCCTGTAACAAAGGATAACACGTCTAAAGACAATAAGTGGAAGGGATAAGATGGCATGCGTGAGGTTATAAAGTCAGCAGCACACGCACGGGTTCGCCGCCTCGCACGCGGATGCGGCTGATGTCACGGCTTGCAAATAAACCGCGGCAGACTGGCCGACGCGGCCTGGCGACCTTGTCAGCTCAGGGAAAAGTTCTCACGATGCTTCTGCTCCTGTGCCGCGCCGAGGAACTCAGCTCTCCTACGGCTAAACCGCTCTGTTCTAAAACAATGCTCCTACAAAGCGACGCGATAAAATTCTGTGCTGTAATCAAATTGGTATACTTAGGGGGAAGTAATTGCACTTATTACCGGAAGACGTCATGCTGCGTGGCGCATCAGAGAGCAGGGCAGCGCACATTAGGGGTATTCTATACATACGCTAGTTACGAGGCAGTTTAAACCGAAAGGGGCCATTTTCGCCGCAAGTCAAGGAATAAAGGAGGGCGCTCACTTTCGATTTAACCACGCCTTATAATGTTTGTGAATGTGTAAGTAAGGGGCGGTTAAATAAAATTAAAGCATTATTTTACTGTTCATTAATACTTATTAGCTTTATGAATAAGTTATTCGGTAGCAAAACGTGTTTCAGGGCTTCCAAATATGCTTACAGAAAAATGTTTTGTTTGTTCTTTACGTGAGTTTTTTTGGTTTTTGCACGTATTATTGTGTAGCTTTTAATAGAAGATAATACAATGGCGAATAATGATGGCCATGTGTCAAATAGATCAAATGAACAAAAGGTAACGTCAACGCGAAAGGGTTGTAAAAAACCGTTACGGAGAGCAAACACCCGTAGCTCGTGAATTTAACAACACTAGCAGTGCCCTGTGGCGTGATAAGATCTGGAGTAGCATCTGCCATGGGGGCAGGGGTTCCGTTCCCGCTTCCGCGCTGTGAGAATCAGCACGGCTGCCTGATTGGTTTATGATTTTAGTGAGATTGTTGATTTTGATTAGATTCTGCAGAATTCAATAAATCAATCCACCACTTTTTCTATTTCCTAGTTTTGAAAAAAAAAAAGAATAATGGATATTAGAATTAGAGACTACACGCGTTCCTACACAGCCTTAGTTCACGACTATCATCATTTTTTTATTTTTTATTTATGTCGGTCCATAATATCTAATGAATTTTAAGCTCTCGATCTCGCGCGCTCAACATGCAAAACTACACCAAGCCCACAGTTAATGCAGATTTATACATGTATTATTTAGGTTCTGAGTATACTTAAACACAAACATTCGAGATCATGAGAACTCAACAAACTAGCATCCTATTTGCGTGGACCACTTTCTGGGCGATTCAAATTACGTATGCATGCGAAGGTTTCCTCAGATAACGCTACGAGAATCCTAATTTAATATCCGAACGTTACTTTTTGTTTTCTATTAACCCTGCTTAAATGTACAACGTTCTCGCTCTTATGTTATTGTAAAATTTGTTGAGCATGCCGTGCTTCTCTGACTTGTTATATAAGAAAGGGACAATATGCTCTCATTCGTCTTTCACAAATTTGAAGAGCTAGCTTTCAATAAGGCTTAGTGGCGCAAAGGGCGTGTCTAGTACAAAGGCCGAAAGCTCTTTTGAATAAAAAGCGTTGCCCTGTACTAAGATTCTCTTTTGGTAAGCGAATTGACTATTAAGTATAAGAGAAGTTACAATAATTTATGCATGAGGCTAAATATCTAGTCTTATTTGGTAAAAGTTTCGTCTTCATTTTTGTAAAATTTGCAATAAGTAGTTAAAGTTACATTTCACTTCCGTACCTAATTTCAAATCAATCCGATCACTAAAATTTTACTTTAAAAAACATACAAACAAAAACTTACAAGTTAAAATAAAAGCTTGTAAAAAAATCATCCAAAAATCTGATTCTGGCTTGTTTCGCTAGAAGTAGCCATCTTGATTAATTTTTCAATGTCATTTTCATTCACAGCAGTGATAGTGCTAAACTTGCGTTATTTCAATTGGCAAATAACGTTTGTCGATGAACACGGTTGTTTCAAACTACCCTTAGCGTTGTCGCTCGTTGCTGATTTGAGGTCCCGTGGTACCGGCCAGGTAGGGCATGTGGCGAGATGGGGCGATAACACGAATTATTCATACGCGTTATCGGCCCGCCATCGCCCGCTATTGTGAACACGGCCTAACGCGAGGGGTGGCTCGCGGACCCTGTCAAAACGTTTGTGTGCACTCCGCCTAATACCTACGTGCTACGGATTGATTATTGTTTTATAGTATTTGCTATAATTACTATTTGGTATTTGCTATGACTGGCAGATTGACGCGATTGTGGTTGTTATCGGAGCAAACTCGATAGTGTGCGCTTTCAATTAATGATAATGATAACACATGGCCAGTGATCGGAATTTTGGGAGCTAAACTTTAACAAAACTTGCCAAGCGGGCGTGAAACAGTGCTTACAGACAGGAAAATATTAATAAACTTCTGATAATCTGAGATTTCGATATAGAGTTAAATTGAACACTAATCTGCCAATAATATTCTTATTTTTCTTGATTGTAAATTCTCCTTAATGTCAGCTTTAGAAGTTTTGTTAAAGTTTAGCTCCCAAAATTCCGATCACTGCACATGGCATATGTTTTTGATGACAAAAACGTAATTTAAGAAATACTTTTGTTGTAGCTTTATCCCGCGGCGTCGCCTCTGTTAGAAATCCATGACAAAAGGTTACGGTAACACTTTTAAAGCACTACATTCCCTTGGACGACGCCATCTATGGATTGTAGATGACATTAAAACGTCGTCATGAAATCCCTCTATTCTTGTTTAAAGTAAAAATATTATTCCATGGAAACTCCTTCTGGAATATTAAGTATTCTATGACTCAATCTAGATCTATTTTCATCTGTACGTCAAGTTTCATATAAATCCGTTCAGCCGTTATTGCGTGATTGACTAACAAACCTTCAAACATCCAAACATCTTCACAAAATTTCTCATTTATACTATAAGTAGCTTTAACGTTAGGTTTATTATCCGATGTTGTAACCTTAATCCACCTGCTCCTTTCGTTCACAGGTCGACCAGAAGTAGGTAGGATTTCCTACCTGCGTTTGTGTTCCCTGAACACTACAATCTGGTCGTTTTTAAGTCTATTAGAAGAAGATTGTCCCGTGATATTTATTAAAAAAAAAAAAAAAAAAAAAAAGAAAAAAAAAAAAAAAAAAAAAATGAGCATTTACTAGGCAAGCGTGCTCCATCGTAGACCTCGTCTTCGCTTTCCACCAGGGGTGATTGTGATCATACGCTAGCGTATAAAAAAAAACTCTTACTTTGCTACCTTGCTACCACAGTGTAGCATGTGGTAGCGCAGGCTCATTCACATGGACCTTCACAAAATAACACCTGAATCAATCAATTATATCGACTAAGATTTGTCGCAAAATCTGTTTTGATAGGATACTTATGTACCTAGTCTACGCACGAGCAATATACGAGTAGGTACCTTTCGATATAATCTCCGATAGCCAATCTCTGCTGCGATCGACACCTGGCCATGTATGCGGGCCTATATTCGAGTATGTGCAGGCCCATTGTGTACGTGTGTGTCATAAAATCAATTTCCCCTATATTTGGGAGCTCTGTGGCAAGCGGGAGATGTAAATTGTACTAGTTATGTATCATTCAGTTGCATCATTAATGTTGTTTTTTTTTTATCATAACTTGAAGTGCATCTCAAAGTGTATACCAATGTCATAATTTAGCTCTTTAATAATAAGAAATTGTATCTCAACCGTGGTAACTAATATTTTTAACAGAATTACTAGTTAGCTTCCATAATTGGGAATGTCTAAAAAAATTACCAGTGGTTTTTATATTTTTTTTGTATAGAAAAGTCAATTATAAGGAACTAATTTCAATATTTTGTCATTTAGTTATCTACTTTTTTCAAAATTAATTATTGAAACTATTTTGGTTGATGACGTCAGATTATAATTGAGGGCTTCCACAATGCCAAATTTCTAAATCTATCTAAATGCGTACGATAAGGCAACCCCTTTAATTATTTTTTTGCGTAGTGGTACACTATACACTGTGTCACTTTACTGGCACTGTCAAAGTGCTATATGTCAGACAGCGGGTCCAAATCAAACTCCGTAGTATAATCCACGCGTAAATTGTGAAGAATTCTAACCACACAGAATAAAGTACGACTTGAACCGGTCACGCAATTTACACCAATGTCAAATGAAGGTCATTGCTTATTTGTTATATAATAAATTCATTACATAATATTAAAATTAAATAACTACAGAAAACGAGTTAAAAAGCATTTATCTCGAAATGGTTTTCGATTTACTATACATTGCAAAAAAATAGACATCCCCAATTACTACCGCTACCTACTATAAAATCGCAACTCGGGGTCTCGTCAATAAAAGTATCAAGCAAACATGAATCAACGCAGTCGTCAACCAACATACGTTACACAGTAAGTTAACTGTAAGTAACCCAATATTTAATGCCCCGCGGCGCACGGCATGCGGCGCCGGGGACCAGCAGCCCCGGCGGCCCCAGCGACCCCTGCGACCCCTGCGCAGCCCCCGCCACCGTCCGCCAATCAAACCCGCCACCAGACGTCATTAAACCGACCACCCTCCCAACTGCACATTGTACACACCGGTACATATGTTCGCTTTCACGTTTTAAATAATTGACAATTGAATTAAAAAGGGGGCCCGCGGATACGAGCTCACCATTCGTCACATCGCTGCGTACAAGCTAGTATTTTTTTCCGCCAAAACTCCTTTGTTGTGGGTACGTAAGCTCACGTATTAACCATGTACGCAAACAAATCACCACGCTGTATAATCAGAGCCGAGTAACTACATAATTAATGAAATTTCCAGTTGGCCTACTATTTTAATTGCTCGCTGTTGTGACACGGCGCTTTTGAAACATTTCGGAAAAGAGCGGCCTTTGTTCACGGACGCGCCGGACCCGCGCCGAATTATACCCATTATTTGTTTATCAAATACGCATTAGACTCGAGAATATTCATGACCAACATTACTATATCTGAGGATGAAGATGTCGTGTGAAAGACCAGTTGTTAGACACAAATGATATTAATTTAGGTAAGCGCAGGCGGGGTAACAAAACGCCTTCAAATTATCCCTCCTAATGACGGCAAGTTTTGATGTTCCGGGCTCGTGTTACGATGCCTCTCCTATCGGTAGATCTCTGTTCGCGACGATAATGGTTACTTAAACGCTCGTAAACTCGAAGAGGTTAAGGGAATCAAAGTACGGATGCTAATGGCATCGAGCAGTTTAGTTACGACTTCAGCTCTTTATGCTCTAAGTATACTTTAACAAGTGTTGGGTTTTCAGGTTTGACATAGTAAAATTGTGTGTGCAGGTCGAACGCTAAGCGGAGGCAGTGGGCAGGTGTGCCGGCCGCACTTCCACACGCCACTGCACCCCTGGCTGGAGTCCAAAGCGCTGGGCAGCGGCGCGTGGGGCGGCAGCTTCCAGCAGGAGGCGGCGCCCTCGGACAAGCCCCTGTCTCCCGCGCAACACCACCACCCCCACCCCCTGTTCTCGTTCCCGCCGACGCCACCGAAGGACTCCACGCCGGACTCGGTGGCCGCGGCGGCGCTGGGGCAGCAGGACTACCAGGCCGCCGTGGCGCACGCGACGGCCATGAGCGTCGCCTTCATGCAGCAGCAACAAGAGCTGCCGCTCTGTGGCGACGTCAAACCTATGATGGGCGCGCCGCCTTCCAAACAACGCGAAGGTGCGCAGCCGGAGTCGTGTCCCCAGGAGTCGAGTCAGCCTTCCGGGGAGTACAACGCTCAGTACAATGCCGCCGGCGGCGACTACTACAACTACCAGGGCAAGGGGTATAGTGGGGCGCAACAGCAGAATAAGCCGCGCCCGAACAAGACGCGGACCAGCGCCGGTGAGTCCGCGGGGTCGCTCGCATTGCACCGCTCGCTGGGCGCACTCGACACACACACCGCCGCACCGCGCTTACCCGATCACACGCGAAAACCAACCTAACAATACATGTCCAGACACAAAAGGTTACATACAGATCGAAGACGCGACTGCTCTCTTTATCTCCCTATCTAACAGCGCTTTCACTTACTACATTCACAGTCGTTATAATCGGCATCTAAATCAAATAGCCTGTGAGGCGTTTCAAGGCTCGTTAATCGGGAGCCTTACAAAATGGCCGCCGCGATAGTACCCGCGTAATTAGAATCTCAGCTCTATCTATTCGACAATTGCGATTTATTAATTCGATAAGCACTTAGAGATTATTATTTAGTTATTTCCAAATGTCATTGTCTAGTATTAAGCATTGAAAGTGGTCGATGTGGTCGGATAAGCGCGGACCCTGCACCGGGCGCCGGGGGTTGGGCGCCACACGTTTGTCTGATACAGTACACGGGTCGCTTACTGAGATTGTTCATCTAATTAATTCTAACGCTTACATTAACATTACTAACCTCTAATAGGTATCGGTGGAGGCTATACTAAGGAAATACTCCTAATTTATAATATTTCTGTTAATTTATTATCGATTACCTGCGTGTTTATGTGTAGGTACAAGGAAGCCTTCTGTGCTTAAAAACGCTGGATGTTTCTTACGTCATTGGTAAGCTAGGTGGTTAGGTACTTAGGTAGATGAAGTAAAGAAGTCAAGTCACTGGATGTTCCCATGCCGAGTCACCGCTCCCTTCACGAGAGCCTTTAGCTGCGCGGCCGCACAATATTCATTGTTACGTTTAGCATGTGAACCCACGCGGGCTCTTTTGATGTTGACCAAACAAACCAACTGTTTCTCATTACTTAATTGCAACTTACTATTGTTTTTACGCAATTAAACAAATGCTCTAAGTAGATTTCTATTAATTCTCAAGACCGTTTTCGAAATTAGAGTTTAATTGCCAAGTTGATTCACTTCACTTTCCTCGGTTTAAAGAATGGACATTGTTTATTTTATTATTATATTGACACTTGACAGTTTTTATGTTATAGTTCTGGAAGTTTATTGTTTTTGCTTTTATGACGGCGATGCAGACGCGTGATAGGAGTTTTTAGGTGCGTGTGATATGCCGCTTAGTTACAATGGATAGGTAATTAGTAAAAATATCGTTTACACCTAAGGCTCGTTTATTGGGATATTGTTCGTCGTGACCTTTACACTAATGCGTGCATTGTTGCGAGCGGTTATTGTGATGCAAACTTTTCGCAATGCCAGCCCGCTATGGTACATATAATAACGAAAAATTACTCAACAGTAAATTGTGTTAACACCACATAATGCGACTGCTTTATTTCATACATATTTAAAAATGTAATTATAGCCTCTCACACTTGTTAAGCTTTGACAATGGACGGGAACCAAAAATGGCCGTCCTTTATTGTCTCACCGAGTAATGAATGTGCAACATTGTAGCCTCGTGCAGCATTGAATAGGAAGCCTTTTCAATTGTGGGTTCAATATTTTGTGAATTTTCTAATGGATTAGCATTAGCGGGGCCGATCTCACGCGAGCGCGATTGAGAGATCTGCCTGCACTAGATAGAGATAATTTCCCAGAAGATTACGGCCAGGAAAGCGAATGAAAACGGGGCGTTAATTAAAATGCATTACACGGAAGAACTATCCGAAGACAATTCACTTGTCAAAGTAAACTTCATAAATTATTTTCTCCGGCGTATTATGTAAATAATCACACGCAATAAATGTGGTCGGCGCTAATAATTTCTGGGTTCAGTTCTAGTAAAATTAAATGCGATACATTATCTAGGTTTGCTCTATAAATTTGTCTGCGAGGCAAATGGAAAGATTCAGCAATAGACTATCCAATTAATTAAACTCGGCTAGCATCCAATTTACACAGTGTTTACGCGTCGTTACCCTGTTTTTGTTCGGTCCAGCGTATTCAAGTTAATTGTTGTAAAAAAATTAGCACTGTTCACCATGTATACTAGTAACAGCCTAAACAGGCTCTTGTACTTATTAAACTTTGAATTACCACATTAATTTTATTCGCACTTGCAATGTTTATAGCACCAGGGAAATTCTTTAGAAATTTTATCCGCACAACTTCTAAGAATGTAGAAATATCAGACTATAAATTATCTAATTTGTAAACTAATATGCCTAAACGGTGGTTTTAATGCATTTAAAAATATGCGCTCTTTTGATCAGTAGTTAATACAATGAATTTATTTGCATAAGTTGCGGCAGTAAAACTTAATTGATCGTTTTTTCATTACTGGCGATTTGGATTCAAAACGTAGTGCGAATAAATCTGTTCGAGATGGAGGCTTTAGTTCTCGATTCTGTGGAAGCTATATGATAATGCGCCCCACCGGATGCGGCCCATTCCATTGTTGCCGATCGCTTGACCTCGGCCCAGCGTTCCTATCGAACACCGTTTCAGAAGTTAAAGCTCTTCATTCTATCATTCAACATCACCATCTTCAAGATACTGTTAGGATTCTGAACACCCAAATAAAGTCAAAGTCAAACTATCTTTAGTCAATTTAGGCAATAACAAGCACTTATGAAAGTCGAGGAATCTACCACCGGTTCGGAAAAAACCCTGTTGAGAAGAATCCGACAAGAAACTCAACAAGGTACGTCAGCAACAAAAATATGAATACACCTAAAGTACCAAAAATATGCATCGACGACTCTATTACCAGGGCATAAAGTATATATATTTTTGGTACTTTAAGTGTATTCATATTTTTGTTGCTGACTGTACATTTTTGAAACAGATCTATAATATGCTACTAACACGCTTTAAACTTGGCCACGAGTAATTTTATCAAAATAAAATTAGAGGAATTCCGTGACAAAAACTGTTTAATTGATAAAAACGATACTTCGTTGATTAACTACTTGATTGTTCCTTGTAACGGAGGTTCTTAATTACCAACATTATGTTATGCAGCAAAAACTCCACACAATTCACGGCGCGACATACTAATACATACATAATAGCTGCGATGCAAATACTACGCTCCTTAGCTTAGTAAGACAGGGTTGTCTGTGTCTGCTCTCCAAAGCGCGGATAGCAAATCACGCCTTGATTTCGGATAAAACATAACAATTAATGGTGTTCCAAAAATCGTGACCAAAAACCTGACTAAATAGCTTTGCACGAATAGAGGAATGTCATGGAAAGGGCATTTAAAACAAATGGCCCGCAACCGGCAACTACATCTCAACCGTTCCACTCAATACTTTCTAAAACTACTCCGTTCATTCAAATGGCATTTAAATTAAACAATCCAACAATTTAATAATCAGCTCTTAAATAATACAATGCGGTTGCTGGACAATGTTAAATGAAACTCAGCAATTCCCAGCCTTAATTCAATGTGTTAAAGAACATTTTGAAGCGGGACCTGTATAGCAGTCTCACCTACGACATTTAAGATAGCTTCTTAAGGTCCGGATGACATCGCTACATACATGCCAATACATTTACTTTTAGCTGTTTATTTGTAATTAATTAACATAAAGACCCGTTCCTTAGCTTTAATTAACTGTGATTGCCATTTTATTTCTACAAAGTCATAACTACGGGGACGGTGGGTAGCTACAGCTGATTTTATACTATTTTAGAAAGATAGTGACTAGCATATACCTACCTAGTATCGATTTTCACATTGGGCTGTGGGGTCATAGACTTCATTAATCTGCAAAAAACTTTCTTAACACTACAGAGTCGTTTTCAAAAAATTGTACACACAACAAATTAGTTAAGTACGAAATTTTAATGAAAACAAAATCATGATCGCTTCTTTTGTGTAACGAACGTTAGTCATACAAACTATATGAAGGGTCCACGGAAAGAACATGTCTAGTCACTTTTTTGAAAATTGATATTTTAATCTCAAAATGTAGAGCTCGCAAAGCACTATAACTTACCGTTATATTAAATAGGGATATCTGAAAGTAATATATATTTTTTCACTTTTAAAGAAATGGTTAACATAGTATTTGTTCGTGATGACTAACTTTCAAACCGCTGTAACACAAAAAGTTGTTTAGGTGACTAGACATGTTCTTTCCGTGGACCCTTCATATGGGTAGCTTTCATTACGCAAAGGGATCAGTTAAGTGTTGTGCTGATTGCTCCTTTCATTCACTCAAAGGTTGACTGGTAGAGATCCCCTGAAGGGATAAGTTCGCGATCCTGATTTTGTTGTCATTAAGCCCAAGCAAGAAAAATGTTACTGGGGTGGGAAAAGCGCTCAAAAGTGGTCCTGCAAATGTACTCCACTGCAGTGTCAGTCGGCTTTTGTTTCGAACGCTGGCCGGATACATTGCCGTATAGATAGGTGTCTATAGTGATCTAGTTATAGGCTTAGATTATTTATACACTAGATAGAGCTTCGCCGGCATGAAAACGTCCCGAAAAATATAAGCCAACTGTTGGCTTATATGTCTTTTAAGTGAATAAATGTCTTCTTTCTTTCTTTATTTGCCTCCCTTCAGTTTGAATGACGTAACGCGATCGTAATATGAAGCTGTCAAATAGATTTTTGGACGTTTTGTATCGCAATGTTTGCTATTGACACTCTATCTAGTGCATAAATAATGTAAGGTTATAGGATGCCACTTCATAGGCATACTCAAACCAAACCAAGCTCACATCAAGACGTTTCGAGACATTTATGTATATTCAAAAGCTGGTAAAGCCGTGGTGGCTAGCAGTTTGACCTATGGCCTCTCAAGCAGAAGGTCGTGGGTTCAAATCTCGGCTCGCACCTCTGAGTTTTTCGGAATTTATGTGCGAAATTACATTTGAAATTTACCATGAACTTTTAAGGCTTAAGGTGAAGGAAAACCTCGTGAGGAAACCTGCATACAACTGCGAAGAAATTTAATGGTGTGTGCTAAGTTCCCAATCCGCACTGGGCCCGCGTGGGAACTTTGGCCCAAGCCCTCTCATTCTGAGAGGAGGCCAGAGCCCTGCAGTGGGACTTATAGGCTGGGATGATGATGATGTATTTCCAGTTAAGATATTCGGGGGTACATATTTGCAAGTTGCAACGACAGTGTTGCAGTTGCGCAACCAATTAGCGGGCGTACGTGAGCACGCGCCACGGCCCGCCGCGCGCTAGGAATGAAGTCCCGACGAATAATATGTTATTATTTTGCATCAGCCGATTCTTTGCATGTTGCAATTTTATACTCTAATATCTTTGATTTATTATTTATAATTATATAAATAATAATTCATTATTTGTGCTATGGAAAGGGCTATGCTCGGAGTTTCTCTAAAAGATCGAATTCGTAACGAGATGATCCGACAGAGAACCAAAGTTATCGACATAGCCCACCGCATTAGCACGCTGAAGTGGCAATGGGCCGGCCATATAGCCCGAAGAACCGATAACCGTTGGGGTAGACGAGTTCTTGAGTGGAGACCACGGATCGGCAAACGTAGCGTTGGACGTCCTCAGACTCGGTGGAGCGATGATCTTCGCAAGGCGGCTGGCAAGAGCTGGATGAGAGTGGCCGAGGATCGTGCTCAGTGGCGTGCCATGGGAGAGGCCTATGTACAGCAGTGGACGAACATAGGCTGATGATGATGATGATGATATAAAATATTATGATTAACTTTTTCTTACGATAAAACAACCAAGTCGTTATTTGAATCGTAATAAAGTTGTTGTTGTTAGTCGTTTTCAAAGTGCGGACACTCTATTTAGCTATCCGTGTAGCTTCGTACTTCTTTTTAACATAATATTTACAAAAAAAAACTAAAGAGAACTATTTTGATTTTAAAACATTAGTATTACAATATAGAATTTTAACAATTAATTGGTTTAATTCCTAAGAATTTATAAATAAACAATATCAGACAGCACAAACGTGAAAAAATGCTTTAATGCTACTCATTTTAACGGCAAAATACTGTGTTGGTAAAAAACAAAAACTAGTTAATCACTGTACAGAAAAATTATGTTTCATACAAGCGAATTTGAGTACACGTTACTAATGAATATTTTCGTGTAACATACATATAACCTCACGTACTCATACGTCCGTCGCGGTCCGCCGCTCGTGTTGTGGGATACAATGCATTTTCGAAATTTGCATTTTATTTAAGCTGCGGAACTTCAGTGATTAATTCAATTATAACGAAGGACAATAGGGCTTTGAATACAATCCCGTCGGTTAGAAGTGACGCTTGAAAGTGGCTTTGATGTAGGTGCCAAAGTTCAGCCATTTAAGGCGGGAGTATGATAATCAACATGAGTAAGCTATCAGAACTGTATCAACTGTTACTTGTAAATAAGTAGTCTATGTCATGTTACAAGAGTAGGGAACATTTCGACAAAGTTTTTACATAATTTTTGATTGTGTCTCCCGATTATTGAACAAATGAATGTACGAGTCTAAATGAAGAGCTGGTGAACGTGACTTTCAAAAAGCTTTTATTCGCTTTCAAATTAACGCAAACTCAAATTAGTTTTCATGGCGTATCTACTAGTCCTGATGTTCTAAGGTAACTGGAAGAGATCCCTTTATAGGATAAGTTCGCCTTTGTATAGCTCTTTTTGTCTGTTACATACCTAGATACATAGAGGCAACATCTGATCTGAAATCAACCACTATGCACTATGCATACTATGTGGTAATATGCTTGTGGAGTATCAAGTTAACTGGTTTTGGTTAATTGATTTGAACCTCCGCGAAGTGACACCTCATTCAATGAATTAAATAGTACATATAGCCAATTGAGTAGCTGTTTATCGTTTTTGTTGGCTAGTCTGTAAAACCTGGTGCTCAAACCAATTCCCCGCACTCGAACTTCCAGATCCTTCAATCACTTAAACAGAATACGTTTAGGTACCATCTATGTACGTAAATGTGCATTTTCAATTTAAAGTGTTAACTTTTTTAAATGACAAAATTTTGGGGTCTTACACAAAATGCATAAAGAAAAAAGTGCTCTTATTTTTTTAGTCAGTTTTGTGACTTTTCATATAGTTTATACCTACATATGGCTCGTCACAAAACTGACACATAAAAGTATGGAAAATTAGGGACATTTTTGTTGATGATGAATGTTAATAACGCTCTTGATTCTGAGTAAAAAAAAAACCTAAAATACCTAACGCTAAAAATTTTTTATTGAAAATCATTTACTAAATTACAATAAACTACATAAAATAAAAAAGGTGTGTATTAAAATTCTCAAGACTATTGAAAATCTGATTAAATATCCTCAAGTTCGTCATCGCACGAACGGCCGCCGATCCGGCAGCAATTAGGTACCGCGGGTTCAGTGCAGCGCTGCATCGCTCGTCACACGTAATTATCTCCGTACCGTAATAACGAATGCAAATACGAACGTCCGCTCGGAGCCGGCGCGTGGAACGTGGAACGTGAAAAATGGCTTCATTGCGACAGTAGCGACAGTCGCTGCCGAACCGAAAGAAAGCAGAACTATTAAATTATACAAGGAGTACTCTTTTACTATGTACAATATTTCATTTAAAGCGGCTGGAAAAGCGAAAGCACACGAACATAGACTTCTAGGCACTGAATACAACTTTGTCCCGTTCGGTGTCGAAACCCTTGGTCCGTGAGGTCCTAACGCTATGAGGCTATGCAAAGAAATAGAAAAGAGGTTAGTTAACGTCACAGGAGACCAAAAAGCTGGCAGCAACCTCGGGCAAAGAATTAGTTATTCAAAGGCGGAACGCAGTCAGTATCTTTGGAATCTTGCATAAGGGGACTTCTATTCGTAAATATGTTTTAGTTCTTATTATTATATTTTATTTCTGGAATTCAAAGTAGGTACGCGTGCATGCCAGAAAACATATGCAGATTTTAATGACCGCACACAATAATGATAGACCAATGACTAAACAAAAAAGAACAGGATTTCCAGACACATTAATGCTTAATGAAAGGAGAGACCTCGCACGAGATCATTGGCTTCCATTAAAATTTTCTATTTGCATACAGGCATGTAATTAAGGCCTAATAACAGCCTCTGTGGCGCAACAAAGAATAAGTTTTGAGCAATAATGTAATGGTTTGTATGCAAAATAGCCTCACCGTTACGTGTTGATGGGCCGATGCGCCAAGAGAGCGCGTCACGGTACACGGGAACGAATTAGTCCTTCATTTAAATTACATTACCCTAGTACACATTATGGTTATACGTGACTATGCTCTAGTTTTTGTGCTGTGGTTTCATTGAGGAGTAACAGGCTATGTTCAATCGCTGGGAACGCATCGATTGTTGCGCTTCCATCCCCTGTCGCCGCGGGGTCAACTTCACTCGAGCCGCGGTTCACTCGTAAAGTGCTGCGTGGATTTTGGAGTTGTTTTCCCCATTCGAGAGGGCGTGTGAAAACATTGTGCTCTTCGGACCGAGTGTGCTCGCCCGAAGACTCTCGAAAAATAAAAACCGCCCACTCGGCTACGTAAATATGGCAGATGAAAATCTTTTATCGCGGTCACGTAGCGCCGCTGCGTCACGACCGCGCGTCACTCCGGGCAATAAAGCGAATGAACCGCATTCTAATTTTGAACAAACTCTGGAAATTGCGCTAAAACTATTTTTCTGCAAAACCGGTGGTTGGTGCTTTATTCTTGCCGGTCAAATTATCTTTTTAAATATCAAAACGAGTTCGTGCAACCTAGTTAGTTGTCGGAAGGCAGATCGTGGAAATAAAGACGTAACTCTCACAATGCCAACGAATTGAACAACAGTTATCGTGACGATTGAGCCGATTGAACCAGGCTGGACAATTAAATCGTATGGTAATTAATCAGAAACACTGCTCTCTTTAATAATACGTGTAATGTCGATGTATGGGGCAGGCGGCTGTAAATCTCGCGCGCGCCCGCGGCCGCCGACTTTCACAAACGGCCATAGTTTTACCAAATAGAGACGTTACTATTCGACTAAATCAGTCTCAAAGCGAGAAACACTAACATAAAACTTCTCGCTCGGTGTAATATCCTGTTATTTTTTCCTAATAATCGTTATTGGTGTTTATTTATTACAAACTTCGGAACAAATTACAGGCTTTATCGACACAAATAACAAAAAATAAAGGGTTAGTCCAAAAAGTGAGTCGTCGGTTCGATCGCAATAAGTTTTCGATAAGGTCCGGGCGATTTAATTGCCGGTTGTGATCTGGTTTTACATAAAAAAGATGAATGGCTGCTCTGCCTAAAGCTCGTAAAACATTCTCGGTTCGTTTAACTTATTTTTTCTATCGGGTATTCGGTCACTTTCACCTTCTCGTTGCGATGCGTCCTTACGAATATTAATTATGCAGAGGATCGTTGTCTACCCGGGACGTGAATAATCAGATCTAGATACATAATATTATTATAGCGATACCGATACACGATCTGCGATACCATCTCTAGGGCAATAAACTTGTATCATTGAATCTATTACTGTCTGTTAGTAAACATACGACTGTGACTTTATTGATATCGATACACAATTCACTAGGTCAGAATTTGTGCGTACCTACTTTATTTAGCTCCTGTAGGGGTTGAACTTCAGAGTAACGAGTTCATCGTGCAGTAACTGTTACTTCTTTTCTTTATTCAAGCAGTAACAGTTACTACACTTGAGCCAAAATGGTTGTACGGGGTTCTTAAATTAGATTTCAGTAAATCATCGCTCGAGTAATCGAGTTTAGAGAAAGATTGTGGGCGGGCGCATCCCATATTGTGAGCACATCCTCTCACTGACCATGTAAATACGGTACCCTCATTTATTGCTCTTTTTGGTGGTAATCTTTTGGAGTCGTTAAAAGTAAACTGATTTCACAAACAAAACTCCTCGGAGGGTGACTCATCCTGGGGGTTAAATGTATTTTTTACCATCGCATGATTTTATTAGAAAGTCGTCGCATGAGTCATTTTTGATTTAAGTATTTTTATGAAACATCTTCGCTTCAGTACAACAACGATGTTGCAAATACTGTTGATAGGCGAGTAGGTATAGCTTGTTCTTTCGTCATAGATTAACAACAAATGAGATGTTATGCCTCAGTGTAATATTATTTTAGACGTGTTCGTATACAGATTGCGAAAATCAGCATGTACATACATTACTTTATAGCTCTGGTTCCGCTCTGTTTCCCTGCTAGACGCTCTCGAACATTTTTGTAACATCATTTATTTTTATAGCGATTAGCTTTTGTTATACTTACTGCAGTTTTCAAAATGCAAATTATTTTATGGCCGTGTAGTTATTGACTTGCATTCGTTTTTTATTCTTTATCGAAATAGCGATTAATAAACTTTCTATTATTTTCTTGAAGTTTGAGAAAAGCAACAACTTATGACAAGATGGATTCAAATTAAGCTTAAAGCGTTAATGGTGAAATAATAAACTTGAATAGTGTTAGCAATTCGAAGGGCAACCCACCCGTTCAGTGCGCTTGTTCTCGGTCTAACTTTCTCTTATTTTCCTCGCGTGTAAAAAATCTTGATATAATTTTTCCTCCAGTAGCGCGGCTCGCTTTCCCTAGCTAATTGAATATATTACTTATTTTTGTAGTAATTGCAATTACTTTCAATGTCTAAGGTAAATTTGCGCTTAATGTAGTTTTCTAGCGTAATGTTTGTATGTCTGCATGCTTTGTTAGTGAAATTCGATTGGTAATGTTTCTGAATGTGATTTTTCTCTCATCTCCCAGCCTGCCAGGAGACAGGTAAATCACTCATTAACCACTAACATATAACTTGTTTTTATTATTATTTGTTTGCACTTTTGATAGCTTCTATAATCTTTAAAAATTGTGACGTCGTGTTTATTTGTGATGTGTTGGTTTATTTTCGCTTGTGTGGTTTTTTTTCACTTTTCATCGAGTAATCTAAAATGGCAATATTATTTATTATATTAACCCATAATCTTACCAGCATTCTAATTATTAATTATTAAAGATTCAGTTCATTAAAATAACACTGTAAATACATGCATATCAGAAATACATTAAATAATTTAGTATTTCTAACACATTTATAAACCGCCTATTGTAGTTTAGATTCATCGTTCTTTACAAGTGTTCTATTTTCTCTAAGATACAATTGTGACTGTCAGAATTATACAAGCAAATTCCATTTAAAATTCGAACGAATTTGCTTTTATACTTTTGGTAGCGTTTTTCCATACAATATCCCAAAAGTTTTAGCAAATCTATTACAGGAATTAATTCTTTATGTTGTACGGCAGAGGGTCGGGAATGCGTGAACTGCGGTGCGACGAGCACGCCACTATGGCGGCGCGACGGCACCGGCCACTACCTCTGCAACGCCTGCGGGTTGTACTACAAAATGAACGGACAGAACCGACCCCTCATCAAGCCCAAGCGAAGATTGGTGAGTGTAAGAATCCGACCAATTTGTGTACACGTCCTTAAACACCTAGGGAACCTACTTACATGCCATCTGATCCCACTCAAACGACTAAGAGACGAATTCTATGCGCAAATTATCTAAATTATCATTCGATAAGACACCGTCTTTTATAAACGTACAAAGTGTTAGTAATTTGCATTTACACTTAGACTACTAGAAATTTAGTACTTGGCAAGATATAAGACAGGCACTCGGCATTTCAAAACTGCGTTTATCTGCGTACAATCGCGCCTATATACAAGGAGGCGGGCGGAGCCAGCAGAATGGGTGATGTTTACAGTTATGGGACACCAATAAAATGGCAGAGCATGCACGCCCGGGCACGACGCCGCATTAAACGACACAAATTGGGCTCGTAAGAAAAGTTTAGCGTTTCGACGAAAACCTCGACGGCCACTCGGCTAGCCCATGACCGTCATAAATCTCGCGGTTAAACTTCTAATCTGAGGTCGCGGCCGAAACAATGCGACGTTCGGGCCGAGATGTCACGTCAGGCAGGCGGCTAACGAGTGGCCCGTGCGCACAATTGTACAATTTACCTTAATACCGCATCGCGTACATAAACTAGCGGAATGGCCCTAACGGCCGCATTGCATCATCCCGCTCCATTCACTCGCGCGCTTCAGGGTGCTTCAGCGGATCATTGACAATTTCATGCATTATTTTAGCAATCTTGTACGCGTCATGGCTCTTTAAATTACACCGCTTTGAACAATAAACCGCATTTCGCGTTTTAATTTACATTCTAGTAGTTGTACATAAAATGTGAATTAAAAAAGCTATTTTATTCGGTTGGTTGATGGCGTTGTGAGTCACGGCGGGCACCCGGATGTTGGTAGCGTTGTTTTAATATTTGAACTCGGTGTACTGTGGAGAGGTACCGTTGACGGGGCACAGGAAAGATTAAATACTCACTCTTATTTTCGTTGTGGGAAATGTGAGACAATGTGCGTCCCGGCGAGCGCAGTGTGTGCTAATCCTGAAGAATGCGCGCAACGCCGATATGTGGCTGCCTGCAAGAGATTAACAGTTTTAATGACTTCTTTAAGACACTTAGACAGTCTCAATTTTTTCACATACGGCTGTTTCGCAAGCAGGATTGCGATGCCTGCATGGACGATTTATTATCGTGCGCAACGTTGCGTTTCGGTGACTTTTATTAATCACGTTAAAAGCTGAACGTACGAATTGAATTTATATAGTTTTTGGGCTGAATCGAATTCAGATTATCTAATACCTTTAAACGAGCAATTCTTGTATATATATATATAATCAGGATCTCGGAAACGGCTCCAACGATTTCGATGAAATTTGGTATGTGGGGGTTTTCGGGGATGAAAAACTGATCTAGCTATGTTTCATTTTCAGAAAATCGCTTTTACTCGTGTTTTCCGGCTATTTTTGTTTGCATTAGAATATAAAGCTAAATTTCGCCCACTTCGAGCAGATCATAATGGCACATTAGAAATCGGGTGGTCGCGGATCCAGCCGACCTCGGTTCGAATCCACGTTTTTTTCAACATTTTTAGTTTTTATTTTAAGTTTATTTTTCATGAGAAAACGTCAAGTTTCTTCTTTTGTGAGAAAAAGTTACTTTTTTGTGAGAAAAAGTAAAGGTTAACTGGAAGAGATCCCTTTATGGGATAAGTTCGCCTTTGTACATCTGTTTTTCTTGTTAACTGTTATTTTTCATGTTTTGCGTACAATAAAGAGTTTTACATACATACATACATACAAAAGTTACTTTTTTGTTAGAAAAAGTATTATAGGGAACGTGCAATAACTATATAGGCGGCAGCACTAATGCGACAGAAGAGACTATACGGACAGTAAAACAAACTTATCAAGGTAAAACATTCAAATTGATGGCACCCTTATGGCACCAGTTGGCAGCACCGTCTATGTGCACGTTCCCTATTGGGAGCACAGAACAGGAAAAGCCGGTTGTCTGTAAAGTCGGTTTACGGACGATAGTTTAACGTGACTTAACTCCCCCCCCTCCGGTGTTTTTGTCAAATATCTTGAAAACGGTGCATCCTACGGCAAAATCAATGAAATTTTTATCCCCCCTTTAACACCCCCGCGCTCCCTCCCCCGCATCCCCTCCCCCCCTCTCAACCCCCCCCCCCCCCCCCCCCAACCCTCCGGTGTATATAATCAGGATCTCGGAAACTCGGAAACGGTTCCAACGATTTCGATGAAATTTGGTATTTGGGGGTTTTCGGGGATGAAAAATTGATCTAGCTTGGTCTTATCTCTGGGAAAACGCTTGGTACCGAGTTTCTGCCCGAGCAGAGCTCGGTCGCCCAGGTACTCCTAATTATGTGTAGTGAGTATCAGAATCATTAAAATAACAAAGCGTTTCATTGATCTACACTATATTTTACTACTCTTACCAGTAGGTATAGTCGACTAAGTAAGTGCTTTACCATTTTCTATTAGAGTTCCTTTAAATCAGATTAAAAACAATAAGGCTGTCACATTGACTTGTCTTGTAACAACAAAATTTTTGAAACCAGCCTTTCATTAATCAACTGACATGGAATCTTAGGGTGGTATAGGAATTTATTGGTCGATCATTTCACCAAGTTCATTTTTAATCCACTAAAGCGGACTAGCGCGTACCAAATTACCTGGTAACCCAGGATTAACGATTTAATTCTTTGACCCTACACCGTGCGAGCGGCCTATAGTAAAATCATAATCAACTATAAGTTATAAATGTTATGCCCAAACTTAGCTTTTGTAATGCTATGTGTAGGTATAACATTTCGAACGCCGACCTCGCCCAATTACGGTAAAACTGCATTAGAAAAATAACAAAAAATGTGTCGTTGCGTCAATCAACGCATGCGGCTGAATTAATTAAAAGTCCAAAACTAGTACACGGCAATTAGGTGCCGCCATTAACACACCGCGACCTTGTCCGAGCAAAATAATTAGACAATGCAGCCAACTTAAAGGCACCACAACAAACAATCTACTAATCTCCATTATGATTACCCCAATTACCCTCTCGCCATGATTCAGATGAAGTGGGAATATTCGGACAATACAAATGGTTACACCGCCTGACACATGCTAGTTGGATAATCTGTCGCACCTAATAAAATAATTACGATCTAATAAGCTACTAGTATACTACTAGTATATGAGACCATGTTCATTTGGATTAAATATTAATGAGATTTCGGAGTAATTAAACGTTGCAAGTAATTTAGTTAGGAACAGTGACAGGCTCAATTTAAATATGATCTTGTGCTTAACGTATCGTTTGAACATGGAGGACACTTCGCTAAATAAATTATCTGACGTAATTTCATAAATTCATCGCCGTTTTTATCGATAAGCTTTTACGATTATCAGATAGTGACAGGATACTACAGTAGCTTGTTATACAGAGAGTTAGTGCGAAATACTGAGCATCGCCACTGGGCAATAAAACGCAGTATACTTGGCTATAAACACTGGTATGCGTTACGAGCTATGTACTATAATATATTTCTCCCGGGCAGAGAAAAAGGAATGCGTGAGAACACGTCTCATGTTATATTTGTAGTGGAAAACGCTGCTTCACTGCAGATCACCGATAGCGTACGCTCCCGGGCCGTTTAGAGATCGCAACGGGTATTTTTCAAGCTTTTATTTAACTTGCAATGTTTGTATGTTTTTTCAAGTCAAATCTTGCCAATTTTACCATTTTGAGTGATCGGATTGACCTGAAATTGGGTACTGCTATGCAGTTTCAATGACAAGTAAAGCCAAAAAAGTACAGCCAGCTAAGAAAACTTGTAGTACAAATAATTTTTGAACGAAAACTTTTTCTCTAGGTATTTTCATATTTATTTACTTTGAACTTAGCAACTACTAGCTATGACAGACATTGCAAAGATATCAATTATTCATGTTATAATTCTTTCGAATGTACAATCATCAAAACCCAGGCCTGCCCAGTTTCAAAACAAATTTGCTTGCAACCGTCGAAGTTGCCTAACCCTGCCCTTAATTTTGTTGACCAATGAGGAACAGAATATTTTTTTGTTAATTACTTGCACATGTTTTGTCTACTAGTTGCTTGACCAATGAGTAACAGAACTTACTTCAAAAAAAAATGACAAAAATTTTTTGTGGGCCCGCCCACAAATTTCATTTCACCCAAAATGGGCATTTAAGGTGTCAAGGCGACGTTTTTGACGATTGTACATACCTACTTATTTTACACTTTTTTGTTCTCAAAGTCTTATCTCCATCGTCCATAATTATTCGGAATATTGGGAACAACATAACATAGCCACATGTGGCATCGTTATCAAATAATCATTAAATAAATATATCACAATTTTAGTAAGAATTAAAGCTGAACCGCAGAATGACAAATGCGTCAAGAAAATAGTACACGCGCACAGTTTATCTCTATGCCTAATTAGGCTAAAACTCACCAATATATCTTTTTTTAAGGCAATGACTAAAGCACATGGCGGGCGGTCATAGAACTTTCCTATTTGGCATGCAGAGGCCCGACCACTGCCAAATAAACCATTACAATAAGAATTCTGTAGCCATAAACGTAGACGCAAACTCGGTCCCACACTAACTACCTGATTTATAATTGTTATGATGTCATATTTTATTACTTAAAGACTGTCAAATTAATTTGATGAGTGGAAAGTTTTTTAAGTGGTCGTTCGTGTGACAATACTAGCTACTGGTTCATTTTAGTTTATATTAAGACCCGGCCAAGAGCGAATCGGACTCGCGCCCCAAGGGTTTTGTATAAATGTGTGAACCAATTAAATTCCTACCATTTGCCACTCAACGAATCAGCTTGTTTTGCGACTGATTGCCGATTAACCAAAGTTATGACGATCGAAAAATAACAAAAATTTGTGAATTAATCAATAAAACATTTTTTTCTTTGTTTGTCATTGATACAGTTGGCAGGTAGGTAAATATTTATTTTCGGTCCTTAACCTAGTAAAAGATAACTTACGTCACGTTGGGGACCGAAGTTTCTGGAGAAGTAATTAAATAATTAAGTGGCATTATAATTTTGGAACACGTTATTTATTTTAAATTCGGTACAGTATCCGTTGACCGTGTTGCCTCGGTGGCCGGGACAAGCTGGCCGGCCATCGATCACCGCGCGCCGTCGAATAAATTGTGTTTTTATGTATGGCCCAAGTCACTGGCTGCACTCTACAGACCTAATAATAAGAGGGATAAACTCCATTCCAATAGAATCTGACCATTTCGTAGACACTTATGGCTAATGACCAACTGACATGGACACCGAATCCAGGTCCTTAGTGATATGATATTTTTTGAATTGGTTTTTGATTATAATCATACCCTTAGAAACCTAGATAATCAGGTGTCCATGCAGTTGGCTAAGGTATCTATGAAGTGGTCAGATTCTATTGAAATTAACTTTAAAAGTGTTACTCAAGGTAAAATAGTGTACAATGTACGTAAATTGCTGATTGTCCCAAAACTCAACGATAGGGCAAAAGGTCAAGTTCTAGAAAGAAATAGAAAAAAAAACCACGTCGCCTATTTAAGTCATATACATGTCACTTTTAGTATTACTTCATCATCCCAGCCTATATACGTCCCACTGCACAGGCCTCCTCTCAGAATGAAAGGGGATGGGAACTTCACACTCCATTAATTCATGGTGTGTTAGTATTACTTATTTTCGAAAAAATGTCTGTTGTTGCTTAACTAAGTGACGAGGATTTTTTTCTTATTTTTTCGGAACTGTTATAACTTAGCCTCTGGCTCGTTACCAGGTTATCTACGCTGAGTTTTGGGACACCCTGTATAGACTGTACACTGTGTGTGTGGGGACCCTGTCCTGTGGGGATTCTCTATTATTGAGATAAGTACCTCTAAAATAGGCATCGTGAGACAGGGTTACTTCGACCCCGAAGAGTAGTTTTGGCAATTGGGATTATTTAATTCGGTCCAAAATCAAAAATAAGATCAAAACGTTTATTCTATAACTATAAATTGAAAATTTTAAAACCCCCGACGCAATTTGGTCTCACATATTTTGAAAATAAAGTAAATGCCTAAGATCCCTTCCGCAGCTAGCAAATGAGCTGATAACTTTAAAATGGCTAATTGGTTAATTTAGATGAAACATGTCTAAGAACCATTGCCATGAAACCAGCTTTCTAAGAAAAAAACCGCATCCGAATCGGTCCACCCGTTTATGCCACAGACAGACACACAGACAGACAGATAGACACACACACATAGCGGTCAAACTTATAACACCCCTCTTTTTGTTTCGGGGGTTAATAAATGGCCACAAGGGATTATTTTACACGTCTATTTTCTTATACTATCAGCGCTTTCGGAAAGAAGATTGTCAAGAAGAATACGCCGCACTTATTCCATTCTACCAACGCATTTGACGCTTTTATGAGGAGACAAAACGAGCGTGAGAAATTATTTTATCACTAAATAAATACTTCATTATACTGATGCTTTTGATATTATGGCACACACAAAAAGGTACAGGGACATTTTCGTTCTTATTAGCGTAAAGTGCTAAGTGACTCATTTCGTGTCAATGATTTAGTGACTGAGGGTATACTCCCAAGTTTGATATTCCAAGTTCGTATCATACCGTCCCTCTCTCTCTCCCATTAAATACTATTTGCATGAGCGGGACGATACGATACGAAGTACAAATTTCTAACTTCGCAGTATAAGACCAGGAACGCACGATTTGCGGTCACTGATAACTCGCCGTTATGGATTACGACCAGTTCGATGTGTTGATTTTCTTATTGTTTATTACTTTGAGTGATATAAGTTTGATTAATAATGTCAATATTGATTAAAATGTCACGATCACGTCGTGATTTTAGTCACGGAAAATTTTATTTAATTTGACTTGCGCAAATACGATAGTGAATTCGGGATGAAAAATAAACTCACAGAAAAAAAGAAGAAAAAAAAAGTTGTTTATCTACAAATAAAAGTTTAAATGATGATGGGTCTGTCATTTCATTTATTTTTGTTAGAATTATGACGTTAGTTGTTTTTTCCCGTGGCCGTGGATCGTGTGGCCACCCCGTACAGTGAGTGACACACGGGACTCTACGCCGCGGGGAGCACTCACATTTTTACCATTCTCGCACTCATGCTTACCTGGCTGCGTCTCGTTCGTAGTATTTTTAGGTATTGGGATTAAATTCTTAAAACCTGCGAGCTATTATGAGGACCTATATTAATTCTTTAAAAATTATAATACCTAGGCAACCAGGAGAGTGAAAGAACGGCGAGAGATATTACAGCTCTACGCTATTTATACCTAGTGTTTTAAAAATCACAGTGAAATCGGATTGTATGTAGTTAAAAATGACCTTGATTCAATATTTCTAGAATAAAATGTTGTAATTGTTACTTATAAAATAAAGTGTAATACCTAACTAACTGACAGCGATGCTATGGGTATGCATTGGTGCAACTCGAACCTTTTATTGCATTTCCATAAACACCGACCCTTTTTCATCCCACGGTCGGGCTCGGGGAAAAAACCGACTTTTGTCAACGCCTTGATTGATATGGTAACCTTCCCTTGTTTTAGCAATAACCCAAAGTCTTTAGTTTGTTTTTTTTTCGCCCTCGTCTCGTACGTTTTTATTTGCCACGTCGAATAGGTTTGACATATCACTAAATTTTGTAAGAAAAATTACAATTCTCAGCATTTTTATACCGGTGGCCGGGCGGGAGGTGTTATAAATTGTGGATGTTTTTTTTTCTGAGTCATCGTATAGAAAATTGAATGTTTTTGTGTTGGTGTTTTTATAGTTCGGTGGCCTACCTGTGCTAGGCGCCACGGTGACATTTACTGCAGGATATTGGGACAGCATTAATGTCGATATTAATAAACAAGGAAACGAGCAACCACGGACTCCATAAATTCTAATGATGGAGTGCAAAGAACTTGTTTTATTTACTTGTTAAAATATGGCTCGATGTTTCTTTATGTTCTCGGAACTACGTTCGACTGCAATGTTACGTGTTTTTTGTGCGTTAGATTTCATCTATTGGTCGTTTATTTATTGATATTGGTTGAAACTATGTGTTAGCAAAGTATTTGCATTGTACGATTTTCCCATAATAATTATTTAGCTAACACTAAAAGTTTATAGCAGGCCCCGTGAGATTGTTATTTTTTTAAATGCACACTAATTTTTAACCGTATTTGCAAATATTCCTTTAAAAATCAGACAAATAGAAACGTAAATTAATTCCTGGATCCTGTTTATCTTTTTTTTGTTATAATAAACTGCTATAAAAAGCCTTTAAAGCACCGTTTAGAATCACCTTTATTAGCTTACCTAATCACCGTGTGATATCCGAATAGTTAATAGAATACGCGTGTATGGAGGCGGGCGCTAATCGAATCGCCTCGATCGATCGAAAGCAGAGCGAGTCGATTTCACGCGGCCCGCGGAGAATCGATTGCGATGGCTCGAGCGTTCCATCGTGTATACATCGTCAAATTGTTATGTCAACTGTCAAATGTTAATTAAGGATTTTAGGGTAGGTATGTGGGATTTGTCTAATAATAATCTGTTCGGTAAAACTGTGCCCCTACCTGAAGTTGCGGTTTGAACATATTTAGCCATTCTTAATGCACTTCAAACTTCGAAATATTTGAAAATAACTACATTGATTTCTTTTTCTTATGGTTACTACCCAAAGGTGTTTTATAAGTGAAGATTGGTAGTCACCTCAGCATATTTCTCTTTGTTATTGGCAAGGCGATAGAGTTAGGCGGCTTTCAAGCTTCCGTCCATTCCCGGATGATCTTCAGTCGCGATAGTTACATTGCAAACCATTAACTGTTGTCTACCAATAGCTTATGTAGTATAAGTTAAGTGCTCATTCTGTTAGTACCTGTTAATAAATTTCAAACAACCTCACTCTGATCAAATTAATTAGGCAGGCAATCGAAAAAGGGTTCTCTATCATTTGCCCGAATTTTATAAACCGTAATGTATAACTTTAACCTAACCTACTGTAGTCTCTAAGACGACATTTAAAAAATCCCAAAAACAGCACGTTTCTATAGGTTTTACGACAAATGTTGGTATAATAAGTGAAATTATGACAAATGAAATTATGGGAAACGAACTGATCCCTTGAAAAAAACCTTCTGTAACCATCACCTTTTAACAAACTCATTGATCTCAGTACCGTATTTCTGTTTCCTCGAGGCCTGCATCGCAAATATCGCAATGAGACTCTCTTGTTAACTAATCGCCTCGCACGGACCGCGACGGCGGTTATTTATCGGTAGCTCCGAGACGTCCTCCCTGATTTAAAGCCTCAAATTGCACGCTACTCGCTCTCGATTTAAGTTCGTGTACAATCAACACTTCTATATTTTATGTCTGCGTACTATTATGTTGCAGCTATTAACGGACAAGGGATAAACTTGGAGAATGCACGTATTATTTAATACTTTCGAACATCTCCGAGTGAGCAATCAAAGACGATACCCAGTGATTCAATTCACAATAATTAAAAGCATTTTTTAAACTGACAGAGCAATCAAGCGCAGATTTTTTGCCCTTTTACTTCGGATCCAAAGCATTAAGCAATCGGCGTATTTGAGACAAGCACACTACCGTATTACGTTATAATCTGGTCTGAGCTTCTCGAGACTGACAGTGCGATAAGTGGCCGCTACCGAGTGGTGCAACGAGCGCAACACGACCAAAAGTCGATCTAATAAATAATGCGATGCGCCCGCGTCTATCCACTTCCTCACAATTAACATAGCAGGAAGCTCGGGCTGTCATTAACCCGTCAGCGCTGCTACCGCCAACTGTTCCACCGAAAAGCACTACTCGAATCACGGGCTACACTCACCGCCAATATAATTAGGACTCGAATGCTTTATAAATACAAATAAATAAAAGGAGCGGTGCGAGGTGGCAGCCAGCAATTACTGAGGCGTTCGGGCAGTACGCCGCGCGTTCAAATTGTCGGGTCCGCGCTGTCTCTCTGACTAATGACGCAGTGCACAATGCCAACGTATCATAAGCATATTTAATCAGCTAGCCTTTCAATATTTGATATCGGTAACATATGCCGCGAGCTTTCATAATTTGCTCTTCAAGGATTTCTTTGGTGATAGTGGCTAAATGACAAAAAATTTAACGCATATCCAGTAGGGTTGGTTCTTATAGTGTCAGATGGAAGTCTTGACTATATAGGGTGTCTCAAAACACAACGGTAACCTCGTACCAGGCGAGAAGTCTAGTTTATACCAGTTCTGGAAAAAAGAAGAAAAAAATCCATTTTACTTAGGTATAGTTAGTTATGCGATAATAGAGTCCTATATATTTCACTTTTAATATGACATATTTACGAAAAAAAATGTCTGTTATTGCTTAATTATGTTACATGGATTTTTGCATATTTTTTTCCAACTTTGCATATCGCCCGGTACCGGGTTTCCGTTGAGTTTTGGAACGCCTTATATATTTTCGAAACAAAATCTCTACAGCATAACTTATTACAACTATGATAGAGTATTTTACGATAATCACTGTGACATGTGATGTGTGTAGTAGGACAGTCTCATTCTTTCAAAGGTTGACTGGTAGAGCTGGTGGGGTGATAAGCTGGTAGCTGGTGATAAGTTCGCCTTTATCTCAAGTTTGTCAATTGCGTTTCTTCCTTTATTTTTGTAAAATTGTACAAATGGCATAAGATTCTGATACAGTTTCCACTATCTGGTAGAAGTAGATACAGGACCTCTGACAAATAACCGAAAACTTCATCAAAATCTGCAGCTGATTCCTTAAATGACACCACGAAAGTGAGGCGGTTGAAACGCTCGAATATCATCATCATCATTAATTTAAGAGCTTAGCTCTTGTCGGTGGAGTAATCGCCACTCTTTTCGGTTCTCTGCCAGCGTTTTCAGCTCCTGATACGACATGACATTGACTTTTTCCTTGGCTTGATCTATAAATGACCGTCTCGGTCTTCCCCTGCCTCGCCTGCCTTCTGTTCCATCATCATCATCATCTAAGGCGTTACAGCCGCGGGTGGGCCTTAGCCTGGTCCAACTTATTACCCCCAGTTTCTTGGTATTCTGTTCGACGCCGTCCAACCATCTGAGCTTGGGCCTGCCTCTACTTCTGCGGCCTTCCGGCCGACCTTCCAGAAGGCGTTTAGGTACTCTGGCCTCATCCACATGGTTGTTTAACAACAAGTGCGGTGCATATGTATCATGCTTGTTGTAATAGTTAAATAGTTTAAAGTATAATGTCATAAGTTATAACTTATAACAT
This sequence comes from Archips xylosteana, assembly GCA_947563465.1. NCBI lineage: Eukaryota > Metazoa > Arthropoda > Insecta > Lepidoptera > Tortricidae > Archips > Archips xylosteana. Next base: position 17,005,382 of record OX387346.1, read on the forward strand.
AACACTAACCATTTCAAATCTTATTACTAACTATACCTATGTTTAGCGTTGCTTGTAATTTGTAGGTGAGAATAGGCCTTAATAAGGTTTTATACAGAAGCAGTTTTAGGCTTCATGGAAGAAGTTTCGAGAGAAAGTATCCTTCCTTATCCTGCCTTCTGTTCGCCCTTCCAAAATAGTTTGTATGTAACTGTCATGTATCAGATGCCCCAGCACCATAAAATAGTATAAAAAAATATTAGGTAGCTCTTACCTATCGTGGGGTAACTTGGTGAGTGGGAAAGCAAATGGGCTGCATTTTGTCTCCCGCCCACGCCCGCACGCCACCGGGCCCAGTTCGATCCTGGCCACTTCCGCGTCCACGATTTTCTACTAAACCTACAAACGTAGAACGATGGCGATGCCCAGGCTATACTTCATTTAATTTAGAATTAGAAACCACAATAACATTATATTGCGTCTGGTCAACTATTTCTTACCTAGCAAATAGTACAGTACAATAGTCTGGGAGCCGCAAAATAAAATTGTTTTAATGTACCTAACCTTATTTGCGTGTCGTCAATTGTTACTCTATACTCAACGCCGTATATAGATTCCAAAAAAGTTACCAAAGATGGCCGAACGTAACTGACACAAGTGTCATTGTCATTGTGACCTTCCAGATGTAACCAACCCATGCACATTAATTTGACGTATGTAAGCTAATCCTGACAGAATATATCTGTATATAATTTGCATGCTACAAAGCAGAATGTGTAGGATCAAAACTATTATAACGAACATCATTGTAAACCCATATTCGGCAAATAAAGAATTTATTATTATTATTATTTATTATTATTGAGTATAGTACAAATTGTAAAGAGATTAAAGTTCACGAGCCGCAATATAATGTTGTTGTGGATTCTAATTCTAAATTAAATGAAGTACAGATGATTGCATTTCCTTTTGATTTTTTAAAAGTGAAGCATCACATCAATTGTTTATTTATTACAATACAATACAATACAATGACTCTTTATTGTACACCAGGAATAGTAAGCAATACAGAAAACAGGTACACAGAGAGAAAGTTACAAGGTAAGCAATAGGCGGCCTTATCGTTTAAGAGCGATCTCTTCCAGGCAATCCTTTTACATAAAGAAGGAAGGACTAGTTTACAGCAGGTGGTGCATCAACAGTGGATCAGAAAACTAAAACGCAACAAAAATAGTACATCTACTCATGCATATATCGTACATATAATAGGTACACGTCTAAAACAAATATGAGCAGTGGGATAAACAGCCACATATAAATAAACTATAACAAAGCTAATAGCTTTGTTTTTCTACTTCTGTACTTTTCTGTTGTTTAGGTACATGGTCACGAATAATTAAATAAGAACATACCTAGAATGATTTCAGCAAAGTCTATACTTACTCTATTCCCCATAACAGCACTTGTGTCGTAATTTCGTTATAACGATACGCCTAGCTGCCACAGATTGTTAAATGCCTACATTTGTGATGTCACCTATCACACTCAACACTAAAGTCCAGTTTAGATCTGCAAGGAAAACCGTGCAAGTTGCACTGCGTTTGCGCGATTTTCTTGCAGGTATAAACTCTTAAACAAGCAACTGAATTCATGCGGTTTTTATTAAAATTATAACTTTCCGAGATAATTTTTACTGCCGACATAAGAAAAATGTATTTATTTTAATATCGAACGTCAATGAAAAACAAAGTTTACCATAAACAATCACATCTGTCAAATATATGTCAAACATTTTTATATTTTTCACTGGCTCCGCTTGATCACTGTTTGCTTTTGCCATGGTATGCCATAATTAAAGTTAATAAGAAGAAAACATGGACGAAGTAGAAAAAATATTGCATGCAATGGTGTATAATTAGGTCTAAAAAAAATAAAAATATACGCATCGACTTGAGTACCTCCTTAGTTTATTTCGTCGGTTGAAAAACGGCTCGTGCCTCACCTCGTGCTCGTCACTCGCCTTTTAAGACCTCACTTATAAAACCGTTGCACAAAATACTATTTTTTATTAGTCAATATTTTTTTTAGCGTTAGGCACAGTAAGAAACCAATGCGCTGTAAAATTCAAAAATACATACAAAAACACGGAAAAATACAAGTCAAATAAATATTTATGTATTAGAGTTTTTTTATGAATTTCAACTGTCATTGTGACTTTCTTTCATCATCGTCATCCTAGCCTGTATACGTCCCACTGCTGGGCACAGGCCTCTTAATAGAATGAGCAGGCTTCAGCTGCAGATTGAAAATTTCACACAAACCATTGAATTTCTTCTCAGGTGCGTGCAGGTTTCCTTACGATGTTTTCCTTCACCGTAAATCTCATGGTAAATTTCTAATGTACTTTCGCACATAAATTTCAAAAACTATGAGATGCGAGCTTGGACTCGAACCCACACCCTCTGCTTGAGAGTATATGTCAAACCATTAGGCAATCACGGTTTTTTTACTTTCTTATTACTGCTTGTGACTTTCTTTACCGAAATGGATAACCTAATGTATAGGTATTGCTGGAGTACCTTCCCCCCTATTGGTAGAGTACCTTTAGAGTGACATTGTCCCCTTGCGATTGCTTAAGATGTTCAAACTGGAATAGATAACTTTTCTTGGTAAAATAAATAGTCTATCCCTATTGTAATAAACACACAATGTATCGGGTTACATTTGACACTCAAGCCACCGCATACATGCATACGAACGCAACGCGATCGCGTCCGATCGGTCGTAATTGACATGCGATTATATAATCACATCCCGATATCCGCGAGATCACGCATCGAGATGCGATAGCCTTATCCACCGACCACCTGAACCCGTAATGAGACTATTAACATAACACTGCACTAAATATGCAAACGATTCAACGTCTTAACACTGCCTTTTGTGTTATATTGTTTAACAACTTCAACGATTTGTTAATGATGTTTATTGTGATATTAACATTCATATATGTTCAATAAAATTAATGGTCAACATAAAAACAGGTCTCGTGCTAATGTCTCTAACACAGAGCTATGTTCTTACCGCCCGGGAAGATAAACGGCTATGTATAGAGTGATCACATTGTCCGATCGTGTTAAAGACCGGTTGGGTCTGGAGCCGTAACGAGCCTTTCGTATACAATAGACCTCTTAGCGTCATGTGGACGGCCGTCAATCGCGCAGACGTGGACGTCGCCCGAGCGTTGTTGCGTCCGTGTGCGACAGTCCTTATTGTGGCTCAGAGCTAGACTAACAACCATAATCATGCCGATCTCAACTCAAACTCAAAACATATACCTAAGTACCTAATTACTTACTTATTCTTTCTTACAGACTTGCAATAATATCCCACCTATAGCATAGGTATTACCTATGCGTCGTTAGTTCAAACATCTTATGTCAGTGTATAAACTAGAGGTTAATAAAAAAAATATTTTGAAGAGAAATAGTGTAGGCGGGCCGCAGCAAGTCGTTCCAGTTATCACTACCTAAATAGCAAAGCATCGCAATAAATTATGTCCAGTTGTATTACGCTTCCACCGAACGATAAACGATTATAAAAGCAATCATATACGAGCCTCGGTAACATCGACTATGATAACAAAAAACGCGGCGAGTCAGTTCGATTCGTATGAAAATAAAACATATCCAGGGACTGACGTGCGTCCGGCGTCACTTAGCAGCGCTGGAATGATGTGACAGGCCTTGCCGAAACGGATTCCTTTTTATATTTTAAAATTGAAAACAAAACAAAAACTAACGAACTTTCTGTATATGTTCCATTGTGTTCACGTTTTGGAAAAATTTAAATGACCGAATACTGGCCGCGTTTTTGGGTATCGGAATCTCGAATTCGGCGTTTAAATACATACAGTTTCGCGGTTTAGCGCCATGTTTTTTCCATTTTCTGCACATTTCGGCGCGCCGAATGCGACGCGACGCGGTAGATTTTGTGCGATTAAGCCCGGGAGGTCGATAGGAATAAGTTGTTAATGTTAACAGTCTAAATCTTTCGTAAACACCTCGACTGCGAGCATTCTGACGTCTGTGGGAGGCGCACGCATTAACGTTGCAAGCATTGTTTTGCAATTGCTTGCAGTTCAGTCTTCATACAATTAAATTTCATAAGTTGACGTTTGCGATGATCGATTGTAATAACTTTGAGTTTTATCTTATTGCTTTCATATTGATCGTACAGTTTTTTGCGGGGGTCGGCATTTGGAGGAGCGCAGAAGGAATCGATTGCAGATATTTAGAGCGGCAATATGAATGTATTTATTCAGGGCTCAGGGCGGCCTCCGCCTAACAATGCTGCGCTTGTCGCGGCCGCCACGTACGTGCAGGGCTGCTGCTGCTAAATGACATTACAAGTGCTGTTTTAGTTGCTCTAGAAACCTATACTGTAATTGGATAACTTTAAAGATAGTTAATTTTATATTGCAACGACGCGACCACGTTGCGAGTTGACGGCATGGAAAAAACAATTTTTGAAAATTGACATTGGACACCATAGTTTAACAAATTTGGAATACTTACCTAGTTGGCTCTTTCGTCCAATTATAAACAAGCAACTTTAACGATTTTGTAATTGGATGTACTAGGTTCTTAGCAACCCTAAATCCCCGGTCGTGAATCAGGGTTGTCACCGCGGCCCGGTGGTCCCCACGTCACAGTACGCGCGTGCGCCGCGCCCGTTCACATGTATTTCAGTCCTGCCGATTTACATACTATATGTTCGTAAACGTTAAAAAGTACAAAGTTTGAAACTTATTACGGCCATGATTTGTTCGGAAACAATATTTGAAGCCTACGTAATTACCTGCTTATTAAAGAAAGTTTCTTTTTTGTAGGATTTATTGAATTTGCTAAGGGTATAATACGTCTCGTACGGGCATAGGTCCCGCCGCCGGTGTCCTTTTCGTTTTGCGCGCGTTTGGCATTGTGTTTACCGCTTTTACCATTGTTCAGGGCCCATATAAATTGGGCTGCGACGTCCTACACGGTGACAGGTATATTTGAGTCGTCGATTTTGGCCGATAATTAATCCGCATTGTTAAATGAGAGAGCCCACCCTTGTTTACCAATACCGAGGTCGTTAGTCTCTTAACTAATTGCTGTTTTGTGCAACTGTTCATTGAATGCATACCTAATGATGTTATAAGTCTTCTTGTATCGTGAGTAAGGTCATTACGATTATTCTTTAATTAATACTGATATATTCCACAGTTCACACACTATTTTATAGAGGTACAATGTGAATGTGAGACTTAGTAAGTAATGTAAATTGGATAGCACCCCGTCTGTTAAGCTTAGCGTAAATGGTATGAAAGAAGTTTGTGAATTAAATGAAAGCTAATGAGTTTGGCTATTAATTGAAACGAGGCAGTTATTTGTCATGCCATCACGCGTTCAGACAAAAACTAGTAAAATGCATGTTTTTGCAAAAATGTATGGCTTTCCATGTTGAATGTCGTTTCACGGCCACTTAGGGCGGTGGAGTCGGTCAGTAATTAATTGGATGGGCTACATCGCCTCCGTCGTGCATTAGTTTTTGCTTACGCTGACTTCAGTAAAATAGCGAACTAATTTATGCACTTACTTAAGTACTATGGTAAACTTTAAATTCCTTTTAAAATGGTGTTAAAATGCTTATTTAATTTGTTTATGAGTTAATCGCAGCGTATTTCATCTTTGCACTGTTTATTTAATGTGCCTAACTACTTGTACACTGAGAGTAATTAAGTTTTTTTCGTAACCAGTGGCTTTTATCGGCTACAGTGTGTTTGTTCTTCCTAAATTATGCTTTTATCTACGGGCAAATAAAATATATACGCGAACAGTAAAGATAATTCGTTCATAAAAGATAACTATCAATGTAATTATCATGAAGTGTTAATATTAGTCATAATCCTTTAAGCAGATTTAGATTCAAATTCCGTTTTTCGCAATAGGTTATTCTCGCGAATAGAATGACTCGGTTTTAAAATTTAATTCAGATAAATTTCGCTTTAATAGGTCCTCAAAATTTTAAGAACGTAGTTGATGTCTATTTAAAATGTCAAGTGCAAACTGCTTTATGTCAGCTCTGGACAGTTTATTGGTGCTAGTAAAATGGTAAATGTGAGCAAAAATGCCATCCAACAGCCAACGTGCGTCGCACCTGCCTCAGATATACGACTTCTAAACCACGTCCAAATGCACTAAGTAATGTTGGCGGCCATTAGTAGAACTTTAGATGTATAAATGTCACTGGCCGATAACAAAATTTTTGAAATTGGAATGAAATGACACTGGCCACCTGCCTTTCGCTGATATATTGTAAACAATTCAAAGAGGAACACGTTTTGAATGCCTAATGTTGTCTTTTTGTAATACTAGCAGTGTTCAATAAAATAAAAACAAATAACAACTTCTGTTTAGGAATATGATTTTAGAAGTCCGAGAATTAATAGAAACATGCCCGTGCTAATGTTCTGGAATAAAGTAAGCAGGTACGTAGTGTAGAAGATGTAGCAAACGAATTATAATGGTTTTTTAGTTTGGTTTACTTAATTAAATCACAGCTCTGTTTTTCATGCGGCCAGTCTACAAAAGATATTTGTTTACTTTATTATTGGAATGTAATATAATTTTGAAATTTTATTTTTATATTAAGTACCTACATACGGCACTAAACATTATAAGAAAGAAATTGAAAATAAATTACTATGTATTAATAGGAGGTTTATTTGTGTGGCTCGTAAAAGTGCGTCTTATGTAGGTATATCACCAAATAGAGAACACGGTCTCCAAAAGATTTGTCTTAAATAAATACGTAATAAAACGTCGGCGTGATGAGGGGAATTAAAAGTGTATAGCATAGCTTTACGTCAGTCTGATGAGCTGTCAGTAGAGCGAGCTGACTGCCGACTACTGTCCGACATCTCGTCTTTTGGTCGGTAGGCATATAACATAGTTATACTTATAGATATGTTTCGGGGTGCGTGACCTTTCGCGGCGGATTTAAAAGAATTCCGGTTGTTTTAAAATTTCAGTAAATTAAAATAAATTGAAGATAGTGTGGTGTTGGGTTATATAGGTACCGACCGGTAAAAGTTTTGATAATAAAACCAGAAAAACGTCAAAACTTAATATTAAAATTAAATGTAGATAGTTTTTATTTTAAACTTGTATCAGAAATTGCGTGAATTGTACTTATTTATAAGAAGCATCCGGGTACTTATTTGGAAAAACAAATTGTAATCTTAAATCGCATAGATTCTGTCAAGTCTAGTGACATGATATTTTGCATAGGTGTTATTCATACAATGCAAATAAAGACCACACTATAAATTTTGGGGATACCCATGGGAATTCAGAGAAATCTCGTACCTATTTTCAATTCAACTGTCAGAATTAATAGTTCACGCGGACGAAACTTTAGGTAAGACCAGTCGTTTATAAAAAGATCACTGTTAACACGACCTCATTTTTGGTACGTTTTTGGCACAGTGTCTATTGAATACCTACTACCTACTTTATCGTTTATCTGTAGCTATCAAGTCAAAAGTTTGAAGCAGTCAGTAAATATTTGACCATATCAAATTAATTACGTATCATTTAAGAAGATGCCGTCTGTCGGTCGTCATGTCTCGAGCAACCACCCTGGCAGTTTGACGTGACAGTGGTTCAACGCTCGTCTACTCCGAGCGGTCACGAGCGGTACCCGAACATACCCGAACCTCGCATTCCGTGCCACGAGGAGCTTCCCAGAAACATTTCCATTAAAATTGACGTGCCACCAACGTCATATTACCTCGCGCAATTAATTTGCAAGAACGAGAGGCCCGTGTAATGATCTTGTCTCACCCTTCATCGACGCTTATCATTTCTCGTTAAAAAAATGATCCAATTAAACGGCCCGCGAAGCCTCAATAAGTTACCGAAAGCGAGTTAAAAATCTCGCGCACACCCATTGTAATAACGCATGCGCTCTCAATATTAAATTTTAACAAGGTATTAATTAAAAAAACTAAAGCGAAATATCTTTAAATTTTCTCAGGGCGCGCACGGCCCCCTCGCATTATTTTATTTTTAATTCATTTTATTCGGCGTCGGCCGAGCGGCCGGTACGCCCACCGGTGATTTAAAATTTTGATTTATCGACGCGGGCGCAGCGCGGGAGAGCCTAGCATGAGCATGCGCGGTAATTATAAATATGACGCGGTGCTAAACCGCGGACTGACCCACGACCCTCGCTCCCAACGCCGGCGCATTTGCCATTTCGCACTCCTGCGTGCGCCCAATACCTAACTTATTCAGCAAACATGCTCATAAGCTGTTTCGACATACAAACAAGCCTGCATATATTAATCCCACGTGAGAAACTATGATTATAATTCTAAGCATTAAGCGCTGCTATTTTTTGTAAGCAAAACCAACAAGTTTTGAATTCCACCGGGAACAGCATTTGTAATAAATATGTATTTGCTTAACCGATTATAGTGAAATAGCTTTAATGTAATTTCAATAAATGTAGAAGATTACCGAACGAGCGTCTACATAGCGTTAAGTGTATCAGTAGGCAGCTGCTAGTCGTATTTACGACTTCCTTGCGCAGCTTTATTGTAGAACCATTCACTTGCACTGTTCTGTGCTGTGCACCTGTTACGTTTGATTAATTGTTCTAGCCAACCGCAGTGTCATAATAATCGAACCGCTCCCCACGCCTGCAATAAGACTCAGCGATATAATAGTTGTAACTCATACGAAATGTGCAAAAAATTCTCAGTGATACAACCACAGGTTACAGGTTATTAGTGAATAACAAGTTGAATAGAAATGTCATCGTTTGTATTTCCTTTGAGAATATGTTGTTACTTTTTCGCCTTTACTGCATTAACACATTTACTAAATTATGGTACTTGACCAGTAAGATGTACTTACTTAGTTCAATCTGAAACACAATATTTCCATTAACTCATTTTTTGAGCAAAAACTCGAGAGGTACTTTGTTGTCTGAGCCAAGAAAATAAATATAAGGCTTCTTAGCCATATAAGCGCCTCGCGTGAAATTCTATTCCTCTTATTATTAGTTCCGCGAGTAAAAATAATAACTCTACGCAAATGCACTGACTTTATGTTGCAAATGTGCAATCACGTCAAGCTACTAGTTTTAGATATTACGGATATTCCGGTATTCCAATTAACGTCCCGGTCGGCACGGTGCTGCGCATAAGTGATATAATAAGCTACATATCACCTGACAACCGACACGGAGTCCGCAGCGAGTCGTCCATTGGGTATCGCCCCCAGTGTCCTGAGCAGTGTTGCCATTCAATGCAAATTCACACGTTATAAGAAGCGATTCGAGTCAGAATTACCAACGTTTAGTCGCCTCCGGGTCATAATTTCAAGTTACTTTATAATTTTACCGAACTCACGCCTCGTTTGTGTAATTTAGGGACCGTTTATTTCTTTCTGAGGCTAAATTGTAGGGACATAGGTAAGCAATCCATGCACCTGTCCAGGAAAAAACTTTAGTCAACGCTCCACAAGTTAAATAAACGTCGCCCGAGGCGGCAATGGCCGCGGTGGGTGAGCCACAACCCTTGTGATGTAACGACTTGTTTATTTTTATTCAAGAAAAACTAATTTTTGGGTCGATCGACTTTTCTTTGTCACTCGTTGCTATAGTGACGGTCTCCTGAGTAACTCTTTGAACCGTAAGTTTATCTGATTAAAATTTGCCAAACATGCATTTTTGTGGTAGTTTTAAACCTTTTCTACAATTGGTCATCTAATAAGCATGTTAGTTAAAGTGACACAACATTCCTTCTGATCAAACTGTACTACTTTTGTCCCCTCGCTGACGGGACAGAATAACAACAAGAAATAGTTGATCCACCCTTTTACACTCTTCTAACCACAAATCTTCATTGAAGTCTGGAGTTTTAACGTCGCTTCGTAAAAAGTGGAAAGTATCTGTCTTTCTGTCTGTCTGTTACCTCTTCACGCTTAAACCGCCGAACCAATTTAGATGAAATTTGGTACAGTGATAGTTTGAGTCGCGGGAAAGGACATAGGATAGTTTTTATCACAGAAATCATCCATTAAGGGGGTTAAAATGGGGGTGGATTTTTTTATGGGAAATCAATAACCGCTGAACTGATTTAGATGAGATTTGGTATAGAGATAGTTTGAGTTCCGGGAAAGGATAGTTTTTATCTCGGAAAATTGCATAGTTCCCGCGGGATAGCGATAAACTCATTCATTACAGACGGAGTCGCGGGCAAAAGCTAGTATTAACATATAGTTTAGGAGTTTGTGTATCGAATATGTGTAAATAAATATTTCTCTCTCTCTCTCTCTCTATTATTTCTGTGAAAAATCCTTTTGTACTCTTAAGTTTGTTCTTCTCAAGTAAAGTCTGGAGAGCTCATCGAGTTGTTCTGGTGGTATGATTATTTTGTGTTGTTAGAATAATAGTTTGTCCTATTACGGGATAGTGAATACATTAGTCTTAGTGGTAGCTTGACAAATTGACTATGAGCTGACGCTTCCTACGATGGATGTTAAAAAATTATAGCTAACTTTTGTTTTTAATTGTGTGTCTGTCTGTCCATCTGCAGCTTTGAACCGAATCTACTAGATCGATTGCATTAATTCATATGATATGAACTTTCAACGGGATCTATTTTATGAGGTTAATTAGATACTGTACATATCATGCGACTTAACAAATAAAAGGGTTTGATACGAGTATCACTATATACACATTTCAAAGTTTCCCCTTGTCTTTGTTCCAAAATTACGGGTCCGACTCACACTTGGCCGGTTTTTTAAACCACATTGTTTGCTTTAAAATATCCTGGATGTAGTTACCCTATCTGCTCTTAAGGGCCTTCGAACTGTCAGGCGAGGACAGGCGATGATGCATGCACCGCCTGCGCATCTCGCCTCCATCGATCAGGCGCAAGCGTCCCACTTATCTTCTTGTTTTACGTATAACACGCCATTTTCTAAATGCAAAATATTATCGCACCATTAAACGAGTACATTAGAAATGAACAAAGATTATCGATACCGGAAATTCGGGTTAATTTAAACTTGGACGATAACTTTAACCGAATAAAAACAATATTCAATATTTGTTTTCACCATTTCATTTAAACAATTTTTTTAAATCACATTCTGTTTGTTGGTAATTGCTTTGATTGGTAAACTTCAAATTTAACGTTAGAGATATAATAACCTGACTTTAGGCAAATGCTAGCCGTTCAATAATACTGTGATCTACTGATACTTCTTATCTTACTTCTTACTATCTTTCTTAGGCTGGGTTTTACCAAACTTTTATTGCGAGAATAACGCTTAGTTAGTAATTTAATTAATTAGTATCTATTTCTTATTATTCGTAGATTAAGTTCTTATTTACTTATTTTTTACATTGCTTTGAAATTATATTAAGTCCGCTATCTTTGGTAATTTCTAATGAATCCAATTTTAGATAAGATTGAGTACCTAGTTAGACTCCTGTGATTAAATAATCACCTAGAACTTAATTCGGACTTTGTAAAATTTAACTTCTCTACTCGCCGGTAGATGGGGTTGCATTGTACGCCTTTTATGTTATAATAATAATAACCGCATGTGTCGCATTAAAGGCATAAGTTCGCCTTTGTACATGTATGTCAAAGGTTGTCATTTCAATAGTGTTCTTCTTTATTTTTGTACAATTACATACTAACAATCAATTCTAGGCGTAGTAATCTCCAAAAACACAAACGTTCCATACACTATGACGTTAACCTATAAAAACATTACACACCTTTATTAAGGACTGCATGAAATGTGGAAGAATCATTTAACTTTACGTTTCTTACCTAATTAATCTAAAGTTATTTCAATCGTTAATTTTTTCACGACTGCAAAACATAAAAATTAATTGCCAATTTCAAATTTTCATTACTCGACATGCCAATGATTTTATAGAAAACTGTTAGTGTAAATTATTCTGTTTTATAATAATACATTAGGTACTAACAAATATAACAATTTTATGATATTGAACATAATATTGGTTGAGTAGCTCCGTACGGCATTCTGTGGTACGGCGGAGAGCTTGAGTATCGCGGTATGATACTAGTGGCGCCATCCATCAAAGTCCCGGTGAACTATTTACTATGTAGTCGCGTTATTGATTTTTTTATTCAATGTTTTATTGCATAATTATAGAACTGTCTTTATCTAGTGGCAATAGAAAAGAGTTATCATCGCGTGTTGCAAAGCTTTTACTTTGTTGTGGTCATTGTAATTGTTGCTATAGTATTGACAGTTCTACCTAGTTTGTAAAGTTTGTAGGAGACCACGCTGCTGTAAAGACCACGAAAACTGACAGATTTTTTAGTCAATACATAAGCTTAAGGCAAATCTCTACGCAATATCATTGTGTTTATAGCACCCTTGTCAATAAATAACTATGGTCACAATAAATCGAGCACCTTGCTAGATACAACCGGTAGCCACGGATGAACCACTACGATAGAAAAAACTGACAGTAAATTATCATTGGCCGTGGACTAAAGTACGTAGTTTGTTTAGTGTCAGTGGTCTCTAGCGTTTTTCACAAACAACTGAGCGTCGTAAAACGTTGTCAAATTCCTTAAAGGAGCAGGAGTTTACCATCATGAATGACTCGACGGCTCGGCGGTGTGTTGATTACGAGCCGAATGTACGTCGATGGTAATCTCCGTGCGAGCGGCTGGCGGTTTGATGTGTCAATCGGGCCGCGCGTCGATCGGTATCGCTCGATAGCTCCTATTGGGCAACCGCCACGCTTTGTTATCCTAACGGATTTATAAAATTCGACGGCCCATGAACCGAAAACGAACGGACAATACCGACGGACTTTCTTATTGCTGTCAAACGCTGACGTTTCATGATTCGATGTCCAAGTTTGAATTCGCGTCGGAACTAGCCGGTGACCTACCTCGAGCCACGTGTAAAAAAGCGCAAAAGAAACTGAGCTTTGATGTGGCAGCCATTGACTTTTGAACCTTCCGGACGTAAATTCCTGGACCGTAAGGCTAATGCGTATCTTAGTTATGGAGTACGCAGCAGTTTTGTCTGCGATCAAATAAATCGTTAAGCGAATTTCCCAACATGGCTTCCGCGCCGGCGGAGGCGAGGGGGCGGCGCGGTGCATCTTGGCATGGAAACTGAAAAATTACGAGTCTCTCTTTTGTTTTTATGATCGCTTCGACGCTACACACCGGTCGCGGGCGAGGCGATAAACTCCGAGCGACGCGATCGACAACCGTCGATACAGGAATTTTGAGATGTCCTTTGTTTTTAGTAAGAGGGTAGACAGTATTTAAAGCTGTCGTAAGTTAAATTTATGTGTGAACTATTAACTTTTTTATGGGGAGAATATCCTCAATGTCCTTTCCTTTGCGCGTTTTTGTCGAGAATGTTTGAACATAGTGATACAAAAAGATACACGTAACTACAAAAAGTGCTCAGAGTCTAGTCACTACATCACTTCTGCCGACCCTCGCTCTATTCCAAGAACCTTCCTCCCACAATAACTAACCCCTTTATACCTAAATGACACTCACACCGCGAAACCACTACATCGCCGTATTCCTGAAACAAGTGTGGTGTGAGTGAACACGATGAAAATCTTTATTTTCACGCTCTATCTCTCTTTATCTAATCGCTCCGGGCAGATAAGGACGGAGTGCCGGAAAAACTGGTGCGGGGCGAGGGGTAAAGGCTACATCGATTCCGCGCTTTCACTGCTAGGGGCCGTGTAAACCTTTAAAAACAGCGCGTTTGCTGTGCGATTGTCATCTCTAAACTTAAACGAGTAAGAGGCAAATTTGGATACAGAAACCGCGCTGGTAAATGGATTGCCTCCCCCTTGGGGGTTCTCGTAGTGGGATCTAGATGGCGTAGATATGCTGATACGCGGCGCGGTGTGCGTCGCGACGCCGCGCCTGTGTGCGTGCGCGCCACGCTGCGTCCGCGTGTGGGTAGGCAGGAACATAGAGAGGTGCTTCCGGGTAGGTTAAATTTTGCTTGTGTTTGCGAATATATGAGGGGATGTCGGTAACCATCCCTTTTTGCAATATAATTTTATGTTTAGGCGTAGATAGGTAGATAGATTAGGGAAGACGGAGGCTGTGATTTGATTAGATTAGGAGGTGTTTGCTGAGGGCCGGGGGAGATAAGGCTGATTGGATCGCGGGAGGGCCGGGCTTTATGGAAATATGTTTTTAATGTGGGTGCTTTATTGAATTAGCCGAATTTGTATTAAGTGATGCGTGATAATCTGCTTGTGTGCTTGGTGGCGATAAAGTTGGTGAATAAAATTACCAGTTGAATATTGGATTCGATCTGTTTTATAACATTATCAATTAACATCGATTTAAATGCTAGCTTGACTGCTCTTTTCAACGGTAGTGTTATGGTTCAAGCATGGTCATTTTGTATTATTAGACACTAAACTTACATGCGTGGCTTCACTCCCTTTCCCTATATTGTGGGAAATTTGCAAATTCCATCCTTAGCGCTCACTTACATGATAAAAAGAAGCCCTGAATCAAATGTTAAAGTCCTAATTCCAGTGAGTACATACTTTATGCTTAGATTATTTATACACTAGATAGAGCTTCGGCGGCATGAAAACGTCCCGAAAAATATAAGCCAACTTGGCTTATATGTCATTTGCCTCCCTTCAGTTTGAATGACGTAACGCGATCGTAATATGAAGCTGTCAAAAGAAATTTGTGGACGTTTTTTATCGCAATGTTTGCTACTGACACTCTATCTAGTGCATAAATAATCTAAGACTTTATGCTATCCATTGATATAATCATTCATTCAGTTTATCCTTGTATGTTTATGTATGTAAGTATATATTTAATTAAAACATGCCTGACCTAATTATCGTACTCGTACGACCAATAAATGGCATTAGAAAACTTTCCTTTGTAAATGACAATGACGTACATTTATCTGATTTACGTCTATTGCAAAGACACGTAAACTGTTCACTTGATAGGGTCGTGTGTCTATTATAATCCTTGCGCCGGTCCGCGGCTACAAAGCCTTGTTTTTGTCCATGTCACCCAACAATGGAGCCTCTTGATATTGTCACAGCGCATGCTCTTTTGAGTTTACACTACACTGAAAATTAGAGTACCAACACAACAATATGCACTGGATTTACCTATGTGTACGCTCAGACCAGCTTTTTATCTTTGTCGGTATGTTTTATAGTGTTTTTACGTCTGCGTGATATCGATCCCGGAATGCTGTTGACAGTGAAATGGGTTTAACAATTAATAACCCTCTTCGGGAGCAGCACAAGTGCACGCATACTCGGCATTCCTTATCTAGATTCCTCTAGTAGGGATTTTCGGCCATATACGACCTTTCGTCGGCGCGCCGCGTCGTGACTCCAAATAACGAATGACCCAAATAAAAAATAATCTCTGTCGTAAAATTTACGAGTTTTCCAGCCATTTCAGCGTTTGAGGAGAGAAAGTAATTCGCCCATAAAATTACGAGTAAACAGCCGTTTTTCCACGGAAATAAAACCGCCCCCTTCGCCGCCGGTTGACTCCTGTAATCGGCTTAGTCGGAGCCCTCTGATTTACTGGTCTCCCCTGGGCCGGGATGATGCACGCCGACCGTTATAACTTGATGAGAAACCTTATCTGCAGATTATAAAATCGGTTTCGGGTAATTGAGTCATAAAATCTAGAGACCTAATTTCTACATTATCTGATTAACTGTAAATAAAACGCGTTATTTAACTGTCCATCCCCAGTAACTGCGCAACTTAACTCATGGCTAATCGTAACAAGGTATATACAATGACGCACACGGAATCCACTCGATTTACTCGTGGCAGTGGGAAGAAAAAGTGTCAGTGGATGGGTCGGCTAATATGGCGAGCTCTAATCTTATTCCGACACAAAGGAGCTGCCATGACGGGGCGAATACTAACGCGAACCATTTAATATTTCGATATTCCAATATGAAGCTGTTCCTTCGTGCACGCTACTAACGCACACACCTACTTTTCGTTTTTATGTATTTCTTACACTTATGTTATGATTCTTTAGAAGGATGTAGATTTATAAATACCCTAGTGTCACTGATCAGTTACTTTAAATGGACCAAACGCAATAAGCTCTATCAGTAACTATCAGAGTAGTATTGGAGTGAACGATGATATATGGATCAGCAGTGGTACTCGATTTTAGTTACGGAGAAGCAAGAAGCGATGTCTCGAGTAGTGTGCCTTGTGATGCTTCACGACCTCAATACTTTTTGTTCGATAAAATGACATGACAAATTAATGGATTTATTATGAGTTGGATTGCGTTCTCTCGTTTTATTTTCGTGTCGGTTTGGGACGAATGCATTTTTAATTGAGTGAGGCACTTTTGTGGACTGTATAAAACGGCCACCGCATGCCGTGGATATTTTTTATTTGATTGACGGGTAGTAATGGGCAGGTGCGTAAGAGGCCGGCGATGGCTACCTCGCTTTTTAGATTCGACGTTCGACGTTAGTTTTTGTCCGGCTGTCTTTTTGCGACTCGATTTTGTCATGTTTTATGCTGATTGTTTTAACCAGTATTAATGGGGTACTAAATTTGCGTGTCAGTTTACATATTTTATGTAATGGAACGTTTGCCTCAATAACAATTCGGGTGACGTTGACAGAGACTTATATGTAACTGTGTGTTTTCCATTTGAGACAGATTAGGGTCTACCTAATATAAAAATAAAGCCGAATTACTTAACATGTTACACGTCAAAATTATCTTTGTCACCATCAATACCCCATGTACATACGTTTGCAAATTTGAACTGTTATACTTTTCTTGAAATGCTCATATGCTTTTGTAAATATCTTCTGTATATTGTCAGGTATAGTCAACGAAAAAATTCCCACCCTAAGGTTCAATGTCAGTTGTATGGCTTAAAAAATCAAAGCCCATTTTCACTTACAAGTCAATGTGCCAATCAGTCGTATTGTTTTTATTCTGATGTAGGAACTACTTGGTGGACTATACGTTAACTGTGTTTGTAGTATTGCTGTTATAACCGATTGAGTATAGCCCTACCATTTTGTTAACAGTCGCTACAGAGTGCAGCACGACGGGCGGGGACGTCCTGTGCAAACTGCAAGACGACGACGACGACGTTATGGCGACGGAACCAGAACGGGGAACCCGTCTGCAACGCGTGTGGACTCTACTATAAATTACATAATGTGAGTACCTACAACATACTGAAACTACCTTTTACCATGAGCATTAAAATTACAGCTAGAAACAAAGATTTTTTTTTCTTAAATCTGTACATAGAGCTAATAATTAGTAAATGATAATATCAAGCGAGCTATAAGCGCTACACGCTTAAATTTAATTGCTAAAAGACCATACTTTTTTAATGGTAACGAGTGCCAACCATAATATATTATAGTAAAACCTGTGAAAACAAAAATAAGCATGTGTGTGTGTGTGTGTTAATTTATAGTTGAAGAATTAGAAAAGCGGCGACATCAATGTTGGAAATATTTGTATATATAATTATTTAATTATTAGGTTTGTGAGACCGGTTAAAGATCGAAAATGTTTTCAGAAATTAGAAACATCTAAATCGGGAAATTCACCCATGCCCTCATTGATATTTTTGTAGTTTCTCAGATTAATCAAATATGATAAGCGTACAAATGAAAAAAAAAAAAACCTGTTGTGTCAGTTAACGACGATATGTCAGTCCTTATAATTCATTTGAAGTTATGCCATCACTAATGGCTACAACCTTTATCTAGACAAATTCAAAAGTTAAAGGTTAACCATTAAATACAATTACAGACACTAATTAAAGTTCCCTTTCGCAAGCGATACGCATATTAATATCAGAAATTAAACATCTATTGTACCATTTAGGGGAGACCGAGGACAGTTGACACAGAGGAGAGTAGACACAACGTCGATTTTTAGAACTTATTAACTGCTAGCGAGCTCACAATAGCGCGCGTTTGATAGCTAGAGACTTGAACTAAAAAACGCGCTATTGCGAGCTCTCTAGCAGTTAATAAGTTCTAAAAAAATCGACGTTGTTTCTACTCTCCTCTGTGTCAACTGCCCTCGGTCTCCCCTACTATAATTAATTAAATTCATTTTCACCTATTCAATCATTTATTTTTAACGAAACATCTAAATGTTTGATTTGTTTTAGCCAATCACAAAAAGTAAAAATTAATTTAGTTAAGATGCTGATAAATTTGCGAAATACTGATAACTTCTAAATTACTGAAGTCTTTATGCACAAAAAGATAAGACCTGCCTTACTGACTTATTCATCAACGTGCCCAATTGTTTGGGCTCGGACCTTGAATACTGAAATGTAGCATAGAAGTTTCAGTTACGATTTAGACAAGGATTTCGGACGACTTTATCGAAATTTCCACGGGATATAGAATTCTTCCACATTTATTTAAAATACTCATATTCACGTCAAGGAAAATATTTTTGTTATTCAGTCAAGTTATCTTGCATTTGTAGTATAATATCCATGATTTTCACCTGCTTAACGCAAATTTCCCTGTCAATGGTTTTAAAAAAGCTTCGGTCCCCAAGTTTAGTTAATGCCCGGTCCCCAAGGGTTGCTCCCTCGGGATGAGTTGACAGTATCTTGGTGACAGATAACTCGGGGTCCGCAGTCAAACGGGGCACCCCTGAGCCGGGCTAATGTGTCATAAAACCCTATACGATTGTCTCAAATGAATTACTGCCGCGCGGATAACATCAGACGTTAAATAAAGTATCGGGGACACGTTTTAATTAAAGCATCTATGAGGGGCCAAGAACAATTTGAGGTTTTAAAAATTAAAATCGTATAGCCTTTTATACAGTAAAAAAATCGCGTTTAACTGTTTATGAAACACATAAACTGTAATCATACGATAATTTATTTAATCTTCTTATTTAGAATTTGCTTTTATAAACAAAAGTTATAAACTTTCACTATAATTCCGACCGATCGATACAATCCGTACTTAAATAAGTACACAGTCTTAGTGAAATAAATAGGATTTACTGTATTTTTAGATTAAGAACATTAAATGGAATACTAGCCAATTTATTCTCACGGCTCTTAGGGCCCCAAAAAACAATCGAAAATCGCTTGATCCCGGTCGATTCGAAAGAATATCAAACACGGGGCGGGAACGCAACAATGACAAAAATTAACTGTCAAAGGGACCTTTCGGAGGGCACTCGAGATTTTTTTCTGTTGAAATGTATACTTGGATACCTATTGTGTATTGTTATTTGGTATAATTATTCGGAAGGAGCTACAAAAGCAATGGCAGTGCTACTTCAGAAGCTAAAGGCATAATGACGGGCGTGTAGAGTAGCGCTGTGCCTCCTTCTCATACATATTTATACAGTTGCGTCGCTCGCTGCACAATTGCGAGGACTATTTTTAATTTGCCACTGAAATTATACACTAAGTTTGTTAAATGTGCAATAAATATCGTGTACACTTTATTGGATGACTCTAGTTGTAAATTACGTGAGCACATTTCCTAAGTGAATGTTTTGTTATTCATTACGGCACATAACTTTTTGTACTTTTTATTAATTGATAGTAACTAGATCTATTAAAAAATATATTTTATCACAATGATCATATTAATGTAAAACATATACGACTGCTTTTAAAAAATAAATTAATCGTTATATATGTAACTAATTACCAAAGAAATTTTAAATACTTGGTTCCCAAATTATTGTAAATAGAGTGTAAAGGTGAAAGTTCACATCGTGAGTCCTGGCTTAGATTTTTTTCTGGTTTCCTTAGAAATGCTTTTTCTCTACAAAGCATAATCAAAATAGTGATGCCTCATAAATCAATTTGAGCGTACAAATTGTCAAACAAACACCGAAATCACACAAAGCAAAACGAAACAAGAATCAATCTCGTCGATTTACTTTGTAAATTTCTTTAACAATGTGTAAATAAATACAGTATAATAAGTCGGGTCCGAGGCGGATACATCGTGATCGATTTCACTCAAAAAACGCAATTCATACAACAAAGCACGAGCGCATTGTGATGCCGACGTCACTACTGCGCCTCGCACTATGGTCTTGATACTTCAGTTTTAAATAAGTTTGTTATGATTACAGCTAAGTGCCATTTTCTGTTAATCTTAGATCATTTTTACGACCGGATGGCCGAGTGGTTAGCGAACCTGACTCGAAGCTTGAGGGTCTGGGTTCGATCCCCGTTAGTTATAGTTAGGTACATTATTATGATTATGTTTATCCGGTATACTAACTAGATAAATAAGACACCAATTGACCGAGTCCCAAACTAAGTAAAGCTTGTACTATGGGTTAGTACCCAGTAGTTATTTATCTTAATAAGAAAAGATAACAAAAATATTTATTTATTTATTATTATTATTATTTATTTATCGACAAAGTTAGTAGACGATTTTTCATACAGATTTTATTTTAAATCCAACCAATAAATGTAAAGTTCAAAAAATTACTTTTCGCGTACAAACATCTCCCCCTATGACGCCTGAACACCATAATATCTACGAGAACCATCGTCGATAAATCACCAAAATTTTGTATAAAACTGATCCAGATATTGATCTGGATTAATTGTAAAACGATTTCGAAAAATTGTGAACATTTAAAGTCAAAGTCAAAATATCATTCGTGATTGTGGTCAAACGCAAAGCAAGCCTATATTGTATAAAAAAAGACAAACTTTTTCCTTACCAAGGATCAAACTGATTCGCCACACTACTCTGCACCGACAATGCACTCAAGTATGTTTACTCTAAATATATCCTTCAAATGTTCTACGACTTGAAACTACCCGAACACGCCACTTGCCTCCAAGCCGTCTCAAGGACCAAGTTCTTTTGTATTATTGTTTTTAATAACAACATTTGATTAGGTCTTTTTATCGAGAGCTATGGGAATGCGCCGCATTTAGTCGTGAGTTGACTCTTAGTTAGGAATGATTATGCAGATGTTTAATGTCCCTTAAAAAACCTTTAAAATGCGATTTTTTTAAAGTCAGTTCCATAGGGTGTTTATGACGATGCAGTTTTTGATATCGCCCTGGGAATAAAAACCGTGTAGGTATCAATTGAAAGCGATTGAAAATAAATTATTTATTTGGCCATCCACAATGGGTAATAGGATTACTGTAGGTGCGTGGGTTCGATTCCCGTCAGCCGACCGCAATAAGCCATTACAAAGCTCCGGCCGTCTGTTGAAGTTTTTATAAATTTGTTTATTTAATTTATCACGCTCGTTTATTCGTTACTTCCTCCGACTATACTCGATTAGGTTTTTGTGGTTTGTAACTATTCAATTTTTTTTGACGACCTTCTTAATCTTTCGATGAAATGGCGTTTAAGTTTTTTTGATTGTTCGATTGTTTTCTATTTTACCTTATCGACGGGCTTAATCTTGCTATTAAAATTATGCCAATACTTGTATATGTAGGATCACGTTCTAAGAATGAAATGAAATATTCCAAGTGACTGCGTTTTACTATCTCTAAATACTTAATTGGAACATAGCTACTAACTTTAAAAGCATAAAACAAATTAGAACACACGAGACATTTTAAAACTAGCTGGATGCATTAAGTGCCTTCCATACAAAAGTATTGGATTACCGACTTGTATTGAGCGCTAGAGAGAGCGCCCATAATAACAGCTCAAATGATACATTTGGAATACAATGGGGCGATCAATTCAATTTTTGAATCGAGAACGCTCTTCTAGCTCGCTTTTTTATTTTTTCTTTCGTCTAAAGTGCTGTTTTGTTCAGCCAGCATCCGAGGGAATTTGACAGTCACTGTTTTTTCTCATGTTTTTCTTTTATGCCAGTCGCACTAAAGGAGCATTAGGTTTTTAATGTTAGGTTATGGATACAAAAATAAATCACTCGTTCCGAACGGATAGAGGTATCGATTAATATCACCTTAGTGTGGCGTATTTTTTAAAGGCCAAAGGATTTATGTTTTTTATTTGATCGAAATAGGTATCGCAATGTGATTTGGAAATTGTGATCATTTTTTAAATTAAATAGCGTTAAATTTCCTCATTACATTACATTGAGACTGGCTAGTGGCCAAACGGCCGGTTCGTTGGGCGTATGTTATAATGACATCAATTTGAATATTCAACATTGAACAGCTATCTCATTTACATAAGTTCGGCCGTTGAATTTGTAGCGATGCAAATGTCGTTCGCTACACTAATTGTGGTGTTCATTGTTACCAAGTTTTGCGAGTTTGAGTGGAAAATTTTACCTCGCGTGATCGTATGTGGTCGGGTTTCAAATAATCTAGCACAGCTCTAGTAGCTCATTAATTAGGTTGGTGCAGTAACTATTTTTTTATAATATAGCGTAAGGTATCGATAAACCAGAAACGAAGAAACATATTTTTTTTTTATAAATCTAGTGGCCCGTAGCATAACTCACAGTAAAAGCGTATCATAATCTTAATATTACTCTTTGGTGTAACACCGGGAAAGTCATAATTTCGATGGAGCGATAAAAGTTTTTCTATTAAGAAAACACCTAATTTCGCCAAAAAGTGATCGTGTAAAAACCTTTATAAAAGAAATAAGAGCGGGTGTTCGCGCAGTAGGCCGGAAAGATTTTATCTGTTGGCAATACAGAAAAAATGGCGCCCACCGGAAGTGTCCGAGCGCGGCGCGTTACTATTTTTTTTTCTTTTTGTTTTAAATGGCTTTTTCCCGGCAGCGTTTGGCCGGAAATGCGTTTGCGTAGAGCTGCCCCACATAGCCGAATATGTCCGATTACCTTTATACGCAATTGTGATTCTTCGTCCGATACTTTAGGGCGACTTGTCGCTCGGCGCAGGCGGCGGCCGGCGAACGGGCCGCTAAATAGAATGTTTTTATTCATGAGTCTTAAGCTCCCATTCTGTTTAGTGAGCGATTCCCAGCTGATTTACTGTCTTAGTAATAAATTTTCAGAAAATGGGCGTCGCAATTCGAGAAACTATCCGATTTTAATTAGAACTGTAATTGAAACGGAGCTTTATCGATATAAATGCCGAAAACATCTACTTGAACTACCTACTTATCTCTAATATATAAAAATCTCGTGTCACGGTGTTTGTTACCGAACTCCTCCGAAATGGCTTGACCGATCTTTATGAAACTTTTTTCTCTGTATTCGGTAGGTCTGAGAATAGGTCGTAGGCTATTTTTTATACCCCAAGGTGATATAAGGGAAAACAACGTTTGCAGGGTCAGCTAGTTAACTTATAATATTCTGCATAACCGCACTTTTAGTTGACTAATTGTAACAAATCTATTCCGTTTTTAACTTAAATGCTGTGGGTTTTAAATAAAAAATGAATAAAAATAGCAGCTGCAAATCAGACCCTGATCGGACAGACGATAATACACTGTGTCCTTGCACAAAACAATTATGGCGCTTAGGTCGCGCAAGATTTGTGCAATAGGCACTTTGTCACAAGCTTTTGTCACCAGAAATGGAGATTTTAGGTTTTGATATCGATACTTGAGAAAAGACCGTTGTGTCATGACAGATGCATGCGGTCACGACTAGGGGTTCTTGCTGAAACATTGTTTTAACTTTAACTATACTGCCGGCAGAAATAGATTTTGTTATACGGCGGACAAGGAAATTACAAATATCGTCTTAGGTGCATGGAAATAGCGAAATAGAATGATACCATTTAGAAGCAAAAAACAGCTGTGATGATTAAGTTGACTGAATTGACCTATTAATTGGCTATAGCCTCTCATGCAGAGGGTATTGTGGGTTCGAAGTTTCGAACCCGAGTCCGCAACTCTGCGTTTTTCGGAATAACATTCGAAATTAACTATGAGCTTTTCACTGAAGGAAAATATCGTGAACAAATTAGGAAACACCTGCAAAATTGTGTCTGTGAGCTTCCAAATCCGCACTGGACAAGAATGGGAACTACAGGCCAAATACTTCTAACCTGAGGAGAGGCTTGTTCTCAGCAGCTGGACGTATAGGCATATGCCCGAGATGATTAATGGAGCCAATTTGGTCCCAGAGTCAATCGGAGAAAGAATTGTCAAAATTTTAGATACATT
Source organism: Archips xylosteana (assembly GCA_947563465.1). Classification (NCBI taxonomy): domain Eukaryota; kingdom Metazoa; phylum Arthropoda; class Insecta; order Lepidoptera; family Tortricidae; genus Archips; species Archips xylosteana. Next base: position 17,029,576 of record OX387346.1, read on the forward strand.
GAAAGTTGTGCTCAAAAGTACATAAATTAAAGAATTTCAATTATACAAATCGTCTGCGTGGATGTGAAGGAAACGAGGAGAAATATTAAGTCGTTATATATCTATATTTAACATGAGTGTGGTCTTAATACATTGGCTTATCTTAAATAGTGGTCGTACCTAGCAACAGCGGGCTACTGCTGGCAGTGGGTAATTAGGCGATTAGACGCCGAGCAGAGATGATCGCAGATCTGGCCCGCCGCCACACTATCAGCGCCATCTAGCGTGATCTACGGATGCTCCGACCAAACCACTGCACTCACTTTTTGTACCAACTAAAAATACACCCCAAATTAAAAAGCTTAACCTCTTAAGTAGTCGGATCGAACAGTAATGTCGAGACAAAGCAAAGTAATTAACTCACAGTCTATCAAGCCAGCCAACCTATTAGTGTTATGCGCCTGATTGCGTCCACGAGAGAGTTTGGGCCGTTACCCCTCCGGTACATCTGTAAACATCTTCGAGATAAGCATCTGACGTTTGACACAAAGCGCGGTTGCGAGAGATACTATCTCCAACTATCCGAGTGCCCCCTCGCTCCCCTACTTCCTCGACGCTCCGTCTAATTATTTATTTATGTCCGCCTATCATACCATCGATGCGCTTGAGTGCAAAACTTTGCGGAGCTCTGATTTACACGAATTTAAAATTAGAACCAGAGCCGCGTTATCATCTAGGTGATCTCGGTGACAGCTGAAATTAGTGCAAATGTAGCTACGTTAGGTAGGTATTATTCCGTTTTTTTAATTGTCTTTTGTGCAAAGGATTTTAAGACATACAGTTTTTTTTAAGCCACTGTTTACTTCTATTCAAAGCTTTCAAATTGTAAGTGCTTCTTACCCATTGTCCATCTTGCGAACACAAAGATAAGATGCGTTTGCAACAATGTCTAATCCTTCGTAAGTTACAAACGTTCGTATTAATCCTCTCCCTGAGCCCTTGTTTTCTATTTCTAAGATTTTTGCAATCAGTTTTCGGATAAACCAATGAAGCAAGGGTGAAGCGGGTGCGCCTTTGTGCGTGGTCAATAAAAAGTTCGTTTTACGCGCAACCGTCAAAAGAGAATTAATGTACAAAAAACTTTTATGACATCTCACTCATACAAAGTGGCCAAGTCAAGGTGTAATTTGATTGAAAGCACCAAAAAAGTCTTATAATCATATAATAAGTGGTGGAATAATTACCGGGGACTTAGAGCAGGTGCTACGAGCAGCGCACGCGCCGCCGGCCGCGCGCCCGTCGCTACTTCTCGGTCAAATGTATCAGTGTAAAAGAAAAGTTAAATTAAATTATATTGTTACAAATCAATGTCGTATCTTATTTAATTTCTAAGCGTCATAAAAGTTATTAATTTCAAAAGGGGAGAGAGAGAGAGAGTTTTATTTATATATATTCGATACACAGGAGAAAAATACATTTGGCAGGAAAATATACAAAAAAAAAAAATCGGATTGTATAAATTAGGCCCCACGCAGCATATGTTGCAGCAAGGCGGTGCGCGGTTTTTGGTCCAAAGTTTTGTCTATGAAATTAGGTATTTTTTATGATTTTGTCGGATACTAAGCACAGGTAGGTACTAGTGGCGTGCTGGTACCGTAACAACTGGATTGCCAGCGGGTTGCCTAATTTTTCACTCCACATTAATGCTTACAACTAAAAAGTAGACCAGCCTATATAACTGCCCAGCTGAGGTTGTCTTTTTACAGAGACTGTTATGTTGAATTATCTGTACGTCATTATCAAAACGTAAAAAGATTATATTTTGATTTACTGAATAAACCTTGTATTACCATTTTAAACTTAATTATTCGAAACGGTACAAAATTGAGACTGTCATGCCACGCATGCGCGTACACATTTTCGATAGCATACAAATGCATGTCCATAACTGTACTATAGCGTTTCTTTATAATAAAATATATTGCATTACTTATATGTGTTTTCAATTCCAAAATAATGAACAAGTCATAGCAGTCATAAAACTTAAATTGAACTTTTATTAATTCTCCGAAAATGGTTTCAGATAGTTTCCATTTAAGGACAATAGTATTTCAAATTGCAAATTGATTTAATCAAATTTAACAAAACTACCAACTCGACTAGTGTAGTGCTTAACTCATCCATAGTCGAGAAGCTGTTTTAGTTTGTGTCGATGTCGACAGTTATGAGTAGTCGTTGGCGGGCTCGTATGAATTAGTGTAGCATGGTAGCACTGTGAGATTTAGTGCGGACGCGGCCCAGCTCTAATTGGACCGGGTTCGATGCCACGGGCAAAACATTTAAATTTATTGTTTTCCATAATTGTTTTTGAGATGTGAACCAAGTGATGTCCTGCCACATATACTATCTTCATTACAAATATGTTAGAAAACTATCGTGGAGATATTTGAAGCAAATATTTCACTCCTTGTTAACGTTCACTATTTCAAAATGTCGGTTGCTATTATTATTTACAACCTATTAAATTGCAAATAGCTGCATCGACACTCTGTGCAATAAATTAACAGTAGCGACAACTAACTTGAGTAAGTGTAAGTTTAAATAGTTTTCGTATGAATTTTAGCAGTTGTTGCAACTACGACAGGGATAATGGTGCAAACAAAGGTTATTCGTGATTTACAACAAAGGATGATTAAATAAAAAAAAGTTTTCCATCGATATATTTTATCGACTTTTCGCAGTATCAATACAGAAATAATTTATCAATCAGATTTGATTTACGCTAGCTCCCGTCGGCGTCAACACTTGCTTTGTATCGATACGTGAGAACTAATTAACGACGATAAACAAAACAAATTTCATCGTGAAGATAAACGATTAAGGTTCATCTGAGAATAAACGCCATAAAAACATTCAGTGACGATTGAGATGCTATTTTGTTTAAGATTAATTTAGTATTTGGATTAAGTGATGGAAGAAGAAAGAGAAGATTATTAAATGATAGGCAGGCAGGCATTAGAATTTGTTTTGATTTGGACTGTGGATATAGGTAGTTACAAAAGAATAAGATGACAAACATAATTGTCACTGTAAGGAAAATAATTATAAGTCATGTTTATGGCTTGTCAACGTGTGCTAATGCTAACCACACATTCAACCGTCGATTTTTTAACGCAGCATTTGTAGCATTATCAACCGTATAGCTAAGGAGTGAAATTCCCTGCCTGCGACTGTGTTCCCTGAACACTACAATCTGGCCGTTTTCAAGTCTAGGGTGAGTGGGCATTTATTAGGCAAGCTTCTTCGCTTCCCATCAAGCGAGATTGTGGTCAAACGCAAGCCTATATTTTATAAAAAAATACATATATCGATAATCCATTTAACTGATTTTAATAATTTACTTTAGGTAGGGAAGTACGAGTATCCAATTTGATAATTATTTTTTTACTGCTACGCAACAACAACTGCACTATAAATTAGCGATGTCGATAAATTCGGCGGCGTATAAATCGTCATTTCAATTACCCCGGGAGCAGCTGTCCGCGGCTCCCGCAAGAGTATTTATTTTAATCATGTGCACACATCAAAACCGCAGTGTTTTATCGACATCTTCGAGCACATCCTTAATTACTAAAATGTTATTTAAAGAGGCTTTGACAGCTTTTGGGAATTCACGGAAGTTCAATCAATTTTATTTAGGGTTTTGGATATCAAAAGGAAACGAATCGTTATGGGATTATTTTTGTCTTTCCGTCTATCACAGCCCTCCAAATCTACTGGAAGGCTCATGTAAGGATTTGGTACATGAACGCGTAACGTAAACCAATTAATTTTTAATAGTTACTGTGATCACTAAATGAAGAACAAATTAAAAATTCTTTCAGATTGCAGCGTGAATACTTAAAAAAAAAACGGGATAGTTATGAATATCTCAAGTAATTTAGGCAAACACGAAATACCTAGTTTTGAGGCTATTATATAAACTCAATTTCTAGTATTTGAAGGGTCATAGGTAATTTACCTGTCAAATGTTACATATACTAGCTTGTACTCTGAATGTCTAAACCATGTCAGAATGTGAAATTCGTCCCATCTGGATCTTCTAAAAAGAATGTGTACAAATTCAAAATGTGAATAACGGACTGATTTTGTTACAGTTTTAACAAGAAAAAAGTTTAAAAATAAACTTAATTGTCTATGTTTTATCTAAAGAATCCGGCGCCTATACGCACGATTTAGACGCGTGCTAACTGCGTGGAACTAATTTAGTTAAATCATTTTTTGTCAACACCCGTCAACGAAAACATTTAACTAATGCCGCGTTAAGAGTATTAAACTCATCTGCTAGAACCCTTTTCGGTGATAGTTGGTTGAATTTCAGTGAAGTGACGCGAGCAGCTGAAATAAGCGCAGTATATAACATTCCTGGCATTTAGATGGTACAAAATAAATATCGATTTATGAGTCAATAAAATGGTTTACAAGGTGTCAAAAAGCAACAATATTACAAAGACACTTTTTCAATTTGATTTCCGAATTATTACAGGAAATTATATCACGATAAACTTTGCTTTATAAATATTTTTCAAATAACTCAAGAAAACAAAAAAAAACTGCCACTGAAAGTGGACACATACACATACTGACTACATACTACTGCTACTAAGCTACTAATAACAGAGCAAGTTTAAATAAAAGCTTGTAAAAATGGTAAAAATGAGCACCGTATTCGTCAATTACCCTCAAATAATGCAGTGACAGATTCATCAATTCCCTGTATTTGCGTGTGGCCGCTGCGCACGCGTCGCTGCCGGCTGCACGGCACATCTACCCCGTCTCGACCGAGCGTTTTAATTTCTTTGCTTTACCCTGTTTTTGTAATATTATCTTGTCTCATTTTCATCATCGTCCCAGCATAAATACGTCCCACTGCAGAGCACGGGCCTCCTCTCAGAATGAGCGGGGCTTCTCATTTTAGAAGAACAAATTTTTGAGTTAGCTCAATCAATCGGCTAGTTTTCATCAGTGATCTATTTATTCCAATATTTCATCATCATCAACATCGTGAGTTGAAAAACGTCCAAAGAATGTCACAACGACCTGTTTTGTGCCGCGCGCATACCCCACAATAAAAGAATAGCTATGCCATGGTGGCCTAGTGATTCCTATGTCCTCTCAAGCAGAGGCTAATGGGTTCAAAACCCAGCTCGCACCTCTGAGTTTTTCGGAATAAAAGTGCGAAATTACATTTGAAATTTACCATAAGCTTTATGGTGAAGGAAAACATCGTGAGGAAACCTGCATACACCCGCGATGAAATTCAATGGTGTGTGTGAAGTTCCCAATCCGCACCGGGCCCGCATGGGAACTACGGCCCAAGCCCTCTCATTCTGAGAGGAGACCTGTGCCCTGCAGTGGGACGTATATAGGCCGGGATGATGATGATGATGAAATAAAAAGTGGCTGCAGAGGATTTTCGAGTATTTTCGAATGCCAATGCACTGCATTAGTCTTTATGCTTGTCTAATATTCGAACTCTATTCGAAGCCCAATTTATTCTACTTGCGGGTAAGGTACGGTCAAAACTAGTGTTTTAGTTTATAAAACAATTGAATGGCAAGTCGTAGTAGTCCAGTGGTTTAACCTACGGCCTCTCAAGGAGAGCTTTGAGTTCGAGCCCGGGTTTTGGTCCTCTAATTTTTTCGGAATTTATGTGTCATATTTACATTTAGAATTTACCATGAGCTTTACGGTGAGTAGAAATTTAATTGTTTGTGTGAAGTCCCCGATCCCCACTGCGCCCGGAAACGATGCAAGCCCTCTCATTCTGAGAGGATGCCTGTGCCCTGCAGTGAGACGAATATTGGCTGGGAAGATTGATAATGGAATTGAATTGCTAATTGTAAAATAACTTCATAACAGCTAGCTGTCACTTGTTTCTCGAGCGATAAAAGAATCTAGACTCAACCACAGAGTTCTCATTTATAATGAGCTTACATATAAAACGTGCTGTAGCGGAAAAAAGAAGTATAAGTAACCGCACGCAACACCTGAGGTGTCGCTGACAAAATGAAAATAGACGCTCAGAACAATGGTCGCAAATTAAGTGGGATTTAAGTAACTGCGAGACAGTTGCTAATTGCGTTCGTTAATTAAGTTTACAAAACTGATAAGAGATAAAATAACGCAAAGTTTTCCAATTTGTGTTGGTTCATAAATAGCTGTTCGATTGTTCACTCCTATCGAATGTCATAAGTTTTGGTGAAATAAATATTTTTTAATACTTTTTACTAAACTTTTTTGCTGACACAATACTTGTCACCCTATTTTCATATTCATACCAAATTTGAAGTTGATTTGACCGCAAGAAGTGGGTGAAATTCGAATTCCTAGATTTGAAGCTAACTTCATAAACGTCTTCTTCGGAAGTTAAATAAACGCTTGTAAAATTCTAAAGAGTTCGTTGAATTACAACCAAAGATAAAAAATCATTCATGTGCATTTTTATGTCGAGGAAATCAACGCTCATACATATTCCCGGGTAATTTCTCGCGACACCGTGCAATAAGTTTTCATTATGACAATACACCGCTATTAGTTTATCATACAAAAACGAATTCACACATAATGCCGCGATCGGTTTCAATAGAGCAATTTAATGGAGTTTTTGCGCGATAATGGAGGTGCACTTTTTACCCGATAATTGGTTGCTAATTTATATTGCTCATTGTGGATTTAAAGCTCACTGTCTAAACTGTCTGATGATTATCTGACTCTATAGCACGTTGTATTGGAAAATATCGTTAATTGTGTATGAGCTGTAAAATCTATGGTACCTACCTAATTATAATGTACGGTTCTCGATTGATTTACAAGTCATTGTAAAGAAGGCATGATCAATGACAGGTGCAACCATTTCTCTATAATTAACGTAGGCTTTCTAGCTCGGAAAATGGTACCGTGTGCAACATTTTCCATGGCATTGTGGAGTGAGCCTGTTATTTTCCCATTTGAGCGGTTTTATGTGCGCGCTCGGCAGATGGCGATGATAGTGTAATAACTCGTGCGCCCCCGATACCGCATCTAGAAATGTAACGCAATTATTCGCACGCACAATGTGATGCATTTGCGAAACTTTAATTTTGGAACGAGTTCATTACGTTTCTTTTGAGTGGGTCTCACGTTCGATGCGGGCGCAGCCAGCGGTGTTCACGCGAACTGTGCCTTTCATTCATTTCATTCGAACGATAATTTCGCTGCGTTAGGTTCCAAGCGCTCGAACCCACATAAGTTTTTATGGCTTGATTTCACAAGTGCATAAACAACGCAGTGGAAATGCTCTGTAGCGCGTATCTAAGTATCTGCACTTTTATTTTAACCGGAGCTCGTATAGAAAATGCTGTTTCGTATTTTATGAAAGTATTGTTGGCTTTTCCCAGGGCAGTTGGTATTATGTTCATAATTGGCGGTTGTAAGACATTCGAGTATACTTGCATTAAGTATTTAACCAAAGTCGAAGAATCTGCGAATAGAAGCTTTATTAACAAGCAAACACCCATTCGTGTACGTACGTACGTCGTGTTAACTATCAAGATTTTCTTATATTCTTAAGTTGCATTCTTCATTTGACTTAAAAATGGTACGCGGACATGTTTTAGGTAATTAAATAACGTTGAAAACAAAGATGGAGGTACCAGTAAATACCAAGATTTCCGACTATAGTCCTTATTGTCTAACACAATTGAAATCATAATCGCTTTTATGCCTTCTTTCTGCCAAACGATACAGAATATCAGAATAAGGGTAGAAAGAGATGGTGAATGCTATCGCAAGCGCCCGCGTCGTAGACAATGCAACTTCAGATTTAATGAATTATAATTATGAACCTTGAAATATCTATTCAAACAATTGGTGCTTTCCCTCATCGAAGAGGCGCTACTAAAAAACATGAACATGCTACTAAAAATTATGAAAACTCGTTAATTTAATCTTATTTTAAGCCACTGTGCAAAAGCTATAATACTCATAATATGGGTCACAATGCAAGCAAAAGCTTGTAAATATCCATCAGATTTGTGGGTAAACCTACCTAGTGATACGAGTAAGGGCGAGCAGGGAAATGTGGGCCGCACACGCCACCCGCCTCATGCCACGGTGCAACGGGTTTTCCTGAATCAATTAAAATAACATTAATGTACATACTCGTGTTTCTGTTAGACACATGTGTGGAGGCATTTTAAGTACTAAATTTTTTGAAAATTATTATGATTAATGTTTAGATTTACATCAATAAACAAGCAGCATCTCACTTATTTCGCATTGGAATTACAGTTACCGGTTTAAATTGGCTTAATGGATGTTGGAATCTCACTAGGTAAAATTTTATATTGAACACAGTTAGAAAGAATTTAAAAGCATTTACAGCAGTGATGCCAAAAGTGGTCTACTCATGGGGCAATGAAGTCCTACGAGGGGTCTACATTCGCCAAAAAGGAAACACTTGAAGTCGGTTACTTTGAAAAAAAACAATATTAAGTACATAGGTAAGCAGGGGTCTACCTTGAACCGAAAAATATGGCTAGGGGTCTACTAGCTAGAGAAAAAAGATTGGGGACCTCTGATTTACAGGATCAACTTATGATTCAAATTGATAGAAGGTTTCATAAATAATTTGCCCATATTAGTCAATTTTGTTCTATTAGTTATTATCTGTGGTTATTATAATGTAAGTTACTAAAAAGTTATTAGTTACAATGTATTTTAGCACGGGTTTTTCACTTCAAATTTACAAGTATCCCGAGGCATTAATTTGGTAAAGTTTTCACGGTAAAAACATGCACAAAGTCGGTGGTTTATTAGATCGCAGTTTAAAGCAGCCGGCACATATCTCTGCAAACTTACGGGTTTTACAAGCCGGCAATAGCGCTGTTTTATGTGCGCTGTTCGCGTGTAGAGGGCTGAGTGGACGCGAAAGCGGTTATTAGGATTCATGGGGTATTTTCAAAATATTCCGCAGTGTTTCAGCAGGTCATTAGGTTAGTTCGGCTGAACAACCCTGGAAAATTGGATTTCGGAATTATTGATTCAAAGTGTAACCACGTTTTCGATGCAGTCCACATTGAATATGGCCATTTGTCAACCACACTGAAAAATTCTAGAATAAAATTTACAGGGGTGTCCTGTCAAACTAACTCAACCATTAGCTGAAATATTCCGTAATAATTTCATCATCAGCCTATGTTCGTCCACTGTTGGACATAGGCCTCTCCCGTGGCACGCCACTGAGCATGATCCTCGGCCACTCTCATCCAGCTCTTGCCAGCCGCCTTGCAAAGATCATCGCTCCACCGAGTCTGAGGACGTCCCACGCTACGTTTGCCGATCCGTGGTCTCCACTCAAGAACTCGTCTACCCCAACGGTTATCGATTCTTCGGGGCCGGCCCATTGCCACTTCAGCGTGCTAATGCGGTGGGCTATGTCGATAACTTTGGTTCTCTGTCGGATCACTTCGTTACGAATTCGATCTTTTAGAGAAACTCCGAGCATAGCTCTTTCCATAGCACGTTGAGCAACTTTAAATTTGTGGACCAGCCCTACAGTGAGTGTCCATGTTTCGGCATCGTATGTCATGACGGGTAGGGCGCACTGATAACTCGTAATAATTTAAAGATCAATAAACGCGGTTGTAAGCACGTGCATTTGAAATAAAATAAATGTTATAAAACACCTAAATCTAACGTCGACTCCGGGACTCAACTTTCGAGGCAATTCAATATTTCCTTGTTTTCTTTTTTATGAAAATAAACATGAATAAAAATGGAACAACAGATTGACTTTTGTTATTTAGTACGGCCATCAGTTTAAATCGATGATTGAAGTACAACATAACGTTTCTTTCGCCCCTGGACAAAACTGATTGAGGGTGAAACATACCATTCGGTACCGGTCAACCTACTACATTTCACGATATACGATTCATGTATACCTATGTGAAAATAAAATCCTGTATTAATCCACACGTCTTGTTGGTAGGTAAATAACAAAACCAATCGAGCTACAAGATTCATTTTTATGTTTCTTAACACGATCTAATACATACCCTTAAAATTAGGATTTTTAAAACAGCCCGCTTCAGCGACTGCATCAGCTACCGCTTCAGCGTCCGCTCTCGCTGCCGCCCACCCTATGTCCCCTCTTCACGTGCAAGCTCCCCGCGTCACGTATAACACGGGGGCGGAATGCTGCATGCAAAGTGCGTGTTCGTTAACCTGGCTTGCTTGCTATGACCGCCGTATTTCTGCCGCAATTATGATTGTTGATGGTACACGACCCTTAACTTTTAATGTACGTTTGATGGTTGGGTTTACATTAAATTGTCTTTTATGAATTTCGTGTATTCACTGTGAAATACATGCTTGTTGCTGTAGTTCTGAGTAGGAACATTTTTGTATGACTGAAACATCTTACTTACCAAATGTCCTGCTCTATTCTTATAAGAAAGAACACTTCGAAAACAAAAAAATAATTCAAGATGTAGGTACTATAATGTCGAATCATTTGATTCCTGACCCATTGCAGATCGTTTTCACGGTAACTTTCATAATTCCCTTGTCAAGCATTGCGATGTTAGTATAACTTTTTCTGGAAAAAGGTCCCACAGGGGCTCGCGATAGGCAATGCGTAAAATATTCCCGAAGGTGTCTTTGTGTGTTTTGATATGATTCCTATCATGAGCGTAGCTCGGACAGTTCATCGCAAAACAACCGCAACACAGTAATAGTACAAGATGACTCTATTCATCTTTTCGTGTTGTGTACAGTATTATTTAATTATGCCTATTTTTCAATAAAATTACATTTATAATGGTAACCCAAAATTGTCCACATGTTTGTAAAGGTATTTCCATCAAATGTGTTCGTTGATTATCTTTCTTCAACTTTTTAATACGAATATCACATAGATACTGTGCACAATATTTCACAGACATTTTCATCATAAGAGAGCTTGGGATAGTCCATAATCCACTTATTAACCGTTTTTAATTTCACTATACTTTGACAGAAATGCAACTAAGAAATTGTCAAATGCTAATTGCGATAACATACGCTTTATATAATCACTAGCTTTTGCCCGCGACTCCGTCCGCGTAGAATTAGTAATTTGGGCAGCTTATTTTTTTGATCTAATTTGCTTTTTCATCAATTATGGCTCTCCTTAGTTCCTCGATATAAAAAAAATACCCCTCCCCCAACCCCGCACCCCCTCCCAACCCCAACCCCCCCACCGAACCCCCCGCCCCCCCGCATACCCACGTTCACATTCACCACCGTACTCCCAGCGTGATGATTTATAGCCTATAGCCTTCCTCGATAAATGGACCATCTAACACTGAAAGTATCGTAGGTATCTTTCTTATTTGTCAACAGATTCAAATGAAACAAACGTTATTCCAAGGTTAATAAATGTTAATCCATGAAAATACCAACATATCAGTGAAAACCGCACCCTTCTAGGTTAAGCCGTTTCTGAGATTAGCGCGCACAAACGCACAGACAAACAGACAATAATTCTAAAAATCATTGTTTTGGGTTCTATTGCGCTAATAAATAGCCCTAGTGACAGTTTTTCTCAAATATCTTCAATGTACAGACACCGACTTGTTACAGATTTATTACATGTATAGAATAGATAACTACACTTTTGCGACTCTATTGAATCTTGCTCTCTTTTCGTATGTTTTTGCGATGTCCGGGCTATGAATGAGTATCACGAAGTACACACACCTGTACAGTATTCCTTCAGCTATACATACATGCGCATACAACGTATATGCACATACATTGCAGAATAGAACGGGAACAGGCAGCGATGTAATTAACCTGACATAATGGCCAGTTATTAAGCAATTTCTGTTCTAACATGGCGGATGCCTTATGTCATGTAGCATGCACTATATACGTAGCTTCCGTGTACGCTTATGGTGCTTACAAAGTTATGGTTTCGTATTCCATGCTAATAATTTGGTAGCCATTTAAATACAGGTTATGTTAACTTTTTAATGTTATTTAATAGAATTAGATGGTCTGGATGCTACGTTAGTTGACGTAAGTGATTTTTCGCAAGATTGTATAGACCACGGTTAGCCATAGAACTCCGAGTTAACTGTTAACCCAGGGTTAACAATTGATTTTTTGAATCCTAGATTGTGTTAGTGGATTTTATTCAGATAAAGTCATCATCGAAGTGAACAATTGATACAAATAAAGACAGATAATAGAGATAATGTTAAACGAACAAGGGTTTAGAAGACATTCCGTAGAACGGTAGTAAAGTAGACGGACCTGATCTATAAATATTCTGTTTTAAAATGGCATTCATGGCATAGTGTGGCATATGGTTAGATTGACTGGTAGTGAGCTCTTAGAGGGATAAGTTCGCCTTTGCGTATGTATAACTTGATATTTGTCAATAAACTAGTGACTATTTCTTCATTTTTGTAGGCAGCATGAAGAGTTCGCAACATACACAAATATCCTTTGACGCTTATGCATCACAGCCAGAGCAAATTCCAAGGCCAATAATACCACAGAACACGAAGCCGTAGACCCCGCTTAATATCATCTTGATGGTTTATTCTTAGCTAGGAACATTAACGAATTAGGTCTAGCCATTAGCACTGCAGGCCGACCATTCCTCGCCTCCGCAATCGCGAAAAACCTCATAGAAGTTCTTTGACCCAATTTGCTTGGGTTAAATCTGCAGGCGTTACATCAGTAAAGGAGGAGGTCCACTCCACTCTGCACAAAAATTGGCGAAAATGCAGTCTTTCTGTTGATAAAAAAGAACATACAAACCTCCTCCTTTTTTCGAAGTCGTTTAAAAATGCTGTATGGATGGATGGTCACCACCGTTGGTGTTCTAAGAACTTTTACGCTATTCAATAAGTACCTAGGTACTGAGATAATAAGTCTTTGAGATATTTTTTCATATTTTGTCAATTTTCAGAAATCAGAGCTTCGTCATTTTTTAGTTACACCGAACAGCTACAATCTTCTTATTTATAGTGTCCCTTCAACTAGTTATACATAATAAGATTGGCAGTCAGCTCAGCATATTTGCATATTATTTCCCTAACAATAAGACAAAGAGAGAATTTGGCGGCATTTATGATTCCTGCCTGTTCTCGGATGTTCCTGAGACGCCACTTTCGTCTACCTACAAAAAACAATAAAATCACATCACACGATAAGCTGGTCATCTGTTTTTGATTTAATCTGTGTCTGTAAAATTATAAAACCGTTCAACAACACCACGTATCAGATCATAGAAATCAAACTGAACTGCCATTTGAGGTATGTCTAGAATTGGAGATATAAGTAAGATACTCTTACAAAAACTGTAATAGATTTTCATCGTTTGGTAGACTAAGGTAGACTAACGTTAAATAGTCTGTCGACTGTTCACCAGTTGATATTGCCACGAGCAAACGCTCATTAATCTCTCAGCCCCAATGGACAGTCTGCCTTGTTTTAATGCATTTTATATTGGTTCAATTGGAGCCGTCGACGGCGCGGTATGCGCGAGCGCCGCGATGTGTGGGCGATTCGCGGGAACGCATTACGGGAATTGGTCCTGCGCACTTGCTAAGGATGCGTGGCGACGGGGAGGGGGGTTGGCGGGCAATTAATTATTTCTCTGGTAACGCAGTTGTTTTTGACGGTTACAGGGTGTGGTAATACACGCGTCAAGTAACTAAGTAGCTAAAGATTATGACTGTATAAGTTCTAATATGCGTTCAATCTGACTGTTGGATTTATTGAGGTAGTGCAGATCACAAGAATATCCATCCATACTAATATTATAAATGCGAAAGTGTGTATGTATGTTACCTCCTCACATTGATACTGCTGAACCGATTTCGATAAAATTTGGCATAAAGATACCTATTTTGAGTCCCAAGAAAAGACATAGGATAGTTTTATCCCGAAGAATTGTATAGCACTCCGCGAGAATTGCATAACCGCACTGGGCCCGCGTGGGAACTACGGCCCAAGCCCTCTCATTCTGAGAGGAGGCCTGTGCCTTGCAGTGGCACGTATATAGGCTGGGATGATGATGATGAATTGCATAGTTTCCGCGGGATAGCGATAAACGAATTCTTCGTAGACAGAGTCGCGGGCAACAGCTAGCTAGTTAGTTACTAATACATTGAAATGCATTTTATTTTGTTTGAAATGGATCTGGTGGAGTGATAGAGGAATCAACTAGAGTGGAAATGTCTTATAACATACAATTTGTTTAAAAACCTCCCGCCATATCTCTGCACCGATTGTCGCACTGTAACTGGCTGACTGACCTATATCAAGCAGGACACTAGAATTTAGCAATATCATAGTAGATACCTAGAAATGATTAGTCGTTGCGTGGCCTATGTAGTAAATAAAACTCGCTATTTTGTGTAATGTGCCGTAGAATTGAATAGCCCGTATTATTTAGGTACTATATTAGTTAAATCTTCTGTAGGTAAGTATAGATAGCATAGCTGATGAACATAAAAGATTGGAAATCTTGTAGGTATAAGGTAAACGTCCCTGTACTCGACACTGACCCAATACATGGCACTTTAAATCTTATGTCATAGTAAGAGAGGCGACAGATGGCTGTCATCTACTGGGCATTGAGATGTCGAGCATGAGGTACGTTTACCTTAAATAATAGTCAGTGCGTTAGAAGATGGCCGTTCGATTATTATTGTATAAGCCACCATAAGTTTATGGACTTCGGATATTGCATTATAATTCCAAGTCAATGAAGGCCGCTTAAGGCCTGATTAGCATTAATTATTTCATCACGAAACGTTCCCATGAACACATCAAACTGTATCAGCGCAACAGTCATTACACATGTCCAAAAAGAAAACAAACAAGATCAGGTCATGCGCATGGCCTGGCGGTACGGGCATCAAATCGTGCGTTTAGGGCACATGCCGCCTTCCTTGAACGCGATGAATAACTCATTGTCCGTCTGTCCGTCGTGACGCATGCTTCGCCGAACGCGGTGTGCAGAAGTGACCGGAACACTTGACCCGCGAATTTGGCGGAGAAATGAAAGAAATTCGGCGGGATGTTACGTGATGCACGCATATGCGGGCAGAGAAGCGGCGGTCACAAGAAATTTAAATAACTGCCTTATTTAACAAGTAGAATGGCGTGGCTTCGTAACAAATCAAATACCGCAGGGTCAATAAAAAAAAATTTTTGCTCCTAAGTAAATTATACTATTTTTATGACAGTCTCTACATCAGAATAAAAACAATAAGGTTAAATTGTCACTTTGATATAGTGATAATAGCCTTGATGTTTTAAGCCATAAAACTGACATTGAACCTTAGAGTTCCAAAGGTATTAGTCGACTATATCTACCGAAAATTTTCACGTCCGCCACTGATAAATTTATATTTCCCACTAAAAAACAGCGTTGCGGCTTGCCACAACATTATGCTGAGTGGGGCCCAATTTATACTATTCGATGATTTATATTTGTATCTTTTCCTGTCAACTGTATTTCCTGTGTATCGAATATGTGTAAATAAACATCTCTCTCTCTCTCTCATATTTAATGACGATCAAAATAATCTGATAAAACCATTGCAATGCGTCGCGTTTATTCTGTTTGTTTAAATGTAAACCGTTCGCTATGTCAAAACTCTGCCTGCTTCCTAATTTAACCAAACAAGTAAGTAACCAAACTTGTTCACCGTGCTGAGTAAACGTTTTGTTTTCCGAGCAGTAGGACCTTGTGTAAAATCCATCTGGATTACTACTACCATCTTACTCGCCAATCCTGCCACCAAGCAAGAGTCCTTGTGCTGCTGTGTTCCAAAGTGGAATTACTGGCACTAATTCCTAAGGCTGGCAACGCATCTGCAATCATCTGGTATAACGGGTGTCTATTTTTCTATGGGTGATGCTGCTTAGGTACTTACCATTAGGTGACCCACTTGCTCGTTTTTCCTACATTTAAAGAAAAGTTGGGGTTGCCAACAATAGACAAGGACTATAACCTCAAAACCGCGAAGCTCTGAAGCCGTGGTGGCCTAGTGGTTTGATCTATGGCCTCTCAAGCAGAGGGTCATGGGTTCAAATCCCGGCTCGCACCTCTGAGTTATTCGGAATTTATGTGCGAAATTACATTTGTAATTTATGATGAATAAATGAATTTATGATGATGATGAGCTTTACGGTGGAGGAAAACATCGTGAGCAAAGCATACACCTGCGAAGAAATTCAATGGTGTGTGTGTGAAGTTCCCAATCCGCAATGGGCCCGCGTGGGAACTATGGCCCAAGCCCTCTCACTCTGAGAGGAGGCCTGTGCCTTGCAGTGGGACGTATATAGGCTGGGTTGATGATGATGATGATAACCTCAAACAAAGGATGCAAGGTTACCGTCAATTCCCAGCAAGTGCACAGTGCACGGCATAATTGGGATGCACCAGCGCACCGCTACGCCGGCAACGCTCGCCAAACAGCTAAATATTCGCGCGCACTATTGTGGCAGCGTTTTATGGCCCCGGCAAGCCTTTATACTTGTAGTTAGCATTCTAACATGGTGCCGTTGACGTTTTTTCATACCGCTAAATGTCAACGATAAAGCCGGCTGCGCATGATTCGAGGCGGTCGCGATTTATTGTCGAGTGATGTTTTACTTCATTGAGGAAACGTGTGTTGGTATTCTCTGTACGAACGAAAAATACAGAATTATGTCCTGGCTTTAAACACGACGGTTAGTCATCGTAATAATTTGAATACTGGCTATGGCTGTTGACAACTTTTGTTAAAAAAGCACCCCCTTTTGGTGGAATATTTATCCTGTAGGAAAAGTGCTGTCGATGTCGTTAACTTCAACTTATGAACTAACTACCAATTGCCTTTGGTTTCGCACACGTTGGGCATTCAGTCAGGCAGTTGAAATCAAATTCCTTGATTTTACTAAATTCATATAGGACCCATAGCATTATCGTTGTATGAAAGAACACCCGTGCAAAATGTATAGCCTATGTATATAGCTTATTACAAATATTCAGCTATATAAAATATCAAAATCAAAATACCAGATACCTTTCATTTGAATCCGTTCAGCCGTTTTAGTGCAAAAAGTAAAAAGCACACACAAACATTTTTACCAATGACAATTTAGCTACTCAGAAGAATAAGTCAATGACCCAATGCGGGTGCTGTAGAAAGAGTTTGTTAAATTAAAGGTAGTATCTAAGAGTTTTGCATAAAACAATCCATACTTATTTCCCTTTCCCATTGTTGCAGGTAAACCGACCTCTAACCATGAAGAAGGAGGGCATCCAGACACGGAACCGCAAACTTAGCAGCAAGAGCAAGAAGAAGAAGGGGGGCATGGGGATGGGGGGAGGCGCGTGCGCACTCTCGCTCGGCGGCGTCATGGGTGACATGATCAAGCCGTTAGGGGATGCCACTAAAGGCTTTGGAGGATCAGCCTTCCCGTCTGCTATGGATTTCGGTGAGTGGCGAATGCTGAACATTTCAATTAGTCCAAAGGAGTGTAGTTTCATAAAGTCCCATAGAACGGGGTTTATACAAGTTATTGTAAGTCTTTTTGTGTTGTACGTGTTTTTGAAAATCGGCCTACTTCAGCAGATATGGATTAATTGAATGATCACCCTTGCAAAGGTTTTTCAGTGAAATATTTTAATCAGAATGTAATCATGATTTTAACGCAGCACGCATTCGATATATGGTAGTAATGTGTGGAAGCGTTTGAAGCTACAACTAAAAAACACTTACAGGGGTTGTTCAGTAATCAGACTTACTGCTGAATTATCTAGGATTAAATTATAAAGTACGTTGTATTGAGTATTGGGCTATCAAGTGTTCACATGTGTTTGTTATACATGATTGAAAACGAATGCTAGCAGTGTAAGTTTTAGTGGTGACATTTTGCGGGTGAGGTTAGTGAAGGACCTTGTATTGGTCGACCTAGAATGAGCGGCAATAATGCATGAACTGATAATTCTCAAACCCTTGTGAAAGGAGGGTGGGCAAATTTGGCCTATAGGTATGACCAATAAGGACAAGCGATATGTCACTGCATAGCAAATTCTAATTTGTAAAACTTTTCCTATGGCAGGTAGTCCCAAATCTTTGCGTGAAAAAAGTTATCGCTGCATAAAAGTAGTTTGAATTAAAATTATTATGTAGGTTTTTCGATTCTATGTTCCCGTATCGCTTTACAGATTTTGAAGGTTTTGTACCTGTCGATGATTTTGCGTCATAATTTTGTTTTCTATGCGTTTTCATATGTTTTTATCTTGCTTTTATTTCATATTTCTAGCATTTCTGCATTTCTAGCTTTCATTTCATATTTCTTGTCCTTCTGGCAACACCCAATTTGAGAAAAGCATTTTTATTGTACTCTAAAAGCTCTGCAAAGCGGGCTCAAAATAATCAATGTGTGTGTTTTATAAATAAACCTGTAATGATTTTACTCTGTCTTTTATTGAACGTCAAGTATAGCCAAAGGTTCTAACCATGACTTCCTTCACCAGGCCAGCACCAAGTGGGTTTGGTGCACCCGGCGGCGGCGCACATGTCCCATTGGTACGGAGCGCCGCACCAGGGCTTCGCACCGCCCCCCTCCTCGCACAATCCTTACCACCACCACCACCTCGCCCAGCTCAATTCTATGGTAAGACAATTTTTCTTTTA
Organism: Archips xylosteana; assembly: GCA_947563465.1. Lineage (NCBI taxonomy): Eukaryota > Metazoa > Arthropoda > Insecta > Lepidoptera > Tortricidae > Archips > Archips xylosteana. Next base: position 17,048,295 of record OX387346.1, read on the forward strand.
TAAATTTTCAACGAACGAATTTCACTCCAATCAATCAATTATTTATTAATTCTTATTTTGATATTAACTTAGTTTCAATCTAGATAAATTATGTGTATGTTAGCCAAGGATAAAAAAAATTTGATTAGGTAATTAAAGCTCTGTAAGTTTAAAGAATAAGACAACAAGCTATTGTCACAATGATGACACTCGCAGAAGGACGATTGTTTAGCAAGTTGTGTCAATGTACTTAGTGTTGATGTCAATGTACTTAGTTAAGTACGACAGTTCTTTTACTGAAGTGGTCTGGTTGAATTTTAAGAACACAGGTTACCATAAAAATATCAAGGGACAATTTACATCAATAAAATTAACGTAGTCCCAAAGAAAGCAGAGCTTGTGTTATGGGTACTAGGCAATGGATATACAAACTTATTTAGATACATATTAAACATCCAAGACTCCAAACCAAACATTCGTGTATTGACTATATTCGTGTATGACTAATGTCATGATTATAATGATGATGATGTGATGACATATTTTCTATTTCGACTGGGGATCGAATTCGCGGGTCTTCAAGTTTTGTAGTCAGGTTCTTTAACCACTGAGCCGTCTGGTCGTCGAAACATACATAAGTACATAAATTAAATGAAACTAATTGTGATATTTTTATTCTTTACAGACTGGCTGGAGGAGTGAGTACACGTGATAAGTCAACCAAATCCAAGCTTGCAAATGTATGAGATATGTTGATCAAGGAAATACACCACCGTCCCCGGGCGGACCCTGACCTTCGTAGAGGGGAAACACAAACATGCTGTGATTTCACGATCTACTACAAAGTAGATCACAAAACGACACTTCAGCACATCACACAATCTATAAGACTGTAAACAGAATTGATTTGTCAGTTTATACAAACTAAGATACGGCAGTTTGAATTGAAGATGTCTGGTAGAGGACAGGATTATATCCCAGAAAACATTGACGAATATCCAGATATCTATTGGATTTCAAAATATATCCATTAATTGTATGCAGTGGGACCTAGAACTTAATGCTACAGTTTCCCAACGCGAGTTGCCCAATAAAAGACTTTGATATTCCGTGATCAGTTTCCTACGAGTATTAAATAAGTTGTTTTACAATGATGAAGTGACTAGCGAAATTGTACAGTATTATAAACATAGGTAAGGTCGGTACGAAGTCGGCTTAGATGATTTATATAATTATTAAGTATTGTTCGAGAAACAACATGTGTATTTGTACATATCTTTCTTATTAAGTTATAATTCGTTCCTGTATAAATTGTTTTCCTTCTTGTATTTAATTTGAACGGTTGGGTTCGCTGTAGGAATTGTGATGTGTTCAGAGAGTTATTCCAGAGATTTCTTTTGTACATTTTATTAGCATAGTCGATATTGAATGAAATGCAATAGTAATTTATGTCATAGTTTTAAATCATGCAATTTGTAAATAATAGCCGTTTTAATTAGTGACGTATTTCAGAACTGATTTTTATGGGTATCATTGATTGAAGTTGTTGCGCATGCGACGGGCCACTGGATTGGACTAGCTCATTGGTATTTAAATAACGATATTGTATATCTCACACGAGTCGTAAAGTTTCATATTACCTACGTACCATTGTTAAAATTAAGAAATTGAGTGGCCATAAATTATATTCAGACCGAGTATGTGAACGAAACAATAATTTATCCACATCTGAAGTAAACTGCTTGCCAAAAAAGCACTTTGATGACCAATGAGAAAAAACAGTTTCGTTCATAAACTAGATCCTGAATTTCAAAATATGTACATATATATGAATTGTAAATGAAACCTGTAGAAAAAAATAAAGGAATCTTATAAGACGATCAGAAATAAATTTGTAAATTATTAGTGGTCACTGCAAACAGCCTGTAACGATATCCAGTACCTAAAGTTTTTAGTTTTTAAAACAAAACATTGTGAAGTTGTGTATTTTAAATAAAATTGTGAATAAATTATCAATATTGATATTAAACAGTACGTTTTATTGACAACAATAACATAACTTATTTCATTTAATGTTATAGCGCGAAGCATTAAATGAAATGAGTTGGGTGTGAACGATCCCCTATCGCTCAAAGTGATTCCAAATGCATTGAATAGCTTTAAACCAGAAAGCAAATCAATTGACCATCCAATTACGGCGTCCTTCTCCGTCGCCGTAAGTCACCGGATCAATTCCGCCATTTTGCAGAAAAAGTCGTCCGAAAGTCGCGCTTATCTCGCAGCAAATTGAAAATGCAGTCGGCCGTGTGATTGTGACGCAACGGGCTGCCTGCGACATATGGACCTATTCAATTTTAATCGTATTTCAGAAGAATGGCCATCGGATAAACGTAAAACGCTCCCCGCTTCCCTGTGATACCACTCCAGGTTTATTTGCGGTTTAATTCAGACCGGATCCCAAGGGTGCCCTATTGTGCGACACAATTAATGTTTGCAATTGGTCTTTTTAATTCCTTGAGGTTTCGGTAACTTTGTAAGCAATCACGCTTCAGAGCGCTGTGATCACCGGGATTAAATTCAATTGTTGAACTCATTCCTTTACTATGAACGTTACATCAAACTTCCGTTTTGCACGTGACCGTATAATAGTGAAAGAATGAAGCTTGAAGGGAACCAAGTTGCAGCCAAAAAAGATAAGCGAGCGCTTGCAAAAATAGTGGGGTATTTTTAAGCAGGCGAGCTGAGACACTGGCGCATAAGTCACCTCGTCCCGGCGTGATATATGCGGTGCTAGCGCGGGAAAAAATGTCCCACAACAAAAAGCGCGCCATCAGTCTACGCGATTTATAGCGCGGCCACTCGGAATATTCGAGACTTACGCGATGTTCTTCACACCCGAGGGAATGCACGTGCCCCCCTCTGCGACGGAACTTCGCACTTCGCTAAATTACGAGTAAGTTAACGCTGCAGGCATTTCGGAGCACAGAAATACTCGGCCAGCGCAAATATTTCAGATTGATTGTTACTGCTACGGATAAACAAAACGAAACGTTGCCCGAAAGTTGTTATTGATTTAAAATGTCCGAGTCAATAACGTCTCAAATCCTTTAAGGAGCCAGTCATAGTGAGCAGCGGGTCGTGAGTAAGGGATCTTCCACACTCGAGCGAGTGCGACTATCCGCCTGATCCGGGAATCAATCTCGGACTTACCTTGGGCTTATCTCGCTGACCCCGCGCCGGACTAATGTCACGACGCGTTTGATTTGCTTTCGAATTTGGGCTGGTGCTTTTTGAACGAATTGTTTAGTCTAGCGTGATGTCGGCTACTGCCTGTATGAGGCTCTGGGTTCTATGGATGTATGTAGATAAAAGCCTAGGGGTTTGACTTATGGCCTCTCAAGCAGCGGGTCGTGGGTTCAATTCCCGGCTGGCACCTCTGAGTTTTCCGGAATTTATGTGCGAAATTACATTTGAAGTTTTGTCATGAGCTTTACGGTGATGGAAAACATCGCGAGGAAACCAGCATACACTTGCAAAGAAATTCAATGGTGTGTGTGTGAAGGTCCCAATCCGCACTGGGCCCGCGTGGGAACTACGGCCCAAGTCCTCTTATTCTGGAGAGAAGACCTGTGCCATACAGTCAGTGGGACGTATGTAGGATGGGATGATGACATCCTAATAATTCGCACTGTCATAAATTCTGTTTAAATTTATAAATACAATTAGTACCTTTAAATCATGGCAAACTACATTTTTTGTACTCTACTATTTAAAGACAAAAATAATTCTCAACAACGTTACCTGACTTTAAAGACCTTTAGGTGTTATGTAATGGGCAGGTAGGTATACTTAGTGTAAATTTTCAACGATGGAAAGCTAAAAAAACATATTGGCCACCAATAACACTCACAGCATACGTATTGGTGATAAATATGAAGGAAGTGTGTTCCGCATGTGATCCGGTCATCATTCGGCAAGTTAGTGCCGTTCCGCTGCCCGGCGTGGACCCGGATCACGCTCCAATCAAGTGTAAACGCCCCTTTATCGCGATCTTATGAGTTCACTACTTTTATTGGATTTTGATTATATTTATTTATTTATCGTATGGCTTACAAATTATGCTTAAATTATAACTTAAATTTACACTTCCTAAGATATTCTGCTGCTTCGCTCGTGAGGGTTTTGAAGTCCTCTATATGGATTTTGATGAGAGTTCAAGAAACACTTATACTCTTTTTAATAATAATATTATTAAAACATTGACCATGGCCGAACGTACTAACGATAAGGCAGCAGCCAAGAAAAATTATGTCTAGGAAGACAACTACAATAAACTAGCTTTATTCCACGACTTCACGGGGAGAAGCCCATTGAAATAGGGTAGCCTAATCTCTTTTCTCCCAAGTATTTCGAAAACTCACCTCTATGTACTAATTTTAATGTGCCTAGTTACACTGGTTTAAGCTCTACGTTGTCAGTCAGTCGGTCAATCACGGTAGTATACCTATACTGTTATATACCAATATACTGAAACGAAATTTGGTAATTGATATATAGACAATTAGCTGTTACCTGTGACTATGGGTATGTATTACAATACCGAAGTACGAAAGACCGACACGATTTTTTTCTGAAACCGTTAACTTTTTAATATTGTTATAAAACTAACCTAACCTAACCTAATGGGTTCTGTATGATGCCGTTTTAATAAATTCTGAGATGTTTACGGTTTCAGAAAAAAATCGTGTCGGTCTTTTGACCCATTCGATGTTTTAATATATTCGGTCTTTCGTACTTCGGTATTGTAATACATACCCCCTTAGACGTACCCCCTTAGGCCTCTGAGGCCTTTTCGTCTAAAACACTCTGAATCACAATCATTTTCACTACTCTTTCACTCGTAAAGTGTAAAATGAAGGTAGAAAGAGATGGTGAATGCGATAGCAAGCGCCTGCGCGTTAGACAATAGGGATGTTTCCTAGGTAAAAAAATAATAATTCTTATTAGTCCGTATTTTACATTATCAAAAAATATTAGACATGTAATTTTTCTTTTGACAATTAAACAAAAAATGACGAAGATATGGCGCGTTGAAGTTCCGCGTGACGAGGCGTGACGTCACTTGTTCCTAAAACGCTCATACAAAGTGTAGGAACAAGTGACGTCACGCGAAACTTCAACGCGCCATATCATCGTAATTTTTTGTTTAATTGACAAAATAAAAAATACGTGTCCAATATTTTTTGAAAATCTAAAAGACTGACTAGTTAGGAAAGTAGCCAATTGAGACAATATTGAGGTAGGTATATTTAAACATATGTGGTTAAAATCCAAGTCGAAGGTCATATGTCATATGGCGTTTGGCGTTTTTACCTTAGGGCCGATTTTTCAATCCCCAGATAAAAGTATCCGTCAGATAAATAGCTCTGTCCTTTTTCTCCTATGACTTGAGAAAAGGAAAGCGATAGTTTTAACTGACGGATACTTTTATCTGGGGATTGAAAAATCAACCCTTAGTGATAAGAATTAAAATCGCTAAAGGACCATATAAAATAATACAGGCGCTTTAGCGTTTTTCCTTTCCACCGTTGAAGTACAATAGAATGTTGTTCAAAATACTTAAATAATAATAAAGTTTAATATTTAGCAAAGTTTAATGACAAGAGTTATAAAATAAAAGAAATGGTAGGTACTTATTTTACGTTGGAATACTAATTTCGTTTAATCAAAATTCTGTTTCTTTCCGCATCACCTGTCTTAGCCCTCCACAGTTCCTACAAGACAATTAGCATACTTTAGCTGTACAAAAACTCCTACCCCAATACTTTAATATTCAATACGGTTACACCAAATAATAATTACAGCAGTTCGTCTGCCGAATGCGTTAAGGGTCGTTTTCTCTGTATATATTATAATATTAATGTCCGACCGGGCGCGGGCAGGTGGACAACGTTATTAAGTTACTGACATCTAAAACCTAACACACTTTATTATCAACCGCGTACGTAAATAAGGTATTATAACACGTATAACTTACGCTCTTATAATCTGTATAATTCGGATGTCGACGGCTCTTAGTTTCAATTTTGTATATATACATTTTATCCGTAAATTACTCCAGTGTAGGATTCCGTTGGAGCGGTAAACGTTCCTGTTTAATTTGAATCTTTGATCTGTTATCTAATAGGAGTAGTTCCGAGAACAGAACTCTACGATTCCAGAATGTGATACTACATGTTTCGTCATTATTTTATTAGTTTATTAAATAACTTACAGCCGAGAGCGCTGTTATAAAATAATTTTGATTTTCTTCATCATTTGATTCCGGTTTGATTATGTTTTTCTGGCGTGGTTTATGAAGTGTTAACTTTGTTGTGTATATAAACATCTGCATTAATACAGACGCTTCAAACTCTGTTTTAATAAGTACCTTGTTTTTTTCATTATTGATTAGCATTTCTTGATCTTACAACAAAAGCAAATACACTATATAGTGTTCTATAAACTGTAATTTTTCAACGGTTGTCTAAGTTTTTGTGGCAACACAAGTCAAAACTACCACAGGTACTTCCAATATAAATGTAAAAGTAGCTCTTATTTGTCTGTTTGTTACCGTTTCACTATTATTATGTCTATGTATCGATTTAGGTTTTATTTGATATGGTGATAGTTTGAGATTCTGAGATTAAACGAATTCTTCGCAGATAAATAGTGTGACTATTTATCTGCGAAGAATTCGTTTAATCTCAGCAGAATCTCGCAGTATGTCTAAGGGGGTATGTATTACAATACCGAAGTACGGAAGACCAAATGTATTAAAACATCTATTGGGTCAAAAGACCGACACGATTTTTTTCTGAAACCATAAACATCTCAGAATTTATTAAAACGGCATCATACAGAACCCATTAGGTTAGATTAGGTTAGTTTTATAACAATATTAAAAAGTTAACGGTTTCAGAAAAAAATTGTGTCAGTCTTTTGACCCATTCGATGTTTTAATACATTCGGTCTTTCGTACTTCGGTATTGTAATACATACCCGTCTAAGGCGGGCTTGCTGGGACCAGGGTTAACATTTAACTCTGAGTTAGCTGCTAACCCAGGGTTAAGGAGCGTCAAAATAGTCGGGTGGATAGTTTGATGACGATGATGCATGTCATTATTTTATTTACTTTAACTTCTTTCACACATGTCACAGAATAATAATCATCATCATCATCATTTCAGCCGAAAGACGTCCACTGCTGAACAAAGACCTCCCCCAAGTTTCGCCAAACATACCGGTCCTGTGCCATCACCCAACACGTTTCCGCAACCTTAACATGGTCGTCGCTCCATCTTATTGATCCGTGGACGCCACTCGAGAACCTTTTGGCTCCACCGGCGATCAGTTCTACGAGCGATGTGCGTTGCCCACTGCCACTTGAGTCTGGCGATTCTTCGACCTATGCCAGTGACTTTAGTTCTTGCATGAATGCCACAGAATGTATGGAAGTTTCCATAGCGGCCAGCCATGACGTGACCAAAGCTGCCAAAATATTAGGTAAGTAAATCCTTCAACATCGCGACTGGAATACATTACCATATTTAGGTGTTAATATTTATAGCTGTTACATTAATGGGTTTCTTATTTCTAAAAACCTTAACACCCCTAATGAGTCCATAATACGCATTTGTAATGAACACGTAAGTTTTTTATTGTATGCCATATGTTTAGAGTTATGAACAATTGTAAAGTTATTATTATTATTATGCTTGACTAGTTTTTGCCCGCGACATCGACCCCGCTAACTTCCAATTTTTGGTAAAGCTTCTTCATCACTTTTATTGAATTGAGCAAAAATCAAGCAAAGCAACCTTAAAAAGTCCTTCATCATCATCATCATCGGTATCAGTTAGTGAGTATATAAATCTAATTTTTTCCTTATCCCAAGCGGTCTTGCACCTGCATACACCTGCGAAGAAATTCAATGATTGAATGATTTTCCCTGATTTTTCGTGGAAGCACGTGGAGTGAGGTCTTTCAGCATGCACAGAGTGGTTTTAATGTAGTGATAAATTGGCTGAATCAAAACTTACTTTCTCTAAATGTAGACAAGACTAAATTCTTGATGTTTTCTATGAAAGCTAGCAGTTATACGGACTCATCGCCATCTCACATCACAGCTCATACCTGCTTAAACCCCCAGCTGCCTGGCTGTGATTGTTTGAGGATTGAAAAAGAATCACACATTAAATACCTTGGCATTATTGTTGATGATCAATTGAACTTTCAAGACCATATTAAAGAACTCACAGCAAGAACACGAAAATTAATATACATTTTCAAAAATCTCCGACATGTGGCTGATAAAAATGTGTTAAGAATTGTTTACTTTGCCTTAGTCCAATCTATTCTGTCATATTGTATCGATTCTTGGGGTGGGGCACATAAAACTCACATATTGCAACTGGAAAGAGCCCAAAGAGCTATCCTCAAAGTAAGTTCTTTCCTACCTTTTCTTTTTCCAACTACCGACCTCTACAAATATTGTAAAGTACTAACGGTCCGGCAATTGTTCATTTTACATATTATCCTCAGAAAACACTCGTTACTACCCTATGATTCAGGCCTTGTCTCAAGCAAACGCAGCAAGTGCTTAACCTGTCCATCTCAAAAATTTAACACACGTTTTATACACAGATTTTTCTGTTACCTTGGGAGTTTTCTGTACAATAAGATAAATGGTGCTTTGAATATATATCCCTTGGCTAAAATATCCTGCAAAAATACTGTCAAAAACTGGCTCCTCACTCTTGATTACAGTACAACTGAAAAACTTTTGGTTCCAATTGTATAATGTATAATATACACGCGCCCATGCAAACACTAACACACACACTAGTACACACAGTAGCTTTTGTACTCCACATGTTTTCTAGTTAGGTTCAGTTTTCACGGCATGACCTCTGTGGTTGCTGACATCTGGGTTTTGGAGGCCTGGTGACCTGAAATACAGGTTTCCCCTAGTTCAGGCACCAGTCTCCACCACACAAGTCTTGTACTTAGTTAATTGTAATTTGTAATTTATATTAGTGAAAAATTGTTGTTTGTACTTACTGGAACTGTGGTGGATTGAATAAATGCTTATTATTATTATTATTATTATTAATGATGTGTGTGAAGTTCCCAATCCGCACTGGGCCAGCGTGGGAACTACGGCCCAAGCCCTCTCATACTGACAGGAGGCCTGTGCCCTGCTGTGGGACGTACATAGGCTGGGATTATGATGATGATGATGATGAAGCGATCTTGAAAACCCTGAAATTATGTAAAAATGTTATATGTAATTACCGAGATAGAGTTCAGTTGAATTTAACGTATAATTTCCGTTTCTTGCTCATCCCGTGGGATTTCCAAAAAATTCTGAAATTAGGTTTTTTACTGTTATAATTAACTATTTTCAGACCAAATTTAAAGAGTCTAGTAACTATAGTTACAGAGATAGGGTCACTGTGAATATAGAGGGTACGAAAAGTTAGAATTTACATGTCAAAAAGGTCACATTGTTATATACAAAAAAAGTGGCAAATTTTCAGTCAGACTAATACACGAAGTGTAAGTCAAATGATCCAACAATAATTAGTATACACATTATTGTCACGGTAATAAGGTCTGTGTAGGTACATATTATTGATACTCTGTGGTATATAAAGTAGTGTTGGTGTTACGGACTGTATTTGCCACAGTAATAAGTTTTTGTTAGTAATTCAATTTTGAATTCCATAAAAGCTTGTAAAAAAAGTTGCTTGTACGTTAATCCGCTTTGTTTCTTAACTTTTACTATTATTGGTTTAGACGACCAGATGGCCTAGTGGTTAGAGACCCTGACTATGAAGCTTGAGGTCTCGGGTTCGATTCCCGTGTCGGGGTAGATATTTGTATGAAAAATACGAATGTTTGTTCTCGGGTCTTGGGTGTGTAATATGTATTTAAGTATGTATCTATCTATATAAGTATGTTTATCCGTTGCCTAGTACCCATAACACAAGCTTTGCTAAGCTTACTTTGGGACTAGGTCAATTGGTGTGAATTGTCCCGTGATATTTATTTTATTTATTTATTTTTTTATTGGTACTATTACGACCGCATGGTCAATATTTCTTACTTCTGAGCCCCTTACGAGTAAGAAATGTTATAGGGGTCTAATCGGCAATTGATTATTAACTTTCCTTTTTCAAACAAAAAAAATATTAAATAATATATTCGAAATTCAAGATAACAAGATAACACTGGCAACGTATTCTGAATTGTTATAACACTATCTGTTACAAAAATGCTTTTCAGAAATGAAGAGTGGCAACGTTGCCTATATATCATTAGGGCGTGTTCACAGCACAGTTTTGAAAATTTTATTTTTACAATAGATAAATATGTCCCAAACTAAGCCAAATTGTGCTGACTTTATACTACATTTTGAAATAAAATGAGGAATCTACGTTTTAAATGCCTTTCTGCTAATAGCTCAATTTTATAATGTCTTCTTTCTCATTCTATTTAATAGTCATGTTTAACAAGAACTCAACGCAACGATTATAATAATTTCAAAATAATTAATAGGTAGGTATTCATCGATGACAAAGTTTTAATGGCTTTCGGCACTATCAACTTAGTTTCCTTGGCCATTATAGAATGTCCTAATGTGTAATAAAATTTTAATTGCCTATGTTTTGTCTGTCATCGCTTGTTTATGTCAAGAAACTTTTGTCTATATTTAGGTCTAATTATAAAGAATCGTTTGGTAGAGGATAGGAATGCGTTGAGCTTGGGATGAGCCTTATTTTCCTGTTAATTCGCTTTGTAAATAAATAAGGCTCATCCCAAACTCAGCCCAAACCTCTCGCAAACCAGTGATTTTTGGCGTTCCTGAATAGCAGTTCAAACTAAACCCAGCCCAAACGATTGAATTTCCGCTACCAAACGGGTGAAAGCCCGTTCCTGAATTTAGCCCTCGCAGAATGAGAGGGCTTGGGCCTTTGATCAATTATAACTGTAGATCCACAGTCGCGCGCCCGAAAATGTCCGAGCCAAATGAGCGCCACTTTGATAAAAGTGGCCTTCTTTTTTCTCAGTACGTTGCGTGAAATTGTCAAGTTTAGCTGTCAAGTGTCAACCGAAACTCGACTGTAATGAAGTAAAGACTAGGTTCAAATTTCTGTGTAGGTGATGATTTTAATTGTTATGCAAACAAATAAAAAAGTACGGACATTTTTTGAAGGGGATTTTGTTCGGCAATGTGTATCTTCAGTTATAATTGATCAAAGGCTTAGGCAGTAGTTTTTCCGCGGACCAGTGCGGATTAGGAACTTCACACACACCATTGAATTTCTTCGCAGGTATGTCCAGGTTTCCTCATGACAATTTCCTTCTTCGTAAAAGCTAATGGTAAATTTCAAAAGTAATTTGGCACGTAAATTCCGAAAAATTCGTAGGCGTGAGCCCGGTTTGAACCCACGACCCACTTACTTGAGAGGCCATAATGTCAAACCACTATAGGGTACCACGGCTTGACCCATAGATTTTAAACTCACACAACACGTTCACACCACAGATTACTTAATAGTTAATTCGTCTCACACACAGAGAGATAGTGAGAAAAAAAACCGGCCATGTGCGAGTCGGACTCGCGTACGAAGGGTTCCGTACGATTATAGCGAAAAAAAATCACGTTTATTCTATGGGAGCCCCCCTTAAATATGTGTTTTATTTTAATTTAACTATTTATTTTTGAAGTGAATATATAACTAAATATTCTCTGAACATTTCAAGCGTCTACTTGTTGCCGTTATCAATATCGAGCAAAAACGAGCAAAAAATCACGTTTGTTGTATGGGAGCCCCTTAAATATTTATTTTATTCTAGTTTTTAGTGTTTGTTGATATAGCGGCAACCGAAATACATAATCTGTGAAAATTTCAACTGTCTAGCTGTCACGGTTCCTGAGATACAGCCTGGTGACAGACGGACAGACGGACAGCGGAGCCTCAGTAATAAGGTCCCGTTCTTACCCTTTGGGTACGGAACCCTATAAAACAAATTAAAATCCTCTCTTATAAACACTACCCTCCAGCCTAATAACAACGCAAAGCTCCTAATTAGCCAGCAAACTAACCAGTAATATCTAAAAACAAAGGTTTAATCCAAAATGTTATACACAGGCGCGGCACCTGTTCCGAAAGCTGCACTCGGGTTTATTGCCTCTGATTGCAAGTTCCTGCGCTACGCACCTTTTACTGTTTAAGTATTATTTAAATTAGTTTCAAGTGCGTGGTACGGTCAAAGACTTTAATGCATGAGCCATCATGTAACCATTTCACAGTAAACGTCATAGTGACATCGTATTAATTAACAAGGAAAACCGTAATCACTTTTCCTACGAAAAGGTTCCATGGCGGCTTATGAATTATAGTCCTTGACTGTACATCATTTAATAATGATTTTGTGTAAAGTTTAACTACCTATGTCTTGTAATTCAGTGATGAAACTGTTCTTAAGTTTATTTAATAGCCTGAAGCTTCATATCGACGGTGGAAAGGAGAAACCCTTTATATCGTTGAAATCAGCTTTGTTTTCTGCATCGTTTGAGGTATATAACTAAATTTCGTCCAAAATGTCGCTTAAAGGATTTCTCCTTTCCACCGTCGATATATTTACACGTCATGGAACGATAATTTCTGCTGTGTTCTACTTATAATGTTGACACTACAAAACAACATTAGAATTTATAAAAAATATGCTACCTATAGTGAGTGGGGGTAAGATGAAAAGCAGTGTAAGATGAAAAACTACTCGTAGCACCCAAGTGTTTTTCATCTTACACTGCTTTTCATCTTACCACCATCTTACCTTCACTCACCTTACATCTTGTTTGTATTAAAACGACCAACCGTGCGATCAAGACATCCATGCTTACTTCATTGTTATAAATGTGAAAGTGTGTCTGTCTAGACGTCTGTTACCTCTTCATGCTTAAACCGTTGAAACGATTTAGATAAAATTTGGTATGGAGATAGTTTGAGACCCTGGGAAGAACAAAGAATAATTTTTACTCCGGATAATTGCACAGTTCTATGTCAACTTAACGGGTAGTAAGTACTATGTAGGTTTTGATACTCAGTTACGTTTTGATTTTGAATGAAAATATGTTTTAAAAAGCGTTGTATCTTTTGATCACATGGACATAGAAACTTTTTTTTTACATTTGTGACATAACAATATACTCTCTAATATTTATGTTGCTCTAAATCCGATATCTCTAAATACCATTTCTGAAAAAATAGTGGCGACACACAGTCAGCCAGACAAATGGACAAGACATAATACTTAATTAATAAGTGACTCCACACCTAAGGGATGCGTTTTTAAAATTTGATGTATGGAACCATAAAGATATTTCTTACGACCCCTCAATACTCTGGGTCGATAGACAGATATAAAAGCCTATAATTATAACACTCCTTTACAAGTCGTTAAGAAGCGCAATTTTTAAACCTAATACGAGTAGGTACAGCAGTTAATACAATGCAGAGAATATAATTACTGTCAATCTGCAAGTTTTACGTTTCTGAGGATAGCGCAAGCGTTTAACGAATGATGCATTCGTCCTTTACACACGCATACTGATTAGAAAGAGACACTTGCTTTGTAACGACAAAAGCAAGCGTGTGAGACCCTTTGCGTTAACTCATGTAGCATGAAGCCATCTCCTCCAGTTAGCACGCTCGCGTATCGCTGCGCCCCCAACCGTGCATTTGCGGCAATTGTGGCACTATAATCACCCTTTTCTTTTATAAGTTTCCGTTATACAGGTCGACATTGAAGATGAAACGCAAAATTTTGTCGTTTTACGAAAAGTAAGATAGATAACTAATCATAATTAACTATTTATTTTTCATTTTTTAACAGACGGCTACTTACCACTTGTCACTTTGCAGATAAATCCCTAATCAATTACGCTAATGACAAATACTAAGGCCGTGTAAACCTAGCACTATTGTCAGAAAGAAGACGCCTGCCCGAGAGAAGGTTGGACTAAAGTGACTAGACTGGATAACGATTATGATGAGTATTGGCTTGTAGCATGCAGACTTAGATCTAGGACCAGTTATTTTGAAATACAACACAACAATAGGATACTATGTTGCATTTCAATTACCTATCCAAATAGTTGCTCCCGCCTCTATGTTTTCATGAAAGTATGTACCTAAGCACATTGCTATTACTATGCTACGAAATTTACAATAGGTACGTTTTTCGAAGATACTAAGTTTTTTGTGCTGTAGCCAACTTTAAGATTAATCAAAATTCACTCACAATATGGTCTTGACAAGGTAACACAAGCAGACAGGGAGATAGCGAATCTACAATTAGTAAGTAGATAATAACAAGTAAGTACCATAAATTTAATACTACATGCAATATTTTGAACTTTTTGTCTTACTTCTCATGGTACGTCACCCAATGGTCCTTGGAAATTATTCGAAAGTTATAAATAGCCTATTAATAGATTTCTAATATGGATAATAATAATTTATAAACCGCAGGACATTAGACGATAAACGCAACGTGATCCGTCGCGTCGAGATTACACGCGTCAGCGGCGCACGCGCACCTGATCTGTCATCGTACAGGCTGATTCTGATGTCACTCATATGGCTCAGTATTTCGATAAGACTAATCTTGAAAATTAATTACCGATTTTTTTAAATTGCATTTTTCTAAAGTTATATATGTAAAACTGGCCGATAAATAATTTTAACAAAAAAATCGAGTTCAAAAACATCCCTAAGGAATCATATTTTTTGTTCAAATTTAACTGGGTCTTAGCGGGAAGCCCTATCCTACAACCAAAAATAATTTTCCGAATCGATTCAAAGATGACGAATTTCTGACGTAATAAACATAAAAAAAAATGAGAAATTCTTCCTTGTTTTACAGATTATTACAAACTTAATTCAAACTGTTTTGTGCGAGCACTGCTTGAGAAATAGATTTTGTGCTATAACACACACAGAAAAACAATAAATGAGATCTGTATAAGTTCGATATTTAAATTTAAATGGTGTTAATACATAATGGAGAAATTTGCACGTAGAGATAAGTAACCTAAAATTAGCCATTTTGAGGACTATGACGCTTGCGACATACAAGTAAATTACCTCAATTATCAAAGTATACCAAGCTTATATCGTAATGCTTTCTTATAATTGTAATCAGCATAAAGATTGGAGCCAAGTGCCCATTTAGCTTCCTCATAAGAGCCTTAATCAGTACTTACAGCTTACGCCGCCGATTGGTAAGCTAGCAAATTAATTAGTATTTACATTCAGCTTCATTAAAATAACTGTTAAACGGTACAATAAAAGTTATACGCGATTATAATTTCGTGTGCGGGATATTTTAAAATGAAACGAAATTCGAATGACAAGTGTAATCGGCAAAGGTTCCCGTAACAGCGGCATAAAATCATTTTAATTCGTTGTCTGTTAACGGACCGACACAGAAAGCGAATTATTAATTTTATGACAGTTCCTTGGACGTTTATGGAGCACCTTGTTTAAACAAATACACCTGATCGATTTTGTTGCACCTTGCTCCGAATGTGAGCGGTTGGCGCACCTGTCCTTGTCTCTCGCTTTGTCTGAGGCGTTTGTCTTTGTTCCTCGGTCAGCTAATGGCGATTATAAAGGATGGATGTAAAGCTGAGCCGCTGGTTATACGGCTAACGGACGTTTGAGGATTATCTCTTTGACCTTAGCTGTGGAAGTACACGGATGGTTTGAATACAGTGTAGAGATGCGGTGTTCATTGCGGCATTTGCTAACGCTGAGTAGATAGAAGCGTGATAAAAATTACATCATTTATCAGCTCGTTGGCTTTACAAATCATGAAGAGATTAGCTCGTGTTTATATTTTAATATCAAAATTATTTAACGGTATAATTTGGTGGTAAATAAATTATAGGAATAAATACGTCCTGAGTATACATCCCCATTGTAAAGAGTGTTGAAGCATTTGAACATATTTTTCCTCTTGACTAAATAAAATCATAATTTACAATACATATTATATCCTATCTGATGGCCGATGGGATATGATAAACTTATTATCGAATAATATTCAACTGTCTGAAAACCGAAAGCTGATCTTTGAAATCACATATCATGTGTAAAGGATCTAGCAGGCTAAGCTAACAAGAGTGGCCCCCGCAAGGGATTTGGTTGTAATTTGAGGTGCAGTAGTGGCAGGACCTAAGAACACTTAATGCGTAATATCAGCCTTCGATCTTCTTTTGTTTCAGACTTATTCAGGAAAATGTCAAAAAATCAAGGTAATTTTTAATCTGTTATTTTAGCTAAACCAAGCAAGCGAGAGTAACCAAATAAATTCAGAATTAGGAACATAAAATGGGGTTCATAATGCATATTTTTACAAACATTCATAATATCCTTGAAGTTGGTTAAGATAAGTTTAATAAGCCACAATTGTCAACTACGTATACATTTAAAAACATTTTGAAATATCGTGGTGCGTCATGTCAAAAAAAAACATTTACGAACGTACCTATGTTTACTATTAGTGTATTGGCAAATGAGTAGAGCCCTTCTAAGGTAAGTCCGTAGTTGTCACACCACGGAAAGAGGTTTGATGGACACATTCGCCAATCAACATATTTTTATTTGTAGCACTAGAAAAAAACGAAGCTTCGTCACTCACTTTTTAGTTTCTTTTGTTTTGCGTAAACATATATTACAACATTTATACCTGCTTCCAGAAATTATTACAAGAAACTACATAAGAAATAGCTAAAAAATTGTGTAGTTGTAAATATATGACATACGTCATTGATCAATGTCAATTAATTATTTCATAATGAACGAAAGAGGATGTTATTACTACTACAGACTGATTTGCCACTACTACTCTATTGATATGATATGATATAGTAAACATACGTTCGTAAATGTTTTTTTTTTGACATGACGCACCATGATTTTTCAAAATGTTTTTAAATGTATACGTAGTTGACAATTGTGGCTTATTAAGCAATTTTTTTGATAGTTGTGTCTCCGCGACAAGTGGCAAAAAATGAAGCGAAAAATACTATATTTTTTTTCATCCATGTTCATTGATATGAATGTCTGTAAAAATATGCATTATGAACCCCATTTTATGCTCCTTAATCCTGAATTTAATTGGTTACTCTCGCTTGCTTAGTTTAGCTAAAATAACAGTTTAAAAATTACCTTGATTTTTTGACATTTTCGTGAATAAGTCTGAAACAAAAGAAGTTCCTAGGTCCTGCCACTACTGCACCTCAAATTACAACCAAATCCCTTGCGGGAGCCACTATTGTTAGCTTAGCCTGTTACCCTTTGTGTACCTATTGCTTCAAAACTATAGGTAACTCCACCAGAGTTGAGGTCACGCACACAACAACACGTCATGTAATGACAGCGGGATTTTGACATTTATTCGTAGCGATACAGACTCAACAGTGAATTTCAAAATTAACTAAAAATTTCTTAAACCTATTTCGTTAAGAATAATTTAGGAAAATACATCTAGTTAAAAACCAAACAGAAAATAAAATATTTTGATCTATTTTATTTAAATCAGATACGCATATTTTTTGCTATTTATAAAATACCGATTTTTTTGTTGCGAATATTTCTTGTTAGATTTTCTTCAGAGGTGGCTTAAAATATTCTTATTTCACTGGGATGTCCATCGGTTTTTATATAACTAAGCGAATAAATAAACGTGAAAACAACAAAAAAAATTGACCGAGGTGTTATACAAGAGTCGCGACCGAGAGGAATCCATTTCTGCTGCTTATTAACAACGCATTTCAATTGGCTAAGTAAAGTTTTTTGAAGAGGTGCTAAATATATTTTTTTTCGACAGTAGTCTTCTTCTAGACCGAGAAACTGCAGCTGTTTTATTTTGATCTCCTATTGTTTACTGGAAATATTTTTTTAAGTGTTCGAGATGACATTTGTGAGATTTAATGGCTGACAAGCGGTTCGTGCTCAGTACTTAGCAGAAATAGAAAAAAAAACGAAGTCAATTGTCAATGTCAAATGAAATCTAACCGTTTGCGTTTCGTTTACTTTGCATTGTCCAAAAAGCAGTTCCAAAATAATGATCAAAAATATTCAATCGTGATTCAATTATCGTGCATAAGTCGTGGAGAAATGCGGTAAAATTGTAAATCCGGATTTTGTGCGGAGGTTGTTAAAAATAGTCCAAAAATCACACCAAAACGCAAAGCAAACGAAACGCAAACGGTTTGACATGGACAAAAGTGACAGATGACTTAGTTTTTTTTCTGTTTCTACTAAGTACTGAGCACGAACCGCTTGTCAGCCATTAAATCTCACAAATGTCAACTCGAACACTTAAAAAAATATTTCCAGTAAACAATAGGAGATAAAAATAAAACAGCTGCAGTTTCTCGATCTTCAGAACGCCGACTGTCGAAAAAAAATATAATTAGCACCTCTTAAAAAAACTTTACTTAGCCAATTTAATAAATGTGCTTATGTTACCTGTGGTTGATAAATTAGAGCAATTCCCTCGACAGACATTCTACCTCGCGAACATTTTGAATTGTTTCACTTCATTACGCGCACGAATAGGTATCGCCAATAGTAAATTTTCAAATGATAAACTAAATTGCTAAAAATTGAAAGATACCTTAAATTCTATACATAAGATTTAGTTTACTTAAACTTGGGATGCGTCGAACTAGTTCCAACTACATCTTCGTGCAGAAAATTAGACTTAAAGTGTAGAAGTCAAGCTCTGAAATTGGTATATTTCTTGTTGGTAACTTTAGAGCAATCTGAATTGAATTCTAAGGTGTTGTTTAAAGGTTTTAATAGTAGATTCCATACTCTATAATCCCAATGTGCGAAGACACGCGCGGACCTCGGATGCCGTTCGGGAATGCGGCAATTCTACTCATCAGCATACCCACTGGGACTGGCCCAGTGCTAGCTTTTACCTCTCCAATTAAAATATCTCTTTATGCCTCTACCTACACAATATTTATAATAGCACAAATGATCAATGTTAAGCAAGAGGACTTAAACAAAATAAAGATAAAATCATTGTCTATGAAACATAATATGTATGTATGCCATTTTCTAAAAAAATATCTGATTTTTATGTGCTCAGTTTAATAGTATCAAAATGTATGAAACTATCAAGCTTAAACAAATGTAATACCTAACTAAGACTAGATTTTTTTTCTGAAGGTGACCAGAAATAAAAGTATACTGAATAAATTCGACAACGATTTCTGAGTTGAATCAGAATACAGCAGATTAGCATGTATGTAATGTTAAAAAGAAATTGGAACTAAATATGCCAATCGCTCTAGAAAATACGTCTTTAAATTTTTACTAATCACCAATCACCCCTAGCCATCTCATCTACTTGGAGGCGATGCAGATAATTTAGGTGATAATATCCTTCTTAGGCGCATTTGTAACATATGATTATGAATGTGTCACACGAGCAAAGCCTATGTAGGACAGTTTTCAATGATTTTATAGCAAAATTGTCATGTCAGGTTTTAAATTTTATTACTCTTCCCAGAACAAGACAAGAAACAAAACAAGAAATTCTCCAACACTGAAAAACTCGTGTAACGTTGTACGATAAGTACCTAAAAACTCATAACATTAAATGATTTCTTATCAAGCAATTTGGCAAGCTTTCGCAACACTCTCATTAATTAATTGAGTAGTTTCAGCACATGCGTGTAAAATTTACATAAACACAAACGCAAAACAAAAACAAGATTCCAAACTTGGCTCAGATGAAATAAATCGAATAAAAAAATCGATTTTAAACGTTCGATCTGCGCTGCATTGCAATTAAAGCGTTCCAAGAAGCGACGCGAGCGCAAGCCGGCCCGGCTGGGGTAGCTAACAAAAATAATATAAGCGCGTTAAATCATGAAAAAATAACAATTGCTAAACTCCCAATTAATGTCATAAGAAATGTACAAAAATATTTTTATACCTTCAGAAATTTGCTTAAATATTAGCATGTAACGGCAGTCGTAGCTTTAATAAATATCTAATCTAATACCTTTAAACGAGCAATTCTTGTATATATGTATATATATATATATATATGTGGGAATATTAGGTTAGTTTGTATGATTTACCTGGTAATACTGTTTGCTTTAATTTAAGAAAAAAGGTAAAATGTCAGTCGTGGAAAGTCAGTAAAAGCTCTGTACGTGTTCTAATTTGCATCCTATGTTTAATACAGTTTTAAAGGAATAACTTGTTTGTTTTTCGACTGCCATCCCCACAAAATTATGGGGGCTCGTCCGGGATGGTGAAAAACATCGAGTTCAAGACGAAAGATTGTAAGACGTAAGAAGATTCATGATTTGAAATTCAAAAATAAGCTAACGGCCATAGTCATCGCTAGTCAAGCTGTCACTTGTCAGTTGCTATCATTGACAACAAGATTGCGTTTCGTTGCTACAAGTTCACTATGAAGGTTGATGTATGGCGCGAAAGTCATAATTGCGTTTTGTTCTTGCGAGATTTATAAAGGTGGACACACACTAAGATTATATTTTGTTATAAAAAATATCAGATGTTTTAAAGAATAAAATTATACCTATTAAAAATATCAACGGAATAAAAGAATTAATCTAGAAAATAAGACGATTTTCTCAGATTATCAAGACGTAAAAGACGATAACCGGAGATATTTTAAGAAGTGAAGATGCCACGTAAGAGGAAAGATGGAGAATCTAAAACAGAGCAAGAGCATGATCAAGAACAAGAGCAAGAAGAAGATGAAGAGGAATATGCTAGCGCAACTCCGCGTATTTCATTTACTGATTTGGAAAAATCTATGACAACATTTAGTGGAGACGACGCCTATGGAATTGAAACATGGATTACAGAGTTTGAAGATATCGCATCGTTGATGGAATGGAGTGATTTGGAGAAGCTTATTTATTCAAAACGGCTTTTAAGCGGAACTGCACGTTTGTTCCTACGATCTCTACAGGGTGTTACAAAATGGAATGTTTTGAAAAAAGAACTCAGAGAAGAATTCTGTTCCAGCCTGAACAGTGCTGCGCTACACAAACGACTTGCGTCACGAAAGATGAAGACTAACGAAACATACCAGCAATACTTTTTACACATGAAGGAGATAGCTATACTCGGATCTATAGAAGATGAAGCATTGATGGAATATGTTATAGACGGCATACGTGACACAGAATCTAATAAATCGATTCTATATGGAACAAGCAATATGAAGGAGTTCATGAAAAAGTTAGAATTATACAGTGAAATAAGAAAGAAGACTGATGCAAAGATACACAATTCTAACTCGAAGCCTTCTCCATCACCTAGTACTTCCAAAGAATATCATCCGAAGCCGAAGATACGTTGCTATAACTGTGGTAGTACTGATCACTTATCTAAAGATTGCACAAAAGGTGTAAAATGTTTTAGATGTAACGATTTTGGACATAAGTCGACTGAATGCCGGAACAAAGAGATACACCAGCTGACGATACAAGAAAAGGATAAAGACCGTTGCGTTACACCATATAAAGATGTGCACATTAACAACACCTCAATAAAAGCCTTAATTGACACAGGGAGCGATGTAAATCTTGTCAAGGAATCGTATGTTGATAAAATTAATTGCAAGAGTTACAACCACGACTCGGTGCTGTGCTTGAAGGGCATCGCTGACCATGAAATACACACTAAAGGATCATTCATGGCTAATATCCAGATTGACGACTGTTATTTCGACACAACGATCCATGTTGTGGAAGATGATTCGATACCGGTTAATGTCATACTCGGAAACCCAATTTTAAACGATGTTGAAGTTAATTTCTCACCTGAAGGTATTTCGGCCAGACGTGTGGTAATGCATTTAACGACATTAGAAGATTTTGAAGAAAATTCAATGGATGTTGCACAGAAAGGATACAAAGATGAAATTAAGACGGTGATTCAAGACAAAAATTCTGCAGACCCTGAAAAAGAATCCAGTATTGAGCTGAAGATTATCCTTGATGACGAAACTCCAATTCTCCAAAATCCAAGATGTATTTCGCCATTGGAGTTTGATACACACAAATTTCAGAGCAGTACACAAACTTCAGAATGGCTTAAAGCTGATATAATCGCTCAAAGTAAATTAGACTCTGCTAGTCCAGTTGTTCAGGCAAAGAAGAAAAACGGCCTTTATCGGACGCGTATCGATTATAAGCGACCTAACAAACGAATAAAAAAGAAAGACTTACCTTCAAAAGTTGCTCGCTGGGCGTTGTTGCTCGAAAAATATGATTATACCATTGAACACCGACCTGGAATAAGGATGAAACACGCCGACGCTCTAAGAAGATATCCTATAAAAAATGTTTATACCGATATAGCATCACAAATAAGAAATGCCCAAGATGAAGACCTGAAACTAAAACTGATAAAGAAGTTATTAGATACTGAACCTTATGAAGACCATGTTATTGAAAATGGAATTTTATGTAAAGTAAATGATGGAAATAAACTGATTGTAGTACCAAAGAAAATACAAACTGAGATTATACAAAAGAACCAGAAGATAGAAGAACTTATACCAAGAAAATACTATATCGACCACATGAAAGAGAAAGTTAAGGCAGTGACAAATAATTGCATTGAGTGTCTTTTGACGTCGCGTAAGAGAAGAAAGAAAAAAGATTACTTACCAAGTACTTATCACATAAACCACCGAAGCTTTGCTAATCAGATGAAACCCTGGCTTGTTGCTGAAGATTCCGCCCATTCATCCGAGACTGATGAATGAACAGGATGGCCGTGTGGGAATATTAGGTTAGTTTGTATGATTTACCTGGTAATACTGTTTGCTTTAATTTAAGAAAAAAGGTAAAATGTCAGTCGTGGAAAGTCAGTAAAAGCTCTGTACGTGTTCTAATTTGCATCCTATGTTTAATACAGTTTTAAAGGAATAACTTGTTTGTTTTTCGACTGCCATCCCCACATATATATATATATATAATCAGGATCTCGGAAACGGCTCCAACGATTTCGATGAAATTTGGTATGTGGGGGTTTTCGGGGATGAAAAACTGATCTAGCTATGTTTCATTTTCAGAAAATCGCTTTTACTCGTGTTTTCCGGCTATTTTTGTTTGCATTAGAATATAAAGCTAAATTTCGCCGACTTTGAGCAGATCATAGTGGCACATTAGAAATCGGGTGGTCGCGGATCCGGCCGACCTCGGTTCGATACCACGTTTTTTTTCAAGATTTTTAGTTTTTTTTTTAAGTTTATTTTTTATGAGAAAACGTCAAGTTTCTTCTTTTGTGAGAAAAAGTTACTTTTTTGTGAGAAAAAGTTATTTTTTTGCAAGAAAAAGTTACTTTTTTGTTAGAAAAAGTATTATAGGGAACGTGCAGTAACTATAGGCGGCAGCACTAATGCGACAGAAGAGACACTATGCGGACAGTAAAACAAACTTATCAAGGTAAAACATTCAAATTGATGGCACCCTTATGGCACCAGTTGGCAGCACCGTCTATGTGCACGTTCCCTATTGGGAGCACAGAGAACAGGAAAAGCCGGTTGTCTGTAAAGTCGGTTTACGGACGATAGTTTAACGTGACTCACCCCTCCACCCCCTCCGGTGTTTTTGTCAAATATCTTGAAAACGGTGCATCCTACGGCAAAATCAATGAAATTTTCATCCCCCCTTTAGTACCCCCGCGCTCCCTCCCCCGCATCCCCTCCCCCCCTCTCAAACCCCCCCCTCCCCCACCCCTCCGGTGTATATAATCAGGATCTCGGAAACGGTTCCAACGATTTCGATGAAATTTGGTATTTGGGGGTTTTCTGGGATGAAAAATTGATCTAACTTGGTCTTATCTCTGGGAAAACGCTTGGTACCGAGTTTCTGCCCGAGCAGAGCTCGGTCGCCCAGGTACTAATTACATTAATACCGTCCACTAGCTTCCTTCGATCGCTCCCGTGGAAAAATATCAAATCGGCTCGTTTCATATCCCGCGAGAATTCTGAGAATTCCCTTCCTATTGCATCTTTAGATTGTCAAGGACCATATAGGTACTAGTCAAATTTCAAGTCTCTAGCTCCAGTGATTTAGGTTACGCGTTGCCTATCAGTCAGTCACGTTATTTATTCGTTTTGCACTGTCGCACATTATGGGACAGATTCAATTGTTTTTCTATTATTTTTATTCCTGTCCACGGCTCTTCGCTCTTTGCGTTTTCGAGACCTTATTTACAAATCATCGCACGAACCTCTTCAAATTCCTATTCGTTAATATCCGAATCGTTATAAAATTGATATCGTTATCATCGCAACAAAGCTTGGGGACGACTAAACAAGGTGTTTACGATCCCGATTTCAATCGAGACAAAAACGTGGCACAAAACAAAATCCACAGCGAATAAATTATAAGAGAGTCCGTTCCTCGGCCGCCGGTGTCCCTTAATTGGGCCATGTAGCCTCGACAACGAAAAAACTTAACATTTGTTAGGTATTCTGAGAATTATACACTTGCTGCAGTCGTATGGGGACAGTTTTTTTGTGTCGTTAATACTCCTAATGTATCTTTGGCAACATCTGCCTTTTTAATAGGAAAGTGGACGTTTTGTTATTTTTCTTTTCTGGTTTAAAGTTTAATATGTTGGTTTTTAGAAAAGAAAGAAAGAAAGAAAGAAAGAAAAAACATTTACGATTTTATACTTTTGATAAAAATAAATAACCTAATCAAACCATTTCTTTGTTCGTGAAGCAAGTTACAAAGGCGAATTTATCCTTTAAAGGGATTTCTGACAGTCAACTGCGTTAAATTTAGGATTAGATAGGTTTTACCCGCAGCTCCGCTTGTGTGTACCGTTAGATCTGGCATTCGAATAGAAACTCCGGGATTCACTGAGTTCTTGTCATTAAATAAATAAATAAATATCACGGGACAATTCACACCAATTGACCTAGTTAAAATTAAAAAAATTAAAAATTAAAATTATTTATTTTCAACAAAGGTTTTGACAGGTGGTGTCGAATCCTCCTTTTAAGTAAAGCACTTGTATTAGGAGGAATTCGCTTCTTCATACAGGTTGTAACTTATGCTAAAAATAATAACTAAGACATATTTTTGAGTCACTTTCAAATGAAAATGAAGTAGCTATTATAACAAATAACTTATACAGTTTAAATAAAATAAATAAATATCAAATAAATATCACGGGACAATTCACACCAATTGACCCAGTCCCAAAGTAAGCTCAGCAAAGCTTGTGTTATGGGTACTAGGCAACGGATAAACTTTCTTATATAGATAGATACATACTTAAATACATATTAAACACCCAAGACCCGAGAACAAACATTCGTATTTTTCATACAAATATCTGCCCCAACACGGGAATCGAACCCGGGACCTCAAGCTTCGTAGTCAGGTTCTCTAACCACTAGGCCATCTGGTCGTAACAAGATTAACACTAAGTAAATGAAAGTAAGCAAGTAACTAAGTAACAAGATTATTAAAAAACAAAATTGGAAAAATTTGCTTGGATTTTTCCTTATTTAGCCCATTCTATTGCAGCGGGGAGTCAGACAAGGAGATGTAATCTCTCCGAAACTGTTCACCGCTGCACTAGAGGATGCGTTCAAGACTCTGAACTGGGAAGGGCGTGGCATCAATGTAAATGGCGAATATTTCACTCACCTTCGATTTGCCGACGACGTGGTGCTTATGGCTGAGACCTTGGAGGACCTCAGTGCGATGCTCGCTGACCTCGGAAGAGTCTCCGAGAGAGTTGGTCTTAAATTGAACATGGACAAGACGAAGGTCATGTCGAACGCCCATGTTGTACCAACTCCCGTCGTAATCGGAGATACTTTGCTCGAAGTTGTTGACGACTATATCTATCTGGGACATACAATCCAATTGGGTAGGTGCAACTTCGAGAAAGAGGTCAATCGACGAATTAGACTCGGATGGGCAGCGTTCGGGAAGCTCCGCAATATCTTGTCATCCGATATACCGCAGTGTCTCAAGTCAAAAGTCTTTGACCAGTGTGTGTTGCCAGTGATGACTTATGGTACTGAGACGTGGCCGCTAACGATGGGTCTTATAAGGAAGCTCAAGGTCACTCAGAGGGCGATGGAGAGGGCTATGCTTGGAGTTTCTCTGCGGGATCGCATTAGAAATGATGAAATCCGCGCGAGAACTAAAGTCACGGACATAGCTCGAAGAATCGCTAGACTTAAGTGGCAGTGGGCAGGGCACATCGCCCGTAGAACTGACGGCCGATGGGGCCGAAAGGTTCTCGAGTGGCGTCCGCGGACCGGAAGACGTATCTATAATAAAGTGTGCATAAGAGGTGACAAGCATTTTTCAAAAAATAAAACATGAAATGAGCAGGGTAAAGTGTGCAAATGTTATATATATCATTATTATTATTAAAACGATGAGTAACACACATGTAATGAGAAAGGTAAGTCTGTACCTAAGTATTATTAGATTATTATTCTTATTTTATTTTTTATCCATTAGTTCCAAAGTAAGCTAAGCAAAGCTTGTGTTATGGGTACTAGGCAACAGATAACCATACTTACTTATATATATAGATGCATACTTAAATACATATTTAAACACCCAAGACTCGTGAGCAAACATTCATTTTTTTCATAGAAATATCTGCCCCGACGCGGGAACCGAACCCGGGACCTCAAGCTTTGTAGAAAGGTTCTCTAACCACTAGGCCATTTAAAGTTGGATAAAGAACACCCTTAGGTACTAAATTTCATGCCTCTTAACTTGGCGGCTGAGATTTCATGCAAAAATTGAGGCAAAAAGTAGCCTATGTGTTATTACCAATATCCACCAAATTTTGTCCCAATCCGTCAAGCCGGTTGAGCGTGAAAGAGAAAGAAACATAGTCACAATTATTCGCATTTTTATAAGTACGATTTTGAAAATCGTAGGTAGAGGTACACTCTTTTGACAAAATGAAAGTAAGCAATTAATGAAGAAGCCCCTTTAGTTAAAGTAAGACAGTTAATTCATTAGAGGCAATTAAAATAATTTAACCTATCATGCAAGCTTGTGGCGCTAAAATGTCCACATTATGTAAGTGGATACTTGTTTGTTCCTAATTAGGGTGTAGAATTTGAAATAAAAACATTTAATTGAAGTTATAATTCATTTTCGAGCAATACGTTTCGGAAACCAAAGTAAAAAAATTGCGCTGCATAGTGCAATTGAGTGTAATTGAAGAATTGGTAATTGCGGTGGTGGCTTAGTGGCTTGACCTATGGTCTCACAAGCAGAGGGTCATGGATTCAAGTCCAGGCTCGCACCTTCGAGTTTTTCAGAAATTATGTGCGAAATTACATTTGTAATTTCCCATGAGCTTTATGGTGAAGTAAAACAACGTGAGGAAACCTACATACACCTGAGAAGAAATTCAATGGTGTATGTGAAGTTCCCAATCCGCACTGGGCCCGCGTGGGAACTACGGCCCAAGCCCTTCCATTCTGAGCCCTGCAGTGGAACGTATATAGGCTGGGATGATGATGAAGTGAGAATAATATTATGCTACCTCTATGTGTCTCTCTTATGACATGAATTTTATTTCTTATATTTTGCAGAACTTCTATAACTTGGCCTCTCGCCCGGTACCAGGTTATCGTACAGTTTTAGGACACCCTGTATATTCAGATGCGCCTTTTCACTGTTTCCGAATATCCATATAACTAAATTTCGAAAAATAATAGGTCGGGGCAAAAGTATTTTCGTATCTTGAATGTATTATTAGTAATCAAACCTCTTTGGCTGTGCTGAATGTAACTGGCTGGTTTTAATACCATTAAATGTTGACATTCTGAAGATGTAATAAATAAAAAAAAAACTAGTCCCGCCATTTTTCAACTGTTTTTCAAGCAAGCAAAATGAACGTATGTGACGAAGAAATTCGGTACATTTTAAAGTTTTATTACACAAAAGGTAAAAATGCGTCGAACGCCGCGAATAAAATTTGTGCGGTTTATGGACCTAATGCGGTATCAATAAAAGTAGCACAAATGGGGTTCAAGCGTTTCAAGTCTGGAAATTTTAGTGTGAAAGATGAGGTTTTAAGTATGAAACATTTTCCTTTGTATGAAAAATACGAAAATACTTTTGCCCCGACCTATTATATCACATGCGTTTTTTTCATATGAAAGCAGTAACAGTAAGTAACAAACAGCAAACTGAATCACGTACCAGGGTGGAACCATTTCAAATTTAATTTCACGATATTACCTAGACAGATGTATGGAATGTCATTTGCACCGAAAAGTTACACCCTGAACCGTCTCTTCAGTTTCTTCTTACCTATTACTTCTGTTGGCATTTTATTTATTATACTCGTATTTATTTTTTACCCGCGGCTTCGTTCACGTAAACCATTAGATCTGGAATTCCATAAAATACATCGTGGTCTTCATGGCCCTATGTGCTATTGCAGACTTCCAGCTACCTACATACCAAACTTCATCCAAATTCATCCAGGCGTTCAAGCATGAAGGAGTATCAAAGACACATACCTACACACGCACGATATTTATAGTATTAGTAAGTTCTTTTGTTGTTTATTTCTTTCTCGAATAGCGGTATAATGACAAAAGTATATCTTGCCCGTTCGTAAGTCAACATTTACAGAGTTAATTCAGTACTAAGCAAAAGGTAATTAAAAAAGCCTTTAACTCTCAAGAACCTCACATACAATACCATCATAACTTTGTTCCTAGCAGATCATGGGATCTAACGATATCTAATTTGAATAAATTAATCATTATTCTAATAATTTACCCAGACTGCAGCAATTCCATTGCTATTATAATAATAGGAGTTATACCTTCGTTTTCGTCCTTAAGAAAACCAAGTGTTTTCCATGGCGCTCGGAAAAATCCCCGATGGCTAATGCAGGGTAATAGCTGTGCGTGTCGAGGAAAGTAAATTGTTTATTATTTTTTACGAGACTTTCATGGAACGTTCGAGCTCGTTAGGGATGCTGCCTTCCGCTATGAGCCCACAGCATCGTATTACGGGATAACACCTTTAATAAAACAGAAATTCATTGGTGACTCCAAATTTATGTTAAACAGTATCAAACTAAAGTCAAATCCAATGCTAATGTCGGATTATCTATTAGATCTTAAAGACATCATTTTCCATTACGTTGACTTCATTATTTTCTTCTTGACATCTTTTTTTTATAGATACACTGAACGAGTTTCTGAAATCTAATAGAGACAATTAATCTACATATAGGTTTTTGCTATGCAGTTGTTTGTTACACAAACATAGTAAATAAATTGAAAAAAAAAACAACTAAATTTCAGGTTAAGTTAGGTTAGATACTAATTTAAGTTCTTACAGCTTTTTGAGCATTAGCAAAAATGCATTACCGGCATTGACGACCTCCATTTTTGTATTCGCCTGCCATATTTTATGCAGGATCTACCTACCCACGCTTTTCGTAAATTTCCCGAGGTGAAAGCGCTAAGCGTTGCCCCGATGTTTACGGATGAGAAAAGAGCGGAAAAGGGGGTAAACGGGAGGGGGTAGTATTGTAAACACAGTAAAATTACTTACGGTGGCTCCACACCTACAAGTCCTTAAGACTTGGTAGCAAGGGTTATTATTGATGTCATTTGTACATTCCGTCTTGTTGTTCACTGTATACGCTTGCGTCTCTCGAGGCCAACAAATGGCGGCTAAACGACCCATTCGCTGTGATTTGTTAGCAATATGGTGAGATTTGGAACAGAAATGCCTCTAAAAAATTTTGTTTCGTATTTTTTTTCGAGTTTTTGCAAGAGTTTGTTTCCATTTGTGGGCGAAAATGATAACGCTGACTAATTAGATCAGCAATGCGGTTCAAAACACAATTTTTTCTAATATTAAGTTATTATACCTAGCTAGAGATATGTAAAAGTTTGGTATTTTGCTACTGCATCACGCAAAAATTTTTTCGCCTATAGAAAGCTATATCATCAGCAAGTAACATCCTATTCTATCGTACTAATAATTAAAATCAGAATGTTTGTGAAGATATTTGAATGTCTAGATGTTCGGATATTTGGATGTTTGATACTCAATCAAGATTTTTCCCTTGACTTCGCTCCCGTGGAAGAATAAAAAATAGGCTAACTCAAAAAATCCCCTCTCAGTGCACTTCTAAGATCCATTAAAAATATGTCTGGTAAATTTCAAGTCCGTATCGTGGGCTTAGATTATAAGTTGTTTGTCAGCCAGTCAGCCACATTACTTTTTCATAGGTAGTGGCGGCAGCTAATGTAAACCCTATCCATTAGTCCACTTCTATGGGGTAAGCTTTATCCCTTTCAGTAAACTCAAGAATTGCCAATAGAAACCCATGTGCGTCAACAATCTCAACACCAACGGTACATGGATCCATGTAGCTGTCGAAATCGTTAATCCTTTGCAACAAGACGGGGGCGGGCCTCCTCGTCCACGGCATAAACAACTCCGGTACAACATTTAATTATCGCCCTTTATTAAACCAGACGCACCTCAGTACGGGCCGCAGATAACAACATCGATACCAATCGTTGTTAACGACTGAACGGTGTTCGATGAAGAAAGAAATTATATTTCACACCCTACTGTGTACTCGTGTTAATCGGATATGTGCGATTTGGAGTTGAGTTCTTGTAAAATGCAAAGATAATGTCACAAAAAGTTACACGACTTACGTTTATTGACATACCTAAAATCTTAGCAGTGAAGACCTCACGATGAAGGTAGGTACGATCGAAACAACTAAATCGTGATCCACTGTACAATCTTTCGAAAGAAAACCTCATAGTATGTAGTACTCACATTGATTGACAAAACTTTTATAGTGAGTCAGGAATCAAATTTTCGGCTGTAGGTTTGTACAGGTACGTATTTGTTGCCTTGAAGACTGTGCATTTTGGCACATAATTATGTGAAAACAAAAAAGGAATCGTGCACCAGCTTTTACTTGCGTCATAAGCATATCCATAGATCTTTTGAAGTAGGTGAACTGTTTTGCTATTTTCATTTATTCCATTTTTAACGTAATTTCAGTATTCATCGTCATCATTTCAGCCGTAGGACGTCCACTGTTCAAACCACTACTGTTATCTCAGCATTGGAGATGGTCAAAAAAACCACTAGATATCTAGATTGACGTACTTCCCCGAAAAGGGTACGTACACCTCCTTTACCATCCCAATCGTAATACCTACCTCATTTTCCAACCAAACTCACTTATTTTGTACTCAGATAAAATCCTTTTCTCAACTCGATTGTTCAGCAGATAGTGCAAATATTATTAGTAAGCTAAGTGGGTTTTTCATATCGTAAAATTATTACGCAGTAAAGTACGTTAAGGTACAGCAAGCAACAGGTTACTCCTGCCTATGTATCCCGAAGCAATAATCTAATACAAGCAATAAAAGTAAATCACGTTCTCACTTTAGTTACCTATCTAACACTCGGTCTGCATCGAATGGTTGAGCGAGCGTAGCAGGGAATGTACGTTCGGTGTTGTTTATATTTTGTGATAGAGTTGTATTAGATAGTTAAAAAAATTCAAAAGTCCTTAGAGATACCAAGACGGCACTATTTAATTACTTAAAGCAGCCGATACTTATGAACACGCTATTAAAAATTTTAAATCTATGTTCTTTGTGATAACAATTTAGGGGCTCTAGTATAAATAGTCGACCAAGAAAGTCCTTTACCACTCTAAGACTCAATGTCAGTTGTAGAGCTTTAAAGGTCAAAGGCTATTTTCATTAGCAAACAAATGTGACGACTGGCCTTTTTTCTTTTTTTTGATGTGATAACTGTCATGAAAAAAAAAACATTCAGACGAATTGAGAACCTCCTCTTTTTTTGAAGTCGGTTAAAAATAGTAAAGCATTTATTTAGTCGACCATACGTTAAATTTTGTTTCAGACAAAGCATAACCTAACTAGTAAGAGTGTGAAGGGATGAATTATGTCCTTGAAATTGTGCTAGCGTGATCATCCAGCCTGATACATTATAATATACGTCCGCGCGTCCCTGCTGGGCACAGATATTCTCTTATGGTAATATGCATCCGACACCTTTGTAGTTCCGGTAAAGTTATCGGTCGACCTAATGTGTACCAGCTTTTTAGGATTTAGGGACCGAGGCGAGGTGCGCGAAGCGGAGCATGCGCCAGCGGCGGGGGCCGTTTGCCGGCGCGCGCGCCGCCCGCGCCCGCGGCCCGCACGACCGCCACGCCCCGCCAGGAACGGATCGGGGAAACGAAGGATTATGGCCGATGGAGAGCTTAAGATTGAGGTCAGAAGAGTAGTGCAGGCTTAGGCTTTTGCTTTCGCAATCACTATTTCTTTCTGTCACACTGTATAAGATGGTTACAGAAAGAGATGGTGAAAGCGAAGGCAAGCGTTTGCGCGTTAGACAATATGGCCTCTGGATGAGAAGTATTGGTGTAGCAGAAAAATAATGCAATGATTTGTCACTCCATAGAGTAAAGTACCTACTTCCACCGCTATCGTTGACAGGTCGTGATTTTATTACCTTTGGCAGTTGTCACTCGAAAATGTACAGTCAAGTGTAAAAATATGGGTGCACACAACTTGCTCATAAATATGTCCCATAGCTCTTATATCGTCGAATTAAGGTATAGGTATGTAACGATGGGAGGATTAAATCGATACTTATTTTTGCACTTGACCGTACCTACTCTGTTACTGCTACTAACACAGTTGGCGGTGAGCCGACTGGGAGGTGAATATAGCGGCTGTCAAACGCGAGTGTATCGTTACGTAATAACTACCTGTTATGTAATCTGTAGTTTGAGCTACTACCCTTTGATACTCTTTTTAGGTTCAGCTAAACTTACATTGTTCGTAAGTATGTAAGTAGTCTTCAAATCTTACAAGTTGCACTTTCCGAGATCAAACTTGAAATTTGGTATGATGAAAATGTCTACAGTCTACAGTCGTCGGTGAATGTTGATCCACATTTGGATGTAATTACTAATAACATGTCAGATCTGATTAATACTGACGAAACTCGAAAGACTTTACACATTAAGTGTACCTAGTTAAACATCTCAACTGTCTATAGGCTGTGGGATAAGTACGAATGAATGTCTTTAGTATTGAATCGAAATAAAAAATGAGCTATAGTAAAATATGCTTTGATAAGGTTCGTTGAACTTTGTCAAATAGCTACAAAAATTCAGACTCCTTTGTATATTTCGTTTTTTTTTTTATTTCAGGTAGACCCAATAAAAATGTTATTTCAGACCCGTGAGAAAAGCCACCCAACTAACTACGTCCCTGCGACTCGCCCTATGTGGAGGGCGCGTGAAATACCGGCCGCAGCCGCGAGCTGCCATTGTAATGAGACGTTATTTATTGAACAATCCCCAGAACTAATCACCTCACAAGAGATAAACAAGCTGCGTACGAAAAATTTAATGTAGGCGGGGCTGGGAGAGTTAAACCCCCGGCCTGTTGGCGAAACGAGAACTTGGGAAGGTATTAAACGTGGGTGAGATATTGTAAGATGTAAATACTTTCTTAACACGTTCACCTTCCCCATACAAAATGATTTGACAAAGTCACACGTCCAAATGTGTTTCCGCTTCGAAGTTGTGAAACCCATAGTGGAAGCTCGGACTCCTGAAAAAAAGCTTCATAACCATGACCCCACATTAGGGGCACCCGGATAGGGAAGGCGTTAAATAATGACAATTTGGGTTGCTAACCTAAAGGAAAAGGTTGCCATGAACAAAAAAGATACAGTTAAAATTATTGTTGTTGAAAATTATAACCATAACCTCATGGTATTCGTAATTTGTAAAAGAACGAGTTTTAATAAATTACGTAATTCACAAACTACAAACAAATTGAGGCGGGAGGAATATTTCTCAAGAAGCGTTTAAGTCTTTTTAAGCTGACTATGCCGATAATGATAAAAACACGAATTTGGAAAACATATTTTGTTAATTAAAATTGCATAAAATATTTTGATTATAAAAATTACCAATCAAAACCTAAAAGTTATCACTTAAACTATGATTTATGCGAAAATTACGCAAAAAATCAACCATTGGAGTCCGTTTTCTTTTCATCAGACAAGTTTTAGTTTTCATTATATTTTTCATTCGCTTGATTTTCGCGAATATGTACTTACCTAAAATAAATTAGAATAAAACTAACTTGAAGTCCCAAAATAACTTCATGCTTTCCATCTTCGCAATGGCGTCGCGGATAATTACATTACACCGCAAAGTTGCGCGCGCGCACGCCCCGAAGATAAAGCTAACGAGAGCGCTATCGATCCTCGGACAATTGGTAATTTATCACCACTAGTGACACGTTATTGGGCAGTTCCGACCTTGATTTATGGCAAAAGAAAGCATAATTGACTGCTGAATAGTAGGCCAACTTAGTGCTATGGAAATGAAATATGTTAATTGTTTTGCTAATATGATTTTAACCAGGTATGGTGGAGACAGCGTGTTTGGACCATACGTAATACATATAGTATTTACTAACTACTGTTAGATTAGATCGGCTATGCAAGAGAGATAGCTACATAAGACGCGTATGTTAGAGCTGAAAAATCCATGGTATCCTAGTAGTTCGATTTATGACCTCTCCTAGGTCATGAGTTCGAACCCGGACTAGCACCTCTGAGTTTTCCGATGAAAGAAAAAAAGATCAGGGATCCTGTATACGCCTCTGAAACAATCAAAGGGCTGGGCTCGTGTGCGAACTGCAACCCAAGTCCTTTCAATCTGAGAGGAGGCCTGTGCCCAACGGTGAGACGTTTATAGGCTGAAAAAGAGATGTAATGGTGTTAGGCCTAGATAGATAGACGAGACTATTTTTCACAGACGCACACTGCAACCAACAGCAAATAAGAAATTATGACTATTGGAAGAGCGATAAAACTCTCTTCAATACGTAATTTTTTGGACGTTAGATTAGTTAATAAATATGACGTGAACCTAATCTTCTGACTTGTTTTTAAGAGAATCACTTCCTGCTAATTAATCGTGAGAGTATTTTAAAAAGAGGTTTAAATAAGAAAGGTATCATGTCTTTACAATAAATACGACAAATATTCAAAAATATAACCTAAACATATACTAATAAATGCTAAAGGGTACCTATTTGTCATTAAAGGACATAGGATAATTTTTATCCCAGAAATCATATTTTGAGGAGATGGAAAGGGGGGTGGAAGTTTGTATGGGGAATCAATAACCACTGGACAGGTCTGATTTAGACCCTAGGAAGGACGTAGGATAGTTTTTATCTCGGAAAAGATAAGGTAATTTAACGCAAAATTCGTCTAAATTACCAATAATTACTCGACAAGCAAAAATATCCCAAAACACAGCTTGATTTCTGTAACTTCAGCGTTCCGGAACCCTAATAGGTAATAAGATAACGAAGATTGGATTTATCTACTTATCATATACCATGTACAAATTATAACGAGACTCCTACGCTTCAATAGATCGCTTTAGAAAACTGTTTATCTCAATTTAAATGAGTAATAAAAACTATTTGCAAATAACGGTAGTATAAATCAGTAACTAATCTACAAAGAACGAGCATAGTAATTTGAAGTTACCGAAGCACATCCGGAAATCAGACAACCGATGATCAAAGTGTTAACACATGTTAGTTCATAGAAAACTAACATTTTACGCATGCCTAAGGCGTGTTTAAGTTCTCTTAAGAGACTGTAACAATTTACGCTGGAGTTCAATTGTACGAGTGGGGTTGCAATATTTCAGGATTGGTCAGAATTGAAGCCGTATTTTGGGAAATACTTAGATGATTTTTAATTTTTTAATAAAATAAAGTAGATAGATTATTCAGATCTGTATTGGAAAGTTTTCATTAACGTTCCTAAAAATCTTTGTTGTAAATTACATTTACGTTTGCTCAATTGCTCAAGGGATCGAGTTTCGTAATCACACGTATGAATGAAAATATTATTTGAAACTGATGAATAATTTGGATTGTAGTAAAAAACCACGCCTCTATTTTCATTTGTCAATTAGTAAAAAAAACTAATTCGAACGGTAATTTTGCAGCAACATATCGATTAATATCACTTCTGAACGACATTTATATGAATTTGATTTCAAAAATTATAACCAGAACTATGACGTAATAATCTTACTAACATTATAAAATCGAAGGTTTTTGATTACGTGCTTGTGTGCGCCTGTGTTTGTGTGTTTATTACTCCTTCACGCTAAAGTGACTGGACGAATCGGGATGAAATTTAATACAGAGTCTGGAATAACCCGTAGGCTACTTTATATCCCGATATTGCTTCGTGATCCATGTAAAATTTCAAAAACATAACCACTAAGTGAGAGTGCAAAAACAGGTGTTCGTCATACAAGTTTTTGGGAACTATGATGGGAATCTTTAACTCTTTCAACGCCAACGACACATAGGTGTTGTGAAGTACAGTGTCAAGTGATCTTGACACAATGACATAAGATTCAAAGCAGATTTACGTTTTGTTGTGGCGTGGCGTTCAAAGGGTTAAATAACATAAAAGCCTAAATTTAATTTCAAATTGCCTGCCTGCAATAAATTCGGCTGCGTGAAATGGTGGGTCATACACAGCGTATTAAACAAGAGTCGTC
Source organism: Archips xylosteana (assembly GCA_947563465.1). Classification (NCBI taxonomy): domain Eukaryota; kingdom Metazoa; phylum Arthropoda; class Insecta; order Lepidoptera; family Tortricidae; genus Archips; species Archips xylosteana. The sequence continues at coordinate 17,085,074 of OX387346.1, forward strand.
TCTCCTGTGGACATAAAATTAGCGACTCCGAGTCAGGAAACTAAAGATTTATTTAAATGGGCCAAAGTTGGCCAGGTGACCCACACGCCGATGTAGACTTCACTAAATAAATAAATAAATAAATATTAGGGGACAATCTTACACAAATCGACCTAGTCCCAAACTAAGCAAAGCTTGTACTATGGGTACTAGACGACGATAAACATACTTATATAGATAAATAAATACTTAAATACATAGAAAACATACATAACTCAGGAACAAATATTCGTGCTCATCACACAAATAAATGCCCTTACCGGGATTTGAACCCAGGACACGCGGCGGACACGACGTACAAATACGCGTTCTTGAATCTACATAAGCACGACGACGTCTGTACACGCGTACGCCTACATACATCGCGCGCGCACTCTTCTGGATTCCGGCGGGGTCCGGCAATCTGCGCCTTGAGGGGTGGGGTAACTCGAATCGGTGCGGGGTGGAGCGTGTCCATTCTGTACGTTAGTAATATTATATATTCTGTGCCCAGGACCTCTTGCTTCGTAGGCAGGGTCACTACCAACTAGGCTAAAGAGGTCGTTAAATAATATTTGCTATAGACCCTTAGATTTAGCCATGTCCACAGGAGAGACCCAAATCCACGGGTAAAAGATAGTAATAGAGCTGTTTTTCATGTGTATGTAATTTCACCCTCGTAGATTTTGTGCGAGTTCAAGATCTGGTCATTGTTTGTAGATTGCTTACTGTTTTATGCTATGGTTCGCGGGCTAGCGGACCCGTGGGACCGGCAGAGTGAGTATTGTTTGGTTTGAGTCCCCGATGAGTCAGCTTTGTCTAGTTAGAGCCGCATCTTGTTATACTAATCCAAAACAATATTACGGGCTTCACACTCTGCTGTGTGAATGTTATGAACATAGTACCTACAATAGTGCAGTAAAATAGTTACAATGATCGCTAGAATCGGAGATAATTTTTTTTGGTGCTGTTTTTCAAAATTAAAAGAAAAGAAAACCTTTTTAGGATCACTTTGCTGACCAGTGTCCGTGTGTGTGTCTTTACAGACTACTTTCTCATAAAAGAGTAGAGGTATAAAGTTGAAATACTTCTTGCAATAGCAAGATAATATGTAGACATCGGATTATATGCATTTGCATGTTTGCATATATGCAAATGCATATAATTCTATTTTTATAGCATTATTGCATATTTTGGTACTTTTTCACTGACAGTGCTTATTTCAGTAGTTATTCGTGTTAGGCGTGTTGTATTATGCCGTAAATTGATGCATTTATCAACGGCACCGAACAAACTCTGCCTGAAGAAGTCTCTGTGAAATGGCGTCAAACTTCAAGTTTTGTCTGGTAACGTAAGTTGACGTCGAAAGGTCATTTTCAGCCTATAAATTAATATTAAGTGATTGACAGACGTCGCAAGTTTGCCGCAGAAAATATGGAAAAATATGTTAGGTATTGTGAAAATAATCGTAAGTTCTTATAATAAACGGTTTTTTGATCGTGCATATTTCGTGCATATTTCGTCCTTTTTTAGTGCATATTTGCATGCATATTTTGGCATTTTGATAGTGCATATAATCCGCTGTCTAATAATATGTTTTTAAGTTCAGGGGTACCTACTAAGATTTGGGAGAAGTAATGCCACACAAGTAAAAGGAAAACCCAAAATTGCTGATTCTGTTTCTTAGTATACGTATCATAGTATTCCTACGAAATACAAATTGGTTTTTGTTCTTGCGGAACTCACAAATTAAAAAGCTTAAATTGAAGATCGAAATAATCCGGAACTAAAAAAACTAGAAATAAAACCGGCCAAGTTACATTATCTATAAAAACCGACCAAGTGCGAGTCGGACTCGCGCACCGAGGGTTCTGTACAAATTTATATGTATCTATGAACATCCAGTCTTAGCAATTATGCTTTTCGCAATTTTTCCTTTATTTGTGCTATAAGATCTTGCTTCGTACCAAATTTCAAGATTCTGAGTTCACGGGAAGTACCCTTTAGGTTTTGATTCCCTTGCGAGTTTCGAAAATATGCGGAAATTTGCGTCATAAACGGCTGTATCTTTTGATTGCGTTGGCTTAGAAGTTTGATTTTTTCACAGCTCCAAGGGACAGTAGACTTGAGTATTTGATATAAATTTCAGCTTGATACCTCCACGCGTTCCCGAGAAAAAGGGTCTTGACAGACGGTCGGACGGACGGACAACAAAGTGATCCTATAAGGGTTCCGTTTTTTCCTTTTGAGGTACGGAACCCTAAAAATGGCAAAAAATTACGTATGTTGCATGGGAGCCCTTTAAATATTTATTTTATTTTTATTTAATTATTAATTTTTAAAGTGAATATAATAATATAAGTAACTAAATATTCTGTGAATATTTCAAGCGTCTACCTGATGCCGTTATCAATATCGAGCAAAAACGAGCAAAAAATTCACGTTTGTTGTGTGGAAGCCCCCTTAAATATTTATTTTATTCCGATTTTTAGTATTTTTTGTTATAGCGGCAACTGAAATACAACATCTGTGAAAATTTCAACAGTCTAGCTATCACACACGGACAGACGGACGGGCGGACGGACAGCGAAGTCTCAGTAATAGGGTCCCGTTTTTACCCTTTGGTTACACAACCCAAAAAAGTCTGCTAAGCTTAAATGGGACTGGTTCTAGACACGTCTGTTGCATGCACGCCAAAGGGCTTACACAGTCACTTGGTGGGTGCCGGAGAGCGGCTAGCGACGACGAGGCAGACCAGAAAGGAGATGTCGGGACGATTTGGACGTGTACGCAAAGAGCTGGCCGGCTGGCTGGCTGGGAGTTGTGGAGGTCAAGAGGCCCTTACCCAGCTATAGGATACTATAGGTGTGACAGGCTAGTAAAAAAAATGTAGCTGCAGGAACTGTCATAAAAATGGTAAAGCACATTCTTGGTCGACTAAGTATAGATTAATGATCACTCTATAAAAAGAAACAAAAATTTAAGCATTCGCAATTCTCACTCATAGTCATAACTAATATTGTTCGGGACTTGTTCAGTAACTATTCGATTGCTCTCGACGTTTCGACTGCATTGCAATGGCCGTGGTCACGAGTTGATAGTTCTTGATTGAGTCCCGAAAAATATTAGCTACGGAAAGAACCGTAATCCAATCAATCGGATAAAAAATCAATACAATCATCATTATAAAGAAAATATCGAAAAATCAATGAATTATACAAAATAAAAAAGAGTAAAAATGGTGACCACGCAATCTCTAGTCGCACGTGACGTCACAGAAAAGGACGGAATCAAAAACGGCATTAGACGTATATGTATCCCTATGTGTGTGTCCTGTTGCTGCATTGGGGTTATGTTTTTTCGGTAATTCTGTGACAATATGACATATCTTTACCTACAATAAATAAAATCATTGCGGAAAATGTACTATGAAATCAAAAAGAAAATTTAGCTGATACTTTTTCATAATATCAAAAATGCCACTTAATCCCATTTATTATTTTGCAAAATTTCTGTCGCTTTCTTTACGCGGGATGGAGGGATTCCCTTGAATATTTCTTCATCTGAATAGCGGTCTTATAGTTCCAAAAGCCCGACAAACTCCGAAAAGCCCAATACGAGTCACATATGTAGTTCAACTCTTCCGTAGATCATTTACTTACTTAAAGCCAATGATATGTTTATTAAAATGGCCATAATCTAAAATTATGTACCTATATACATACATACATATATGCCATTAAATGATTATTCAAAAGTCAACGTAAACGTAAGCAAACCAAACCAAAGTGGACCAAAATCGTAAACACCTAGATCTTGAACTCATAAACATTTCAACATGTAGCATTACATCTTCAACCAGAGAATTCCAAGTTAGTGGATAGGTACTTTGTAAGAAAACGTGGGAGAAATTCCCCTTTATTCAAGCCGAGCCCTTCCATTACATAACTTTAAGAATTTTATAACAAGAATTTTGTATGGTGCAGTTATAGGCTTTACATACGGTGGTATTTGTGAGCAAGGAAGGTGCCTATCTGCTATAATAACAATGAATAATAGAGTACTTTGACATGTGTTCACGTTTTGTTCTAGAATAATGTTATTTTTATATCTTTATAAATATTTAAAAAGTATCATTAAATTGCTAACTGGCTCAGAAACAGCGCGAATCCGTTTCCCCACATCAAAAGCTTTCAAAACAACAAACACAGAAAAGCAATACCCATTCACAAAACCTATTATGTTAATTTAAAACACATCAGAAGAGCGATAAGATCGCGGCTCGTTCACACCACACCTCCCGAAACAATAGTTAATAAGATGATTTATATCGATCCAGAGATAGGTCCATTCGACACGTCTCGACATCGCTTTAGCATAATCTCGCGCTCGGATCGAGTGCTATATCGATTGGTACAGATGTTCCGAACGAAATACGGCGCCCGGTTATGGATCTGTATCCTTTGCTAGCCCATACAAACAGTCATCAACAAGAGAAAAAAGTGCTCTTAATATAAAAGTATGATTATCCCTCGCGATATGATTGCGATCCTTGAGACACAGCTCGTTCGATTAAGCCGATTACAAATGTTCGTAGCTGTTTGTATTTGGATAGTGATTGTAAAAACAATTATTGAAGCTACTTCCGAGAAATGTCGACGTTTTAATCGGTGCAAAACAAAAAACGTATAATCCAGTGGTAAACAATCTGCAGCGTTATCTTGGGATCGCAGTTCCGCGCGCTTCGGCGACGGCGACAATGGGTGCGTTGAGCTAGGGTCAGCTAGACTGACGAGCTACCTCCCAGAACGGAGCAATTAATTCGGTAAGAGTTGGTTATTCGCCTCGCGGCCTGGGCCCGTAATGCCGCAGCATGACACGCCGTTTCTCCACGCGCCCACTATGCGAGTTATTATAAAATAATGAGAGGTGAGCCGCCCGCTGCGATCCACAATTGCCCTGCTTAGCCGCCTCACCACCGCCCGTTTAGCTATTTTAATTTTTGGTTTGTCTACTAACGGTCCACAGTTTCGTAAGCAGTGTATCAGAGAGCAATCATCGGGTTCTGCGCTTCAGCACGCCTTCCCGTGATTGGGTCGTTGTCTTATGTTTAATTTAATATGTAATCTAATCTCTTGTGGTACATTCTTTAAGAGTTTCTTGAACTGACGCCTGTCTGTAAGCCTTTCTAGCTGGGCAACTATTTAAAAGTAATAAAAAATTACACAAAAATCATTGTCATCGCCTTTTGGAAATTAGTCCGCATTATGCTCTTTCTGTAATAAAATTTTGCCTTTTTGTCCCAAAATTGACTTATGTGCTTCGTTGCTGCCCTCTTTGGAAACATCAAAATCTTTTAACACAAATAGACATTTTAATCAAAATTAATTTAGAAAGCATTCTTAATATACAGCTAAACGAGCAGCCCTGGACCCAAGGATCCCTTCCCATTCGATACGGTGGCCTAGGGATTCGCAAAATTTCTAGTGTTGCTTTACCGGCTTTTTTGTCGTCAGCCCATAGCTCGTCTAGTCTCATAGGTAAGATCCTACCTACATACTATGAGACTTCGGGCTTGGTGGACGCAAAAAGTGCCTGGCGAATTGCTTGCCCTGGCCAAAATTTTCCCGATAATCCAAATTTTCAAAGGTGCTGGGACGACATAACTTGCAAATTAACCGCTGACTCCCTTCTTGACCAGTGTTGTACTGCAGAACGAGCCAGACTTCTAGCAGTAAGAACAAAAGAGGCTGGTTTCTGGCTCCACGCACACCCATCTGCAACCACTGGCACTTTTCTTGACCCCAGTACTCTCCGTTTCGCAGTTTGTTTACGTCTTGGGGTCCCGGTCTGCGCTCCACATCGTTGCCCCTGCGGAAGCGATGTAGACCGGCTTGGGCACCACGGACTCTCCTGCCAGAAGAGCGCGGGCCGCTTCGCGAGACATGCTGCCCTTAACGACATTATTCGTCGGTCTCTTGCGTCGGCTAACGTGCCGGCTCTCCTGGAGCCGTCAGGTATTTCAAGAGACGACGGCAAGAGACCAGACGGTATGTCGTTGATCCCGTGGAGTATGGGAAGGGTTCTGGTGTGGGATGCAACCTGTGTAGACACACTAGCCCCTTCTCATATCCACCGGACCTCCACAAGGGCAGCAGCCGCAGCAGAGGCGGCCGAAACCGCTAAAATTGGCAAGTATAGTGGTCTCGGCGCCGAATATAATTTCATCCCTTTCGGTGTCGAGACCCTTGGTCCGTGGGGCCCAGGAGCACTAAGCCTCTTCAAAGAGATTTCGAAGAGGCTTATAGATGCTACCGGTGACCGAAGAGCTGGCAGCTACCTCGCTCAAAGAATTAGCCTAGCGATTCAACGAGGAAATGCTGCCAGCATCTTCGGCACAATGCCGCAGGGGCCTTTTTTAGATATAGTTTAGTTTTTAATTTAGTTTGTAATAGTATTATTTTTGTTTGTTTAGATCTAGTTTAGTTTTTAATTTAGTTTGTAATATTTAGTTTATAGTTAAGTTTTATTCTGTGTTATTTTTTCTTAATTGTTATAGCTTAATATATATAAAGTAAAGACAATTCCATGTTGAAGTAGCTGTACTTTGCTCCGAGAAGATTATTTTACGTACGTCCAAACACACGTTTAGCCTACAATATGTACTAATAACCACAAACTTATTTTTGAAGAGCATTTTAGGAATGATACGACGTTTTTCACATTTAGGGAAAGTTTGAGTAGGTATGTTACTAGACATACAAAGTATACATTCTACTGACTCGGAGTCTCCAGAAGCAATTAATTGGTATTGTGTAATTACTCAAAACAAAAATAAAACTAAGTGCAATTTTCTCCAGTCAATTACACGTCTTGGTACAATGTTAAATACAACGATATCTTTTTGGTCTAAGTAACATATTCTAGACCTTTCCCTTCTGCATTCCCTTATCGTCAACTTTTTCACATTTTTTTGTTAATATTTCCTTTCAATCCTATATTTTACTGTTTAGGTAGCTAATCCCGAAAAGCACCCAAAGAGTGCTGTAAACATTATACGGGGTAAGTAGTTGGGCAAGTGCGTGGACGCCGCGGCATGTGGCGGGCGGTTGGTATCGCGGCATCTTCACGCGTGGCCGCGCCGGCGCGCACGCAGCTGTACCGCACGTATTATAATATAATTGCTAATTGTCTGCCTGCGAAAATTAAAATCGCGTCTGGCTTTTACTCATAACGTTGCTATTTCCTCACTTGTCGCTGGGGTGAGAGAGGCTATGCTAAACCTAAACGCAAAGAGCTTAGCTGCTACAAAAATGTAGGTGGACTATTTGCATTCCCTGGAGCTGATTATTATAATAATACTAGCTGTTGCCCGTAGTTTTTTCTGTGTCCTACAAGAAAAAAGCAACTTATGTCAGTCGCTAATAACAAGCTAATTCAATACACTATACTTTATAACAGGTGAAATATTGTTTTAAATCAGTTTAAGTAGTTTTTGAGTTTATTGATTACAAAGACACGCACACTCTAATAATTTATCTTACTAATATTAGTTTAAATAACCATTTTGTTCAAATTTCGGATGTGTTGCAGTCTGCATATTGTCTTAGTGCACAGAGTCTAATTAGTTTAAATACATCTTTTTCAGATTAAATAGAGTAGAGTGGGACAAACAGTGTCAAAGTGGTGTAGAATAGGGCAGCGATTTTAGTTTATTGTTGAAGTGTCTTCTTGACGTTGCCACACCACCTAAGCTTCCCTTCTAATAAGGCTGCACTGCACCTAAATTGTAGATAGTTCAACAGGCGGCAATTCGAGTGAAAATTCTGCCAGCAAATGGAATAATTTTAATATCTAATTCGGCTATTTAATTATGTACAAAGTCTTCGTCATAATTCCAAGTAAGTACATGTACCGAATTCCGTGAGTAATTCTACAAATCACAGTGGGTCCGGCGTTCGATTAACATGAACTTTAATCAATGAAGTTATGTCGGCGTCTTTGCGGTTTAACTAACCGAAGTCGACCAGGATCCAACTACTGATGGATGTGGCTTTTACATAAAAATAATTGTCGTGGAAAAATGGTGAGTAACTAACAATTTTACGTTTGGATTTTCGAACGTTTTAGTCCACAACGGTTATTTAGAAATTGCGTTTAAATATTTCGTGTTTTTTATATTTGAGACATCAGCCAATATATTTAGCAGAACAAAACAGACAGTTTTTGAAATCTTTATGATGAAACCAGCCTTAAGAAGAAATATTCTAGGCTAACAAATTAAACTATATAAAGTAGACATGAGAAACGCTAACCTACGCAATATTTTGTGAACTTTAGATTACAAGTTTCTTTGTTCTAAGCAAGTTGAGACTTAAAACGTTTATCTTCCCCTTTCATTACTTATTTTATTTTTACTTTTACGTAGGTACCTACCTACTCAGCCACCTAGTAAGTACTTTTGTTTGCTTTTTAATATAAAGAGTCTGAGAAATTTGGCTCTGAGTTGGCCACCGGGTGAGTAGCTGTCTTCCTTTCCCTCCTCCTCCTCCAGGGTTGGTTCTTAATGTCTGAGGATCGTTGTCAGTATCAGGGATGCATTTGGAGCGCATAATCAAAGTCCACCGGTTTCTGCCCAGCATGTCTCTTACGACCTTGTCGAAATAATAATTGGCGGACGACGGATTTTTTACTTCATCCGTCGATCTCGTTGGTGAACGACCGCGCGATCTTCTACTTTCAGTTTTTAGCCTTTTAATATTTACTTTTCTGCCTACCAAACGACCAAAACACTTGCTGCCACGTACCGCATCCAAGACTCTCTCCTTCACGTCAGACATTCAGCTAGTTAGGTACTTACAAGACATGTCTGGAGACTGCTGACTCAGCGTCGCCTCTTAAACTCGGACTGATTGTTCCGTTCGGCATTGTCTGACAACACCCCTCCCTCCAGGTACCGGATCAGTTAATTACTTTTCATTAGACAATAACCGACCAATGTTTGGAATTGATCGCCATTGTATATGTAGGGTTGCCATGAGGAGTAATGAGAAAATGTTTTTGTTTACAAGCTTTTCCACTACTGCAGCGCATACAGACAATATAAAATGTTTTACTTTTAAGTTTGTACTGATTTCTGTATTTTTGTTAATTTTGATTGTGTGTGCTTGCAGTACCAAATAAACGTCTATCTATATTTTATTTAGTTTCACCTGTCTTGATGTCTGTGTGCTTGTCTGTAATTAAATCTTGTGAGTCGAATTTGACCCGCTTCTAATTAAATTGACTTGACATTTGATATACTAATATAGTTTGGATGACAATGTATAATCAACAAAAGATACAGCCAGCAAGAAAGCTTGTATTAAAACAATTTTTTACACGAAAGGTTATTTTTTCAAAGGTCTTTGAGCAGCTGCTATAGGAATACCAGGAACATGCTTTATTTTATAATCCGTACAAGTACTTATTTAGATTTAAATAGCGACTTAGTATCTGATGAAACTTAGTTTGCGTCTACAATAAATTGATAATTTAATTTATAGATGAACCTATACAACTGATGTCAAAAGTATATACAGTCAAAACCGTTTATAACGACATTCAAGGGACAGCAATATTTGGTCGTTAAACACGGTTGGTCATTGTAACCAGTGTTACTTTGGTATATAAGATCGTGTTGGGTTTTTTTCTTGGTCGTTACATCCACAATATGTCGTTGTAATTGGTGTCGCTATAAACGGTTTTCACTGTAGTTACTGTTGCTATTTCTGTAAAACAAAGAAGTATGTTATTTTTTTACGATGCAAACATGTTAGCAACTCCGTAGGCCGTATTGTATGACGCGCGCGCTTGCCTCCGATTTCACTATCTCTTTCTGTCTCACCGTCTTATTCCGTTTGACAGAAAGAAATAGTGATTGCGAAAGCAAGCGTCAGCGCGTTAGACAATAAGCCTTTAAATGGTTAAATTGATTTTGGATTGTTTTTCCGTTCGAGACCCAAGGTGTGAACCCTCAAATTAATAATTGTCCTAAATGGCAAGTAGATTCATTCCCGGCATGTGGCCAGCGCACGCTGATTTCTTATTCATCAGCCAGGTGGCAAAGGTCGGAGGTAAAACATCCAGTCATTCGGTGAAAGGAAAACAGCTATTAACATTCATTATTATGCGTGTTACAGACTGACCAACAGTTTTAACAATAGCCAACATGCAACTAGGCTAGCTAAGGTCGGCTACACACTGGCGCGAGGCGAGAAGTGTGAAATTGGAAGAGAGCAAACTGGGGATCCATTTGTTTTCCATACAATTGAGAGTTTGTCAATGTGTTCGTGGGGATATGTCACGTAAGAGAGATCGCTCTCCAGGCGGATGATATGATTATGCTTGTCATAATTTTTGTTATTTATAATTTCTTTCCTGTCGAGACCTTAAATTTTTCAGAAATGCTTAAATGGTCATCTTGTAGTACTCTATAGGTTAGGGTAGGTTTGTTTTATGGCAATTCTATACAATTAATGGATTCAGAGTAAAAAGAGTTATGAATAACAATACATTATGACACAAGTAAATTACATTATGACCTTCAAAAATCATGCTAGCCGATATGGACCCAGCTAATACGTTTAGGACATTTTTTACATTACTTAAGTTTTATAATAACTTTATTAGGTACCATGACGTTCTACAAAATGTAGACAAAATAATGACCTTTAAGCGCAATGGTCAAATTATTTTCACGATTTACCTAAACGACTTGATATAGTTAATCAATCTCCTCCAATCCTGATTCTGTTATTTCTGAGTTAATTTTGCAATAAACATGTAATAAATGGTAGCAAAGTAACACCTCAATGAATTATCTGATAAACTGTTAAAAATATACCACGCGTACCCGCTTTGAAATTACGGGAAGCCTTTTAAAATTAGGCAAGTTGTAATGCAGACAGGACATAGTGTTTCACAATAGGTATACTCTAGCTTTAAGATCAATACCAGTGTAACTACATATGTTAAGCGAATAAAATATTCAGGATCTCAATCTGATGAAACGAATGGATCTTCTTCTTGAATGAATATTCTGTATCTCAATCTGATGAATCTGATGCAACGTAGATGACGTTTTTGATGAACGGCTCTTTCGGACGCTTGAAGAGTAATAATTTTTATTATTCATCATCATTCACGTTGGCCTCCCTTATTGATACGGGTGGAAGTGGCTTGCATGCACCTTGAATCTGCGGTTTTTACCAAGTCATCCGTCTATCTCGTCGGTGGACGACCCACGCTGCGCTTGCCAGTCCGTAGTCTCTATTCGAGACCTTTTCGGCCCCAACGCCCATCTCTTCTCCGTGCTATGCGTGTTTGGCTATGTCGTTGATATTGTTCTTCTACGGATCTCCTCTTCATGGTTAAAAATGATAATTATTATTTCTAATTGTTTACTAAGTAATTGTGAATCGGCTATCGGCTTATTGGCCAACAAGACACAGAACATCAAAGATGCTCGGGTAACGGCGACCGCTAGTCAAAGTATCGCTCGTGCCGTCGTCGCATTAGCCCCAGCTATTTGCATAGTAATCGGCTGTCCGACGTCAGGTTTTAATCACGGGTAAGCCTGTGTGGATTGCGTTGCCAATATACGGCGCACCGTACACGGGGAATGAATGTGGCCAATTTGTTTAATAAGTGTTTCAGGGGCGGCTGTGACCTAGATACGGTATTTAGAAATGGTGATGGTCTAGTTAAAGGCAAGTTTTGTTCTTAGGTCCTTACGAGTATATCTCCTTATGAGTATATAAGAAAAAAAAAACATTTATTCCTGTCAACATGGAATAAAATCAAGACAAGATTAAGAATAATAAAAAATTATCATGTCAAGAAATGGTCCCAAATCAGCAAACTGCCGGTCTTGGCAACGGTGCTGATCTTTATTTGGGACCATTTGTTTGAAGTTGTTTGAAGCAGCAACAGCAGAAATGTTAAATTATGCACCATTTTAAATTTATGTAGAAATTAGCCGTTAGCCACGGTTCCATCTGCGAAGAATTAGTTTATCGTTATTCCGTGGCAACTATGCAGTTTTCTGAGGTAAAAACTATTTTATGTCCTACCCAGGATCTCAAACTATCTCCATACTAAATCTCATCTAAAACGGTTCAGTGGTTTAAGCGTGAACTTAACAAACAAACAGATAGATAGAGTTACTTCCGCTTTTACAATATTAGTAAGGATTGATCAGAAAAAATAAACTTTAAATCGCTATATATCTCTAGTTTGTTATTGTTTTGATGATATACATAAGTTTAGCCTTTTATCATGCTTGTACCTGCTAATGATCCGTATTGTACTGCACATATTGATTGCATGAAAAGTTTGTTTAATGAATGACACTCAGTTTTGGTTCATACCAGCAAAGAAGCACTGGCTATCAGCGAAACTTTCAAAGTTTTTACGGCTACTTTGAGGCCGTAAAGGCTATTTATCTACGGTTTATACGCGACGGAGCCTATTGGCCTGTATTAAATGCGGGTTCCATGCCGCGGCGCCATTCGCGCCGTCTTGACCCCGCCGTAACAATTAATTAAAATACAATGTACGGTCCGTATGTACCGCGGCAAACATCCGCCGTCAATGTCGCCGGAGAAATATAGGCTCCTAAAAGGGCGAACAACGTAATTCTGGGGGAATGGTGACCGAGTTATTTCGGATTTTAGTGGGCTTTCATGACTGCTTGCCGTTTTTCTTCGCTCTAGTATGTTGACTATCTTGGGGCCTGTGTCCGTGTTGATACAAAATTAGAAGTAGTAGTTAGTCGTAAATTAAATGACAAATATGTAGGAGTCACTACAATGGAAAAGGGGGTTGGTTTTTCGAAATTTTAAAATGTGATTACTTGTTTGGAAAAAATCGCGGGCCACAAAACGACTCTATTGACTGCAATGCAATATGGGAGGCATGTCGAGGTCATGTGGAAATAAATGAGAGAATTAAGTGCCAAGATTAAGATAACTGAAAATAAAGACTGAAGTTAGTTAAATTACTGGAGCCCTACATTCCAGCAGAGGATAACAAGAAAGAAGAAACGTACTGGAAATACTTGAACTAATGTTGCATCAATATTATTGCCCATTTAGTGGTAACACTGAATTCAACAATAGCGACGCCATTACCACAATTATGTACGTACGTTCATTTCCTTTTCTCATCTACCTAGGTATGAGTAACTTTAATTGATTCATCATCTTATCCTAGCCTATATTCATCCCACTGCAGGGCACAGGGCTCCTCTCAGAATGAGAGGGTTTGGTCCATAGTTCCCACGCCAGCCCACTGGGAACTTCACATCACACAGACCATTGAATTTCTTCGTTAGTGTATACAGGGTTCCTCACGATGTCTTCATTCACCGTAAAGCTCATGGTAAAGAAATGTAATTACTTTACCTACTTTATCCAATGATGAAATAAATAAGGTTTGTAAGTAATGTTTATAAATATATTATAGTGTAGTCAATATATGTACCTATTTGTGCCGAACACAAAAATATCATTCAAACCTATTGACCAGTAGGGGGCGGAAATTGTCGGCGTGCATTGCGGTGTAAAAAGGCGATAAGAAAATGAAAATAAATGTAAAGGATGCCGTATTTATTATTTTTGGAACACAAACATTGCTCATGAAAAGGTGGAGAGAGTTACATCAGTAAAATATTAAAGAAAATAGATATTCAAACTTCACTGTAATTGTCAAACTTTTTTGATACATTTTAGCTCATCATCATCATTTCAGTCGAAAGGCGTCCACTGCTGAAGATAGGCCTCCCCCAAGGCTCGCGAAACAGATCGGCCCTGCGCCATCCGGATCCAACGCGTTCCCGCAACCTGAACCAGGTCGTCTCTACCTTGTTATTGTCCATTTTAATTGATTAAGTAATTCTGTACTACATGAGACTAAGCGTTGTGTACGGAAAATGTTGTAGCTTTAATATTGCTTAGGTATTACAAAGAACATTTTTGTTGGAAATTAATTAAATATGACAAACAAAGATAACGGAAAGAAAGACTGAATTGAATATCCACAGTTGCTTATCCCATCCTAACCTACGAATATTATACCTAAATGTAAAATTTTGTGAAAATATTTAGATGTTTGTTAATCAATCATGCAATAACATAACATAACAAATAATAACATGTACAAATAGACAAAGATCCAGATAAAAACATAGGATACTAATATCCCGGTAACATTAACTTCCCGTCGGATAACATTTTTAACTTTAGACAAGAATAGGGTACGCTGTTCCCGAACGTTGAAGTACCTACCTCGGCTTTCGAGATGATGTGCTAACTTCATCCGCAATCAATGATTTCGTTGTCCGAACGACCATTTTAATAATTACTAACACTGGCGAAACAGGTTAAAGCTACTTCATTGTAATTACTATATTTCACACAATAACTATTTCATAAAAATATAAGTCAAAATGAGCATAGGATTCGATTATTGTCAGTTAAAAATTAATATTATTTATTTACTACCTGACCCGGCAAATGCTGTTTTGCCATACCATTGCGATTAAAAAAATTAAGAGTGGGGGTAGGAGGATGAAACTTTACGACTAAGAGGATACGATGCGCACCATTTCTCCATACAAACGTAATCCCCTGTTTCCTCCCTGGATAATGGCTTTAGAGCCAAATTTATTTTACTGTGTAATCTGTATCTACCACAGCTATGCCCCTAGGTTTCGTTTTTTTCCATATTTCAATTAACATAAGAAATATGAGCTTTCAAAAACTGAAAAAATTGCCCAATTTCAACGTCATTTTCAGACACTCATCAGAAAAGAATCCCTCATATAAACAAAAAAAGAAAAACATAGGGGCATAGCTAAATCTATCCTCTAATTATATTTCAAAAAAATAATTTTATTGGTCCAGTTTTCGAAAAGAAAACAGGGGATTACGAAATGCTGTTTTGATCAATTTTACGCGCCTATTAACGGTCTGAGCTGCAGTTGTCCCGCTCTCGCTGTACTGACACGGAGGGGTTCGGGCGAGACAGCGACATTTCATTAAAATACCTATTTCTCAAAAGTCTCTCAGCCATCGTACCCTCTTAATCTCATACCTACCAAAAAACAACAAAAAAATCATAAAATAAAAAAAAACTAATAACCTCCTTTGAAGACGGTTAAAAAATCGGTCGAGTCGTTTCGGAGGAGTGCGACCACAAACACAGTGGCGCGAAATTTTTACTACATATTTATTTTAACGTCCGGAAGTTTTGAAAGACCTCAAAAACCATGGTACGTTTCTATTGTCGTCCTTTGTTTTCCATTTAGAATATATTCCGTATGGGGTATATCTACTGGTGCGGGCCGGACGGAGCGGGCCGTGAAAAATGCGAATTACGTTTGAAAGAAGATCGCCAGCCAGCCAGAAAGTCATTGTTGTAGCGATAGCGATATTCAGCGATGCGACGCCTCTCCACGCGGCGCAGTTGCCTCTTGAAAACAGTACTACGCCACAAGACAAGCGAGAAACCCTTGAGGCATCGAAACTTTTTGAGCAATATAGAACTGCTTGGTGTGTTGAGTTGTAGATAGATAGATAGATAGATAGATAGATTCATTTATTTCTGATTGAAAATTACAATTATATTCAGCATTCGAAATGTCACAAATATAAAGAATTCACAAAAAGATCGTCAACAGAATTTGAATAACATAAATGGATAATATATTAATTTAGAATGTCACAAAGATAATAATATTAAAAACAATAAAAGTGAGATAAAACAAAAATGTCAATAAAATATTAAATCACATAATGTGTGAATGTCAAAGAAATTTAAAAACTACAACATAAAAATATTAAATGAATAATATTAATTCACATAATGTGAAGATGTCATAAGACCAAATAATCAATAAATAATAACAATAAAAACAAAAAGAATAAAAATACATACAAATTCAGATGTCAAAATTAAATAATGATAATATCATACTCTTTTACAGAGTACAATGATTTGTCCATAAGTAGCAGTCAACGGCTTCACCACAAATCTGCCACAGATGAATGATTTGACGATTGCTTTAGCAAATTTAAAAACTACAACATAAGAATATTAAATGAATAATATTAATTCACATAATGTGAAGATGTCATAAGACCAAATAATCAATAAATAATAACAATAAAAACAAAAAGAATAAAAATACATACAAATTCAGATGTCAAAATTAAATAATGATAATATCATACTCTTTTACAGAGACAATGATTTGTCCATAAGCAGCAGTCAACGGCTTCACCACAAATCTGCCACAGATGAATGATTTGACGACCGCTTTAGCATAGTTGGTAGTGACCCTGCCTACGAAGCAAGAGGTCCTGGGTTCGAATCCCGGTAAGGGCATTTATTTGTGTGATGAGCACAATATTCGTGTTCCTGAGTTATGGATGTTTTCTATGTATTTAAGGATTTATTTATCTATATAAGTATGTTTATCGTCGTCTAGTACCCATTATGATAGTACAAGCTTTGCTTAGTTTGGGACTAGGTCAATTTATGTAAGATTGTCCTCTAATATTTATTTAATTATTTATTATTTATTTATGAATTAGTACTATGTTAAAACAGTCAGCGTTTTGAGAATTGTCTCCACTTTTGATACAATTGTCGGCCTTCACAAGTCAGTATACTATTAATTCAAAATGGTTCTTCTAAGTGCTAATACATTGTAAATAAAGGTATGTTAGAAAAGACATAACTTAATTATTCATAATTCATTAATTTGTGAAACTTATTGCCTTAATTCAGCTTGCTTCAAAAAGTACTTTTGAGCTGGAATTTCTTGTTTTTTAACACTTTGCAACACGTCACGTATTTTCCGTCTGATTTTAAACCATTTTACGAGTGAATATTTATGTCATGATTTTTCAAATTAAAACTCAACATAATAAGTGACAATACATTTCCATTTTATTTTTGCCTGCATTTTTACTGTCCAGACGTTGTCATCGCTATTATTGTTATTAATGCTTATCCAAAAATTTCATTAAAAAAAACGTTCCATTTTATTAATATTCATTTTATAAACAACTTTTAGCAAATTAATAAAATACAAAATAGTAAAATATTGTTTACAAAAAGTTCTTTAGACTATTTCATTAATAAAAAAACATCATAAGTATTATAAATAATTATTTGTCATTCGTGACAGTTAGCAAAGTATAACGTGTGGTAAAAGAACGTTTAACAAACGTGCTAAAAGAAAAGGTTAAGCTAGGTTAGAACAAATTTCACAAACCTAGCATTTTGAGGAATGGTAGGTTTCTGAAATGAATAGTTTGCGAATCATTGTCTGTAAAATGATAATTAATGAAATATTGTTCATGAAATGATGGTAAAGCGTTTCATGCATTTGCTGGAGTGCACCAGCAATCTGTGTACTGTGCCACTCGCCACTGTCGGTGCGCCATCGCTCGTGAAATTATTATTGAAACGGAAAAGTGGCAACTGAACCCACCCGCTCGCCTCAGTTTCGGAATTTCAGGCAACTGCGAACGAAACTTAGAATCATCCATGAAGTACAAGGAGAGGTCGGATATAAATTTAAAGCTAGGATATGATGCAACTTCAGCTTCAAAGAGTTTTTGACGGAAACGAAATACTTTACCTACGAATGAAGACTTTAATAATATTATCGTAAAGCTTGGCAAACTTATTACGCGCTTATTCGAAGCAATTTATTTTATTTTTATCACAAAATATTTTACCATATTTTTTATAAATTCGAGTTAAGTACTGTTCTTTTTTATCTTTTGTAATAGACAAGATCTCATTTTAAAATTACTTCATCATCGCCAGCAAAAAGACGTCCACTGCTGGATATAGACCTCCCCCAAAAATCGCTACAAAATAAAGAATTTATGTAGATACAATTAAAGTACAAATTGAAATAAAAAGCTTCTAAATTATTTCCTTACGTAAAAGTTCTCATAAGACTGGTTTCGTTTCCGAGCTGGATTGCGATGCCAATTGTTTAGGTTAGAAATACACCAGCAGGCTTATTGTCTAACGCGCTGACGCTTGCTTTCGCAATCACTATTTCTTTCTGTCAAAAGGTATAAGATGGTGACAGAAAGAGATGGTGAAAGAAAGCGAAGGCAAGCGTCCGCGCGTTCGACATTACGGCCTGAGCTCTATGGCCAGGGGTAGGTAATATCAAATATTTTAATTTTATTTTACCAAAAAGTTCATGAGCAAATCATATTGTTATATGCAGAGATCGGAATTTTCACGGCAAAACATAAGACTGTCGCAATCAAGCTAGTGTTGGAACCATTTTTTTATCGATATCGATTATTATCTACATCTACATCTACACTAATATTATAAAGAGGAAAGATTTGTGTTTTTGTATTTTTGTATGTTTGTATTTTTGTACGTAATGAATAAACTTAAAAACTACTGGACCGATTTCAAAAATTCTTTTGCCGTTAGAAAGCTACATTATCACTGAGTAACATAGGCTATATTTATTACTAGAAAAAATTAGAGATCCTCAGAAAATCTTACTAAACTACTTTGCTTTTTTAACTAACTTACTTTGCTTTTTTACATGCTTGTTTGCATGCTTGCTTGCTTGCATGCATGCTAACTAGCTTGCTTGCTTGCTTGCTTGCATGCATGCTTGCTTGCATGCTTGCTTGCATGCTCGCTAGAATCCTGCTTGGATTCTCGCTTGCATGCTTTCTTGCGTGCTTAAATGCTTCCTTGCATGCTTTCTTTTAAGCTTGCATGCTTTCTCGCAAGCTTGTACATGCTTGCTTGCATGCTGTTTGCATGCTTGCTACAGGCTTGCTTGCATAATAGCTTGCTTGCTTAATTGCATGCTTCTCTGAAATATTTATGGTTTACGCGAGCGAAGCCGCGGGTAAAAAAACTAGTTATATATAAAAAAAGTCATGCCGATATTATAATTTAGGTACATTATTTTATAATCATTCACACAGTTAATGTATAATATGGAAAAGAAGTGGTAAGTTACGGGATTGTTTTATACTTATTTGTTATCCCATCTAAACCTGAACTATACTTTATCATATTAAGTAATTAATAACACTTCCTTTGGGCTTTGCCATAGTCGGGTAACAAAGAGATAAAACTTCTGGTAAAATTCTGTATTATTATGTTTTTTTATTTAAATATTAAATAAATATTAGGGGACAATCTTACACAAATCGACCTAGTCCCAAACTAAGCAAAGCTTGTACTATGGGTACTAGACGACGATAAACATACTTATATAGATAAATAAATACTTAAATACATAGAAAACATCCATAACTCAGGAACAAATATTCGTGCTCATCACACAAATAAATGCCCTTAGCGGGATTTGAACCGAGGACCTCTTGCTTCGTAGGCAGGGTCACTACCAACTAGGCTAAAGCGGTCGTTATTTAGTGAACCGTTTATTTCTTCTATTGCACAACTATCGATATCGATAAAAAATTGGTTCTAACACTAGCTTGATTGCGTCAGTCAAAATATAAAGTCAGCAAAATATAAATTTTGCCGTGAAAATTCCGATCTCTGCGGTATATATCGGATTTGTACTCTTAGAATTGTTCGTTGATTCCTTTAAAGTTGGCATCGCACATCACTGTAGGTTGGTATACTAAGTAAAGTCTTAGTTGCAATCTTCAACTTAATATTATTATGAGAATTCCTATTGTCAATGTTATACATGAAGAATAGAGCTCGCTGGCTTTAAGTTTAGTTAGGATTAAGTTAGCATTGTTAAGTTAAGAGCATGAGAGCAAACTTAGACTTATGGATGTGCAGTGCACGTCTTAATGTTTACATGATTTAGGAAAATAAGTAAATAAAATAAATAAATTGACCAAGTCCTAGTATTGGATCACCTAATGTTTAGTGAGTAGCATATTATCCACAGTTCCTAATCGCACTGAGCCCACGCGGGAACCACGGCCCAAACCTTCTCATTTTGAGAGGAGGCCTGTGCTCTGCAGTGGGAAGTATATAGGCTGGGATGATAATAATGATGATGATTATGACGATATGGACACTTTGGACACTCACAATACTAGGAGAAAGCAGTTTCCAGAAGATATAATACCTCGTGTGCCAGTAATTTGAAACCAAACCAAAACCTGTAGTTTCCTATACATAAATCGACTAATGAAATATCTAAGTCTAAATAAATCATCAATTTTGCAAAACATTTGTTTGAATCAAATCATTCATTATTACTATTATTAGAATCGGATTCTTATGAAGTGTTACATTATTGTGGCAAGGGGTTGCGTCTGGATGCTCTAGAATGCATGGAAATAATTAGGTACGACACTAAAATTAACCTGTTCATTAATAAAATATAATAGACCCGTATTATTAATCATTATGAGGTGTACTTCCGTTTGGGAAATTATTTTTCCCAAGCTGATTCATTTGGCAAATATTTCATTTCCCAAATGTTTATTTTTTCTGAAACTGTAAACTATTCAGGATATATTTCAGGACTAGGTATCCTGTAGGTTAGGTTAGGTTAGGTTAGAATCCTGAAACATTTTCAGTTTCAAAAAAAAAAAATTAGGGAAGTTAAACATTTGCCAAATGAATCAGTTTGGGAAAAATAATTTGCGAAACATTAGTAAACCTGAATATAGCGCCATAAGTATTTTATCTTCAAAATAGTTTAATTATTGATGTCCTAAGTGAATTTAGTGCGTACGCAGATCAGATACTATCGAATTGCATCAAGTCAACTGAGCCTCGCGGATTCCGCAGTATACCAAAAATGTTTAAATGAAACTAGTTTGAGGACGATCTTCATCCCTACAGAAGTCTTAGTCGAAAATAGTCAGTAGGTACTCTAGTACTTAGGTACCTTTCTTACGACTATGACTCCATATTCTATGTGAACGGATAGTTTGGAAGAATTGAAGTTGAAAATAGTATTAGTCAACTGGTGAATGATGAGAAAGATGGATGATGGAGTTTTCATTTTAAATTAAGTGTCCGCGGCTGACTTAGTCGCATTTTAGAGCCAGTTTTACCATTCTTTCTGTGCGAAGTTCCTGACATTCATTCATTCCGACAAAATAAACAGAGACGGTATCTTAAGTCTCATACCTGACTTTTAAGATATCAGAAACATACTTAATAGATAGTGGTGAAACAGGCCCTCCAAGTTTTAAACTAACAACGACATTATAAATTACAGAGCTCGATATTCCTTCGGGACTTTGCGAAATCTGACCATAAGGTAAGGTGAAGTAGGTAAAGTAAGAGTCTATATCATAAGGAGAACGTCTATGAAAAATTACAGATTTTTTGTCTGAGAGTTTAGGCTGGGCGTTGATGAGTCAGTCAGTTAATCAGTCAATGCTTTTCTTTTTCATCGTCATCATCATCAGCCGGTAGACGTCCAATGGTGGGTGATCAAAGGCCCCCCTTTAATGAATGACAACTTGCCACCTGCATCCACCTGCAGCACCTGGTACACCTAATGGGAGGCTGCGTTTTCCGTTTCGTAGTCGGCACTCGAGCACTTTTCTCCCAACGGTTATTTTTTAATTCGTTGATTCAGGCGTTTTTACTTACAATATTTTTACCTTGCTTCTCTGCTATAAATCATGCACTATTGTTACTTCTATGAGGCACCATATGTACCTATATAGGTAGCAAAATAAAAGTAATTCATGGGTTATCGCTTCTTCGAGCGAAGATAAAAATGACTGCATGGTTAACGACATGATCCCGTCGAATGTGTTGGTCTGGGTTGTTCTTTGTTATGTATTGTTTTGGTTCCAAGCGCCCCGCCCGTCCGTTAATTGAGTTTCGGCCGCGATCGGACAGTCATCCTACTGCGTCTGCGCCACCGGACGACTATACTCCGTCTACATTTGGCGCCTATGCTCCACCTAACAGCCCTCTATATTTTTTACACAGCAGATCAATTATGATTTCGAATTGGTTTGATGAATCTGAATAAAATCCCATTGCTGTTGCTTAATAACCTGTTGGCTGTTTGAAAAATGGATCACTCACAACAAACGCTCCCAAACTAACAATAGTTTTTGCTTCCATTTTAAATTGAAAGGTGCGGACTGTGACGCTTTGTTTAAATATTTGTGCAAAAAACAATTAAAGGAAATTGGCTGATACCATCGAATTCATGCGAAAGTAACATTAATTCCATTTCTCAAGCAAGTAAAATTTTAATTAGTGAATAATTATAATTTCAAGATTTTAATTGGGCCTGCGTTGCGAGCGTGCGTAAACGCATCCTTTCCGGACGTGTAAAAAGCCAATTTCGATGCAAATAACTGTTTAAAAATGGCGAACGTTTTCGATTTCGAACTCGCGATGGCATCGTTTAATTGTGTTGTATCTGCTTATCGTGTGCAAAAAACTAGCGTTACTTCCAGGGCAAAGATGTGGCGATACTGGGTGTAACGAGACTCGTGAAGGGAACTAATAGCTGGCTGGTAGGTACAAGGTTCGGGGAGCCAGCAAATGTTCCAACTCACGCGAGAGACGTGTTTTTGTTAACCGATATCGTAAGTCGGTTAAACAGTCGAAAACTGATAGCCTGCCAGTTGGTTTTAGGATTGGTAATATTGTTTTTTGACGACCGATTGGCTGTGTATTACGGGTTACCTCACCGTGTAAGAATGGTTTAATTTGAGGTAGAGTCAGCGTCTTTTCTATGAAAATTTATTCATGTCTAGATGCGTTGTTTTGTACATTTCTTAGTCGGCATGCTGATAAATATATCAGAATAATGATAAAACTATAGGTAGACAAATTGATGTTTAAAAGTAGTAAATAAAATAACTTATTTTGTTCCGTAAGTATCAGTCCTGTATCTACCTTCAGATTGTTTTAATTTGGGTATCAATTAATAAGTTCCATTAGTTTCATTTAACTGATTAGTCTTTTTTCATCTAGTAATAAGAAGATTCCATGATCAATGGTTATAATGTTGCGAGTAACTATTGTAATTATTTAACAAATAAACTATTTAATACCCAGGTATCTAGAGATATAATTTTTGATCCATATTACTAAACATAGGTAGTAAGTTGATAACATTTTGCAGTCTTTTCTAACTAAAAATGCTATCAAAACCGATAAAATAAGCTATGCTTTTGATTTATCTTACAAAACCGACCTAAAACACAACAGTAATAGAGAGGCCACACGAGCGTAATTTTGTGAGTTGTGAGCGGTAGAATTTCGGTTGCGCCATACATTGTGTCACGTGATGGCCCGCATATAGTATGGCGCGAACCGAAATTCTGCCGCTCACAACTCACAAAATTACACTCGTGTGGCCTCACCCTAACATTTCAAACAAAGCGTGTTGGAAAGTCACTATTAGCGGCCGCGCCTTGGGTACTTCGCTGTTGACGTCTCTCTCCTTCCTTCACGAAACAAGTAAGACGCAGTTACCGAGAGGATGATAAGTACTAGTTCTGGCCTTATTACTGTAGGAATATGTCGCAAAAATGGGCGCTCCGTGATATTCCCATGGTTATGTCGGCAACGCGGGCCTACACGCGAATTCATTAGCGATGGAACACTGCACAGACAGACGATGCAATTGCCCGCTGTAGAGACAGCAAACAACTATTTTATGTTCAAATTGGGAAACTAATACGTTAAAACACAATATTTTCTAACACAAATGTTATAAAACGCCCACATTCTTGTTTAAGTGCGTTCATCACCTTAATTCCTCCCTCACTGCTGAGGATCGTGACTCTTCATTTTGTCCACTAGCTGTCGCCATCGGCTGCATTCAGTCGCTTGGTGAAGTAAAGTGCAGTGCATCGATGTATCGAAGTATCGATGCAAAATGTTGCCGGAAATAAAGTGGTGTCTAGTGGTCACGATTATTAAAAAACTACCACACACAGAAGTCGTGGTAACCTAGTGGTTTAGTCAATGACCTCTCAAACACAGGGTCATGGGTTCGAGCCCGGGCTCGCACCTCTGAGTTTTTCGGTACTACTTATTTATGTGCCAAGTTACATTTGAAATTTACGGTGAAAGAAAGCATCGTGAGAAAATCTGCACACACCTGCGGATGTTTAAATTGTGTGTGAACTACAGCCCAAGCCAAACAGCATACAAGATCATAATTATTATAATATAACCGGAACGCAACTTAGCACTGGCAAATAAAAACAAAATTTGAAGCAGACAAAATAAAAAAATCGCTTGTTTTTTTTATTTAACTAGGGATAATAAACAATTTAAGAAAGCTTACGTGGGTTCAAACAATAAAAAAAACTCTACACTAGTAAACATATTAAATGGTTCTTTAGTAAAATAATTACACTTTCGCTTCAATTATATTTTTTTTTCTGACAACCGTATACTTAGTCATAATGTTTCCATAGAAAAAAAGTCTCTCGAATTCCGACGATATCAAACTCATACGTAATTATATTAGTTCCGTAGTTAAAATAATTATTTTTATGTTTCCGACTAATAATAATAATAATAATAATCATCATCATTAATTTCAAACACATGTCCAGTCGAGGAAACTGAATCACGTACCAGGGTGGAACCTTTTCGTAACCAATTTCGCTATGATTTGTTTGGCAGATGTATGGGATGTCAACATGACATTAATAGCACGAAGGTTCCACCCTGGTACGTGATTCAGTTTCCTTGACTGTCCATAGATGGTTAATAGTAAGTACATTATTTATACATTAAGTTAGTAAAATTTAATTTGAATAATTTGATACCCTGATAATACTTATCAGAGGTGTCAATTTTTTTAGTAATAATATTTTTTGGATTGTTATTGATTCACGGTAAACTTAAGTGCAATAGGAATGTCCAATAAGACAATAATATAATTATTTTCCTAACTGACTTTGGTCACTATTATCGGTTTTTATGTGTTGTTTTATTATTGATTTAAATTTATACGTAATAATTAATAATTAGTAATAATTATTTATCGAACAAATTAGGTATGTACTTTGTAATCGCAAACGGGTGAGATTTCACATGTCCCTACTTCATTCATGTGCCTACTTCCATTGAATCCGATTTTACATACTTAATTACGATCTTCAGTAATTATGCTAAAGAAAGCTGCCATCAAGTCCAGATAGGTGCCTCCATATAGCAAAAAATAAAAATTTCAATCGAACTATGGTCCTACAGAATTGTTTTACTTAGTAAAAAAATAATCAATTGTAATCTTAACCAATGTTCGAAACTAATGGTAATGAGCAAAAATAAAGGGTCACTTTCACTTTGTCTTTGTGTTTAATGGAAAGTCAGTCGTATTGCTCGTCAGTGTAATTCGATCAAAACACCTTATTTCCCCAATGGCTTGCTGACAAGTAGATTGCTACCAATTGTTCAGACCGCAGCTAACGTATTGGTCGCGTGACCCTGCGGTTTGGGCCTTCAGCAGATCGAAATAACTATGATTAAAGTAAACTGCATTTAAAATTAAAACGTTTCTGATGATTTTAGGAAGCGTTCTGTTTAGTATCGCTTACAAGTTGGCTAGTGTATTGTTGTTACAAATAAAAATTGAAATATGAAGTTAAAAAAAGTCAAACACAATTCAATGCAATGCTGAGTCTTAAATCTTGAACTTTGTACCTAACCTTAATACGGGTTTCAGTGCTCAAGCGGAAGTAAAATATCAAAAAGTTAGAAGAGGTATAAGTTTTTTTAAGTTGAATTGAAACCTAATGTCCAATCCTTTCCAATTGTTTTTCACGAAACTGGCCTTAAACGAAAAGTTTCATAGAGCTAGGAATGAATATTATTTTCTACAACTCACCCAACATAAATTTATCTGCATTAATTTTCAACTCGGCATTTCTCTCACTGCTTGGCAATTAGACATGTAAAACACGCGTAGGTTCCTTAAACATTTCCACCGTCGCATAACTCATTCGCCAGCATTTCCTAGCCGCTCGTAAATTCTGCAACTATTTCGATAACAGAAAATTTAAATTTATGCTCATGGAATGCATTTTAAGCGTGTAAAGGCAAGCTTGAAGCAAAAAACATGGTTGCGGCAATCTCACGTGATCTTTGCCCGCTCGGTCCTTGAGGCATCTGATGCCGCCTCAACGAGCATGTTTCCTTCTCTACACTTTATTTCCTAGACCAGAGGAAATTAGCAATGCAAGCAGCTTGATAAAACTGTTTCGTGGACTAAGATAGCTGTGTTAAGCAAATAGGTTGCATTAAACTCTAAGCTAAGTTGCTGCTGTAGTTTCAATGTCCTGTCTTATTAAGTACTTACAGTATTTCCTGGACTCAGTTAATTACTTTCCTCTTTCTATTATACATCAATAAAAAGGGACAAGTGAGTGCAACTGATATTGTTAATGCATTCGCTTCATTATCAATGTGATTCCGATCTGCGATCCGTCCCCGTCCTCTGACGAAACGCTCGACAAATATGATGCATTGGCACGATCAATGATAAACAAGCTATGTTTTAAAATAAAAGCAAATGCTGCCAAGAAACAAAAGATCAAGCCGTATCAACCTCTATAGCTGTTGAAATAGGAGTGATACGGTTGTTTCTGAACGGTATAAATGGCGCTAGTGGTTCGACTAGCAATTAATGTAGGAAAATCAATGGGAGCTCATTTGGTATATTACCTACTCATAATAAAATGGATGATCGGAGTGTTCGAGAAGATTATTATCTGTCTGTGCATGCGCAAAATTCCTTTAAGCTGTAACTAATTAATTACTTAGCTTACAACAAAGTAGGTGTATAAACTTTCAAGGGAGGTTTTAATTAAAAGTTAACTTATGCCATGTAATAATATTTAACAAGGAAAGTTTTATAGTTATAATTTAAAGTTTGAGTCTACAAAATGTGATTAAAATGTATGTAAGTATACCAATTCTCACGACAATTTGAGCAACTTCCTGCTAAAGATTTAAGCTTACCACGACCACCATCGAGCTCAAGCTCTGAATAGGGACATAATTAAAAACAGAATGAGCTAGCCGGCTAGACCGAGGGCTAATGAAATATTCTAATCAGAGTCATATGGTTGCATTGTAAAAAGTGTAGCGGCGGGCGATGGACGATAAAGGCGCGTCACACGAGCGGGGCACAAACGAGCGATTGCGCGCCCGCACACGGCGCCCGCGCGCTTTGCATAACAAAGGGCGCAATTTGGAGGAAAAATGGGCGCAATCTCGTAACATCTCGGGCGTTCTCGGGCGTTCTCGGGCGACATCGGGCGCTGCGCCCGCGCCTACTAATGTGGATTTGTCGTGACGCGACTGACTTGTGCACTGATTGATGTTTACCCTGGAGGCGTTGGTAAGGTTTAGCACATGATTGTTGTAGATTAACAAGTTAAGAGTTACTGGTATGGTGTTGTAACACCTCAATTCAAACCAGATTGCCTTAATTTTTTGCGCGGTGTCAGTGACTTGTGTAAATTAGATACATTAGCAGCAAAGTGTCGCATTCGAAGACATGTTGTCAGTACGTATACGTATGTTTATCCATTGTCTATTACCCATACTTAGTACAAGCTTTGCTTAGTTTGCGACTAGGTCAATTGATGCCAATCGTCCCATGATTATTATTATTATTATATACGTATCATACAGTGTTATGCCCTTGGACTGTGCTGTAGACGTTTGATGTTCCACCTGCTGTTCATTACATGCGTAACACGTCTGCCCTAATACAGATTAAAGTCAAGCCTCTTTAATCGTTCATTTCATATTCCACACCAGCAGCGCACGACATAGTGCCACCCTGGCGTTTTACGAGATCTGAACTATAACTGCCCAAGCATCAATTTTATTACGGCATTACAAAATATAAGGACAGCATTACGTATTTTGGTCGTAGATTCACGAGCTGCTGTTAATGGCGGCCAGAGAATTATCCAAAGAACTAACAATAACGACCGCTTTAGCCTAGTTGGTAGTGACCCTGCCTACGAAGCAAGAGGTCCTGGGTTCAAATCCCGGTAAGGGCATTTATTTGTGTGATGAGCACGAATATTTGTTCCTGAGTTATGGATGTTTTCTATGTATTTAAGTATTTATCTATCTATATAAGTATGTTTATCGTCGTCTAGTACCCATAGTACAAGCTTTGCTTAGTTTGGGACTAGGTCGATTTGTGTAAGATTGTCCCCTAATATTTATTTATTTATTTATTTATTTAATAAAGGCCAGGGGCTAAGGTCAGGACCGGCCCAACACGGTTTGCGAGCGGTAATTCGATCGTTTGCAAGAGGATAGGGATGAACTATTCAGGAATGCCAAAAATCACGCTGAGCTTGGGATGAGCCTAGGAATAGAATAGAATAGGAAAATAAGGCTCATCCCAAGCTCAGCACAAACCAGTGATTTTTGGCGTTGCGCTCGCAAACCGTGATGGACCGTTCCTGAATTTAGCCCCAGTTTAGACCTGTAAGGTAAATCGTGCAAGTTGCTTTAGATTGCGGCGCCCGATTAACCACTTCAACCTCGTTCGCTTTACGGCCACGCAATGTAATGCAACTAGCACGATTTTCTCACAGGTCTAAACTAGGCTAAAGAAGAGGAGAAATTATATAGTGTGTACCAGATTTTTGTCTCTCATGATATTAATGTGCGCATACCATGAGCATTACGGGAAAGAAAGCATCGTAAAGAATTTTCACACACAGTCAAGGAAGTTCAAAGAGGTGTGCGAAGTTCCCAATTCACACTGGGCCGGCGTGGAAACTACAGCCGAAGCCCTCTCATTCAGATAGGGGGTCTTTGCCTACAGTGGGACGTATACATAGGCTGGGATGATGATGATGATAAGTTTTAGCATAGGTACAGTCGAGGAAACTGAATCACGTACCAGGGTGGAACCTTTTCGTAACCAATTTCGGTATGATTTGTTTGGCAGATGTATGGGATGTCAACATGACATTAGTAGCACAAAGGTTCTACCCTAGTACGTGATTCAGTTTCCTTGACTGTACGGACCTTACCAGTAAAATGCGCTTAAACATTTTTGAACCACAATCTCTACAATAGCTTGCGTAAATTTTCTATTACTCTTATTACCTACCTATAAGATTTGTGATTCTTACTTTAGAGATGAATTTTTAACACTTTTCGTTAGATAGATAGATAGATAGATATAATCTTTATTCTCCAAAACAAAGACATGGCTTAGTAACTAAAGAATAATAAAACTAACAATAGCAAAGAGAAACATAAAATAACAATTAAACATATCAGACACATATTAGATGAGAAGCCATGTGATGCACTGAAGAATAGGCGCTGGCTCAGCATAATGCTGCAGCAAGCCGCAGCGCTGATATTCTGCCAGTACCCATACCGAGTAAGGACTCCGACCAACGTGATAAACTCAGCCCAATCTCGTCATATAATGAGTTTAATTATTAAATGGGAATCAAAAATCGTTCTTTATCTTTACCAATATTCAATGATGATTGGCAATTTAAAGCAACCAATCGACACTATTACAAAACGTTTTTAAATTTTTCTTCTTTATCCTGTAACATTACTCATAATCATCATCATATTATTTTCTCATTATTTACACCTACTCCTATTTTAAAAAAGTGACACACCATGCAAAGAGTAGTTTCGGATCATAATGATTCA
This sequence comes from Archips xylosteana, assembly GCA_947563465.1. Taxonomy (NCBI): domain Eukaryota; kingdom Metazoa; phylum Arthropoda; class Insecta; order Lepidoptera; family Tortricidae; genus Archips; species Archips xylosteana. The sequence continues at coordinate 17,114,792 of OX387346.1, forward strand.
ACAAACTGTTCCTGATTAGCGCAATGCTCAGTTTGTAAGTACCTACACAGTTCACGCATCGAGCTACATAAACAAAGACCTACTTACTAAGTGTACCTTAGTAAAATTTGGCTTGGCACTCCTCACCAAATATTTCTGCTTGGTCCAACAATAGCCGGAGAAGTCTCGACAAATAGGTACAATGTTACATAGTGAAAGCTCCTAAATAAAAGCTGCCAATTCTCTCCAGTCGCAATAAAGATACCAAAAGTCACGATCCAAACAATTTTGGAATGGACAAGGTTTCTTCATATATAGGTCCATTCACATTTATTTTTTAAACCTATCTAGGTTCGTAGGTACTGCGTAGGCATCGTACTGGTGAAACTATCAACTGTAAATAATAAAAGATAACGGCTTTAAATTACGATTCAAACGTATTTAATTAGTGATTGTTTAGTAGTACGTTCGTAGAAGGAACAGCCATTCATTGGTTTTTAATGCTTTATCCTACCTGAAATCAAAGCTTGTCGGGTCTCATGAAAAAATATAATGAATAGCGTGCAGCTATTGTTCGAGTGTTACTGCCCATTGTGAGCTGCGTATTGATACAAAGTTAATTAGGTAGCTATCATCGCAGCGACGCCTCCCACAATGGCTCGATGCAACTCGCACTGCGTTTGTTTTTCCTAACAATTGTTGTTTTTACAAATTTCCCTGCGGCCCGGTGCGACCACTGAGAATTACTCGGGAGTGGATTGTCGCGCACTCGAGCACAATAAACAATACAAAACGAAACGGCAAAAACAAACTATGCAAACAGAGCCAACAAGAAGAATAGGAAAATTGCTTTTGTTTAAAAAAATCTATTTGTTCGCGTTTCGAGATGAACGCGCCTACAGTGCGTCCGCGGCGGGCCAATCGCGCGTCGGCGGCCCCCGCCCCCGCGCAGCCGGCCAATCGCGGCGCGGCCCATCGCCGCAAGAGCAGTTTCCTTTTTTAAAAGTTTCGCCTTCGACTTCCATCGGATTTCCCGCTTCGACTTATTTAAGTTATGGACGGTGAAAAAATCGGTTGATTTATTTATTAAGACACAACTTTTTGCGGAGTTAAATTATGATGTTGGCTGAAGACGGGCTCTCTCGCCCCTTGGGGAGCTTTTCAAAGTTTTTACGGGCTGACGAATGGCAAGACTGAGCGGCCGCTATATGATAATTGCATTGGATTTTTATTGAAACAGACGTGCCCGCAATGAGCAAGGACGTCAGATGGATCTACGAGATTTGCCACTTTCTTCGGCTGGTTCCCACGTCGATGAGTTGATCAGCAGTCGACGCACACGCATCGGCTCACGATCGTGCCCGATGGCGCTAGCGCATCCTCCTCTTTAGCGAGTATTTTGTCCTCTTCGTTAATATCGTTTCTATGCAATTAAGTACAAGCTCATGTCAACAACAGTTACTGGAAAAAACTGAGAAAAATTAAAACTCGATTTAGTATTAAGCTCTGTTTAACTAGTGGTGTCAAAAGGAAGGAACTATCAAGCTTAAACTAACAGACAATGCACAGACCATTGAAACTAGAAATTGGAAATGTGGCAGAAATATTCACTAAGGATAAAGGTGCTCTATCTGCATAACAATACTTAATTACTAGAGACTTCAAATTTAGCAAGCAGGTAAATGGTTATCTATTCATAACAAATAAAATCCATTCTTAGGACTTTTCGACATTCCCACGGGATACAAAACAAACAGGGTTATTTCATACTAGCTCACAATCTGATATAGAGACTTGATGTTAGGCAGATATTTCTTGAAGATCATTGAAGATCAAATGTTGTCATTACGAATTTTAATCACGAAGAATTTGATTTTTACTTTTGTAAGTCGTATAGATAGACCTTTGATCTATTCCACAATACCTATGTACTTTTACATCTACCTACTACAATTTCAGAGAGGACGGTAAAGATAAGTTTTTCTAACAAGTTAGGTATGAAGTATCTTTTTTTTGTATTTATTACACATACCAGACCAGTGATGGTGTAGGGGTAAGCACGCAGCACGGAATGCTGAGGACCTGGGTTCCATTCCCAGCATTGGTCTTTTTTCTGGGGTTTTTTCTGTGCATCTATATTTCACTTTGTATTTAGTTTGAAATATAAGTTTTTCTGTTCACTGTACTTTTTGGCCCTAGGCAAAGTACTCGTCAAGACGAATCAGACAAGCCCAAACTCGATGCGGTCGTGTCGTTTTATTATAGAGTTCCTGTGGCCACCTTCCAGTTCTATCATCAGATCAGCTCCATATTATAATAATAATGCATTGTTATCCCATTTATACATTTATGCAAACTTTCAGCTCAATCGGGAATTGGATCAAATTCAACTTGAAAGATTTGACCCGTAAGCGGGGTAAGAAAAGGTTCGTCACTTTTCGACTTTATGTCAACGAGTTAAGGTCGAAAAGTGACGAACCTTTTCTTACCCCGACTATACATAAATACATTGTAAGGAAAAAAAAGCTTATAAAAATATATCTGGCAGTATGGGTAAAATAAAAGTAATACCTACCTAAGTAGTTTTTGAATAAAAATGTGTTTTTTACGCAAGTATTTTATATTAAAAACTAGCTGTTTCCCGCGATTCCATCCGCGAGGAATAGGGATATAAAAAATAGCCTACGACCTATTCTCAGACCTTACGAATACAGAGAAAAAAGTTTTAATAAAAATCGGTCAAGCCGTTTCGATGGAGTTCAATAACAAACACCGTGACACGAGATTTTTATATACCTATTAGAAAGAAGTTACATAATAAATCTTGGTAGCTTACTGGGTTAACCTAATGCCTCTCAATCATACCTACCTACATTGTTTGAATTGAGTAAAACTGAGCTTTACAGAATTTTTGTACGAAATTACATTTAAAATTTACCATGAACTTTACGGTGAAGAAAAGTATCTTGAGGAAACCTGTACACATTAGCGAAGACATTCAATGGTGTAAGTATGTGAAGTTCCCAAAACGCACTGGGCCCGCGTGGGAATTACGGCCCAAGCCCGAGTCTCTTATTCTGAAACTCTTCTGTGCCCTGCAGTGAGACAAAATAGGTCAAGATGACGATGACGATGATACATTATTTACTACCAAGTTCACAAACTTTCGGGCGTCCACTGCACACCTAAGCCACGAAGTTATCCAAACGTCATCGTCATGCAACAATTCTTGGCCATGAAATTAAGTGCGACCAAATTTTAAGCCGATTTCCGGTTGCATGGAACTAGATTCTTTGACTGAAACTGGCGGAAACCGAAACCAAATCTTCTTGGTACATGTGCTTGTCACTAATTCCTACCTATCTAATTTGTTGAAATTAACGTTGGTGTCCAGTTTTGGGTCAAAAGAGTCAATATTCCCAACGAACACTTGCTACTTACTTCTCATTGCCGACACCAAGTTCCAGGCTCATCTAATCCTTACTAATGTTATACGAGTTAATGCGAAGATAGGTACTCTATCTGTCTATATTATGTTACCTCTTCAGGCCCGGAGAACAGATTTAGATGAAATTTGGTATGGAAATAATTTGAGACCAAGGGAATAACGATAATTTTTATCCCGGAAAATTGTGATCAGAATAATAAGAATAAGTTATATACATCAGTATTTATAACACAACAAAAACTGTTGAAATATTCCCCACAAGGTTTTCATCCTAAAATATCAACCTTTTAATTTATTCGCGTTTATAAGCAGTTGTAAGAATATTTTTAATACGGTGATGCAAGACAAGTAGCTCAACCACGAGAAATCCTTAACAAATTAAATTATTTTAACAGGGTCTTAACTAAGCGAACAAATAAAAAATAGAATTTAATGAGTTACTCGCGTGGGTAAGTAAAAAAATATAAACATATTCCGACGTATTCGGTCCATTGACATTGTTAATGTTCTTTAAACCTTTATACTTACCATTGCTATACTGCGTCGTAAAAGTCAAAGAATTCTTACTTAATATCGTGTGCAAAAAGAAATGAAATTCATATTAAAATAACCTGAATTTCATACATATAGTTCGGTGAGAAAGACCTCGTTTTATTGAAATCGTGCCCAGCTACATGGTTGCCACGCTAAGCTATAAAAGTTATAAGCCACTAAATCACGGCATTAATGAAATATAATCATGCCAAAGTGTAACCAAAGTACTCACTAAAATAAACCGGCGACAAGTCAGTATAAAAACGTTTAAACACGACCGTAATCACAACACCCAATTAAAAATCAATCAATAAATAGCAAACACACTATCTCGAAAGATCTTCTTTCGAAAACACATATCATTTACCTAATTAGATTGGGCGTTAAATCGCCCAACATCCATTTATAATCAGTTCATTTAAAAATAATGCAGCATAAAAAACTCGTCAAAGATATTGTCAGGAGATATCGGCCGTACACTCTGTTCGCAGGCTTCGCTTGAAAAAACTTAAAAAAACTCACTCGAGGCGATCCGTGACTCTTTTTTTGTTTTATTATTTTTAATTCATATTATCGTACGGCTATCCCCTTTAATTTTGTTTTTAAGTATGGGCCTCAGTATGCTGGCAGCTACGTTTATGGATATTCGGAATTCCGTGGCGTATCGTCCACGGGGCGATTTCGTTTTATGTAAATTCGAGGCTAGGCAGGTGTAGCCTACGCACGGTAATCGGAACAACCGACAATTTGGGTAGGTGTAGTAACTAGAAACAATTTACTCTTCGAAATGGTCAGCAACGTAACGACGCCCACATTGTATTTTATAGAAACTTTTGGTACGACTAAGTACTCTATCTCTTTAAGCTTATAATTTATTCATCTTTTCAATGCCATGTTATTTTAGACTCCACAATAAAAACCTACTAAAGTAAAAATCCAAAAAATATCTTTTATGCTATAATTTAATATCATTAAAATATATTACGAACGTACGGGAAAGTAAATTTCTTCGGATATTAAAGTAAATAGGTACTTCAATAAGCGAAATAAGCATTAATATGCGAAGTTGTACTGTTAAGCCTCTTTGAGAAATTCAATAAATTATTGAAATCAAAATCAATTATTAAGCGATGTAATTGACTATAAATAGTCTGAAACGTCCGTTTTTTAATAACCTTACGTACTGTAACTAAAAAAGCGAACTTGTCCTTAAAATGTGATTGCTTCCAGCTAACGTAGTTCAAAAAACAGATATTTACTAAGTTAAAAATACGATTTATATGTCTTTGCAAAGGCAAAACTCTCCATGAAAGATAAAGGCTTTTAATAATAAACTCTCATAGAGCTTTTAAATTAAAGGATTAACCACTAACGAAATTACAATACCTATAGGTACATCTCGACCATCATACAGTGTAGGAGAGTGATAGTAACTAACTATTTTATCGTGCAAATATATTTACCTTAAATAGTACTAAATACCATAAACTTAAACATTGTAATACCCACTCTGATAATTAGTTCGATAAAATTCTGAATCAACTTGGTCCGAAATGCTCAGATGTGTCTAGGTCTGAATTAAGAGGCGATTATTAAAACTCCTTTTAAACTTTAACTTTTATTGGACTGTTACCGTTCAAAGCTCGTAAACGTACTTAGTTGAGAGCTTCCAACTCTGTAGACGAACGTTAAATACCTATTAGGTACATAGTGGACGTGCAATTACTGTTAAAATTGTATCTACCTGTAGGGACCTATTTATATTGACTTAGGCTTACAGCACCTACTATCGAAGAAACATGTTATTTTTTTATACTTTGTCTTTAATATCAAGATCTATGTAAGAAGAAGTCGTTTTAGCGTGAAAAAAAAGAAACACACACACACACATCACACACACGCGCGCGCGCGCGGGCTTTCACAGTCTTTCATAATGTATATTACAAAATATTATTTATTTATCGCTGTCTCGCGAGAACTCTACAACTTTTCGGGAAAAACCTATGTACATTATATTTAACTTGGCCGTATTTGCTAATAAATATTTAATTGTGAATTAACGTGACTGGTTGATTGTGTATTAATTCTTTTTTTTGAGACCATAATTGTTAACGTCCAGTGAAAGAACACATGAACTATAGGTAACGCCACCAGAGTTGAGGCCACGCACACAACCACATCTCATGTAATGACAGCGGGATTTTAACTCTGGTGGCGTTACCTATACACTATGTCTCTACCTTATCTCAGTAGGCAAGTGAAACGTATACTTCAAACTAAATACAAACTGAAATATAGATGCACAGAAAAAACCCCCAGAAAAAAGACCAATGCTGGGAATCGAACCCAGGTCCTCAGGTGAGCGGTTAGCTCCGAAGGAGTGTTAAAGTCTCTCGGTAGAGGGCATAACATAGATAAGCGCTTTATCACTGCATAAAGTGATTATAACAGACTGAAATGTACGATGTATGGGAAAGATTCGTCGCTAACCTCTAGACCAGTGATGGTGTAGGGGTAAGCACGCAGCACGGAACGCTGAGGACCTGGGTTCGATTCCCAGCATTGGTCTTTTTTCTGGGGGTTTTTTCTGTGCATCTATATTTCAGTTTGTATTTAGTTTGAAATATATGGTTTCATGGGATGACCGTAAAAGTAATAAAAAATGAAGTTGAAAAATAAATAAAAAAAAAAAAAGATACTTCATATCTGACTTGTTGAAACGTATACATATTTCAATGAGATTAATTAATGTCTTTAACCCAAAAACTATGCTATGTCTTTCGCACGGTCTCAAACAAACCAACTTTTTTGAGTGCCAAGATAAGTACAGGCTCAGCCTAATTTGGCGCTTACCGTATAATACTGTTATCTGTATAACCATGCCATTTTGTTTTTTTTTAATAAATTAACTAAATTAAACTAACTCACATTTGCATTTATAATGTTAGTTGGGATTAAGATAATTAGGTTTAGGATTAGTAGCCTCAAAAAGCTCCCGTAAAACGCGCGCACATATCTACACATTTAAGTTATTGGCAGGTAATGCAATGTTAACGAGATCGCGCTTATGTAAAGATGTAATACTCGTATTTTGCATTTAATAAGGGCCGTACCTAGCGAGCAGCGCGTGGCCAGAGGCGAGAGATGGATCCGCAGATACCAACTATGACTCCTCGATCGAGGCTCGCCGAGTATGAAATTATTGGCGAACAGTATTCGTGCTCGATGCATCTGCCCAGACGAAGACGCGAGCTAATGTTCCCGAGACCACTACGCTAAAGATAAATCTGCGAGATACGAGAAGGACTTAACTTAGTTCTGTGTTCCTTGCATATAGAAGATCCTATCACATGCAACTGAAATGCACAGTTCGCGAGAAACTTTTACCATCGCGGGGACAGTTTTTTCTTCGTTTTTAGATCGGCGCGATTGTCTTTTTCTAATTTAATTAGATAAATAGGTACCTAGAGTAAGTACCTAATCCCACTAATCTTCTAATAATAAAATCTCGTGTCACGGTGTTTGTTATCGAAGTCTTCCGAAACGGCTCGACCGATTTTTATCAAATTTTTTCTCTATAGGTATTTGGTAGGTCAAAGAATAGGTCGTAGGTTATTTTTTATACCCCTATTCTAGTCGCGAGCAACAGCTAGTATTTGTATAAATGGATGTATGGATGTTTGTTACTCTATCATGCTATATCGGTTTGATGGATTCTGATGAAAATTGGCACACAGATACTTTATAACCTGAATTAACTTATAGAATGCTTTTTATCCTGAAAAACTGCCTAGTTCCCGCGGAAAAGCGATAAATACGAATTCTATAATTATTGTACTAAACGGGACTTATCACGCAAACAATATTTATCTCGACGTTTCGGCCACATTGCAGCAGCTGTGGTTACGAGTTCACTCAACGTCAAGGTAAATATTGTTTGCGTGATAAGTCTCGTTTAGTAAAATAATTATTAAGTGAAAATCACGCAAATTTAAAAAACAGTAAACGAATTCAACCCTGACAGAGTCGCGAACAGCAGCTAGTGGTATCTAAATACATATAATTTTAAGCTATTATACTCGAGGCTCATTCGCGTGAACCGTTATCAGGCAAATGAGATGAAGTTTGGGGATTTTAAACACTAAATCCCCATGGGGATTCCCGAAAACTATATCGTGGTCTTCTTGTCCGTTGCATGAAGAGCACCCGTGAAAAATTTCACTCGTCTAGAGTTAGCAGTTGAGAGTTCGGGATTTTACATGGACAAATCCTAATCCCGATCAAGAAAAGCCGTGGTAGCCTAGTGGTTTGACCTCTCAAGCAGAGGGTAGTGGGTTCGAGTCCGGGCTCGCACCTCTGAGTTTTTTGGAATTTACGTGCGAAATTTATCATGAGTTTTACGTGGAAAATATCTTGAGAAAACCTGCACACACCTGTGAAGGAACTCAATGGTGCGTGTGACGCTCCCAATCCGCAGTGGGCCCGTGTGAAAACTACAGCCCAAGCTCTCTCAGAATGAGAGGAGGCCTGGGCCCTGCAGTGGGATGTGCATATATAAGCTGAAATGTTGATGCATGACTTAAAAAAAACACAGACTTTGGCATACAATTTAAGTTTATCTTCTAATCTTCTAATCTAACTAGCTTTTGCTCGCGACTCCGTCCGCGTGGAATTAGAATTTGGGCAGCTTAGGTATTTTTTTAATCCAATTTGCTTTTTCATCAATTACGGCTCTCCTTAGTTCCTCGATATAAAAAAAATTGTGAGCATATCGGGTAGGTCTGAGAATCGGTCAGTCAACATCTATTTTTCATACCCCTATTCTTCACAGACGGAGTCGCGGATAACAGCTAGTAAGTACATAAAAATCTCGTGTCACGGTGTTTGTTATCGAAAACGGCTTGACCGATTTTTATGAAACTTTTTTGTCTACATTTGGTAGATCTGAGAATAGGTCGTAAGCTATTTTTATACCCCTATGTTACATATGGCAAAACAACGTTTACGGGGTCTGGTAGTTTTATTATATTAGCAGGATTAGGAAATAAGGTTTTAACGTTTAATGCAGTCGAAGTGGTCGATTCAAGCGTATAAGTGTCGAGGCCTGCGGGCGGGGCGGGCCCTAGCACCTGTGTCTTACATTTGAATATTCCTCCCAAACCAATATTTCATGTGATCGCCGCTCGTCTGTAATTAAGTCTGGATTGTAATTCGTTGCGTCGGTTTCAAAGTTCACGCCTAGGCGTTAAATATGTTGCCTGCGATCTTCGACACTTCGGGAAGATTCATTGATCATGTTTGTTTTGACGGCTTTTTAAACTTCATCATCATCATCCCAGCCTATATAAGTCCCACTGTAGGGCACAAGCGTCCTCTCAGAATGAAAGTTGGGCCGTAGTTCCCACGCGGGCCTAGTGTGGATTGGGAACATCACACACGCCTTTGAATTTATTTTCAGGTCAAACAGTCAAAGGCATAAATATCTATACACCGATCGCGTCAAATATATGCAAACAAACTTATGGTTAACGGCATAGAGTTGTATAGATATTTTTGATGCCTTGGCAACGTACATATAAATAATTATGACCTTGGCTATACATATACAGGTTTCCTCACAATGTTGTCCTTCACCGTAATTCTAATGAAACTCTACTAAAATCGCGGAAATTCATTTCGACTGGCAGATCAAATGGTTTATACAAGCAAAACCGCGGGAAAAGAATAGTGAATAGATAAAACTAAAACTCAAAATACATGATAATATCGTGGAAATGTCAAACAAAGCTACGCCATATCTGCGGACCGATAGAGGCCGTTGCCGTCGCATACAATAAGCATGCTCATAAATAAATAAATAAGCCCGAATTTAATAACAAGCCCGGGCCTAAGTAATGACCGCCAGAAGGCAGCGTTACATTTATTATGACTCCAGCCGATTTTTATAACTTTTACGCACATTTCTTAGCGTTGCATTAAAAACGTTTAAACACTATAATTTGGGACGGGTTGTGCCGACGTTCTTTTTTTTTAGAAAATCAATGATCGATCTGGCTTAGTCATGTTCACTTAGAATCAATTATTATTAATTAACAGTTATTATACGTTTAAAAGGTATTGAAACGTGTTTGGATAAAATTTAATAAATACCAGTCTAATCCTCTGCCAAAATGGGCGCGATATCTTTTTAAACGTGAGGCTCTATTTTGGATTTATAGCGTTAATCGGTTCAAACTATCATTTCCAGTTTTATGCTAACTTTGTTATGAAACTACATAACTGTGTAAAAGGTGCCTACTTATTCCGCTTATAAATTGTGGCTACGTTTCAATTTGTACAGCCCCAGATCTACGTTTTTTTCGATTCGAGGCTGAAATGAGAGTGGTGCTCCTTTCTCCAGCGTTTTTGAACCAGAACAGAAACTTGGGAGTAGCATTTCTCAAAAAAAGTCAAAATTCTTTATTCAATTTATGCATCAACTAGCTCCTGCCCGCGACTCCGTCTGCAAAGAATTTGTTTATCGCTATCCCGCGGGAACTATGCAATTTTCCGGAACAAAAAGTATTCTATATGTTAATCCAGGTTATAAACTATATGTGTGCCAAATTTCATCACAATCCGTCAAACCGTTTTAGCGTGAAGAAGAAACAAACATACACACTCACAATCTTTCGCCGTTATAATATACGTATTAGTGTGATTATGAATCATCATCATCAGCCTATAACAGTCCACTGCTGGACATAGGCCTCCCCCAATGAGCGCCATTGCGCCCTGTCCTTGGCTAGACGCATCCAGCTTCCACCAGCAGCCTTTCGCAGATCGTCACTCCACCTGGCCGGAGGGCGTCCTACACTACGTTTGCCAAGACGCGGTCTCCACTCAAGAACTCGTTTACTCCAACGGTTGTCGGTTCTTCGACAGATATGAGTGATGTGTGCCAAATTTCATCACAATCCGTCAAACCGTTTTAGCGTGAAGAAGAAACAAACATACACACTCACAATCTTTCGCCGTTATAATATACGTATTAGTGTGATTATGAATTAGGCATCAATTTTATTATGAACGTCGAAGAATTTACCACCGGTGCGGAAAAACCTTGTTGAGAAGAATCCGGCAAGAAACTCAACAAGGTATATTTTTTTCAATCAGATCTACATTGTTATTAAATAACATACATCTAAAGTATTTAATACAACTACATTTTTATTTGAGACTAGAGATCGCCAATTCAGATCGGAATCATTTCCAAACATCCCTGTCCATAATATAGTCATTAATTTTATAGAACGGCTTAGATATTAATGTTTTCTTCACAATGGATTTGAATTTTGTATTCGTTTGGTCGGTTATTGTTTTCGGAATTTTATTATAAAAACGTATGCAACTTCCCAGAAACGACTTTTTGGTTTTAGCCAGTCTGTAAGATGGAACTTTAAGCTTCCCTGTGTTTCTAGTAGCCTTTCGCTTATCGACGTTAGTAGGAAAATCACATTATGTTTTTTCTCACTTCTGCCTCTGAGTCGTGGACGGAGAGCCAATCTAGGTGCTTGGAGGCAAAAGATTTTTTTATATTCAATCATATTATTATTATGATTTTGGCGCCCCCTGAAACTGCCACCCAAGGCAGGTGCCTCGGTTTACCCGCCCTCCCTCCTAAATCAGGGACTGCATGTCTAAACTAAGCCTCAACAAAATTCAGTGCGCTGACAAGTATAGTTATAAAACGTTATATTTAAGCCATTTAATATTTTCAGTTCTTATAATTGACGACCAGCCAAAAAAAAAACATGTCCCTTTCAAACTGACGCTTACAAAATTGACAATAACACATCATGACACCCGATCCTCTCAGGCGTATCCATCAAAGAGATCACAATGGCATTTGGCGAGCAATAACGCAAACGCCTCGTAATTAATGGTTATCAGCGATTAACTTGAAGTCATTCGAGTTAAATCGAGCAAAGAAACCGAGAACGCGCGTTATTACAACGAGGATCGGTTTCAAATTGTGGTTAGAGATGCCAAGACATATGAACGTGGCGGCCGCGACGCCACTGGTGCGAGGTCTAACGAACAAAAACACTTTTTAGCCATTCCAATGCAAACAATTAAGCTCAGTCTTCGTCACTTGCCCGGCATGTCACTGCAACGTGTTTTTGAGAACGGCGAGTTTCTGTTTCAAACACAACAAAGCTCGTGACGTGCGTTAAATAATAAAACATTTCTGCTAAAAACGGAACTAAAAAAAGTCGTGTGACAACAATGGATGTGAGCGGAAAATTCTTTATAATTTGCAGGTTCCAATGTGGCGTACTTTAGGGTGTAAATCACGTGTGCCGACAAACGAGAACAAAGTTCATTAGAATAATAAAATGCATTACACATGGTTGCACTTCGGCGCTTGCGCATAGGGCTAGATGCCTGCACGAGCACCGGCCGGCGTCTGCGCTGCCGCGGTCGGTTCCACTTGCGATTGTTGAGTACGTGCTTGCGGAATCCAGAATGCATAAATTAACATTATTTTGAATTTTAATTAGGAAATCGATTGAATGTAGAGCAGATACTCGGGTTGGTGCAGAAAATGCGTGAAGAAAAAGGTGTGATGCGACTTAATATTTGTGTGTTGAAGGAAGAAACTATGAAATTAAAGCCACATTAACGTTAATAGTTTCGCCACTCTAGCATTCTGATCCCAAGCTAAAATAGTGGCTTTCAATCCAATGTATTGACATTACATTGTGTCTTTGGGTGTAATAAGATATTACCACTGTCACTTAATGCCAGAATGAATAGGCTGTTACTGAACCAGTGATCTACGTCTTCAGCATCATCTGCATTTAACATCAGGAAAGATGGAGGGTTATCGTCACAATTAAATTAAAAAAATGCTTTTGCAATTTAAAGTCAATTGCATGTCAATTTTATGTTTACCAATTCACAAAACCTGAGTATTGAAACATTTCTCAGATCCTCAGGCAGCAGTGGAACCGTACCTCCGCATTTTTCAAAGGCATACCACATGCAGCCATGTCGCCGGTGAAGACTTTATCCGTCGCGCATGTCTTTGCCGCGCACGCCGCGATCTAGATCCCGCGGCGCGGCACGATGCTATCGCAAAACGTTGTCCGCGCGACAATTGCTAACGCCGACGCCGCGCCGGCGCAGCGACGCGAATATTCCCGCAATCACAATCGATGACATACCAAATTCTAGGCGACCAATTTACAATATCGCGAAGTATGGAGCTGTGGAGCTGATTGTTGGTCAGAAAACTTGCAAAGCTATTAATAATGTCTAGGATGAATTGTGATACAGTGAATTAAGAGACACATAGGTACCTAAATATAGAACTGTGGAGTACCTATACTTCTACAAGTTTACAAAAGAGTATAGATTACAGAAGGGCTTTGTTTTATTTCTTAGTACAGCGTGAGTTTTAAGAAGTGCTACGAAAATATGGCGAAAATAAGTATTTGCCTTTGATAGTAGGTAAAGACAGTTAACCGATCTACGTCTAGAATTGAATATTTTGCTTAAAATAAATCCTAGGGCGGACCGAACATACATACATGGACCATGAAATTCGATTGGCAAGATTTCAAAACAACTTAAACCAGTATACATACATACGAATGTTGCGAGTTAAATCAAGGCCAAGAAAGCAGTAGAAGTTTTGCAAAACCTTCTTTCATAAAACAAACAAGAGTGAACGAACTAGAAACCATCATCGTTAAAGTTTTATTCTTAAATGTTTTAGAAAATAGAATCCACAACTAGTGCTATACCTCCTTGGGTACTCAATGTTTCACACCATTACAGCTCTGCTCTATTGTCATCTTTGACAATAGAGCAGAGTCAAAGTTCGGGGAAGACAGTGCGCAGGCATCACGTCTGTGAACTGCAGACGTGGACTTAGATACGTGAAGACGCGTGGATGTTCTATTCATGATTCATATTTAAGTGAGATTGTAACGTGGTGGAAAAAAAGGTAAAATCCCCTCGCTACAAAAATAAAAGTGAACAATATACTTATCGTAACCTTAAATTTCACTGTTTTTCACTAAATCCCATTTATATTTGAAGAAACCAAGTACCCATCGAACTCACACAAACAGGCAAACGAGCAAGTGTATCAGTGTTGTTCATAAACAACCGGAATACCTGAATTATTGCAACTTAGTTTGTATTCGCGGCCTTGTCCCGCTGAAAGATTAAAAAATGAACCCTACAACAGCATTTGTTCTGGGCTACAGCTTAGTATGCTCAAAATATTCTGCGCGAATTATACCACTACTGTAATCCAAATCTCGACTTCTTCATCAGGCGATAATGAGTATACTTGCAAAGCCCTCCTCAAATTTTGATTATCATAAATTTCAAACTTATTGTCGTTCAAAGAACAGGTCAAGATCGTGTCGGACACGCCCAGGATAAGGTTTCGTAGCCGTTACGAAAAATTATTTGCATAACTATTCGCTATGTGCGCGATGCCAGCGCCACTAGTGGCCACAATTATTGTGGTGTTGAGATCTGTCAAACTATAGCAACTGGATTGTTTGATAACGAATTTCGGATTGTTTTTCAGCGAAATTAAATGAAAATAGCTAAAAATTTTGTGCATATCATAATAAGTGATTTTCCTACGTAAATGGAAGAATTAATGTTATAATACGTACGGGATTTGAAGAGATAAAACATGAAATAAATTTCCAACCTCAAACTGTGCAAAAAGGAATATTAATAGTATTGGACCCATCAGCACTAAAACAATTAAAAATGGTTGTAATTTTGCACGCAGTAGAGTAAAAACCGGCCAAGAGCGTGTCGGACACGCCCAAGATAGGGTTCTGTAGCCATTACGAAAAAATCAAGTAATATTTTTCTAAGGATTTCGTATGTGTACGGAATCTTCCAAGTTTAGGTATGTTTTATACCTTAGGCTACTATTTACTCTTAAACTACAAATAATTCCTAAGCAATCTTAGCCGCTATAATTTTCCTTGTAAATTTAATATATTTACTACCATTCTGAATTTTTTCAAATTTTTCCACCGAACAGTTTAGATTTTAGAGGGGGGGACGATCGATTTTAATGAAAATTTTCACTTTAAAGTTGAATATTTCGCAAACAGATCACTGAATAGAAAAAACATGTTAGCAACCCCCTAATGGTTTTAAAAGACCTATCCAACGATACCCCGCACTATAGGGTTAGTCGAGAAAAAAAAATCACCCCCACTTTACCTCTATCTATGGGTAACCTAAAAAAAATTTTTTTATTTTTTTATTTTACCACTTTGTTAGCGTAACTGATATGTATATTCATGCCAAATTACAGCTTTTTAGTACTAACAGTCTCTGAGCTTAGCCGCGGACAGACAGACAGACAGACAGACGGACAGACATGGCGAAACTATAAGGGTTCCTAGTTGACTACGGAACCCTAAAAAGGCCATGTGAATTTCGACAAATCCTTTCTTAGTGTACTTTTTTGAACCTCAAGGAATATGTATGTGAAATGAAATATGTTTATTTACGTGTATGTATATGTATGTAGTAGGTAAGAGTTGAGCAGTTTTCTTTGGAGTTTTTAAGGGTCTAGCTAGAGGAAGTAATGACCTGCAGGACGTGTCAAGGAGTAATGAATATTATTTTGTATTCATATTCTACAATCCGAACAAATTTTATAAATGCGAAAGTAACTCTGTCTAAGTGTCTATCTGTCACCTCTTGATTATTAAACTTCTAAACCGATTTAGATGAAATTTGGCATGGAAATGGTTTGAGACCCTGGGAAGGGCGTATATAAGATAGTTTTTATCTCTGGAAATGGCGTAGTTCCTGCGGGACGGTGATATAGGAAAATTTTGCAGACAGTGTATAAATATCCATTCGAATTTTAATTGCTGCTATGTGGACCATTGAATATGATTGATGGGTATCAAATGCATCCATAGCACTAAGCTTACCACATTTCTGATGAAAAACCACTATGATCTATCAGTGCTACTACCGTCAATTGTTTTATTTTACCGAAGAACTGTTGTGATGACAAATACTAAATTTTGGGTTCAGAAACTTTGCAGAAGTTAAAGATGAACATGCTTTAAGGGGCGGGGCGTGCCGTCACGTGCGCGGATCAGATACTGCGCCCGCGCCGCTTGCACGCTCGCATGCTTTACTTAGACACGCAAACGAGCCACGGAATGTTCGCGATTCCTCTATATTTGTACGAAATGTAGTCTATCCGTTCATCGCTCTACTTACCCTTCTAAAGCAGATCTTGAAGCTGGGTCCCAGGAATTAGATACATTTAGTATTAGTTACATACATAGCATTCATTTAGTAGTAACGGACTGGCAGGCGCAGCGTTGGACGTCCACCGACGAGATGGACGGATGATCTGGTAAAGGCCGCAGGTTCTCGGTGGATGCAAGCCGTTTCCAACCGTTACGATTGGGTATCAATGACGGAGGCCTATGTCCAGCAGTGGACGTCCTACGACAGAAATGATTTTGATTATGATGAGTACTAGTTACTTGACAGATTTAGATTATTAAAAGCATAAAACTTACACAATGAGCATTACCTAAGTATTACTTTTTTCCATCGCTCAACTTGCCTTTCTACTACGAATCTGGATCCAGGAGGAATCACTTTTAGTACCTACCAGTTACTTAATGAATAAGGAGTTCAATTTTTAAAAGCACAGGACTTATCCAATGAGCAATTCACCTTTCTCCATCGCTTTATTTACCCTTGTAATGTAGATTATGAGTTGAATCCAGAAGGAATCATATTTAGAACTAATTACAGTAATTAGGTACTTACCTTAATAAAAGCACAGAACTTACAATTGTGTAACAATTGTGTGTTGTGTGTGTTACAATTGTGTAGAGCGAGGCAATTGGTAAAATGTGCCAATGCACATTTTACCTTTTGCCTCCACTCTACTTACCCTATAAATCTAGAAAAAAATGACTAGCTGTTGCCCGCGACTCCATCTGCGAAGAATAGGGGTATAAAAAATAGCCAACGACGAATCTCAGATCTACCAAATTTAAACAAAAAATTTCATAAAAATCGGTCTGATCGTTTCGGAGGAGTTTGATAGCAAACACAGGGGTACGTATCAAAATATATAAAGTTTAAAACAAATAATGGACGAAATACATAATGGTCATAATACATACTAAAATTTTCTATGAAACTATTGATTAAACGAATTTTTTTAATCGTGTAATCTACAGATTGGTTTAGGTTAGGTTAGGTTTATTTTATGAAAATCCTGTAAAGTTGAGAATTTCCAAGAAAATTACATTATATCAAACGACCATTATGTATTTCGTCCATTATTTGTTTTAAACTTTATATATTTTGATACGTACCTCAAACACAGTGACACGAGATTTTTATATAATAAATTATGTAGGTACTTAAGTTGTCATATTTAGGCGGAATTTCTCGGACCTGATTTAAATACAATATGTAACTCCGAGTTAAGTGCTAACCCAGCGTTACGTAGTGCCAAAATGTTTGAAACTGTCGCTCATAACTGAATAAATTCAAGGTATTATTAAAAACAAAAGTAGATACATACGTATTTGTAAACCAAATAACAATAACACAGTGTTCCAAAGGTGAATTTGAAAGGAAAAACCGTCACGCGCCGCCGTCGAGACCGCCGGGCGCGCCGAAATCCCCGCATTCCCGCCTTTTTGCCCGCGTATTTATGGCAACACTGATCCACAGATCGCCTACACACAGATGCCAGATTCGGCAATCCTCCATTTGATACCGACTCCTATTGTATCTCCTTAGTGTCCTTGTTTTCGTTTTTGATATTCGCTCGCGCCAGAATTCATAAATGGTAGCTTCACTCAACCACTCGTTAGAAATCTATATTTTATCCAGGATTTGATATAAAGGAGTCTTATACTACTTAGTACTGAAAATGGTCTTCCTTAATTTCCCCATGGCGGTAAAAACAGTAAAAAAGTTTCGCGAAAACCTTATAAAAACAAAATTATCATGCTTGTCAGGAATATAAAAATAATGCGTGCATTTTACCCTTTTATATCAAATGTTAATTTATTTATAAGATGTGTTAGAATCTTAAATCAATGAAAGCAGAATCTGGCAAGAAGTAAGATTAGGTGGAATTGGTATTTTAATATCCACATTACTGAACTAACTTATGGATTATTACGAATTTGCTAACGTCACAACAAACGGAAACGTGTTTAAAAACAGGTTACTAATTTTTAAATTCAAGCTGTAATCGAACCCATGTCTACGAGATCCCAGCTACCGCTCCACTCACCGGCTCAAATATGAATAAATTGCATAAATATTTATCGGCACGCATTATACCAGCACCACCGGCGTCTAGAGACCAAAACGACGAAGACACAGAAACGACAAATACAAATACAACATTCCACATCGACATAATTGTTTTTGCAGATTGGGCCGGCATCCGCGGCGTCGCACACCGCTAGTGCCAGTTTTGAGACGCTATTATTCAATGAGTGCTTTGAATTTTCTATTTTTGGCATATCTTTACATGATCTTTTTAATATTTTGAAACCCATTATGCAGGCAACTCAGTCGTTTTAGTTCATCTGTTATTTCTCAGTATTGAATCGTGGATGCATTGTTAAGATTCTTTGCTAGTGAAAGATTAAAAATACAATTTCTTGCACTGTGCTAGTCATTTTACTATGTAAGATCCCTGTGACCCTTGCAGTAATTGTTCTTGTAGAGTGATATAAAAAATTCGATAAAGTTTTCTTGACGCAAGTTTAGATCAGGGACCAGATCATCATCATCGTAAAGTATCGTCGGATATTTTCAATGGTTATATATTATTTTTTACGTATTTTTTTCATACCAGACGGATACTTATAGTCAGGGAGCCGAATAGGGGATTTTAGGATTTAAGTATTCGAGCATTAATAATCGATATACGAGGTGGAGACCTCCACCAAATCTTAGCCTCCTGTATAGAACCTCGCATCTAGGGCAACCCATCAGAACAGTAAAGAAGTTCTGCTTATATGTGGAAATACTCGAGCGCGTCAGATTATTTTATTACAATGTTAAAAAGTGTGCATTTCAACAACCTAACGATTTGAACGTGATGCAAAGGAGTAAGAGAATCACAAAATTGCAATGAAAACTGTTGTTGTTAGAGAACCTGACTACGAAGCTTGAGGTCCCGGTTTTGTTTCCCAGTCGGGGCAGATATTTATGTGAAAAATACGAATGTTTGTGCTCGAGTTTGGATGTTTAATATGTGTTTATCTATATAACATCCGTTGTCTAGTACCCATAGTACAAGCTTTGCTTAGTTTGGGTGTGAATTGTCGCATTACATTTATTTTTATTTTTATTAAAATATAATCTATCCATTTCTCTCTCATCTTCTCATCCAGGACTCGTGTTTTGTGTGTGAACCTCCGTAATTTCTTAATTTTATTTTGACTATTTATGGTTATAGCGGTCATAGTGATACACAGTTCGTGAAAATTCTGAGTATCATCCCATGGTTATCGTTAGGATTGAGTTAAAAACCGAAATAAAAAGTTTCTTGTATCCCTTTTAGTAATTGACTAAATTTTAATTTAAGTATAAATTGAAGTCACTAGTTATTAAATTCGCTAACCTTGCATTAAGATAAACTGCATTCGTTTTCAAGCCGTCAGATTTAGAAACCACCTCCAAATAATTATCAGATTAAAGATCAGTACAAACATGATATTAAGCCGAACCGAACCGTCTGTATCAAAATCTTACGTTCAAGCTTTAATTACAAAACTACGATTTTTTTGTATTTTTCTAAAGCCACTGCGAGCCTGCTTCACATCCAAATCGATAGTTTTCTGAATGTGAACTGTGTAAGGGTCCACATAACATCCTTGAATATCTGTTGCGCTCTAGTATTTTCACGTGATTCTTTTTTTTCAAATCCTGTAGATGCTCTTCCTACCGAAAAATATGTGCACATCATACAAACTTTTTTTATACCATCTTCGAAAAATCTAATAGGTCCCCACGACGCTCGAGTAAATCCCCATTTACCTATCCTCTCGGGTTCCCCTACTATAACTTGTACTTTAGTCTATATAGCCACGTACGTATTCGTACAAACATCGATGTCCTGTCGAACAATTGCAAAATAGAATCACAGATCTTGTTCGAAAACCACGCCGTTGTAAATCATAAGTCTGGTCTATCCGTCGTCTTCAGTTCCGATCGGCATCCTGCTGTTAGCTTGCACAAATTTACGATCGCCTCCGAACCTTTCCGAAGCTTTCTTCGCATTATTTCAACAAAATATCGTGATTTATGTAAATCTGTGGCACTCGTAAGTGCGCTTCGTATGGATTCAGGGTTTGCATTTTACTGTTACTGGCATGAGGTTTTGCTTGGAAGATCCTATTTATTTGGGCATCATTATAAAAGTACAAAATATTTAAAATATTGAGGATTTCAAAAATGTTTTTTTTTTTAATAAGGACCTTTAGTTCGAGATTGCGCTGCAATCTTTATAGGATGAAAGTAAAGCGGAAACCAGATGCTGTATTTTCTACATTCACCATCTCTTTCTCCTCTCGTCCTGTACAGTTTGATAGAATGAAATGGTAAATGCGCTTGTAATTTCAATTGCGTCAGCTGGTATGCCTCAGTTGTTATATTAGCAACAATATATCTTCTCTTGCTGTTATTAACAGCTCCAAAATTATTAATAAGTACTAATTATTAGTATATTTCAAATGGTGATAGTGTGAACGAATATGAGGAGGGTGACGTTTTCAACAAAACGTTTTCACACCAACGAACTGCTCAGCGCGGTCATAAGTTGTCTTCTTAAAACGTCTGATCAATCCCTATCAATTCCCAATAACACACGAACGCCTCCGAGCCAGGAATCCAGCGGGCACATCCATAATTCGCGAGATCCCAGGTCCGAAGTTGCACGACCTGAACAGGAATAAATATTCCTTTTATTCCAATTTGTCAGCTAAGCCACTCTCAGCCGCGAGTTATCTTCGTATCCAACGGTAAGCTCCCGCCAAAACAATACGGCTGTATCGTTAAAAAACGTGGTTGAATACAGCATTTATCATCGGTGATTAAATACCATTGTTTCGTATCGGCAGTCAGGGGACTCCTCCGCGTCGTGCTCGTTTTGCCTCGCTCCATGTCTGCATTGTAGCCGCTCGGAGACAATAAGTCTGTTAAATTGGCCCCCTATACTCGTTATATTATGTGCCACAGTTTGTATTTATGCCCGTGTCCGTGTCTTGCCCGTGCCGCGTGCTCGTGCTTGCTTGCCTTTGTCTTGTAAATTCTTGCGAGGCGAAGTTTCATTGAAATTGGAATCATGATTTGTACTAATCAAACAATAGAGGAAATGTTTTTGATTTATCTTGTACTTGTACAACGATTTTTGTGAGTATTGCTTGGCGTTTAAGTATATGTTTTTAATAGATAATTATGGATTTCATGTAGGTATCATAGCATTCATAATCTCAACGTCTAATACCTACTTCGTGCCCAGAAGGCTTGTAACTAACAGTGTGGCTTGGAGTGAACATTTTCTTTCGGCAACCCCCTCCCCCCTGAAGCGTGAGTTAGGTACAGTCGAAGACATAAATATCTATACAGCCTTCGCGTCAAATTAATGGAAACACCAGCTATATGGTTAGTGGCATAGAGTTGTGTAGAGGTTTTTGACGTCTTGGTAGGTACTTGCTAGATTACCTTGACTGTACATAGCTTGGTCAAGTCATCGCAAAAACAGATAAGGATTTCTATTTAGAACAAGATTCAAAAGAGTCGTAATAGTATACCTAAGATTATGATTATCTAAAGCGGACATTATCGCAATTAACAATCGACCTTTTTTAGTTGCACTTCTTTTGTAGTTTTGCCAAAGTTGGCATTCCTGAAACAACTGAAATTTAGTCAAATTATTTACTTATGTTTTCCTAAATATTTTAAATATGGCGAAAAACTGCATACATATTTCCATGCCTATATTTGATAAATTTACTTAATAATGAATACAAATTCTTCTTCTAATATATAAAAATCTCGTATCACGGTGTTTGTTATCGAACTCCTACGAAACGTCTTGATCGATTTTTATGACACTTTTTCTCTATGTTTGGTAGGTCCGAGAATAGGTCGTAGGCTATTTTTATGGACTCTTATTCTTCGCAGACGGAGTCGCGGGCATCAGCTAGTAATTCAATAAAAACATTGGTTTGTTTCCAGATAGTGAAGTATCACATGTCAAACTTAAGGACAATTTTGGGTTACCGTTATAAATTTAATTAAAAGATATAGTTAGTAGAGATAAGTATAATAATAATAATAATAAATATCACGGGACAATTCACACCAATTGACCTAGTCCCAATGTAAGCTTAGCAAAGCTTGTGTTATGGGTACTAGGCAACGGATAAACATACTTATATAGATAGATACATACTTAAATACATATTAAACACCTAAGACCCGAGAACAAACATTCGTATTTTCCATACATTATCTGCCCCGACACGGGAATCGAACCCGGGACCTCAAGCTTCATAGTCAGGGTCTCTAACCACTAGGCCATCTGGTCGTCTAAAAAGTATAACTTAATACTGCACATAATACGACTCTATTAATCTTGTTCTATTACCGTGTTGAGATCGTTTTGCGATATCCTGACCGAGCTGTGGTTAGGCGTGCTTAGGCCGTAGTTTCATATTCACCATGACTAGCACCGTTACGGTACATAGCAATGTCGTTTGCACCATTGATGGTGCTAGTCCATGGTGCATATGAAACTACGGCCGTCTTAGAAGTTAATATAGGGCCATGATTGTCATCACTGACATCACGTAAAAAAATGTCAACCCGGTGGGAATTGAGTAAATATGGCGCTACCCCACTGAAACTAGATAGTTTGTGGTAATGCTTCTTCATATCTTTCATTTAATCAAGCGAAAATCAGGCGAAGCAACATCCAAAAATTGTTGTACGGTTTGCAATGCGTGGGCGTGCGCGTGCGCGCCACACCGCGCTCAACTGCCTTCCTCCTGCTTATTCCCCTAAATTCAAGTCTAGGGTGAATGAGCATTTACTAGGCAAGCATGCTCCACCATAGACCTCATCTTCGCTTTCCATCAGGCGTGATTGTGGTCAAACGCTAGCCTATATTGTATAAAAAAAAATGTTATAGGCATTTTACAACCTTGAGCTCATTGTAATCTTCAGTAAACATTCATTACCTCGGCCTATACAGGGTGTCCCAAAACTCTACAATAACCTCGTACCAAGCAAGAGGTTAAGTTATAATCGTTCTGGAAAAAAGAAGAAAAAAAATCCATGTCACTTAGTTACGCGATAATAATTTTTATCAAAAATATCTGATACTAAAAGTGATATGTTATCTGACTCTATTAGGTATTGCAACTAACTGACTTGGGTTTTTTCTTATTTTTTCCACAACTGTTATAACTTGACCTTGCGCCCGGTACCAGAATTATCTTTAAGCTTTGGCACACTCTGTATACGACCCACAGCAGGACACAGGCTTCCTCTCATAATGAAAGTGCTTGAGCCGTAGTTCCCCCGAGGGCCCAGTGCCGATTGAGAACGTCACACACACCATTGAAGTTCTTCGCAAGTATGTGCAGGATTCCTTGCGATGTTTCCCTTCTTCGTATAGCTCATACACAACTTCACAATAAAGTCTACGGTTTTTTATCTTTTCCAGGTGCTATGCGGTGAAAAACTAGCTCAGATCTATCTATTTAATGGATTGTAACACCCTATTCAGCATATAAGCTAAACCGACACGTGCTGATAAGAACTATTAATAAAAAGTTGAAACATATCCATTTCCTTTGACGCCTGTTAGAATGTTAATTGATGCCTTACCCGTGTCATTGTAAGAAACTACATAAGTTTAGCATCTAGGGAGGGCGAGTTTGTAGATAGCGTCAGATCCCGCTTTCAGAGGCGCCGCTGCATAAGTACGCGTGCTTCGATTTTCCAGTTTTTCCGAAGATAAGCCGCGTCAATGTCAAAGGAATACATCTCTTTTATGCCAATGATACATATTTATACCGACGCCTCCTTTAAAAACTTGGAAGGCTTAAAACGGCAGCGGTCCAGCTACGCCACCAAAATCATAATGAACAAGCGCTTCTTTTGTACATGAATCACTGCGCACGAATCCTTCTCTTATCTTAACGACGTAAATTTCTAAGCAAAGAAAACCTCATTCAGGCCGGCGCACATTAATTATTGCGAAAACAAATGAGAAAATATGACATAAAATATGATTAACTGCAGCTTTAAATCAATCAGTAATAAAAATATGAACGTCTGTCATAACTGAGTCCCAATTAGGAGCACTGGGCCGATCACGACGCTCGTAATTAATTTTAATAAATTAATTACAAATTATGAACAAACGGAGCGAGATCATGCCGTATCGAGCTGTCACAAAAAGGGGTACGCTGGAGTTGGTAATAAAAATGTAGTTCAGACAAATATGTAAGTGCCAGTGGGGGAGAAAAACTGGACTCGCTCGAGCGTCGTATTAACATGGTTAATTAATTTATTAATTAGCATCACTTAATCGTAATGCGGCGGCGGTGATGCGCCCTCGATGCGCGCGGATAGTTTTTCCGGTGGAGGTTGGTTTTTAGACTGTGCTTAGCATGCGGTTAGTGGAAGCGGCCACGGGCCCGGTTTGATATGAACGTCGAAGTTATTGATGGATGAAGAAAAAAGTTTATGCCTACTGGACATAAAAAGTTGAGAATGTTGTATTTTCTTGTCATTGGATTCTATGAATTTCTAAAAATTCAATACACGCCACTCGCGTATTTGCAGTCGATATATATCTAACCAATCCATGATAAAGATAAAATAACCACTAATAGGTTTGAAATCGTTTTCAAGGCAAGGGTACTGTAACTAGGCCACCTTGCTCCACCGTAGACACCTTTTACATCAAGCGTGATTGTGCTGCTTAAAATTCAACCGTTTTTTAAAGTTTTTTTGAAGTGAAAGTATCGCAAGTATTTGAGCTGTAATCTAATAAAACACAGCTATATTTAGAGTCCTAAAATATTACAGGCACATTATTTTTCACCGTTTTTAAGGCAAGATCTTAAAATAATAGTAAAAATCGGATTTTTGGTAATGCTGAAATTTGTACTGTATTTGAGTCAATTATTATGTACGGTACGATCAGCAAAACGCCTTGCCACCTTTCATATATACTAACACATGGAAAAAATTGCCCCAATCCCATAATTATTGTCATGCAGCCCACCCATCCAAGCAAGTTTCGGTAGACTGTCACAAGAGATCTGGAATTTGTCAGTTAATCGGTAGATAAGCACACATTCAAAATTTTACGTGGCAGACCTCCCAAACATTCCTGAAAGAAAGCCTGAAATAACCGCTTCCCTATCCCGTGTGCTGTATCATGGTATGCGTAAAATATTTGCCATTTATAAATGCCAGCCATTTGTGGCCAGTTATAATGGCTAGATAAAACACTGGATTTTTTTTCGGTACAAACCTAAAATTCGTTACCTAAGTTTCGGTCTGCCGGTACAATTCAAAGTAGATATGCATATTTATTTATCTACGTAATAGTAATAGTCTCTACCAGTCAGTTATATCGTTTTTAGAGAGGGATCGTTTTGTTTAATCGAACATATTCGTAGCACCAACATATAGTTTAAATATTCGCAAACCAATGATGCGTCCAGTGAAGTGGACAGTGACAAATAAAGAGCTGTCATCACGTCGGACGGACGGACCCTAGCACACCGCCATTAATAACCCGAATAGATTGCGAGATATTTTATACGCTACCTGTGTTCGTTACACGATAGATCGCTTTAATGAGGCCTATGAATTAATTAAGAGGATTTTGAAAGGAAAGAATGTCGTCGATGAGTCGATGACATGTCAATGTTTTCAACCATACCTACCTACTGATGCAAGATGAAAACAGTCGTGATATCAAATAAAATTATATTTTGTTGAAATTTCGTAAGCATAGTCCATAGTTTGATTGGGTAAGTTGTGTAGATGAAAGCTACGACTAAAGTATAGTCGTCCAAGTAAGTGCCATCCCATTTTTTATGACGTTCCTACATCAGAATATTTATTATTATTTATTTAAAAATATGGCTTCTGTCCTATATTAGGCCAGTGTCAAAGTAAGCTCTCTTTGGGAGCGACGTTGTACGGTGATTGTAGTTT
Organism: Archips xylosteana; assembly: GCA_947563465.1. Taxonomy (NCBI): domain Eukaryota; kingdom Metazoa; phylum Arthropoda; class Insecta; order Lepidoptera; family Tortricidae; genus Archips; species Archips xylosteana. The sequence continues at coordinate 17,141,052 of OX387346.1, forward strand.
TTGCAACTTGATAGCAAAATTCCAGAAACCACGTGGAGACAACTTGCGCATTAAAAAATGTCAGACACGAGAGCAATAATAGAATTTTGTGATCAGATTTTACAATAAAGTCCCTGTAGAAGCATGGAAATTGCCACACAACTCTTTCAAAGAATACATAAAGAGTGCACTCCTGAAGAAAGCATACTATAAAGTTGAGGGTACTTATGTGATAATGCGACATGGCCAAGACTGAAAGCCGAAGATAATTAGGATGTCGATATGTGATGTGATGTACTCGTGTTTGTGTGTGCGTGTGTGTCTATGTGTGTGTGTTTATGTTTATGTGGATGTGCTTTGCAATGTGAAGTGTGACTTGTAGTGTCCCGGCGCAATCCGCGGCTAGTTTCTGGTTCTGTTGCCGTTGTCCACTTATTATTATTATTATTATTAATTATAATAAGTAGGTACCTATATTTGTTTGATATTCGGAGACCTTATACATCTCCAGCTCTTTATATTAATATTATTACTAATTTTGACCTTGGAGGCTTCTTACACCTCTAATGATTATGTAACTAGTTTACGTTGACATTTAGAGACTATATACATCCCTTTGCTATATATTTAAGGCTGTAAGTAGGTATATTGTTAAGCTTATGGATTTAAACTTTTATATTTTAATTAATACTTTATTAACTAGTCACAGGCCCGCGACGTCGAAGTTCCCAAGACGGTCCCATAAGGCTTATGGGAACGGAAGCGATACATGCCCTCGGTACCGCTCTGCTTTCAGAGCATGACATGAGAACGTGTGAGCCAACTTTGGGGGCGGGAGGCGTAAGCTTGCCTTTGGAATCCAAAAGTTTAATGGTTACTTGACCTGAAATGTGTTTTAACACAATCATTTTTAATTATTGTGACATTGGAAGACTATCTCCAATATTATTATTTTTTATTTTTTTCCTTTTTTATTTTTTTTTGACGGTGCAAGCATTCTACACTTCCACTAAACGTAGATATATACATATAGTTAAGATGTAGGTATAGTTTTAGTTTTTTAACTAAGGGACCCAATACATCCCTGTATTGTTTTTTTTTATATGCTTAATTACTATTTTTTTTTACTTAATTCTATATTTGTATGGTTTTTTTAGTTTGTAATTTTTAAGAGTTTGTAATTTATTATATTGTAATTTGAAAAGATGACTTCCTGCCAAGTTTTTTGCGGCGCATTCTTCTTGGCAATGATGGTCCTTACGAAAGCGTTTTAAAAAAAAGTGACGTGTAAAAGAGCCCTTTGCGGCCTACTTGCAGAACAAACGTTTTTTTTTTTTTTTTGATTGTTAATTAAGGTTGATCGCCGCATAAATCACTATCAAAATTATACTTCAACTAGCCAAAGAAACAGAAATACCAAAATTAGATACTAGACAGTCGCCATGTTCGAATGCTACAAATCGAATCTACATCAGAATAATAGTAGATTGTTCAACAAGGGACTAAAACAAGCCATAATGACACGAGATATTTAGCCACCCGAGCTATAGCGAGGGAGGCTATAAATCGAGTTGTCATTATGGTAGTTTAGTCTCGCGTTAAACACTCTACTTTTCACTTTGAATGCGAGGAAAAAAACGACGTACAAAATTACTTTTTTTACAACGTATGCTCAATACGAGCAATGGACATCTGTTCAAAATTCAAATAGTAAAAAAAAAATCCGCTGTCTGTTCTTTTCTTTTATATTTTTTTGTAAAGTGACGCTTTAAATGCTTGCATAATTAGCCAACAGATTCTAACTTAAAGACTATGTTAAAACTAATTAGACTATATTATGCATGTATGAATGATAATTGTTCATTCATTAGAATCGGCAAATAAATTAACCTAATTGATCTAACTAAGTTCACACACAAAATATATTGTTAACTGAAACACTTACCCGTGAATAAAGAAACGACATTTTAAGTTTATTTTCTATATGCCAATTCTTTGTTAAATTATATCTAATTATACTTTCTATTTACTATTAAATGCAACTGACATCGCATTATTTTGAAGTCACGCCATATTAACTTTCAAACGTAACTGCTCTATCTACCGTACACTCCATCCAGCACTGCTTTGCCGACAGTGCGGATTGCTATTTTATCGACAGAGCAGGGAACTGCTTTGCCGACAGCGCTTTAAAAAAAAAACAAAATTAAAAACACCTAAGCTAAAGGAAATCTTTCTTTACATGCAGAATAAAATGAATTCATGTTTAATATTTTATAATTAAATAGATTAATATTCGTAATTATTCATCGTGTTTCACGAAATTATAATTTTTAAATATTTTTTATACAGTTGTCATTTTGAGGTTATTTCCACGCCCTAAAGGCTTCCACAGACCGAAGCGCAGGGCGCTACGGAGCGTCCGCAGCGCGCTTCGGTCTGTGGAAAGCTTTAAAATTGTCTATACCCAGTCACTGAAAATGGCGATAATCCTTCATTCACAAACACCGTGATTGGCAGTTTAGGGGTTTCCATAGTCAATTAAAAAAATTTTACTTTAAGGTGGAACGACACGCTCTAGGCGCGAAATTCAAACTTTTTACAGTTTTTAATTTATTGTGGGTAAACGGTGTAACTGTTTAACTTCATATGGTATTTGCGCTTGTAAAACAGTGTTCTTTATATTATTGTGTAAAGTTTTTTAACAATAAAACTATTAGCTTGAAATAAAAGTTGTCAAAGCGTTGAAAGTCCAAATTTCTATGTTTGACAACTTTTATATCAAGCTAACAGTTTTATTCTTAAAAAGCTTTACACAATAATATAAAGAACACTGTTTTACAAGCGCAAATACCATATGAAGTTTAACAGTTACACCGTTTACCCACAATAAATTAAAACCTGTAAAAATTTTGAATTTCGCGCCTAGAGCGTGCCGTTCCACCTTAATCCCTAGAGATCAAAAAAGAGCTTTAGTCCCGATATGCAGAGACTAAAGTAACATTTTAAGAGCATGAGAAGTGAAAAAACAATAAAGCTGATTTTCATATTGACTTGTAAGTGAAAATGAGTTGCTTAACTTCAAACACGGACAAATACACACTACCCTCTTAGAAGATTATCTAACTTATTTAACTGTTTTTTTGATAACGAAATCTTAAAAAATCTCACATTGGTTTTATCCGTGTTAAACGACTCAATAGCCTAATTTTAAGGTGTAAAACTGATATTGAACCTTAGGATGGTAAAGGAATTTCTTGGTCGACCATACCTGCTTATTTATAGGTACACAACAAGATCTTACTTAGGTTTTTGGAGATGACTGGCCGGCCATCATCGATGAAAGCCTGAAGATGAGTAGAATCATCTTCAAAACTTAACCGGATGTACCAAATTAACCAGTAGACATTTTGATGGATGCATAAAGTTTTAAAATAAAAGTTAATAAAGAACATTTTGTGGGCGCGTTTGTTTGCCTACTGACACAATCCCATGTCAACGCGAAACTCAACAAGGCCGCATTTTTTATTATACTTTTACAGTCGATTAGCATAAAATTTTGCGCGTCTTGCCATTTCGTTTTTATTGTGTTAGGCATTTTATGCGACGCGTTATAAATATTGGCAGTTTCATCCTCGTGGGTATCTCGCGATTAGGGCTCCGCGCCGGCGTTTTGTGGACTCATTTATGGATCGTATACTTGCTTTACCGGCACTTCGCTCTAGATAACGGTATATTGATGGGTTTTAGATTAGGCTTTCGGCAGGAGAGTGTAATAAGGCGGTGGATGATCAATAAAATTAGCGCACACAATGTCGATGCCACGGAACCCGTGGCCGCCCACTAACTGCCTATTAACTGGTCGGTTTACTCTCAGCGCCGGAATGCTCAAATGTCAATCGCACGCAATAGGACAGTGTTCATAAAGTATGGAGGTTACGGTGGTGTGAGTGACCGCTCATCTGGCTACCGTTGCGTATCAGATTCGGTAGCCGCGGCTCCTATCTCGACCATTACCTTATCATCACTTATCGATGGCCGCGTACGTTCCGAACCGAACGTCCCCGACGTATCTGTCGATGCTTAAATATGATAGATAATCATGGTGCTTTTATAGCTCGGGCCCAAAAAACAAACATCGCCCGTCTATCTGAATGATCTGTGTTGGGCTCCGTAACTAGAGGTTAGAATTCGAAGACTTCAAATAAAAAACATGGCATCGTTAAAGAAATTCTCTGCATGTCCCCGTTTGAGATACGGACACTCTGAATCCATTGAAACAAGTTTGTTGCTTCCGAAGGACAGAGATTATGAAAAAGTAAGTTTGTGTTACAAATATATACTTAGGTAGGTACAAATTTATCTACATAAAACTTATGGGATTCTCCATAGTTCCATACCCAGGGGCCCTTTATTTGTTCAATAGTATGTCAGTACATACAAGTGTAATACTGGTACGTAAATAAATACTATAATGCCAAAAAAAAATCTAGTTAACAATTCGGGTGGTAGGTATATAAAACTTTTCTACTTTATTCAAACAAAATTCCCTCTCGTACCAGCAAATTACCTACCTATCACTTTTCAGTTTACGGAAACCATACCTACACAGACGAATAGTTTGATCATGTACTTAAATAGAAGAAATCATGTAAATTACATTAGAGCCTTGGTAAGTAAGTAATCGAGGGAGGCTCGCATGTCGTTGGCATTTTAAATACGTTTTTAATTATAATTGTCAACTAATTATCGTGCATTGGATCAGTAATGGGCGGCGAGTGTCGCGGCCGGCGGGGGGCTGCGCGGGCGCTACCGCAGCCCGGCAGGGCTCCCACGGTACCAAAACACACGAAGAATGCATTTTTTATTTTTTCTAATATACGGAAGTCCAGGAAATCATAAAGGCATAATTTGGAAAGAGGCATATTTTGGGATAAGCTATTGCAGGATTGGTGACGTTTTGAAAAAGTTACGATCGATTAAAAATCGAATGACAAACGTTAGCTTTGTTCAATTGTTTTTTGTGGGATCCGAGTTTTTTAGGACTGGTTTTAAGGAAGTGCAATATAAATCAAGCTATTTATTGTCATTAGAAAAAATACGAATATTGGTGGTTCTGGAAAAAAATTATAGTTAAAAATTGCTGTAAGTATAAACAAAGAAAACTCAATTCAGTTGAGGCTATCGATCTAACATTTACCGTGGTACTTACAGCAAAAATGTAGACGATCGTTGAACATGATTTAACGCATGTCCGTTCATAGAAAACTGACATTTTAGGCAAGTCTAAGACTTGTTTAAGTTTACCTACTTGTAAAGGCAACAAAAATTTAAATATTTAAACCACCCTTTCTTCTACGAGATGTACCTAATTGTGTGTGGTTCTACATAATTTGAATATACATAGACAGGCTTCCCAGAAACGGTTGCTGCGTCTGAAGTAACGAGCGCAGGACGGGACCATCACTCACCGCTTTTCACTTATAATGATGTTAAAAATGTTACCTAACAGCCGTTCGTGTCCACCCATTGTACCACTGCTCAATACCCAAACAAAAAAAAAAGCTTTTAAAAAATGACTCCCAATTTATTTAAAGTATAAAAAGTCACAATTCCCATGACACCAGCTTGGGCGAGCTCTCGTCCGAACGCCATCCTTCTTTATTTATTATATTTCTTTGTCGTTTTTTATTTGAATCGCTTTGACATTTTCGAGTCGGGTCACTTATTAAATTAGCCTTTGTATTTAAATGAACAATTAATTATTATGTGATATGCTCCTGGTCTTCTGTTTGGTGATAAACTTTTGTTGCTGTAGGTAGTCACTGTGGATAGTTATCAACTGAACATGTTATTTGAATAAGCACGTCGAAAAACCGTGTAGCGTCAGACTGAGATAAGTCTGCAACGGTTTTGATAGCGCACGCAGTGCAAGTGTTACATTATAAGTATTAAACTTCTATGAAGTTATGACGTATAAATAACACTTGCACTGCATGTACTATCAATACAGTTGCAAACTTATAGTGGTCTAACTCTAGCAAGAAAATATTCTTGACATTTTGATGGTGCGATGTAATTTACAAGTGCACTTTTCGGATTTAAAAAAAAATGGTAAGTACTATGTTTGTATTATTTGAAGATATGCCTACAGTTACTTACAGCCACTTTTCTTCTTGTCATAATGAACTTGGCATTTTGGGCGTGACAGAATAAGAAAAAGGCAAAAAAATAGCATATTGACCAAGACGCCCCTTAACCATTGGATATGTAAATCATAATTCTTATTTATGTTGTGTAGGTAGCCAATAACCAGACGGCGAAGCTCGAGTCCACAAACAATTTAATTAATAACGCATATTCAACGCACGCCTCACAAAAACGACATATCAAAATCAAATCGCTCCGTCACTCAGATCAGTTCCCATGACCGATCCCTCAATAGCACAACAATATAAAGCATCGGGACAAACAGGTAAGTAACTGATGTCGGACATTAATCCTAATGTAGCAACCTACTGGTTAAACGACGTTTAATCTAAACAAAAATATTTCAATGCGCCCAATAAAACTATGGAGCGGAGAAAAAACCTCTGTCGAATGGGGTACGGTGCTCGTAAGGTATTCGATGAGTATGACTTCTGAGAAGCTATGCCCGACCACTGTCATATCACGACTGTAGGGATGGCCGTCGGGAGGCGATGTCGATAAGAACCTGGTCGATATTGTCAACTATCTCTTGGTCAACGAAAAAGTTGTTACCTACTGCAAATGACTGCGAAAAGTTGAATGACGCATCAGATGTATAACTATATTTGGTAAAGACCTAAACCGGTCACAGGTAACGTCACAAGTATGTCCTAGTTTGAGGACCACTGATTGATCTACACTGAGGCTTTTAGTCAATCGCTGTAATATCCCACAAATGAATTTGAATTTAAAGTTTTGCACTAACCGGCTATTTACTTATAGGGTATCAAAACAAAAGTGAAATTTACAAGAAACTAATCTAATCACATATACATACATATCAGACTACACACGAGTATTGCGAGTTCCTGCTCACGATGTTCCTACTCACTAGGTACTGTTTTAATTTCAACTGTTAAAATGCATTGTAACGCTTCTGTTATAATGCAATCGCAATAACACAACCCCAGCTATTGTCCTAAAATAGAGGAACGAGTACCTGCTTCTAGTGTTTTCTCACTACTTCGATCTTTTTGCCTCCGCCTACGTATTCATTTTCACTCCCTACATGGTAAAGGCACTGTCTAATAGCTACCTAAACAAAACACGAATAGCGCATCAATGCCAGTGCTTTTTCACTCCATACTATAAAGTATTTCGCCACCGCTATCGTCGAAACGTAGGGAGTCTATTCACTTTGTCACTCGAAATTGTACTCTGAGATTGCTGCTTACACCATTGGCGGTGAGCCAACTGGTAGATCAATATATTTGCTGTCAAATGCCAGTGGCGGTCTGTTACGCATTTAGTCTTAGTTATCATCCCAGCCTATATACGTCCCACTCCAGGGCCTGTGCCTCCTCTCAGAATAAGAGGGCTTGGGCGATAGTTCCCCCACGGAGTTCAAATTTTGGATTTCACCACACCATTGAATTTCTTCGTAGGTGTGTTTAGGCTACCTTATGATGTTTTCCTTCACCGTAGAAGTCATGGTTAGTTATAAATATTATTTCACACATTAATTCGAATAGCACAGAGGCGCGACTCCAGGTTCGAACTCACGACCCTATGCTCGAGAGGCCATAGGTCAAACAACTAGGCTACCACGGGTTTTGAAGTTTTGGAAAATTTCATATCATCTTGCTTCTCTTGAGTGTCCAGGGTTGAAGAAAGGTGAATCTTAGCTTTCTCCGTAAACGGCCAAAAACAAACATCGACAACTTACGATCCGGTGGCCGGCCATCCCTAGTTGCGTGGCCGCGCCGGCGCACGACAGATGATCAGTCATGCGCCCGATGCTGCGCGATAAGCGCGCGGTAGCCGTTCATTAATCTACCTACTCCCCACCACTCACCAATTAACCTGACACAGTACACACGGATTCAAAGAATCTCTAAACGCGGTTATCCGAAACTATTTTGTTGGGATTAGCTGATCGGTAATTAATATGCGTTAGATAATGTTGCTATGTGCTGTAGCGATGGGTATTATAATTGTTATGTTTATAGATAAGTAGGTACTTATATGCTATAAAGATAGTAAAGGAGATTTCTGGAAGCAGAGAGGTAAACATACACTTTAATCGGATAAAAATTGTAAAATTGAACGTTAAATATCATCGTTCGCCTGCCACAAGCATTTAATTTTTTTAAAGAATTCGTATTTTTACCTCCGTGCTTATAAAAAAACTCGTAAAAATATCAGCATATTTCTTGAAATATTTGAACGGTATAAAGCTAAAGCTAAGTATGCCACGCAATTACTAGGTTTCAAGGACAAAAGGTAAACAAGCTTTTTATTTTATTGTAATTTCAACCAGGGCATTTATTTTATTAAGTCCGCATGCACGTCTCGGTGTGATGTTAACGATAATTTGACTTATTTATGGGCATTTTCGCTAAACGAAACCGACTATTATATTATGCAGATGTGCATCGAGTCAAGGAGTTTGTCAGCGCAGCGCTTTCGAAGTGGTCCAGTAGCAATCGTAACGCGAGCGTCGCCCGGCCGTTACCGCCGAGGATTTATCAATCAAATGCCGAGTTTATGAGTCCCGTCGAGTTAATGCCGCAGCAGTAAAGCGCTGTTTGTTTAAAACAGAATTAATTCGAGCCATAATTGGGGGAGTGTGCGCGCCGCGGGCGGCCACGGATGCCCTAAACTATTTAATGCCGACTGACTACCGAAAATACGATTCGTAGATAGTAGTTTACGAGTCCTAAGCTGAGATTTATAGGGCGTTAACGCGATTGGATATTGTGTGAATCAGAATAAGATTTTCATGTCCGCTTTTCCTTTAGTTAACGGTCCGTGAAAGCCTGGAGATTGCTTATGTGATTGCTCTTGAACATTTTATACTACAGAGTACAGCAATGGAAAGCGCAGGCAAACTTTCATTCCCTAAATTGGAATAAAGATGTCGCGTTTAGTCCTTTACAAAATCTAACACGTTCGGTACTATTAAATTTGGACCAGCATTAAACAGAAAAACCGTCTTCGGCTATTGAATAATTCTTGTCTCAAAAGTTAAGTTAAATTAGCGGGCTCATATTTAGTTTAGAAATGGAAAAAAATTGTACCGAGAAAGTACGAGGAACTCAGAAACTGAGAACTCTTGTGAAGTTCCGACCCTCCATCTACAAAATATTTGAGCACGTACCTATAAAGAATTTAAGAAATGTCCAGACGACAAAAACCTCTGGATGACATTAAATCCAATCTCACGTCACGAACGGACATCTACCTACATTTAATTTAGACAATTTACCGTTCCCGCATCGTGCCGTACCGCGGCCGTTCTCGGAACTCGTAAAGCTGCACCAGCGTCTCGTTATCATCCCACTTTCTACATACATCCGCACATTCGGCAACGGACAGAGAGAACATGTTTTATTCATAAAGACTGTACTGTTCCTTGCGAATCCGCGAAGTCGTACAACTATGATAAATCTGGTGACGGAAATTTATAAGCGCTGCGGATTTAATGGCGATTCTTAGGGTTCCGTACCCAAAGGGTAGGTACCAACAGGACCTTATTACCGAGACTCCGCTGTCTGTCTGTCCGTCTGTCACAGGGTTCAATGTTTTGAACAGTAATAACTCGACATTTGAATTTTTCACCTTCTACTGAGGTCAAGCCGCTACGAAAACAAATAATAAAGATATAGGTACATAATAAAATTAAATATGAAGGGGGGTCTCGATTGACATTATAAAATGATCCCACACTGCGTTCATGTTACTTAGAAGTAAGGCTCTGCTAACACCGGATTATTAAAGTTGCGACTGTTTACAGCGTATATTTTGCAATCGCTCTTAGCCGATTTTTAAAGACCGTGCGTGTCGTCGTCCGTTGGTTCTCAGATCTGTTTTGTTTGATGTATATTTCGTCGACACCTTTCGCACAGCAAAGTGTACAACTGAAAAGTCGAGGATTGCAGAACTTTATACAGGGTGACATCTAAGACGTAATACAAAATTATATTTTCTGGATCCACTCATGATTAAGATCAACTTTTATTATGGGAGTAATATCTAATAATAACTAAAAGTACACTTTACCTCACCTAAACTAAGAAAGAAACAAAGAAAAATTTTACTAACATTATAAAGAAAATATTTTTAGGGTTCCGGAGCCAAAATGGCAAAACGGAACCCTTATAGTTTCGTCATGTCTGTCTGTCCGTCCGTCTGTCTGTCTGTCTGTCTGTCCGCGGCTTAGCGCAGTGGCTATTAGTGCTAGTTTGATTAGGCGTTTGTTTGTTTGTTCTTAATGGATAAATTCAAAAACTACTTAATCAGTTTTAAAAATTCTTCTATTACACATATTTTATACTTATTCTAAAACTATCACCGAATCCTTACTACTTTACTAATATTATAAATGCAAAAATAACTCCGTTAGTCAGTCTAATCATTTTTATCCCGAAAAATTACATAGTTCCCGCAGGATATCGATGAACAAATTCTTCAGAGATGGAGTAGGTACTTAGTATTTTATCCCGGGAAAATGCAAAGTTACCGTGGGACGTAAACGAAGTTACGGGCATCAGCTAGTTGCTCATTGCGTTCCGTTCACCCACGGCCTCTTTCAAACAACACACGTCAGAAATCAATAGCCAGCTCCACTTAAACGTTCCATTTCTACGTGATTACTATTACACTATTACAGCTCGGCTAGACAGCTTATTAATACGCAGTCGGTCAAAAGTTAACCGGCCTTAAGTCCCTCGCATCGCCCACGAAGATTCATCACAATCGTCATTATTCACACACAAATTATGTAATTTCAATAAATGGAGCTTATTGAATAGTGATGAGCGTCGGTAGGCCTGCGTAGACGCCCCGCCGCGATCCTCGCACAACCATACCACTGCCGGCATTTCAAGGGACTCTAAACAACATTTATACAATCCATTGCCTCTTTACTACTGCTGTTTTAAAACTAGAGTATATCTTCCTAGAAATGTAAAGCGTACAATTTTAAAAGAGCCCTCGCCTCAAATCTCGTATTTCAATGGTAGTTAACTCTCCCAATAAGCACTTAGATCCTCATTGTGGGTGTTGTGTCTAAAATAAATGTATTTTGTTTGAATAAATCGAGCGGGTGCCGGCAAAGGTCCCGGCGGGTGTTAATGAATGCCCACTTTATGTACTGACTAATATAAACGATGAGATGAAATGAGGATCACACCACGCTTATGGGTTATGGATCACGGTAACGCTTCGTTAAATTTAACTTTTTCTTAATTAGTTTACTAATTGATTGATTCAGGCGAAACATTGTGGAGGTCGATAAATATTGAACTACATTTTTTTAACCGTGGTAGAGGTAACGCCACCAGAGTTGAGGCCACGCACACAACCACATCTCATGTAATGACAGCGGGATTTTGACGTTGTGTTGACGTTTAACGACAACACAACGTCAAAATCCCGCTGTCATTACATGAGATGTGGTTGTGTGCATGGCCTCAACTCTGGTGGCGTTACCTATACTAACTCGTAGGTACAGATTCATAACTTGTATAGTTTGTAATAGTTGGGCCTGTGGACATTTGACATTACCTTGATCCAGGTGTAAGAGGAGGAAAGCAAGTTTCTGCATGAAAACACAGAAGTGTCGCACATACAGAGCAAGGTAAAGATAAAAGTTTCGGTCAATTAGTTCTTCTCATGTTAAGGCTATACAGGATGAATTCACGAACTCAATGTATGGACGTCCCAAATTTTATAAGACTAGCTAGCAGTTGCTCGCGACTCCGTCCGCGAAGAATAGATAGGGGTAGGTATAAAAAATAGCCTACGACCTATTCTCAGACATACCAAATACAAACAAAAAAGTTTCATAAAAATAGGTCAAGCCGTTTTGGAGGGGTTCGATAACAAACACCGTGACACGAGATTTTTATATATTAGACTTAAGTAGCTGACCCGGAAAACGTTGTTTTATAATCTTATCGTTGTTGTTAAATAATCTTAGATTCGGTGAGCAGCCGTACTGCTAATAAAATAAACGTTGTTTTGCCATATACATAAATTATAGCCTACAACCTATTCTCAGACCTAACGAATATAGAGAAAAAAGTTTCTTAAAAATCGGTAAAGCCGTTTCGGAGGAGTTCGATAACAAACACCGTGACACGAGATTTTTAAATATTAGATTAAAACAAATGTGTTAGCGCATTATATTGTCCAACATTCGAAACACTAATTTTGTATCACCAATTTGAGTTCACCCGGTATATCGGTTCCTATGCGGATAGGGAATTTCACACACACCATAGAATTGTTTCACGGGTGTATGCACGTATCCACAAGAAGTTCTCTTTCACTGAAAAGCTTATGATAAAATTTGAAATCTAATCTATCTAATCTAATCTAATACCTTTAAACGAGCAATTCTTGTATATTATTATATCTAAATAAAAATCTCGTGTCACGGTGTTTGTTACCGAACTCCTCCGAGACGGCTTGTCCGATTTTTATGAAACATTTTTCTCTGTATTCGGTAGGTCTGAGAATAGGTCGTAGGCTATTTCTTATACCCGTAATATGGCAAAACAACGTTTGCCGACTCAGCTAGTAATATATATAATCAGGATCTCGGAAACGGTTCTAACGATTTCGATGAAATTTGGTATGTGGGGGTTTTCGGGGATGAAAAATTGATCTAGCTTGGTCTTATCTCTGGGAAAATGCTTGGTACCGAGTTTCAGCCCGAGTGGAGCTCGGTCGCCCAGGTACTGTAATTTAGAACGCACCTAAATTCCGAAGAACTCGAGAGGTGTGAGCTCAGGCTCGAACTCGTGTTTCTTTGCTACTTAAGAGGTTCATATTTTAAAAGTTAGATACTACAAGGATACTAACCGACTAAGAAATTAATTTACCATCCTAAGGTTCAATGTCATTTGTACGACTGAAAACATCAAAGATTGTTAATTACTTGCTGTTGCCCGCGAGTTTGTCGGCGAAGAATTCGTTTATTGTTATCCCGCGGGAACTATGCAGTTTTCCGGGATAAAAACTATCCTATGTTATTCCTAAAGTCCCAAAATATCTCCATACCAAATTTCATGTAAATCCGTTGAGCCGTTATTTCGTGATTGAGTAACAAACATCCAAACATCTTCATAAACTTTCAAATTTATAATATAAGTAGGATTGGTCGACGGGGTGCGTGACGGGTAACTTCCTCATACATGTGCCCAAGAACTGCGGTTTCCTTCTGGATCCGTCCAGGAGGCCCAGCAGTGCTTGGGCCGATGCACCCTGGGCATTGGTCAATGATTTCCAGACCAATGATCGGATATTCATTGGCCAATGAATGGCTAATAACCCGCTAAGTTAGGGGAGTGTTGTCACAGGTGACGCCATCTATTAGATCCTTTACGTATTTCGTGCCATTATGCCAATCTCTTGTTCGATGATGGGGCATCTTAGAAGTTTAGTTAAAAAACGTTAGACGGCGCCACCTACGACGCTTTACGATAGCCAAAATGGCGATTGTCAAAAGTCTCTTCCAATAAAACCACAGACAGGTAAACACGCACCAAATTTTATTTCCTCCGTTTACCGTTTTCCACACCCCAACTAAACTAATAGGATCCGAGATCCTACATTGGACCGAGCTCCAACAGGAGTAAAGAATTATTTTATCGAACAACGGACGATATGTTTTAAAACTGTCTTCTACTTGACACTGGCAAAATTGTCCTTTAATGGACAGAGCTATTTTTTTTTAAACTATGTAGCTATAGCTACTGAGGCGACTATATACCCTGGAAAACAAATACCTATTCAAAACTTTTCCAGTGCAGTAGATTGCTTTAAAATATCATTTCATTTTAAGAGGGTGTTTATACCTGCTGAGCTGGCAACGTTGCATTTTTGTTAGTTTTTCTCGATTATTCCATAAAATTTGAATGAAAATTAAAAATGTTTTGTATACAAATTGTTCTAATATATAAGTTAATGTGTCAACTGCAATAATAATTCGTGATAAGACTTTTATTTTCTTTAAAAACGTTGCCAGCTCAGCATCAATAAGAGCCATGTAGCATCGCCTTTGATCAAGTATAACTGTAGATCCACAGTCGCGCGCTCGAAAATGTCCGAGCCAAATGAGCGCCACTTTGATAAAAGTGGCCTTCTTTTTTCTCAGAACGTTGCGTGAAATTGTCAAGTTTAGCTGTCAAGTGGAGTTTTGCCGCTACCGAAATTCGACTGTAATGAAGTAAAGACTAGGTTCAAATTTCTGTGTAGGTGATGATTTTATTTGTTACGCAACCAAATAAAAAAGTTCGGACATTCTTTGAAGGGGATTTTGTTCGGCAATGTGTATCTTCAGTTATAATTGATCAAAGAGCATCGCACTTTTTTTCTTCAGTAATTAATCTAACAAATACATGTTACAGTGTTTTACATTCTTGCGTTAACCTACGGCAATGATTCGATTATTCCAAGCCAGAACGACCAATTAACAAGTTTATTAAAACTCCCTATAGCTCCAGATTGATCTCGTAAATGATTAAAGATTCCATCACCATTAATAAGGCAAATATTAAATCTCTTCTCAGTCTCACCACGCGCTTGACTGATGACCGTGTCCAACGAGGTTTTAGTTTCTTTTTACTTTATTAAAACGTACTTACTTTCTTATAGTCTTTATAGTAGATATATACTTACAGACGAAATCTTACAACTTTATATGCTTTTTCTTGGCATGGATTATTTCTACTGAAAGTGAAGTTGCTTGTTTAGGTAACTATACCTAAGTAGACAAAATTAAAGGAAATTAATAAGATAATAACGTAAAATCTAATCTATCTAATACCTTTAAACGAGCAATTCTTGTATATATATATTCAGGATCTCGGAAACGGCTCCAACGATTTCGATGAAATTTGGTATGTGGGGGTTTTCGGGGATGAAAAAATACCAACAAAATCATAAGTAAGTAGGTACTCGCAGAAAAAGCATGTTTCTATAACAATTTATTAGTGTTATTACAAGCTTTTATTTAAGTAACTTGCAACTTTCGTAAATATGATAGTTTGTAAGTTGTGGTTTCCAAATTTGCAAATAATTTTTCGATTACTTCCCGGTATCCGATTGGGCTGAGACTTGGCATAATTTACTTATAGGTTTTAAAATTTGTAATAAAAACTTATTACATTATTACTTTAACGTGCATAGTGTAGTATATACAGTGCACTTTTTTGTAACGGTAATTAATTAGACACTTCTTTTGTCAAATTTTCGCGAACAGACATACAAATAGAAACGGTGTTCGGAAACAGGAACTACATAGGTATTAGGAATATATACTAATTTTATAGCGTGTCAAAATATATCAAATGTCGATCATAGCAATTTCGTACAAATAGACTACAAAAAAAGTACTCGAAAAAATGTACTGTGAGGAATTAAATGGAATTGGAAATGGAACTGAACGATTTTGTAAAAGCAAGGAGCAACAAATCAACAAAGACTAGAGATTTTATTAAACGCGGGGAGCAAAAATACACCTACCTACCTGAAGGGTTACCTCGGACATTCCTCGCCCGCTGCCTCAATATCGATCACCTGTGTATGCGGAGTGTACATGTCAACAAAACGTCGCGATGCAGCCGCATCACACTTATCAAAACAGTACAAAACGCGGGATGTTATCGATAGTGATCGCGGCCACGACAAGCCTCTAAATCCGTTTTTTGTGGGTTGACATCGCGCTAATAATACTCATGAGAAAAATGCGCGCCGGACCCCCGTCATCCTCCTTTTGTTTTTAATTTCTACCTCAGTGGCACCGATTTAATTGGGCTCAACTCGAGCGAGCGCACCTTCGTATTTCACCTCGGCTCGCTTCATTTGAATATTTAAAGCATTTCGGGTCCCAAGCGTATTATTTTCTTTATTTACACATATTTATATATTTATTTCAGCCCCGGCGTCATTTATTTGGTGACGTGACTTACCGATGTCGCGTCCTTCCCAGTATCGACATAGTTAACGCGGTGAATTCTCTCGCGTTCCATTTAAAAGTTTGAAGTTCTCCGTAGTTTTTCTTTTTGCCGCTGCGGCCGCCGGCTGCCGGCGCGAGCTCGCGGCGCGCGGCCGCGTGTGGCGAGCTGCTCTTCGTTGTTTTCTCGTTCTCGCCAGTCTTTATCTTCAACAAGATTGCTCGTTTTTAAATGAAGTTATATCAACCCGATTGAACAGCGGGCCAAGAAGGCGAGGCGAATTTTTAATTAGTTTCCAAAGATACAGAATTCTAAGGAGGAATGCGGGAGCCGTGTTGCGAGAGTGCGCAGATTCTTAATTGAGACGTGAACATAGCGTTACGAACACCGAGAGGCGATTTGTTGAATACGAGAAGATTAATTATGAAAGGAGGATTTAAGTCCACGGCCGCAGCGAGTGCGAGCGGCCACGTCGCGGGTATTCGCTAATGAAGAGAATTAATGAACGCCATTTTTCGTAGTGCCATATATCGAAGAATCGCGTGACGCCGCTGCAAGCTCGCGTCACTGCCGAGCGATTATTTCATTAGCGATGATACTTTCATCGCAAACAGTATAAAAAGGCTAGGTAATGGCCCTCACTGAATAAAATTACTTTAAAGACATAATGTAGGTAATAAGTGTATTTAAGTTACATTACTGTTGGGAGAAAATTATATGGATAACTAGACATAATTACTGAGACGGCACTAGAGCCACGACATTGAATCCGATGTTCTCGGGGTCTCTTTTGATGAATTCGCGACAAACTTTCGCCGTGTCCTCCAACAGAGTGTCCGGGGTGGTGGGCCCGTGGTCTATGGGGAAGGATTTGCGTCCGTCCAGCTCGTAAAGATGGCCGTCCTTGTGAACAAAAGTGACGAAGTGGTTATTGACCGGTTCTTCGGCGTCTACTATGTCGTGGCTGGCGGTGCGAATGATATCCTTATATGCGTCGAGGATAGCGGCGGTGTTCTCAAGCAGCACTCCCTTGGCTGCGGCGTCTAAACCCTGAGCGTCCTGCAGATACCGTTTCATGAGTCCATCGCTGAGTTCGATTTGGTGAGTGTTATTGGCAACACTATGAACCAAAGCAATAGTACCGCAAACGTTGCTCAGAACCTGTTTTAGATGGAACACGTCCTTTGGGACCTCCGGTGTCTTAGACTGCAGCTCGATCTCTTGCTCGGTGCGATGTTTTTCATAGGCGTCCGAGAGAGGGAACAGCAACACCACAGCGAGGACGGGGCGCGGTACCCAAGACAGCGCCTCGCCTTCCAAGCCGATGACGTCCACCATACGCCACTTGTCCGGCACCCCCAACTTCTGCAAGTATTTATTCATGGTATCGGGGTTCGACTCCATTGGCAAAGCGACCGCAGCCATTTTTAATAACAAGCGTTTTACACGAATTAGATAAAAACTTCAGCGACTTCTACGCACGATGCTCGAGTGACAGCATCGTCTTTGTCATCGACATTTAGTTTTGTTTACAATTACTTACAGTTCCAAGGAGGTTAAATTTTTATGCCAGTTGTATTTATTTTTATTTTAAGGTTTTATTCATGGTGTTGATATTTAACGCCGTAGTTTACAAACTAAAAAACAATAAAAAAGTACTTATGGTGTGAGGAACAAGCGTGACGCGAGCCGTAGGTCGCTTTCTTAGACGCATGCACCTATAAAACAGTAATAAAAGTAATGAATTCAGTTTCTTTCCAATTTATTTTATGACCGAGCAAAGGTTCCTCTTACCAGAACTGAAAACATATTTCAAGGAAAACAAATAAAACTCTACAATTCATTAGTTTGTTTTTAACAAAAGGTTTGAAGTAGAGTAGGTACCTACCTACCTAAACTTTCTTTCCACACATTGCCTTAATAAATCAATTACTTAATACTTTTATCGTTGGGAATCTCCAAACGATCCAATATTATCTGTGACTCGTCGATTTCAAACATTTGAATGAATGACGGAACTCAACCATCAATTAACCAACTAACGTCTTTGATTAACCGTTTAATAACACTGAAGTACCTACCTATTGATTGGGTACTTACCAAAGATCCCACACTTGTTACAATTTCTAAGCTCACATATTAATTTCCGATGATAGGTGATCGGACTTGACGCGATGAGATCGTTGCAACACGGATCATAATAGATAGCGAGCTGTGAAGCGATCTTATCAACTTATTGGCACGCGGTATAATTGTTAATTAATTGCAAGATGCAGGTGGTTCTTGTTTCGACGTCACGTGCCAACGGACGATTATGTGTAAAATATTTAGTTTTTGTCATACACGGTGTGTAACGAGGTCAATTTCTTTGTTCGCGCTATTTGAAATATCTTAGTAGTGTAATAAAATATTTTCTTTATAAATATCAAGTGAAAGCTGGTGCCTCCGCTTCTATTGGTCGTAGCGTGATGTTATGCCTTCCTTGATAAATGGGCTATCTAACACTGAAAAAAATTTTCAAATCGGACCAGTAGTTCCAGAGATTAGCGCGTTCAAGCAAACAAACAAACAAACTCTTCAGCTTTATAATATTTATTAGTATAGATAAGCCGTGGCTTAGCGGTTTGACCTATTGCCTCTCAAGGAGAGGGTCGTGGCTTAGAATCAAGGATCGCACCTCTGAGCTTTTCGGATTTCATGTGCGAAATTATATTTGAAATTTACCATGAGCTTTACGGTGAAGGAAAACATCGGGAGGCAACCTGACACCTGAGAATTCAATACGCACTGGGCCCGCTAGTCTAGTTCCCACGGGATAGCGACAAACGAATACTTTGCAGAAGGAGTCGCGGGCAAATGCTAATATCCATACTATAATATTATAAATGTGAAAGCGTGGCTGTCTGTCTGACTGGCTGTTACTTCTTAACGCTTAAACCGCTGAACCGATTTAGATGAAATTTGGTATGGAGGTAGTTTGAGACCCTGGAAAGCATATACCTAGGATAGTTTTTATCCCGGAAAATTGCATAGTTCCCGCGGGATAGCGATTAACAAATTCTTTACAGACGGAGTCGCGGGCAAAAGCTAGTATTACCTACAAATGCGAAAGTTATGTGCAGTTTTCACCAGGTGAGATAGGGGTCAATCAAGAGACAATTATTATGCATGTAAAAAAAAGTGAGCGCCTCCTCACTTTAATTTAATAACATTCTACTTAGATATTGATTTCGATACGTACCTATAACTGGTAGGTAACGACCTGATTAACCTATTGTACTCACAATCTTAACCTTTAAGCCAACAAGGTGTTACATGCGCGTTAGCTTTCAATTACATTACATGTTGTAACACACAGCTCCTCACTCATTAAGACGTCAAATTTTGTCAAACAACATCCATTAGGGGCCAGCCGGGGCGTGGCTGCGAGCCGATAATAGTACACATCATGTAAGTATGAACAAAGGTCTGGAGATGACTTACTTAAATATAGATTCAGGGATGCTCTACTTAAAGAGCTTGTGGAAGAAAATTATTATGTTTAAGTAGCATGTGAGTAAGCATTTATCTATCTACTTCTGCAGCTATACCGCGCCAGGGTAGGCATTGAGGATTTTGATCCGTTGGATAGACTGTCTTAAAGCAGAATATACTTTACCATCTTTCTGCTAACCAATACTGTGCTAGTCATTCGAATTGGGCTCAATGAAAAAAAATACAAAATTATTCTCTTCAGTTTTTAAGGATAGATTCCACCGTAACATTCTGCTTTTATTTCATTGTAATATGACATAAATATGGCATGGGGTCATGCGCAGTGGTGGTGGTGCAATTAAATTAGATAATTAATAATTATTTCTTTATAACAATTTTTTTTTGAAAAGCAGTAAATGAAGTGCCTTAAAAAAGAGACGGATTTTGACACCTCCTCGGTCTGCCGTAACTTTTGGATTATTTATAAGTGCTGAGATTCTGCATGAATCTATGCCTACTTAGCTTTAGAGAAACCCCCTCTTGCATGTAGTAGTTAGTAACGTATCCATACTGACAAGTTGACGATCCAAATTAGAAAAATGAAAATGACTTACACCACCACTACATACAAGAAGGGTATTTTTATTTTTTACATCAGAATGGCATGTAGCATTACTTAAAGCAAATCACCTGATTTTTCACTTATTAACATATCCGATAACCATCCGACAAATTCGGGTCTACAGTCTCTGTCATAGTGAATCGCGGGTTATAAAGCGCTGGACACGTAGCATAAGTTCGGTGCCAGTATAGTCATCGACACTTATCAAAACATCTGTCCATCGTCGGCCCTCCAATTACGCCAACCGTTCATTATCTAAAAATCCGCACCACAATAATCAATGCGCACGCGCAGCACCGCGCCACTTGACTCCGAACACCTTTTCTGCCAATCGAGTATGTTTAAAATTTAATTATAGACGTCTTTTCGTTTTTTACGGCCGCCATTTTAAAAGAGTACTGGTATTTATACTTATAATAATATTCAACGAGCAATGTTCAAGTGTGGTACGTTACATGGGTTTCTTTTAGCTCTAACGATTTTGATGAGATTTTGAAAAGATAAATCGATTAAGTTAAAATTAATTATTGTAGACAACGACCATTTTCCCTCGATAGCCCAAATACTTCAGATATTATGACAAATGTTGATCATTTACACTCTAGCGGCCCGCTAGATACATCAAAGCCTCAAAAGTGCTTAATAATATCTGGGCTAGCACTTTGCAACAGTCGTTTTTAGATATTTTGTTCCCATAATTTAAAAGATTGTTTCTATCAATGTTTCAAGTACGTTTTTGATTTACTTTTAATATTTTCGTAGAGAACATTATTTTTCTTTCACCTGAAAAAGACAATAAATAATAATTAAGATAAACAAGTAAGTATTTGTAAATCAAACAACATTCACGATCCATTCTATATGTTTATTTCGATCGGTTCATTACAAATGGCTACATGTCTTCACTATTTAATAATCATCTTTTAAATTTACAACTAAGCTTTGTACTTAACACTTGCATTGGCCTTCACTAGACACTAGACAATGAGGGAACATTCACACCAATCAAACAGTGAAGTGCAAGTTAAGTGGTACTCAACTTGGTTCTTTTATAAAGCTTTATGTAAATTTATTGTTCGTATTATGGTTATTATCATTAATATGGCAACTTTGGTTTTATTTCAAATATTTAGAGAAAATTTTAGGGTTATGCGATATGCCGCACAACGAAGGTTAATTGAAAACTTCTTGAACTGTTATTAATCGCAGACCGTTTTCGCATAAATATCATAGTGTTTTTTTGTCATTAATGTACTGATCACTATGGTATTTATTGTGAAAATTATCTAAGTGGAACACGTTTCAACTGGTTTGACTGTAGACCTACTACGAAATTCGAAGTTCTTATCGTGCCCCCCTTTCACTCCTCTGTTCAATACTACTAGCACGATATGAAGTTCGAAAATAGAATTTCATAGTATAATGTCAATGTCAGGACGCCCAAAAATTATGTAGATGAAATTAATATAATGCCATGTAAAAGAAGAAAATGTATGTCGACCGTCCACGTTAACAGTACATAAGTTTATTATGTTCCATTAGAATTTAGTCAAATACAAAAGAACCAATATGAGCTCAAAATTTCAGTTTCAGTTTTAATTATTAAAATAAGCTTTTAAGAATTTCATTAAATTGTTATAATTATGATTAAATGTATACACGGCAGACAATAGCGACTGCTCAGAATCAATAAAGTAACTAAATAAGTAATGATAATATTGAAACAAACTTATAACTATTACAAAAATAGCCGACACATTTTTTGGTTTAATTACGAAATAGGTATATATGAAACATCAATAATAATATTCTATCCTAATGAGAAATAACGTTAAAAGAATACAATAATCACACCTTGCGTCCATAATATATCGATAATATCAGTCAAATTCATTCAAAAATAGGTAACTAAGTCATTATTAAAAGATTAGCAAGACGCTTTATAATAATTATGATCACATAAAAATAGCTAACACGTATCTGTATATTGAGCGCACGCACCTAAGAAATCTGTCAGACATCAAATATTTACAAGAAATAGCTGTAAATAATGTGATCAACTATTGACTATGGGAATAAAACATATTTTTTTGATACTAAAACCTTAAATTTTTCAGAATTGGATTCATCCGAGTTCGAAATTAAGCTATTCAGCCATAGCATGTCTTTAACAATTTACTGTGACATATTCACCAACAGCGCAGCCGTCACTGGGTCAGACAAGTCTATGCCACTGTACAGTTATTTTGCGAGTTCTAGAGTATGTCCATTTGTCATTTTAAGATTAGTGCTCATAGTCTCCTGATCTGGTGTATATGATTGCTAAAAAACTTAAATAATCGTTCCATTGTTTGTGGTTAGGCAAGTGCGCACAATATGCTGGATTAAATTTCAAATGTTTACTGTATACAGGGAGATGTATCTTGATCGACTTTACTGGTTTAGTAGTTGGCTCCTTTTTGTTGTGGAAATACAGTTCAAGTGTCATTTTTTTATGTGAAACAAAAAGCAGCAATTTTGCACGGAAAGAGGAAGTTTATCATCTCATCATCGCCTTACCTCAAAATAAAACTGTACTTACATTATTAGCGTAAAAGGATAACACAGCGGTGTTTTTACATTATGTTACTAAAAAAACCGGCCAAGTGCGAGTCGGACTCGCGCACGAAGGGTTCCGTACAATTATCTATAAAAATCACGTTTGTTGTATGGGAGCCCCCCTTAAATGAGTGTCGGAACCTTTATAAGTAGTGAGAGTTATAAACTTTCTGCCAACAAACTGCTATGCAGTTTGGCAGATGTATTTTAGCATAAGTATTTCTGTACTTCTTTTGTTTGTTTTTGTGTAAATAAATTAAAAAAAAATATATATATTTAATGATTTATTTTTAAAGTCAATACATAATTAAATATTCTGTGAATATTTCAAGCGTCTACCTGTTGCCGTTATCAATATGGGTACGTATCAAAATATATAAAGTTTAAAACAAATAATGGACGAAATACATAATGGTCATAATACATACTAAAATTTTCTATGAAACTATTGATTAAACGAATTTTTTTAATCGTTTAATCTACAGATTTGTTTAGGTTAGGTTAGGTTTATTTTATGAAAATCCTGTAAAGTTGAGAATTTCCAAGAAAATTGCATTATATCAAATGACCATTATGTATTTCGTCCATTATTTGTTTTAAACTTTATATATTTTGATACGTGGGTGAATTGCAAAAAAAGTGTACATTTCATAAAAATTAAATGTCCTCGAACTTCAAACGTGTATAAAAAAATATTTTTCTTAATTTATTTAAATTCTAGTAACTTTTTCTAATAGTGTACTTTATATTCTAATACGATCAGTACAGTTTTACCGTGTAACTTTGTTCCAGTACTTATAAAGTCACTTTAACGAAAAAATCGTATTTCTTCTCCCATACAAATTGCATGTGTCCTCTCTACACCACTCGATAAACAAGAAATCATAACTTTGTTTTTTGATTGGAACGGCTTATAAAAATTTTCAAGGTCTTTAAAATACGTAATGGAAATCCTCGTAAATATGGGTTTTAGGTGAATACGACATAATTTCATTAAGTAAATTTATTTTTAAAGTTCGGGGACAGATTTCGTGTTTTTGTGTAACACCACCTGTGTAACGCCATATCATGCTTTTAAACGTAGTTTTGAACGCATCCGTAATAATAATTAGGTCTGGCAACATTCATTCTATGCCGACGCGAATGAACGCGTCGGTAGCCATATTGGTTTCGTGGCAGCGAAGCAAACAAAGTTCGCTCCAGTATTTGGGAAAAAATAAATTTAATTTTGGAACCTGTTTAAAAGCGTTAAGTATTTCTTTTTCTGCTGCCGTTTTAACAAAATCTGATAGTAAATTTACTCGGCTAAAGGCTTAATATCTGCGAATTCCAGAATTATTTTAAATTTCATTCTTACACGTGCTGAAAGTTTTTGCGACTTCATTTTTTGATACCTTTGTGTAACTTTGTGTAACGTTACACAGAAATTTTAAGGCTAAGGTTCGTTCACATTGGCAGATTAACCGACTTCAAAATAAGAGGGGGTTCTTCAGTTCTCAATTAATACAATGCCTTTTGTAGAGCTCCAAACAAAAATGTTAAAAACCGGCCAAGTGCGAGTCGGACTCGCGCACCGAGAGTTCGGTACAAATTTATATGTATCTATTAACATCCAGTCTTAGCAGACCCCTGCTCCTAAGCAAAATGTGCGCAGTGTGGGATCATTGTGGATTGGTTAATGATATAGACAGACAGACAAACTAGATCTCATTCAAACCAATTTTCGGTGGAAGTTTACATGGTAATGTGCATCATATATTGATTAACTATAGTTTTTGTCACCTAACTACATCATTGTTTATTACTATTAGAAGACTTTTATTTGATTGTTTTTGTTTTGACTGATTTATAACAGATTTTTTGAATAAGTATTGTTTAAAATGAATGTAGTTTTCACATTATTCTTTAGCCTGTCGTAGTGTCCCACTGCTGGGCAAAGGCCTCCACTCTCGAACTTCACAACTCCCGGTCTGGCGCAATGTCAGGCAGTTTTCACAGTCTTCTATAAAACTAAGTACGTAATACTGCAAAAACTTTCAAAAGAGTGGCTATCCTACCATTTTGAGCAAGCTATGGGTATGATAAAAAATGGAAAACCTCAGAAGTACACAACTTTTTTCAACAAAATTTTTCATCGTTGAATAGTCGTACGACAGTGCCCAAAATAATAGAATTAAAATATGCAGATTTAATTTTCTTCTGTTATAGTAATAGTACAGTTGAAAACAACAATAATGTATACAGTCATCGTATGTAAACATCAACCTTACAATTAATGACAGAGTTTTAAAGATATTTTTGACACCTTGTTAACTTGTTAATATATATATTTGCACTTGACCGTACCTTCTTAAATACTACCGAATATTCATAATTAATTATGAATAAACGCCAAAAGATTCAAAATTGTGAAAAAATATAAATTGGTATTTTTTTTTATTCTTCGAAATATATGTCGACTTTTTACTCATATGAACATCTCCTTATTATTTTTTTTGTGTAACAGCCTTCATTTTTGTGTAACAAATGTGTGAATACTCCTTTGTGTTACGTACAATTTTTTTGCAATTCACCCACGTACCCATCAATATCGAGCAAAAACGAGCAAAAAATCACGTTTGTTGTATGGGAGCCCCCTTAAATATTTATTTTATTCCATTTTTTAGTATTTGTTGTTTTAGCGGCAACCGAAATACATCATCTGTGAAAATTTCAACTCTCTAGCTATCACGGTTCTCGAGGTACAGCCTGGTGACAGACGGACGGACGGACGGACGGACAGCGGAGCCTCAGTAATAGGGTTTCCGTTTTTACCCTTTGGGTACGGAACCCTAAAAAGCGTAACTGTAACCGACTATATCAGGGGTCAGCAACCTTTTTAGACCGAAGAGCCAAAAGGATCAATTTACAAAATTACTATCCTTTACCGAGGTACTAAAAATTTTCGTTTCGTATTTGCGTACATAAATTTGTTTTTTACTATGTAATAAGTGACTGAAAGAAAGTTTACTTGACTTCAAAAGTCTGCAGTGATCAATTTTTTTTGCGTTTAGAACATCGAAAGAGTCGCTGCAAGTCGCGAACCACAGATGCCGACCGCGACTATACTTACTGAATACTGGCGATCTTTACGCTCAAAGTACTTAATGTGAATAAATATTAGTAAATTTATTTTCTTTCCATGCTCTATTTCTGAGGCTACGTGACATGGTGATATTAGATAGATGACAAATTTGTACTAAGATAATATGTGGGCATTTAAAAAAAAATGTGCACTTTTTTTTGAAAAACGATGACTGAATTTAACGAAGAAGCAATTTTTTGAAAATTAGTTTTTTTTCACGAAATGGGTATTATTTTCCATACAACTTTTTTGTGTCAGTTTTGTGACGAGACATATAAACTGTATGAAAAAAAAGTCACAAAACTGCCAAAAAAAATTGGGTCATTTTTGTTATCATCAAAATCTCTCTCTTACTCTGCTCTCTGAGGACTTGATTCTGAGTAAGAAAACCCCACAATTTCCTCATTTGAAAAATTATAGGGTACACTTTTTTTTAAATGCCCATGTACGGTTTTAATCTTAATCGCTGCTTAGGGCCCTACCAGACAAGCTATTTTCTGCGTGCACGCCGCGATCTCGCTCCTCCGTAAAATCGCTGGAAAAAATCGCTTGTGTGGTAGGGCCCTTATTGATAAAGTCGACCAAGAAATTCCTTTACCACCCTAAGGTTCAATGTCTGTGGTATAGCTTAAAAGATCAAAGGCTATTTTCACTTAAGTCATTGTGACAATCAGCCTTATGGATTTTCCTCTGAAGTAGGAACTGTCATACAAAATGACAAAATACTTTCTTGATCGACTATACACTATAGCAAAATAAGTAAATAATGACAAAATTGAACAGTATTTCAAATCCTTACTCAACACTTCCCAATGACACGAATTTCGCTTATTTCTTTCGCTACATCATTTCGGTGGCGTGGAATAAAGAATAACCGAACCACGAATACCGAAATAGGAATGTATTTTTCACCTCACTAGCTCGGAAAGCCCTTTTTGTTTGTTTGACATCTATTGA
Organism: Archips xylosteana; assembly: GCA_947563465.1. Classification (NCBI taxonomy): domain Eukaryota; kingdom Metazoa; phylum Arthropoda; class Insecta; order Lepidoptera; family Tortricidae; genus Archips; species Archips xylosteana. Next base: position 17,167,960 of record OX387346.1, read on the forward strand.
GAAAATCGCTTTTTATCCACATGTGAAGAAAGAGTTTTGACATTTGAAGGCAGCTTACGTGATATTTGACAGCTAACAAAACGTAAAACGTTAAAAGTGCTGAATTTTTAACATCACAATTAATGAATTGCATCGAGTAAAAAACACTAAATACAGTCTTACAACTTTATTTTAATTCATAAATATCAGCATTCAACATTAACCTTCATTTTTTCTTGTTGCAAAAACGGATAAAATGTTCTGACAGTCCAAGTAAGTCGATGTGCGAACAAAACGCATCCGAAATAATAAAAAAAAACTTAAGTGAAAACTTTTCAATTAATTATTTTGAGTGAATAAATAAATAATAATTGATAGTACAAACCCTTTTTCTTATTTTCCTCGCTGTAGTGAGGTGAAAAGTTTTGTGTTATACACGGGTGAAAAGTTATTTTACGTCTCGTGTGTTGGAACACTCGCTATCGAAAGGATTCTATTTTTGAACCACTCGCTTCGCTCGTGGTCAATCATAGAATCCTTTCGATAGCTTGTGTTTCAAATGGACACTCGCAGGTAAAATACAACTTTCCCCCCTTGTATAACAAATAACTATTAATTTAGGAATATCTGGTAAATAATTAAATGAATAGTTGTGTTCTAAGTAGAAAATAGTCTCTGTGTCAGCTATACTGCCATCCACGCTGTAATGAGCACATTCGTTTCATAATAAATACGAATAAATTGTATAATTGTTCGTTGGAAATGCGAACTTAATGGCTAGCTAGGACCTTAAAAATACACTATTACAGTATCGAATAGAAATGTATGAAAATATCACGTTGTTATGGAAAGACGTGGAAAGTGACTCTTTTGTGTCAATACTGTGGCTTTAAAAAGTGACATTAATGTCATTGCCAATATTATTTATAAACAACTACCATTGGTTTTTTTCTGGTTTGTTACAACGTAAAACTTTTCTAAAATGCGAACGAAAATTATTAATAGTTTAGTCAGTTCATTTTGACATTGCATTGTCTACGACAAGCCAAAAATAAGCAAGTCCGTAAGAAGAACTTGTGCGATTCGAGAGATCGAAAAATTAAAGCCAAATTCCTAACGCTTTTAAATCGAAATCACATTTTTTATTTGGAAAAAAATAATTGTATATAGTAAAATGTAACACTAAATATAGATCACTTATTCAATACTTACCGGAAAAACCGTCGAAAATACTACGATTATGTAAACAATTATAAAATGCACCAGTTACAGAGGTTCATTGCTGTTACATAAATATTGCTGTCCCATGTATTATTAAAATATAATGTAATAATGTACTTGTGTAAAATAGTATATCTGCTAAGTCTTAAAATTAACTATAGTCGCCTTGGATTAAAGGCATTGCAAACTGTTTACGGGCAAAAACATTCACTCTTAGAAATTGCTTTGCCACATCAAACTTTGCAGTGAAAAGGGTATCAAAATTTGAGCAATAGTTGAAGAAAATAATTAAAATATATACTTAGCACATTTTCTACATGATTACCTATTGTTTTATCCCAGTAAAATATTCTTGCTTAAAAATTAATTGCATTTTCACATAAAATTCATCAATCATTTCATTATCAAAAAAAGTCAACTTATAATCTAAAATAATACTTTTTATCTAGGAATATAAATTTTCAATTATCTTTTTAGCGTATGTGCGTAATATTTACTAATAAAATTAACACCTTGCAATAAAAAAAAATGTATAATTACTTTAAAATGCGATAAATCAATTCCAATTACAAATCTCGCAGTTATTACCAGAGGCCGGAATTCTCGTCCCATTTTTGAGCCCCGATCTAAATATTATATCGATACATTATAGACCACAACATATTAAAAAAGATTATAAGTATAGGTAAACAACAGGCGATTTTATCAATAAAGAGCGATCTCTTTCAGATAACTTTTAAATAACAATTTCGCATTTAATCAGTTCAGTTTAGTGATTACGGAACAATAATTATTATTATAATTCCTGTTTAAAATTTCCGAAAAATTGGTTTCCAAAGTTTATCTCGAAGAGTTTACCCATTCGCGATAAGACTGCCTTTTGCTTATTTATACTCTTCAACATACTTTGACTATTGTATTCTGCATTTATCGATGTAATATGTATATCGGAAGTCGATAAATGAGAAGTCCCCATGACAGCTCAAAAGTGCCACGAGAATTCCGGTCTCTGGTTATTACACTGATTGTTATAATTATCTTTAATAGGGCAGTCAATTGGGAGAACTATTTTAGTGTTTTTTTTTTCAAATAGCAACGCGATAGGAATTGATTATCAAATTGTGGTATAAAAGCAGTAAATCGTACGAAGAAAAAAATACTTATTCAAATCTATGCATTTTTATACATTCTATGATACTCTGTGCTAATTTTACGTAATGCAATATTTTCAAATAATAATCATTTTTAACTTCACAAACCACACCGCACAATTACGCCTCTAATAGAATGATATGCACGCCTAATTAAACAATACATTCAATAATTATTCATATATTCATTACATCATACCTAACTCCAAAGGCATACCTCAATAAAAGCTTAAACTTACGACTTGCAAATATGACGGAATAAACTTTTTAAAAGACAAGCAATGAGATTCGCGCCGTAAAATCATTGCTAAATATTTTTCACAGGCGCTAAAAATATTTGTGGACGACACTGAAAGTGACTTTGAACTTTGTTGTCGTTGTCACGAAATGTAGTTTATTTTAATTTGGCAGGATTCTAAAACTTAAGCAGCTTCATGCCTGCGCTCTAGCGTTATTTGAATGGCACTAGCTGGTAAACTTGTATAACGTTTATCTCTCTGTTTTATAAACTTACTTATGTTTATGCTTGCTTAGCTGTTTAGCAGTTGGTTTCGCCGTTTTCGTGGTGTCCAGAGTCGAAGCTACTGAGATGCCCTAGCCCCTTGGGCGGGATGGGCGGTGGAGTCTCGCCTTCATCAACGCGCAGTGGTTCCGACATCATTGAGATTATTTCCTCGTAGCGAAGCGATTCAACCGTCAAGTCAAAATCTGAAACTGAACGTGATTTTTGAAAATAAAGTCTATTATGGAATGGTAGAATAGAATTCCAACGTTTTAAAGGTGGACGGCAATAGGTGGAGCATATTTAAAGTTCGTAGAGGTTATCGATCACAGTACCAGAAGTCACATCGTAAACTACCAGCGCCATTAATAAAAATCTGGACAACTCTTATAACACACAGCGGTTATTAATTCTACGACGGTGGACGGTCAGTCGGTGATTCCTTGATCGACCGTCGTGGCACAGAATATTATAATAGTACTAACGTACAGAACGGCCACGCTCCGCCCAGCACCGATTCGAGTTACCCCACCCCTCAAGGCGCAGATTGCCGGAACCGCCGGAATCTAGTCGGGTGCGAGCGCGATGTATGTAGGCGTACGCGTGTACAGACGTCGCCATGCTTATGTAGGTTCAAGAACGCGTATTTTGTACGTCGTGGCCGCCGTGTGGTCGTGGGATCAACAACAGTAATTGATGATGCTTCAGCTATTTTCCATGACTCGGCCTCACTATTGCGCGGATGAGCAAAATAAGTATTACATTTGTTTTAACATGGAACTCTGCAAAGTAAAGCTTGAATCTGGACAGTATTTAAATATGTTGTTGTATTTTTCAGCGAGGCGTCACTAAAAAGAAGCTGATGAGAATGCGTCGGTGATACTTCAATACCGCTTAACTAGCTTTACCCATAAGGTCTATATCTATCTAATTTTCCCTTATATTTCATTTCAAGTTGAGTCTTATGGAAAAAGCTAGTTACGCGGTATTGCAGTATCACTGACGAATGGCTCGCCTAAATGTTATAGCGAGTCGAGTATATCATGGGGCGCAGGCTGGTCCAGCGTGTGTGCGCGTGAGCGTGGGACTCTCTCTCTCTCTCTCTCTCTCTCTCTCTCTCTCTCTCTCTGTGTATGTGTGTGTGTGGGTGCGTGCGTGTGTTGTTGTTGATTTTTCAGCGAGGTGTCATTGAAAAGAAGATAATAAGAAGTGCTCAGCTAGATGTAATACGCGGGGTTTACACGGGTGACTAAAGCCGCACGATTCTTGCCGCGCGGCTAAAATCGACCGTCTAAATGGCAATTCGGCTAGACTAAAGCCGCAAGCCCCAAATTTGGGTAGCATCCGACTTTGGCGGCGCGACTAGCCGCACGGCGAAAATCGACCCGTGTAAACCCCTCAATAGCGAGTATACAACGGTGCACGGAGCGGTCCAGCGTCTGTGCGCGTGTGAGCGTGTCTCTCATTGTGTGTATGAGCACAGACTTCAAATATACCTAATAGCAGACTTGACATAACGAGTCCAAATAATGGCAAAAACGCACACATCTCTATCATACAAACACTTAGCGGTGAAAGGTTAATCCTGGTATATTTCCATATGTAACATTTTCACAAAGGTAGGCACTACATTTCACCATCTTTAAATCTAAATCAGTTCTAATTTTGATGAGAAAAACATTAAAAAATCTCAGTTTACCAAAAAATTCGCTTGCAGCTTCGGCAGCTTATTTAAATGAACTGGCGTTCAAAACATAGCATGTGTCATTTTTTTAAGGTTTCTTGGACAGTGTTGCGACACATGAGAAAACGGGATGACAATATTCCTGATCATTGTAGCGTGAGGGAATAGGAAATATGTACGCACACACACGTAGTTATGTCAAGTCTGCTACATATATTTGAAGTCTGTGTGTATGAGCGTGCGTGCGTGCGCACGTCTGTTGTTGTTGATTTTTCAGCGAGGTGTCTCTGAAAGAAAAGCTAATAAGAAGTGCTCAGTTAGATGTAATAGCGAGTATACCGTGATGCGCGGGCTGGTCCATCGCGTTAGTGTAGGCGTTGTCAACGCTGACTCCGGAGTCGCGCGCGTCCTCGTCACGCGCGTCGTGCGCGCGCGCGCGCCGCGGCACGCACGGCGGCGCGTCCGTCCACGAACGCTTGTCGCCTGACAACAAACACTGATGTTTCAACCCACACTCTTACAGCGATTCTGGGGCCGATCTGGATCGACTTTAAAGCCCCCACAGACTGCAGTCTTTCTATCGGCCGATAGTTTAGTTGGGCTCTTCAATCAGTCAGTATAATGACGTATGCAAGTGCGCACACTATATCGGCCGATATCGAATCGAAAATCTAATATATAAAAATCTCGTGTCACGGTGTTTGTTAACGAACTCCTCCGAGACGGCTTGACCGATTTTTATGAAACTTTTTTCTCTGCATTCGGTAGGTCTGAGAATAGGTCCTAGGCTATTTTTTATCCCCCCCCCCATTCTTCGCGGACGGAGTCGCGGGCAACAGCTAGTAATCTATATAAATAAGAATGAATCACAGAAATGTTTGTACGCGCATAACTTCCGATCGACAGCACCAAATTGGATAATTCTTTTATTGTTGCATTTGTTATTTGTCAGGAGAAGGTTCTTATGAAAGAAATTTAAAAAAAAATAAAAAATACAACGGGGGCGAAGCCGCGGGCATCAGCTAGTAATAATAATAAATCTTTATTTCAGACATTTTTCATCCATATTGTGTTAGTAATTAAATCTTAATCTATGTTAGTGCAGATACAGATACAATTATAATTAATTTCAATCACTTAAATCTAAATTGTGCCATCCCTTTTATTCGGCTAACCCAGTATGTAAGAATGGGGCAGTCATACCTGTCAGCAATGACACACAGGACCCCGTTGGGAGTCGCTCTGAGTCTCCCCAGTAACGAGACGATTTATAGTAAGTAGTATAGTTAGTTATAGTGTGCGTACTTGCATACATCTATATTTATACTAATTAAGAGCCCAACTAAACTATCGGCCGATAGGTCTGCGGTCTGCGGGGGCTCTTATGGTTGTTTTTCTAGCGTATGTATTTATCCACGTATGTATCATTCTTTGGTACAACCGCTCAAACGCGATGACCAGATGTCTTGTGATTATTATAAATTACAAAGCTCGAGGTCCCGGGTGGAAAAATACAAATGATTGCTCTCGCGACTTTGATGTTTAACACGTTAAATACCCCATAGCCTAGTACCTATAGTAAAACCTTTGCTGAGCCTGGGAGCAGATCGATTGGTGTTAAATTGTCCCATGATATTTATTTATTTCAAATTATTTGTGGTAGATAGGGACTGACCTGAGACGCGAGGCGGCAACGGCGGAGCATCGCCGGGCTCGCTCCAAGAAGCGCGGCTGTGGCGGCGTGTCTCGATCGGTTCGCCATCCATTGAATCGCTGCAGCAGAACACCATAGGTTAAAAAAAATAATTCGCTGTCGCCTGTTACTTATACTATTACTAAGTAGGTGACGAAGAATTCAGCATGAATTTTTCCGTAGGCGCTAAATTATCACGTCTTTGAACTCTATATACAGATTAAGACTTAGCTGTGTCAAGTTAAGACCCGACGACCTGGTTAAGGTTGCGGGATCGCGTTGGATGCGGATGGCTCGTGACCGATCTGTTTGGCGAGCCTTGGGAGGCCTATGTTTAGCAGCGGAAGTCTTTCGACTGAAATGATGATGACGAGTGTTAAGTTACCGATATTTGTCATTAGGCGGCCTGGTAGGGCTCCGCGGGTCGCCGGACTTGGGCCGGCTGGGCAGCGGCGGCGCCGACTTGGCCATGGAGCCTTCATCGCCGTCCCGCGGCTCGCCGGCCGGCAGGCTCGTCGACATTATGCTGTTCTGCTGTTCCGGGTCTTCGAGTGAGTACTGCGAAAGGTTATAAGGGGGTTTTCAGAAAAAAATGCACCCGTTTTGCCTTAATTATCCTTAATTTTCCATACAAAATTTATTAGTCACTTTTGTTACGGTCCATACAACATGTATGTTTAACTGCGTCACAAAACTGACAATTAAAAGAGGGAAACTTTTTTTATTGCTTAAATCGCTAGTGCTTGTGATTCTGAGTAGAAATAACCCAAAATTTGTTAGGTTTTTAAAAAAAAGTACAGGGTAAACTTTTTTCTGAAAATGCCCATAAATGTCACAGAATGTCTTGCTAGATTATCTTCACTAATTACATAATAGCTACCACGTAAGTCTTACGGGCACGTCTCAATTACATGCAGTTTGAAAAGAATCTTCCTCTTCTTCTTAAATTTAAGAGCTATGCTCTTGTCGATGGAGTAACCGCCACTCCGCGCGGTCTTCGGCCGTTTGACTTCCTGATACGACACGACACCCACTTTCTCCTTCACCTGGTTAAAATAGGTCACTGTTGGCCTTCCTCTGCCTCGTCTTCCTTCTATTTTTCGTTCCAGCAGGTTTAAAAAGAAATTGTCGTGTCGTATCAAGTGTCCCATCATTATGCCCCCTTCTAGTAACATTCTTTTTTCTTTGACCATGGTAAGAATAATGTGCAAAATATACAATGATCATTTGTTATAAGGGTCATACACAGCGTAAATAAAAAAAAATATTATTATTTGTAAGAAACAGTAAGTTGTCTCTCATATATAATATTCTGTTGATCATATAATGATCACGTGAGACTATGACTGATTTACGACTTCAAAAGAATTAATATTGAGAAAAACTTACAATAGGTTTATTGTAAAGATGTCCGTCTTCATAATAGTTATCGGTCTGCTGTATGCTTTGTGATCGTTTATCCAACTGTGGCACGGGGGGTAATGGAGTACTGGAATAAAGTTATATAATAAATTTAAAGTAGTACCTAAGTACTGTTTACTTCAACACTAAGTACATATTCTATAATATTTGAGTAAATTTTAGCACAAAAATGAAAATTTCACGATTATTTTTTATGATTCGCCGCTTAACCACAAAACTTAATAGGTACTGGACTAAGTGCTTTACTTTTTTTGGACAGTTGCTACCTCAGAAAAAACAATAAACCTGATTAGTATTACCTTGTAAGTGACAATAGCCTTAGGTGTTCAACTAACAATCAACCAACCACTCACATGCTTTTTTTTATTTGTTTTCTTTCTTTCTTTCTAATTTATTTATTTCAATCAAATTTATTCCTTAAGTCAATAAAGGCAATGTTTAAAACAACTTGTCAATAAATGACAGCAAACGCAAAAAAGCGTGAGTGGTTCGGGTGGTAAAGGAGTAATGAGGTTATACTCACTTGACAATACTCTCTGACATCTGCCGGCGAGCCCTGGCCAAACCAGGCCCTAAGCTTTGTCTCAATTGGTTGAATCTCTCCACTAGCCGCCTGCAAAGTGAAACCAAACGTCATACGCCGAACTCAAAACAGACCAAAATAGTTCCAATGGTCACACAAAAAAATGGCAGCAAAGATCAATGTACTAATTAATTGTGTCTTGTGTTTTAATAATACGAGTAAGAGCCACTTGGACGATCTAGAGCTAAAAAAAAAGTTATTAAACGTAGGCCAAGGATGCCAGTTTCATCCATTTTGACACTACTTAACTCAGAGTTACCTTGGATTTTTAGTTAACTCTGATCCGCAGGTCCGCCTAAGGGGCTTTTACTGTCTCGGAACTAGGGATGTAAAGCGGTAAAATTACTTTTGTGAAATTCGGTAAGATACGATATTTTACGGTAAGATTGGGTAAAAAATAATTAAACTACTACAAAGAAAAGTTCCGAGTCCGTGCAACAGATGGAGCCAGTCACTCATTGCGACCGATCATACGGATCGGCAACAGCGCAAAATATTATGGCAGACTGCACTAATCGGCAACGTCGCACGCACGCAACTATACGCCGCGCGCGCGCGCCGTCACACCACCATTCACCATACATAAGTAGCCGGTAATTTTACCGAAATTTATATAAATTACCGTAAAATTCCCGTATTTTACCAGCGTTTTCGGTAAAATTACGTTATTTTGCAACCCTACTCAGAAACGAGCATATTTTAGTAATTATGCAATGTAACTGCAGTGTAAATGTTTACAAGTTTTCCAAACACCCCCCTCCCCCCCCCCCCCCACATAGCAAATATCAGAGTAACTCACCTATGCAATGGTTTGACATCTTCCGGCGCCAACCTCCCGTGCAGCGTAAGCCCAGCGTCTACCACCGCCAATTGACTGGCGACCAGACGTCGCAGTTTCGCCGCCGCCGCTGCTTCCCTCGGACTCGCGTTCCTCGCGAACTCAGCAGTAAGGAACGCTTGTTCGTATTTGGTGATCCCGCCTTGGACGTTGGCGTCGATGGTGCCTTGCATACGCATCGAGAACGGGTTGAGGTTGCGAGTGGGGTCGGCGGTGTATTGGGATATGAGGCCGCGTAATTCGCGTTCCGTGGACTCCATTGTTTCGCAGGCGAACTGTATAGGGTAGAAGACGGAGTAAGTGGTTGGTATAGCTAAAATGCACTAAACTTACTACAGCTATTTCAATGTGGTTTTTAGCTTAAATCATCATAGTAAATAAATGGTAATGCTTATTACCATTAAGATTTTATTTAACTTGCTGTGAAAATTGGTTAGTTAGTAGTACAGTCACGGAAACCGAGTCGCG